>OZ012739.1:237378767-237978767 GCA_963859935.3 Lathyrus sativus | reverse complement strand
CACAAAGAAGTATCAACTTCATCCTTTAATCTTCTTCAAGCAAGGAACTCCATCCTCTAGCAAGGGAGAAAAATGCATCCATCAAGAGCAAAGTTTGGATGATTAGTAGCAGAGTGAAGACCAATGGTCACCACTAAGCATCCTATCATCAAAGAAAGGGACCCTCAAAGGTTCTACCAACTTGCAAAGAGCCACACATCCTACCAAAGGAGGGATGAGGCCTTTACAAGGGGACCTTACATCATAGGGAAGAATGGAAGTGATTAACATTTTCCATGTTTATGAAGGAAGAGAATCTATCTAGAAGCTCTGCCTACAAAACCCTAATCTTAACACCTAATCAACACTACACCAAAAGAAGGGAAGATCCTCACATACAAGCCTCTTCAAGCAATCCATTGCATCTTCAAATTGCCTTCAACATCATCCAAGAACAAGCAAAGCAACACCCTAATCTAAGGGAACTAAAGAAGTCAATCTAGTTGAATTAGTACATCAGAATCATCTAAAACTAGCACCTAAACTAAAATCAAACAAAAATAGAAAACTTCATTGAAAATTCCTACAAAAATTCCTAAGGGACCCTAATTCAATCATGAATCTACCCTACAAAAATCAGAGGTTGAATCATCCACCAAGTCCTAAAAATAAAATCCAAATCACAAGGTATCAACCATAAACCCTAAAAATGGAGCTCCTAAAGGTTTCAACCTAAACTACCACTTACATTCATCACAAAAATGTGAGAAAAATCTATGGGGAGCATGCATATCTATGCTAACTACACACAAAAAATCAAGGCCAAAATCATCATCACATGATCAAACCAAATTCAACAAAATCAACCATCAAGCATGATTATTTTAATATCAACTAAAATGTAAAAATTCCCATAAAATCAGAAAATGCATGAAATAATAATATTTTTTATCTAAAAAAATACTAGATCCTATCATGAATCCAATGTAAAAATAATGGGATCAATTGAGCTATTTTTCCATTTTTTATGAATTAATCATTAACCATGAATAAAATGAAAAATAATATGAAAATCCAAATAAAATAAACAAATGCGTGGTGCAGGTAGTAAAAGAATTCAGTTCATTTTTAGGATTGGACCATAAGGGGGGTGCAGGCATCAACTAATGCATTAAGCCCAAAAATAACTGATTAATGAAACACATCGTTTCATTTAGTTCAGAAATGCTTCACAAATTCCATGCACGCGTGGCCGTTGGATGGAGTCTTTGGTCCAAGTCAAACCACAATCTGATGGCTATCAAGTCATCTTCCCCAATTTAAACTTCTGAAACTCAGGCCACCTGCGCGCCCAAAGTCACCGCCGGTGACGTTCTCCGGTCATCACCCTCAACCCTAACTCTCTCCACAGGCCTCCATTCCAAGAGGTCTCTACATGAATCTTACCCCAATTTTCTTCACGAATCCATTCATGCCCTTAATTCACTCTGAAGCCTCAAGATTCGTAAGAACCAAATCTCACCCGAAAATGGTAACAACCCTAATTGGTCACTAACTCTCAAATTAATGATCTGAAAACCTCCCTACACCATTCTACTATGCATCTACCACAACAATTCTTCTTAATTCTACCTAATTCAAGCTGGAGATTGAAAGTCACTAACCTGAGAATTTCGTGTGCACAGAGGTATCAAACCATCAAATCAAGCTCTCCAATGCTCCAGACTCCTTCACTGAATCAATTCCAAGCTTCTGTATGCAATAAACTTGATTGAAATGACTTCAATTCTTGGAACCAACTCTGAGTTGTAGGTGACAAAATCTGAGATCAAGAACACCAATCAACCACGAATTTTCCTTGATTATGATCTGGAATCATTCACTAGCCTCCATGGAAGAGATTGCAATCAAGAAAATGGATGGAAAGTGAAGGAAATGGTGTAACCAAATTCAGTTGCAAGCAAGAATTTTCCAAACTCAATCTCTACTCTCTCCTTCAATCATCACCAACCTTGGCCTTGGATCATCTCTATTCAATATATAGGACATGTAGGTATGATCTAGAAAGCTCTAGATCCTTCTAATGAGAAATTCAATTTCTCATGTCATGAAGATTTCAATCTCATGACATGGTATGCACAATTCTGCTAGCAGCTTGTAATCATCCTCATTCTCTTCCAATTTCTCCCCTAATGGTATTTTGGATGTGTTTGGATTGAAAGGGGCCTTGGTTATGCCTTGCACCTTGGTTTGGCAAATGTTACTTGAGATGTAAATAACTACTTTTCAAAGCAAGTCCACAAATTAAACTTCAATTCAAAATTGTGGCAAAACCAATGTTCTTAAAATGTATTTTAGAATCAAAATGACATATTACATGCCTTGGTTTGGACATGTAGATCAAAAATACCAATTTCCATCTTTGGTTCATTTGAAAATCATCCTTATTTTAAGCCATTTTTGTGATTTTGAGCTACAAGAAATTCCAACCTCTCATGACCTCTTGTTTAGCCTCAAAACATCATTTTGAACAAGTTTGATGTTGAACATTTTCCCATTTGAAGCTTGGAAATAGGAGTTATGGCCTTATGGTTGAAATGACCTATAATCTCCAAATGACCAAAATGCCCTTGACTTGTCAAAGCCATAACTTGAGTTCTACAAATCCTATCAAGGACTTATAACACTCTCTAGAAAGCTAAGAGGATAAGTAACAACAATCATGTTGACCAAACGTTCATAGGAATCATCCTTCTAGGACAAAAGTTTCATGCAAGTTGGACAACTTTCAAGCTCCCAATTCACATACCTCAGATGACCTGTAACTTGTCAAAGCCATAACTTGAGTTCTACAAATCCTATCAAGGACTTCTATCACTTAAATTAAAGCTAAGATCATGCTCTACAACATTCATGTTGGGGGAAAGATGAGATGATAATCACATCTTGAGCTAAATTTCCTTGAAGATAGGGGTCAAACTAGGGGATTTTACACTGTCAAGCCTTAGAAACCCTAACTTGAAACTTCTCAAACTCTTCAATCATGATGAGTTGACCTTGGAATCATCCTTATAACATCTCAATGTGTTAATCCATGATCACATGGCTCTTGGATTAAGTCTCAACCCTCTCCAAGTCATCAGTTGACTTAGGGTTGACCAAGTCAAACCCTAATTGCATCAATCATGGCTGAGTCTTCTTAAACTTGCAAAATGACCTGTCTAGGCCTCAAAGTGATCTTCAAAAATTCACATGCGCTCTCTCAAGACCTCAAGTCAATATCCATGACCTCAGAATCATCTGATGGCTTCCCACAACTCTCAAGTTAGGAGACCTACACCCTTGGTTTCAACCACTCTCTCTGAGGATCTTTTAACTTCTCTGACAAGGATATCAACCCTTGAACACTTGAATAACCTTCTTAGCTAGCTTCATAGTCTTGTATAGCTCTAGATTGGTAATCATACCTCTTAATCTCCTGCACACATGTTAATGAAATGCAAATGATGATGCTAATGTGAATGAAATGAAACATAAGCTAGGTAAAGAAAGGTTGAGCAAATTTTGGGGTGCAACAGCTGCCCCTATTCAAACGGCTTGGACCTGACTGGGTGAGAAGCGAACAACTCTCAAACAATCAAGGTAAAAGACAGTTGAATACCGACAAACCCGAAAATTTGACAACTACACAAGTACACGGTACTCTAATGGGAACAAATCTTCGAAAACTGAAATATTTGCTGCACGACAACTAGCTGGGGAATTGGTCACGCGGTAACCGGTGATACATGGTTGATCATGCTGCCAGGCATTGGAATTCCTCGGGACTCATCAGATTAACAATCAAGTTTATCATGCCATCGGGCATTCGAAGAAGTTTTCGGGCATCAGCCGGACTGCGTCAGTAGGTTGGGAATAGAATTCTCAGTCAATCATGAACCAATTGGGGATATCCAACTTCTGCCATCAGGCACTCCGCATCAGTTGAGAGAACTGCTTCATTAATACGGTTGGACTTCAATCATCAAGTCTTCAAGGGAAGTTTCGACTTCGCTATTCAGAAACCTGCTGGGGATGACGCATCTCCGCTGGGTATTCTGGAGAACTATCAAGTAACTCTCCTTCGGGGCTTCAGAAATCATTCTGGATGAGTCAACTCTGCTGGGGACTTCAAGAATCATCTTGGACAAATAACTCCGTCGGGGACTTCAAGAATCGTCCTGAACCAATGACTCTGATGGAGATTTCAGGAATCATCCTGAGCAAACACTTTGCCGGGGACTTCAAGCATCAACTTGAGCAACCAACTCTGGCGACTTCACTGGGGATTTTAAGAATCATCTTAAGCAACCAACTTCGCTGAGGAGTTCAAGAATCATCTTGGGCAAACGACTTTGCTTGGGGAATTCAAGAATCATCTTGAGCAAACCATTCTGCGGAGGCTTCTGGAGTCATCCTGAGCAGACACCCTGTCGGGGAACACCTGCAAAACAATAACGGTAACGACCTAGCTCATGTTTCATATGCATATGGTTCGACAATGGCGCAATGCTCCACACGGTGGAAATGCTACGCATTTTTAGGGTAAATGCTATGCAATCATGCAAAATGCCACGACCCCATCGACAAAATAAATGCTGAAGGGAGAATCCTCCTGTCAAGGAGAAAGGACCACTCTGGTGGAGGAAGGACTCATCCTGCCAAGGAGAAGAAGTCACGCCAATCTCAATTGGACTCCGCCTGGGGAAATGATCTTCAGTCGACTGCTGTAGGGGAATAAAGATCTCCGAGAACTTGGACTCACTCAACCGGGTATTCAAACCACAAACTGCTGAGGAAACAATATCAGTCGCAGAAATAAACTGCACAGCCTTCGCGGCAAAACTTTCTGGGGATAACGACTCCGGCGGGGAAATACAACATCAGCTACTAAGCATTCTACTGGGGAAAACCAATCATGGCCCGAGCGCTCTCCAAGGACTCGGCTCTCTTGGGGGTTTGCCTACTTGGATAGGGAAGAAGAAATCATCCTGCTTGCTGGGGAGACTATAGCTCTGTGGGGAATTTCAATTCCGCTGAAGACTTCAGTCTGGAACTATCAATTGCTATACACTTCAGTATATGACTCAGCTGGGGAGATGACATTCTTTCAGGATACATCTGGTTGAGGAGAGAATCTTCTCTGCTTGGGGAGACATATCAATGCTTACGATCTCATGTTCAAACTCCCTAGGGAGATGCTGCTGAACTTGCTGGAGAGGAAGGAATCATCCTGCTTGGGGGCGCCTACGGCGTACTGCCTGGAATAGGCTGTACCTGCAACAACATAAACAAACAGACAAGATACCCTTCTCAAAGGGACCTATCAAGGTTATCATCTTGTGTCAATGTTCAAGTAATTCATTGTTTCAACAATCAGTGGCCTAGGCCAGTAAGTTTATGTATGCGCATTTTATCAAAAACATCGGCGTTCTTTTTTGTAAACAAAACAGATAGATGTTAAACAAACAAACAGAATTGCTGAATAGTATACATTTTATTGATAATTGACCCCTGAATGGGTGAAAATGTTTTACAACAGATGCAAGCTCCTGGAATGAGGAAGCTGTGCAAATATAAAAACATAAATATACATCAGTATATACAAATGTCGGCAATGAGGCGTAGACGAACACCATGAGTTGATCCCTCTATGACCCACTCGACCTCGATACTTCTCCGACGTTTCAGCTTCAGAGGAGATTGATTCAGATAAACGGCCCTCAGGTCCTCCAAACCACTAAACAATGAAAAACCACACGCGGAACGCAGTCATTTGCTTTTTCAAATCCCTAACTTTTGCCTGAATCGCCCTTCCGGGTTTTCGATTCACCGGGATACGCTTTTTTGCCAAAGTCGCCCTTCCGGGTTTTCGACTTTGTGGGTGTACATTCTTTCTTTTATATCCCTAATTTTTGCCCGAACCTTTTTCCTTTTTTATGGTTCGCCGGGATGCCCCATTTTTGCCTGGATATTCTTTTTCTTTCCAGCGGGTTGTTTTTTAAGCAAAGTATTTTTTAACTGCGTCCGTGTTCACCGGGGATGCAAAATCTTCACCATCCATCGTGGATAACAACAAGGCTCCTCCCGAGAAGACCTTGCTAACGACGTACGAACCTTCGTAATTAGGAGTCCACTTGCCCCGGTGATCGGAGTGTGGAGGAAGAATCTTCTTCAGGACGAGATCACCCGTCTGAAAGCTTCTAGGACGCACCTTCTTATCATACGCTTTCTTCATTCGGCTTTGGTACAGACGACCATGTGCAATCGATGCTAACCTCTTCTCGTCCATCAGGATGAGTTGGTTTAGTCGGTTCTTAATCCATTCTGCCTCATCGAGTTTCGCATCAACCAAAACTCGCAAAGAAGGAATCTCAACTTCCAACGGTAGGACAAGTTCCATACCGTACACCAAGGAGAAAGGAGTTGCCCCGGTTGATGTACGTACTGTTGTACGATAACCTTGCAATGCAAATGGCAACATCTCGTGCCAATCCTTGTAGGTCACAACCATCTTCAGGACAATCTTCTTGATGTTTTTATTGGCGGCTTCGACGGCGCCATTCATCTTCGGCCGGTAAGGAGATGAGTTGTGGTGTTCAATCTTGAAACTCTGTCACAGCTCCTTCATCATCCTGTTATTCAGATTCGAACCATTATCAGTAATGATCCACTCGGGAACTCCGTAACGACAAATGATGTCCCTCTTTATGAATTTAGCCACCACTTGCTTGGTCAAATTAGCATATGAGGCTGCCTCCACCCACTTGGTGAAGTAATCGATAGCCACTAGAATGAAGCGATGACCGTTAGATGCAGTGGGCTCGATCTTGCCTATCATGTCGATGCCCCACATGGAGAATGGCCACGGGGAGGACATGACATTTAACGGGCACGGCGGCATATGAATCTTATCAGCATAAATCTGGCATTTATGACATCTCTTCGTGAATTTAAAGCAATCCGACTCCATCGTCAGCCAGTAATATCCTGCTCTCAGGATCTTTCTTGTCATAGCATGCCCGCCGGCGTGCGTACCAATTGTGCCTTCATGGACTTCTTCCATGAGCATACTCGCTTCTTTCTCATCTACACATCTGAGTAGCACGAGATCGTGGTTTCTCTTGTACAAAACTCCATCAGGATTGAGATAAAAATTTCCAGACAGCCTCCTCAGAGTCTTCTTATCCTGGGTTGACGCTCCCACAGGATATTCCTTAGTCATAAGGAAGGTCTGGATGTCGTGGAACCATGGCTTGCCGTCGGAGGCTTTCTCGATCGCAAAGACAAATGCAGGTCTATCAAGACGAGAAAGGACAATTCTTGGAGCTTCATTCCAGAAATTGACTTTATACATCGAAGCCAATGTGGCTAAGGCATCGGCCATCTGGTTCTCAGCCCTGGGCACATGATGGAGTTCCACTCGATCAAAGAACGAAAGCAGCCTTTTGGCATAGTTCGTGTGCGGCACCAAATTTGATTGACGAGTCTCCCACTCCCCTTTAATTTGGTTAATCACAAGCGCCGAGTCACCATATACATCTAGGTTCTTGATTCTCAAATCAATTGCTTCTTCTAGACCCATGATGCATGCTTCGTACTCCGCTTCGTTATTGGTGACCGGAAACGTCAGTCTCGCAGTAAACGGGATGTGGGATCCATGGGGAGTCGTGATGATCGCCCCAATGCCACTTCCATAAGAATTAACCGCCCCGTCAAATATCAATTTCCACTGGGATTTCCTATCTGGACCCTCGTCGGGCAACGGTTCATCACAATCTTTCGCTTTGAGAAACATGATATCCTCATTAGGGAATTCAAATTTCATCGGCAGGTAATCCTCGATCGGCTGTTCGGCAAGGTACTCAGACAATACGCTTCCCTTGATGGCCTTCTGAGAAACATACTGAATGTCATATTCCGTCAACACCATTTGCCATCTGGCAATCCTGCCCGAAAGTGCTTGCTTCTCGAAGAAGTACTTGATCGGATCCATCTTCGAAATTAGCATGGTCGTGTGATTGAGCATGTACTGTCATAAACGTTTGGCAGCCCAGGCTAGTGCACAACACGTTTTCTCCAGCATCGAGTAACGAGATTCACAGTCTGTGAACTTTTTACTCAAGTAGTAAATGGCATGCTCCTTTTTGCCCGTCTCGTCGTGCTGACCGAGAACACACCCCATACTATTCTCAAGAACTGTCAAGTACATGATTAAGGGTCGTCCGACCACTGGGGGTATCAAGATTGGAGGTTCCTGTAGATACTGTTTTATCTTATCAAATGCCTTCTGGCAATCCTCGTTCAAGATAATCGCCTGATCTTTCTTTAACAGTTTGAACATCGATTCAGACGTGGTCGTGAGCTGAGAGATAAACCTTGCAATGTAGTTTATTCTGCCCAGGAAACCACGAACTTCTTTTTCGGTTTTTGGCGCTGGCATTTCTTGTATCGCTTTTATCTTCACAGGATCAACCTCGATGCCTCTTTCACTCACGATAAACCCCAGTAGTTTTCCGGACCGTACTCCGAAAGTACACTTGTTAGGATTCATCCTCAACCTGAACTTCCTAAGCCTCTCAAAAAGCTTCAGCAAATTGACCAGATGTCCCTCCTCCATTTGGGACTTCGCAATCATGTCATCAACATAGACTTCAATCTCATGATGAATCATATCATGAAACAAAGTGACCATTGCTCGTTGGTAAGTGGCCCCTGCGTTCTTCAGACCGAAAGGCATTACCTTGTAGCAAAATGTTCCCTAAGGTGTGATAAACGTAGTTTTCTCCATGTCCTCCGGCGCCATCTTGATCTGATTGTAGTCGGAGAAGCCATCCATGAAGGAAAACATTGAGAACTGAGCTGTATTGTCGACCAACACATCAATATGAGGGAGCGGGAAATCATCTTTAGGGCTCGCCCTATTCAAATCCCGATAATCGACGCACATTCACACCTTACCGTCCTTCTTCGGTACAGGCACGATGTTGGCGACCCACGGAGGGTAAGTAGTGACCGCTAAGAAGCCAGCATCAAGCTGCTTTTGCACTTCTTCTTTGATCTTAACGGCCATATCTGGTCGTGTCCTCCTAAGCTTCTGCTTGACGGGAGGACAATCTTCTCGCAACGGCAAGTGGTGGACCACAATGTCAGTATCAAGTCCGGGCATATCTTCATATGACCAAGCAAAGACGTCACTATACTCTCTTAGCATCTCGACCAATCTCTGCTTGACATCATTCTGCAATGCAGCTCCTATCCTGATATTCCTGACCAGTTCTTCAGAACCCAGATTCACAATCTCGATCTCTTCTTCGTGAGGCAGAATAACTTTCTCTTCTTGTTTCAACAAGCGGGCCAACTCTTCGGGAAGGTCTTCGTCTTCATCAATCTCTTCTTCGGCTTGATAGATCGGGCAATTAAAGTCGAAGTGAGTCGTAGAAGGTCCAGAGTCGATGTCATCTGCTATGTGGATCCTGCAATAACAAGGGTTAAGCTTAAAACAAGGATATGCAGGTTAGCACAAACCCCATTGCCATTTTATTGTTTTTCAAAACAAGTATAAAACAGGAATAACAGAGATCACAATATTTGAATACGAAGAAAAACGCCTTTTGATTTATTGATAAAATGCATGTATATAATCAAACAAGGCCCTGACAATAAAACCACTATGCCCCGGGTAGGACATAGGGTTGTACAACGATTGAAAAAAAAAGTAAATCATTACTCTTTGCTCGTCATTTGGATGATATCCCTGACGGACCAGTTGTTGAGGCTCTTGCCTGGCTTGCTTGGCTGGATCCAAGAGTCCAGATCGCAGTCGATGTCTTCTCCGTCTTCAGACACTGCGTTGACGCTTTCAAATATCACCCCGCCACTGGTAAACTGGATCGACCCTTTACCTCGCGATGCACTGCTAGCAGAGGAGGCTTCAGCCGCAGGAGAATATCCCAACCCAAACTTGTCTTGCTTGTTAGGTATCTCCAGAATTCACCCCCAGCCTGGGGTAGATCCGGCTTGAACAACGGCCCGGGCTTCCTTGAAGGAAGAGAGAGTCATCTCTGGCTTCTCAGTGATTGTAGGAGCTACGCTCTTGACTTTAACAGCTTCGAACGCTTGGCATAGGGTTTCGTGGATTTCCCCATCCATCTCAACATACTTGAAGGACGACAAATGGCTCACCATTATATCTTCCTCGCCACATACAGTCACAATGCTACCTCCGACAGCATACTTGAGCTTCTGGTGCAACGTGGAGGTCACGGCACCCGCAGAATGGATCCATGGCCGGCCCAAGAGACAGCTGTAGGCGGGCATGATGTCCATAATGTAGAAGACTGCGTCGAATGTTTCCGGCCCGACTTGGATTGGCAACGTAACCTCCCCGAAAACATGGCGTTTAGTTCCATCGAACGCTTTCACGACCAGATCACTGGGCGTGTAGATCAATCCGTGAGTATCTAACTTCATCAATGCCTTCTTCGGAAGAACATTGAGCGACGACCCTGTTTCCACCAACACGTGAGACATAATCGTTCCCCTACACTCTATCGAGATGTGCAGGGCGCTATTGTGATTCCTCCCCTTCGGTGTCAGCTCTAGGTCGGTGAACCCTAACCCATTTCCAGCATTCACGTAGGCTACGACCCCTTCCAACTGGTTTACCGATATTTCCTGCGGTACACACGTGGCATTCAACACCTTCAGCAGCGCGTTGCGGTGTGCCTCAGAACACAGCAACAGATTCAGGATGGAAATTTTTGAGGGTGTTTGATGGAGATGATCCACGATCTTGTAGTCACTCTTTTTAATCAACCTCATAAATTCCTCAGCGTCTTTAACAAGTAAGTCTTTTTCTACCCCACGAGGGATCTCTTCAACGACTTTACTTTTCCCTATATCAGTTACGTCAGCTTTGTCCGCTTTTTCCGCCACGATCTCAGGTGGTGCAAACACTCTTCCGCTGCGAGTGATTCCGCTAACGCCCACTAGGTTCTCCACAGACGACCCTGATGGTTCCAATTCCAACTTTTGTCCGTTGCAGTAGACATCTGCCCCATAATGCCATGGGATAGCATTGGTGCTTTCGAAAGGTATCGGCCCAGCTTTGGTGATGGTAATCGTGGGCGGCCTGGGTGCAGAAATAGTTATCGTCCGACGAGGGATGGTGATGGTGGCAACCTCGTCATCTTGCTTCAGCATTACCTCTCCCGATCCTCTTTCGGCCCTTCGGCTAAACTGTAAGATCCCTTCGGTCATCAGACTCTAGATCCCCTCTATCAACTGTTCACATCCATCAGGACTTGTCGCACAGCCCATACATAGCTCTCTACAACCTGGAAAGAAACCCCTTTTCATCAGCTTAGCTTTAACGAAACTAAGCGGTGTCTTCAGATCTCTGACGTCAGCCAACAAATCCAAGCTCTCGTCTTCAATAATGGCATTTACTCCACCTCCCCTATGATTCGGCATAGGGTTCTTCGTGATGTTTGGCACATTCTCTGAGAAATTGATGATCTTGGCGTCCACCATGTCCTGCACCTTGTGCTTGAAGGCTTTGCAATTCTCTATTGTGTGGCCTGGTGCCCCTGAGTGAAATTCACAAGTCGCATTCGCATCATAACCTGGCGGAGGTGCCCCTCTCAAGGGAGCCAGGGTCCTCTTCTGGATCAGCTGTAACTGGAGCAGAGTCTGTAACAGCTGAGCGTAAGATATGGGTGGAGTCTCGAGGTGACGGCTCGATAGAGGTGCCCTGTTCTGATACTTTTTGTACCCTTGTTGATTCGGCTGCTGCTGCTGCTGTGGCTGGGGTTGTTGGACAGCGGGGATAGTTATACTGGCCACCTGCTGGTAAGGGCCTTTACCCTTCCTTCGAGCGTTGGACACAGCGCTCGTCTCTCCTTCCCTCCTTTTTCCGCCATACGGTTTCTTTCCTCCTCCAGCCGAGGAAATATCACCTTGAATTTTCCCCAGTTTGATCCCATTTTCAACATGCTCACCCGTGATAATGAGATCTGAGAAGCTTCCAGACATACTGCTGACCAATTTCTCATAATAAACCCCTGGGAGGGTAGCTACGAACATTTCCACCAGCTCCCGTTCAACCATCGGCGGCTGAACCCTGGCTGCCAATTCACGCCATCGCTGGGCGTACTCCTTGAACCCTTCGTTGTTCCTTTGCGACAGATTCTGCAGTTGGACTCGGTTTGGGGCCAATTCACTGTTATATTGGTAGTGGTGCACAAATGCTTCAGCAAGTTCCTTCCACGTGCGCACACTGGCAGGTTCCAGACTCATGTACCATTTGAGGGAGGGCCCGGACAGACTGTCCTGAAAGAAGTGCATCAGCAACTTCTCGTCCTCAGAATGAGCTGACATTTTCCGGTAATATGATCTTAGGTGGACGCGAGGGCAAGTGGTGCCCTTGTACTTTTCAATGTCAGGCACCTTGAACTTGGGAGGCACCTTGAAGTCAGCAATCAGTCCCAACTTGGACATGTCAACACCCATGGTGTTCTGGTTCTCAAAATTCCTCATCTTGTCCTCGAGTGCCTTAAACCTTAGTCGTGCTTCCGCAGTCATCTCCCCTTCAGCACCTCTCTGAGAGAACACATCGTCTTGACGGTCTTCTAACCACGGCTGAGGCCCGAACAGATTTCCAACACCCGCATTGTCGTTGCCCAGCCCCACATTGACGTTAGCTTCAAAATTCCCATTACCGACGCCCGTCGTATTACCGTTGAGTCCCATGTTAGCTATCACATTGCCGTTGGCACTGCCATTCCCCCCAGTCACGGGGACGCCATTCTGAGGATTTTCAACTGGTGGAGGAGTTGGCACAGTCCCACCATGGAGTACACCATTGCTGTCGACCCTTGAAATCAGAGGCTGAACCAAGGTTCTGAGCTGATCCTAGCCGTTGGCGACCACTTGCATGAGCTCCATGAAGCGGTCCATCCTTTCTCGGAGTTCCTGAACGTTAGTTTGCATTTGCTCCATAACTCTGGTTTGATTTGCTTGGTCGGATAGCGGTGGATAGGTCTCTGATCAATCCTGGAACAACCTGAAACAACCTGCATACACAAAAGGGTTAGGAAAAACGAAAAAGTGCTCGTTATGAAAATGCTTCATGCAAACGTGTGTCTATGCGTTAGGGAGATTTCCCCCGATCCTAGTGCCTGAGTGCCAGTGCTGATAATAAGAAGTCCGAGTCCAATCATGGAAATAACATCTCATATATATAAAGAAAGCCCATCAAGGCGGTACACAACGTCACTCAATACAAGATGAATCAATGGCATGACCTCAACCAACAGGCCTGGTGATGGTCAGCATACAACAACGATCAAAACAAAAGGATTACAAATATAGTCAAGTACGGCCACGGGCTCGAAACTCTTCTAACAGATCCCTCGTTTCTGGATGATCAGGCCGAGTGAGCAACCCTTCGACGAGTAATTCCCTCTGCATAATGGTGTATTAGAGACCTTCAGCTGAATCATCCCATGCTCCTTCGCCGAAACAATCTTCTAACTTCCGCTTCTTGGATTCAAACATCAGTTTGTGCTCCTTCAGGTTAGCAAGAGCCTTGTTCAGCAGGCCTTCAGCGGCATATCTGCGAGCGGTTTCTTCATCAAACCTCTTCTCACTAGCCTTCACCTGGGCTTTCAGCTTGGAGATCTGCTGCTTCAGCTTATCCTCTCGTTCCTTGTCGTTGGCTAGGGTGGCCTTCCAATGCTGATTAAACTTGGAAATTCTCCGGTACGCTTCATCCAAGTGCTGCTTCTTAGTGGCCAGTACATCATTGACAGCTTTGAAGTCTCGACCCATGCGCTCGTGCTCAGCTATCTGCTTAGTCAAATCTGTCCCCAACTGGTTCACCAGCTCTGTCTGCCTCTTGAAGGAACGAACGGCCTCGCTTCTCTCGCTTCTGAGTTGAGCCAATTCTTTCTCCAGTTCTTCATTTGCCTTCTTTAGCTCATCCCTCTCAGCTAATACCTGATTATGCTGCTGGATAGGCACGGTGGTCGGCTCTTCAATCGCTGGAGGGCTTTCTGGCTTGGCAGGAGGAAACGGCATCCCTATGACATCTGCTCTGGCTCTAAGCCAAGTCGCATATGGAGCGTAGGCCTGACTATTACTTTTCCCCAGCAATGGTTTTCCCCGCTTACTGATACCATTCCAAGCGTGCTAAAGCTTGGACAACATATCCCCCTCTAGAAGACCATTGAGGTACAAAGATTCCTGCACCTCTTCATCCTTCGGCGGAGCTCTCAAAGCATAAGCAAACTGTCGGACCAACAGAGACGGATTATAGTTTATACAACCCTTCCTGCCTATCAAAGGCACGTTCGGAAACCCGCTGCAGCTGAAGATGATCTCAGTACCCAATCTATCTCTATCAAACCAGGTAATATCCTCCGCTGACAGACTCATCAAATGCTCGGACCACTCAGCTATAGCTGCAGACGAAGCAAAGGGACCCCTCTTGGGTAGGTGACTATCAATCCATCTATAGAGCAGGGGTACACAGCACGAGAAATTCTTGCCCCTTCTGTTCTCGTTTTTGTAGTGGACGGAATGGTAGACATCTCCTATCAAGGTAGGGACTGGATTCCCTGATGCAAAGATGTGGAAGGCGTCGAAGTCTACAAAGTCGGGCATATTGGGGAACAGAATGATGCCATATATGCACAGAGCGAGAATGGTGTTGAACACGACCCAACATCCGTCTTTGGCGCACTGCTGAGCCTTTCCCACTAAGAACTGCAAGGAGAAACCGAGAACCTTGTTCCAACTAGACAAGACCAACTCGGAGGCGTCCAGATGAAGTGAGGGAGCTAGACTAGCCAGATTAGGCTCAGCATCCATATGAACAAAGGGCATCTGACTCTTGATAGGCACACCTAACAAATCAACATACTCCTCTAGTGTGGGTGCGAGGACAAAATCCTGGAAATTAAAGCATCTCAACGGAGGATCGTAGAACTGCAGCAGAGCGTGCAACCCATTCAGCTCGAACACAGAGGGTTTACGAACCAAACTGAGCAGTTTACCGTAAGACTTTCTGAATGCGTCTCTCACAGAATCATCTGCTAAAGTAATCAAACCAGTCAGCTGAACAACATCAGGAGTGGGGAGCTTGTAAGCCACGGTCTTCCTCAGAGAACCCATAATAGCACAATAGAAGGCAAGAAATCCTGGACCGGGAGAGACGGTACCTGTAACACAGACACACGTTAATGAAATGCAAATGAGTATGCAAAGCAATGTAAAATGCAATCATGCAGCAGGAGATCGAGGCAACTGTGTTGTTGAAGAGATGAAGGTCCTGTATCAACAAAACCACAATACTGCTCTGTCAAGAACAACCCCATATCTGATGAGAAGAAAATCCCGGTATCGAACCATAAATTTGCTCTGTCAAGAACACCTATATCTGATAATAAGGACCTCTGATACAGGACCAAAACTATGCTCTGTCAAGAACAAACATCTGATAATAAGGACCTCTGATACAGGACCCCAAATGTGTTCTGTCAAGAACAAACATCTGATAATAAGGACCTCTGATACAGCCCCAAAACTCTGCTCTATCAAGAACAAACATCTCTGAAGATAAGGACCTCTGATAAAGGACCAAAACACTGCTCTATCAAGAACAAACATCCCTGAAGATAAGGACCTCTGATACAGGACCCTAAATCCGTTCTGTCAAGAACAAACATACATTTGCTGATGAGATCCTCTGATCCCAACCATAAACCTGCTCTGTCAAGAACAACATATACATCTGATGATGAGAACCTCTGACACCAACAAAACTGATTCACTATCAAGAAAACCAGGTAGTCTGAAGGTCAAGGTTTCCTGCAACAAACCCAACCTTGCTCACAGGTATGGACCTATACTGACACAAGTTCGGCATCCTATGCGGTCATCAGCGTCACAGACATTCAAGAGGGGTGATACGATACCCAGAAGGTTTGGTATCACCAGCTTCTGAAGCGGCCTCACTCAGCTGAATTCCAAATGATCGGTCCCCAGAGTCGACAATCCTCCAAACCAACAACCCCCTCAACCCAAAGGGTTGAAAAAGAAGTCAACCGGGAGAACCTCGTCTGAGCGTGGATTTCATGAGACACTAGTGCCTGCAAAGCAAGCACACGCCCACTAATTTCCACAACTAATGCTAGGTACACTCAAGCCTGGGTCTGGCTTCTCACTCATCAGAATGCCCCTCCCACAACAGCACAGATAATCATATCATACTGAAAATAAAGTGCGGGAAATAAAATGTGATAAATAAACACAACCCAACAAGTAATCATACAAGCGCTAGGATCGACCCTCGCAGGGGACGTTGGATCCCCAAACTGACTCGCATAAGGGACGTTAGATCCCAGGAAACTATCAAGTCCCCAGCAGAGTCGCCAGCTGTCGCTACCGCGAAAATAAGGTGCCGGCAAAACAGAAGAGTCGCCACCTTTCGTTATTTATCCCTCAGAGCGGGAAAGGAAACGATCGGAAAAACCTGACGAAAAGGTATAAGACAAGGTCATCGCAAGCATTGTCTGGGTTCGGGAGTCGGTTACGCAAGGGGAAGGTATTAGCACCCCTCGCGTCCATCGTACTCGATGGGATCCATGCTTGTTGTGTTTACTGGACGAGTTGGTTTATCTATCTACCTATCAAGGCTGGCTCAAAAAGAAAAGAAAATGACTCGGCAAAGCGTCGAACTTTATGCCTACATATTCTCATCAGAGAATGAGAAATCAGAGTCAACGTAGTTCAACTAACTACGGGTTACGGGGAAGGTGGCTCGCCAATACACCAGTATTGTGCCTACGTACTCTCAACAGGCTTCAGAGATCAGAGCTTACGTAGTTAGGGATAATACGGATTACGGGAATTCAGATTCATCTGTTTTTTTCGAGTAGGGTTAACAAACAGTTCCAGTAGTTTGGCGTACGCAGCTCGACCCTTGGAGACTTAGGCGTTACCGTTTGCGGTAGAACTAGGAGTTAACGACACTCTTTTCTTCAGAAAAGCTTCCTTTGAATTATGGGCCCACGGGGCAAAAAGGTTTGAAGTTTGTTTTCTGTCTTTTACGGAAGAACTGTTTTTTATGGATGTTTGCAACCAATATCGCACTAGAGACTATGACCTGAGAGTGAATGCGTCGCATGTCACCCAAAGGGTGCCATACTAAACAACCAGACTGTTGAAAAGAAACTCTCCAACAATCCTTTCTCAGATAGCTTAAGGCTCGTAACGTACGACGTCAGTTAACCTTTATTACTGTATTTTAATTTGTTTTGAGATGAGAAGAGAGAGGGCTCAACTAGGGGGAAACTACCAAGTCCTAATGTTGTCATGCCAAGGATTCATCCTATGGTTGAGGTTTGAAACAGGGAACTCCTAGAAGTTATCATGCATAGGTTTCAACCTAAAGTTCTATCATCACTTCCTTATCAAAGGAAGTGAGATTCCTAGGGGATCATGTCAATGATACAGAAATAGATAAAGCATCAGCTTAAACAGTAAACAGTAAACGACTGTAAAATGCATGCAATGCAAGTGAGGGAGGAAATGTATGTGGGACATCAACCTCCACAAGCTCATCTCAACCTCAAGCCAGATATGAATAACTGTAATCATACAGAGGAAATAACATGCTATCAAGCAAAACACAAACCACATAGGCAAAGGAGCTGGGCTCTACCGAATACCCGCAAGCAAAGCCATACAGTAAAAATACAAGCAGAGGGAGCAACTCAACCTCTAGTGCAATCATGCTCCTAGCTCAAGTCAATCTAAATATGAACTTATTCTAATGCATCAAGCAAATCAAACAAGTCACACCAATACAGTTGCACAGAAAGAAAACAGACAGGAAAGGAAAGCAGACCCACAGCCTCCACAGCTTCACAGCAAAGCCTTTCTGACATCAGTTCAATCTTCAGACTTCAACTACTCTTCAAAGCTATCATCTTCAATAGTAAGTATCAACTTGCTTCTACAAGCTTCTAACACATCAAACATAAGTATCAACTTATTCCCTCTTCTCCAAGCCTCAGCTCTTCAGTCAATTTCACCTTCAGGCTTCACTCATAACTACAAGTATCAACTTGTTCTTTCAGGGACTCAGTGTATCAACATAAGTGTCAACTTATCCTTTCTTCTTCAAGCCTCAGCTCTTCACTCAATCTCAATCGGATCTTCTTCACAAGTGTCAGGTTGGTCTTCAAGCTTCAGCTCTCTCTTTTTTACCAGTATCAACTTGTTCCTCTTCATCTACAAGCTTCAGCTTGTCAGAGTAATCTTCAAACACAAAGAAGTATCAACTTCATCCTTCAATCTGCTTCAAGCAAGGAACTCCATCCTCTAGCAAGGGAGAAAGATGCATCCATCAAGAGCAAAGTTTGGATGATTAGTAGCAGAGTGAAGACCAAAGGTCACCACTAAGCATCCTATCATCAGAGAAAGGGACCCTCAAAGGTTCTACCAACTTGCAAAGAGCCACACATCCTACCAAAGGAGGGGTGAGGCATTTACAAGGGGACCTTACATCATAGGGAAGAATGGAAGTGATCAACATCTTCCATGTTTATGAAGGAAGAAAATCTATCTAAAAGCTTTGCCTACAAAACCCTAATCTTAACACCTAATCAACACTACACCAAAAGAAGGGAATATCCTCACATCCAAGCCTCTTCAAGCAATCCATTGCATCTTCAACTTGCCTTCAACATCATCCAAGAACAAGCAAAACAACACCCTAATCTAAGGGAACTAAAGAAGTCAATCTAGTTGAATTAGTACATCAGAATCATCTAAAACTAGCACCTAAACTAAAATCAAACAAAAATAGAAAACTTCATTGAAAATTCCTACAAAAATTCCTAAGGGACCCTAATTCAATCATGAATCTACCCTACAAAAATCAGAGGTTGAATCATCCACCAAGTCCTAAAAATAAAATCCAAATCACAAGGTATCAACCATAAACCCTAAAAATGGAGCTCCTAAAGGTTTCAACCTAAACTACCACTTACATTCATCACAAAAATGTGAGAAAAATCTACCGCCGGTGACGTTCTCCGGTCATCACCCTGAACCCTAACTCTCTCCACAGGCCTCCATTCCAAGAGGTCTCTACATGAATCTTACCCCAATTTTCTTCACGAATCCATTCATGCCCTTAATTCACTCTGAAGCCTCAAGATTCGCAAGAACCAAATCTCACCCGAAAATGATAACAACCCTAATTGGTCACTAACTCTCAAATTAATGATCTGAAAACCTCCCTACACCATTCTACTATGCATCTACCATAACAATTCTTCTTAATTCTACCTAATTCAAGCTGGAGATTGAAAGTCACTAACCTGAGAATTTCGTGTGCACAGAGGTATCAAACCTTCAAATCAAGCTCTCCAATGCTCCAGACTCCTTCACTGAATCAATTCCAAGCTTCTGTATGCAATAAACTTGTATGAAATGGCTTCAATTCTTGGAACCAACTCTGTGTTGCAGGTGACAAAATCTGAGATCAAGAACACCAATCAGCCACGACTTTGCCTTGATTATGATCTGGAATTATTCACTAGCCTCCATGGAAGAGATTGCAATCAAGAAAATGGATGGAAATTGAAGGAAATGGTGTAACCGAATTCAGTTGCAAGCAAGAATTTTCCAAACTCAATCTCTACTCTCTCCTTCAATCATCACCAACCTTGGCCTTGGATCATCTCTATTCAATATATAAGACATGTAGGTATGATCTAGAAAGCTCTAGATCCTTCTAATGAGAAATTCAATTTCTCATGTCATGAAGATTTCAATCTCATGCCATGGTATGCACAATTCTGCTAACAGCTTGTAATCATCCTCATTCTCTTCCAATTTCTCCCCTAATGGTATTTTGGATGTGTTTGGATTGAAAGGGGCCTTGGTTATGCCTTGCACCTTGGTTTGGCAAATGTTACTTAAGATGTAAGTAACTACTTTTCAAAGCAAGTCCACAAATTAAACTTCAATTCAAAATTGTGGCAAAACCAATGTTCTTAAAATGTATTTTAGAATCAAAATGACATATTACATGCCTTGGTTTGGACATGTAGATCAAAAATACCAATTTCCATCTTTGGTTCATTTGAAAATCATCCTTATTTTAAGCCATTTTTGTGATTTTGAGCTACAAGAAATTACAACCTCTCATGACCTCTTGGTTAGACTCAAAACATCATTTTGAACAAGTTTTATGTTGAACATTTTCCCATTTGAAGCTTGGAAATAGGAGTTATGGCCTTATGGTTGAAATGACCTATAATCTCCAAATGACCAAAATGCCCTTGACTTGTCAAAGCCATAACTTGAGTTCTACAAATCCTATCAAGGACTTATAGCACTCTCTAGAAATCTAAGAGGATAAGGAACAACATTCATGTTGACCAAAAGTTCATAGGAGTCATCCTTCTAGGGCAAAGGTTTCATGCAAGTTGGACAACTTTCAAGCTCCCAATTCACATACCTCAGATGACCTGTAACTTGTCAAAGCCATAACTTGAGTTCTACAAATCATATCAAGGACTTCTAGCACTCAAATTAAAGCTAATATCATGCTCTACAACATTCATGTTGGGGGAAAGATGAGATGACAATCACATCTTGAGCTAAATTTCCTTGAAGATAGGTGTCAAACTAGGGGATTTTACACTGTCAAGCCTTAGAAACCCTAACTTGAAACTTCTCAAACTCTTCAATCATGATGAGTTGACCTTGGAATCATCCTTATAACATCTCAATGTGTCAATCCATGATCACATGGCTCTTGGATTAAGTCTCAACCCTCTCCAAGTCATCAGTTGACTTAGGGTTGACCCAGTCAAACCCTAATTGCATCAATCATGGCTGAGTCTTCTTAAACTTGCACAATGACCTGTCTAGGCCTCAAAGTGATCTTCAACACTTCACATGAGATCTCTCAAGACCTCAAGTCCATCTCCATGACCTCAGAATCATCTGATGGCTTCCCATAACTCTCAAGTTAGGAGACCTACACCCTTGGTTTCAACCACTCTCTCTGAGGATCTTTTAACTTCTATGACAAGGATATCAACCCTTGAACACTTGAATAACCTTCTTAGCTAGCTTCATAGTCTTGTATAGCTCTTGATTGGTAATCATACCTCTTGATCTCCTGCACACATGTCAATGAAATGCAAATGATGATGCTAATGTGAATGAAATGAAACATAAGCTAGGTAAAGAAAAGTTGAGCAAATTTTGGGGTGCAACAAAGAGAGGACGAACAGGTTCAACTAAGGGGAGACTATCAAGTCCTAATGTTGTCATGCCACAGATTCATCCTAGGGTTGAGGTTTGAAACAGGGAACTCCTAGAAGTTATCATGCATAGGTTTCAACCTAAAGTTCTAATCATCACTTCCTTATCAAAGGAATTG
Source organism: Lathyrus sativus (assembly GCA_963859935.3). NCBI lineage: Eukaryota > Viridiplantae > Streptophyta > Magnoliopsida > Fabales > Fabaceae > Lathyrus > Lathyrus sativus. The sequence continues at coordinate 237,957,277 of OZ012739.1, read as the reverse complement.
AGATTCCTAGGGGATCATATCAATGATAGACAGAAACAGATAAAGCATCAACTTAAACAGTAAACAGTAAACGATTGTAAAATGCATGCAATGCAAGTGAGGGAGGAAATGTGTGTGGGGCAGCAGCCTCCACAAGCTCATCTTAACCTCAAGCCAGATATGAATAACTGTAATCATACAGGAGAAATAACATGCTATCAAGCAGAATATAATAAACTGCAATCATACAGAGGAACTGAAATAAAATTCCTTCAAGCAAATAACCAATCACATATGCAAGGGAGCAGAGCTCTACCGAATACCCGCAAGCAAAGCCATACAGTAACAATACAAGCAGAGGGAGCAACTCAACCTCTAGTGCAATCATGCTCCTAGCTTAAGTCAATCTAAATATGAACTTATTCTAATGCATTAAGCCAGTCAGACAAGTCACGTCAATACAGTTGCACAAAAAGAAAACAGACAGTCAAGAAAGCAGATCAACCACTCCCACAACTTCACAACAAAGCTCTCCTCTGACAGCAGTTCAGTCTACAGTCTGCAACTTCTCTTCAAGGCCTTCATCTTCAATAGCAAGTATCAACTTGCTTCTTCAAGCTTTCAATGCATCAAACACAAGTATCAACTTGTTCTCCAACTTCAAGCTTCAGCTCTTCATTCAATTTCAACTTGATCTTCTTCACAAGTGTCAACTTGTTCTTCTTGGTCTTCAAGCCTCAGCTCCAATGGCAGTCTTCAAATACAGAGAAGCAACAACTTCTAGAATCTTCAATCTTCTAACAAGGAACTCCATCCTCTAGCAAGGGAGAAAGATTCACCTAACAAGAGCAAGGTTTGGATAGTCGAAAGCAAAATGAAGACCAAAGGTCACCACTAAACACTCCACCATCAAGGAAAGGAACCCTCAAAGGTTCTACCAACTTGTGAAGAACCACACATCCTACCAAAGGAGGGATGAGGCCTTCACAATGGGACCTTACATCATAGGGAGAAATGGAAGTGATCAACATCTTCCATGTTTCACGAAGGAAGAAAATCTATTCTAAGGGATCTCCCTAAAAACCCTAATCCTTAACCCTAAACAAACTACACCAAAGGGAGAGCAATCTTCAAGTCCAAGCTCCACCATGGATTCCACATCAGCCCACACATGTCTTCATCATCATCCAAGAGCAAGAGAGGCAAAACCCTAATCTAAAGGAACCAAAGAAACCATTCTAGTTCAATTAGCAAGTTAGGATCACCTAAAACTCAGTACTAAAGTTAATCCTAACTAAAATACTAAAACCAATTGTAAAATCCTACAAAAATAACTATGGGAACCTAATTCAATCATGACTCTACCATACAATATCCAGAGGTTGAATCATCCACAAAGTCCTAGAAATAAATCCTAAATCACAAGGTACTAAGCTTAAGCCCTAAAACTAGAGCACCTAAAATTGCAACCTTAAATCACTACCTAATTTCATCACAAAAATGTAAGAAAATTCTAAGGGGAGCATACGTATCTAAACTAATCACAAACAAAAAATTAGCTCAAGAATCATCACCAATTGCTCACACAAAATTCAGCAACACAAGGTATCAACCATAATGATTTTAATATCAATTAAAATGTAAAAGAATGCACATAAAATCACAAATGCATGAATTCCTAATATTTTAATTTCATAAATTTCTAGATCCAATCATGAATTAAGAAAAAAAACCTTGGATCAATTTGGATTATTTTCCTATTTTTTATGAATTATTTGCCAAACCATATGAAATGATAAAAATAAAAGAAATAATAAGAAAATGATAAAAGGCGCGTGACAAATAGCAATTCATTGCAGTTCATTTCCAGGAATTGGGCCAGGAGGGGGTGTGGATAACAATCTGTCCAAAGCACAGGCGCTTGTCAGTTCCGCGAAAATAAGGTGCCGGCAGAACAGAAGAGTCGCCACCTTTCGTTATTTATCCCTCGGAACGGGAAAGGAAACGATCGGAAAAACCTGACGAAAAGGGTATAAGACAAGGTCATCGCAACCGTTGTCTGGGTTCGGGAGTCGGTTATGCAAGGGGAAGGTATTAGCACCCCTCACGTCCGTCGTACTCGATGGGATCCACGCTTGTTGGTTTGTCTACGGGTGAAAAAATAATCTATCTACAGCTGCTAGATCTAAACGGAATGAAACTGACTCGATAGAGCATCGCACTCTATGCCTACGTATTCTCATCAGAGAATAAGAAATCAGAGTCAACGTAGTTCGGGAAACTACGGGGGAGATTGCTCGGCAAGACGTCGCGTCTTGTGCCTACGTATTCTCGTCAGAGAAAATCAGAGCAGGACGTAGTTCAGGCTAACTACGGCTAGACAAAGGTGTTCTCGGTCACACGGGGGTGAGAGAAAGGATTGACGATACTAGCGTGCGCATTCTAGCAGTTAGGTGGACGCTGCTCGACCATTGGAGACTTAAGCGTACCTGTTTGCGGTAGAACGGACGTAGTATGTCGGGTTTTAAAGGTATGGGAACCTACGGGAACTAGAACTACGGTCTGGTCTCAAATGCGCAAGGGCAAGAGAAAAGGATAACATCAGTCGTCAGCGGGAAAGTCTCGATCGCACGGCAGCGAGAGAACAAAAGAGTTAGTTGTTAGTGTGCTCGCTAGGATATCGCATCCTATGCCTACATATTCTCATCAGAGAAAATCAGAGCAGCTGTAGTTCATCCTACTACAGCTAAAACGGGGAAACGGGGAACAGGGAGGTAGCTCGCTAGGATATCGCATCCTATGCCAACGTACTCTCGTCTTGCATGAGAGATCAGAGCAAACGTAGTTCGACTACGGGAAAGGGGAAAGGGGGAAAGGTGGCTCGCCAATACGTCAGTATTGTGCCTACGTATTCTCGTCAGAGAAATCAGAGCTAACGTAGTTCGGGAAACTACAGGTTACGAGGAAACTTGCTCGCCAAGACGTCGCGTCTTGTGCCTACGTATTCTCGTCAGAGAAATCAGAGCGGCGACGAAGTTCAGACAACAGGGGAATTTTCTCGGCAAGACGTCGCGTCTTGGGCCTACGTATTCTCGTCAGAGAAATCAGAGCATGACGTAGTTCAGCGGACTAACGAGTCTCGATTGCACGGGGGCGCGAGAGAAATGGGGTTTCGATCGCACGGGGGCGAGAGAAAAAGGGAGTAGGCCTACGCCTAAACGGGGAGGAACTCGGGACACACACGCAAGAACCTAAGACGTAGGAGCGAATGCGTCGCATGTCACCCAACGGGTACCATACTGGACATCCTAGACGATTGAGAAGAACTCCTCAACTGTCATTTCCTGCGTATCTAACGATCTCACAACACTCGACGGTTGCTTGAAGACTTGAAGAAGACGGTGATGATGTTGAATGAAGCAGCTCCTGGGCTCTTGACATGCGCGCAAGCTCCATTCCAATCTTCTCCTCTCTGGATCCTTGATGATGACGCTCGAATCAGAACAATGTAACGCTTAGACCGTCATGGTTCGACTTATACGGGAAATCGAACTCTAAGGGATAGCGTATTGATATCCGTGTCAAAGACAAGATGGAGAAATGATATCGAAAATCATTTTCCAATTGAATCGTGTCACACGGCCATCCAAAAATAAAATCGAAAATAAAATCAGTTAGAAACGAAATAGGAGAGAAAATAGGAGACAAATCCACTAACAAATGGAAATAAAATGCTACGGCAATTAAATTCTACTAGAAAATATTCTAAAGAATTATTAAAGGGAAATGCGTATAGAAAATATAATGGAAATTCTATATAAAAATCCTATATTATTCTATATTAAAAATCTATGATGATATCTATATATTCTATAAAGAAAATAGAAAAACTATATTAAATCTATAATACCCTATAATATGCTAAAAAGTAATAGAATATAAATTCTATAAAACTATGCACTAATATCCTAGGAAAATAAAACTATAATCCTAAAAAAAATAGAACTACATCTATTACACTCATTCATCCAATACAAGGGAGAAATTAAAAATAACAAGGGAGGGGGTACAAACTGCAGACTGGGTGTGTTGCAGCAAAAAATAGCTCATGGGCCCAGCCCATAAAGCAATTCAGAAAATACAAAAAAAAAAGGGACAGGGGGGTGCATCAGGGAAAACGGAGGCTATGCTTCAGCAAAGATACAGGGCCCAACCCAATAAACTCAAACACACCAAAAACGGGGAGGGGGGTTCAGAAGCAAAAACGGGAGGTGAATCAGCGAAAACGGAGGTGTATGATATGGTAGAGGATAATGGGCCCAGCCCAGCTACACACATGAACGGGGGGGGGGGGGGGGGGAGGAAAAACGGAGGGTGTACGGGCAAAAACAACTTGGGCCTGACCCGGTCCAGCGCCACGTGGCCCATGATTCAGCAAACTACAACCTTAACCTCTCAAACTCCTCCTCCACTGTTCACGCCGCATCTTCCATTCCTTCTCCGAACTTCCGTCTGTCTCCATCTCACTCTTCCAAAGCAACACTCTATTCAAACACCTTCCATCTCTCTCTCTCAATATCTATCATCCTTAATTTCCACTTGTTTCAACCTACAACAAAACAAATGAGGATCTGGACGAAGGGGACGAACTCCAATCGAGCGTTCTTGAAAGAGTTCTTGAAGGTTCCGGAAGATGATGAAGATCACGAAGACGATGAGCTTTGAAGGTGATGATCCATGAGAACGGTGAAGGGCCTGGTGTTGGATCTTGAGCGGAGATCTGGATGGACTTTGCTGATGTTTGAAGGCTTCTTGAACAAAGAATTTCTGGAGATCTGGTTGAACAACATATGCCGATCGCTTGAAGACGATGAGCGTACAAAGAAGCTGAAACAATTCTTGACGTTGTTCTTGGTGTTTTTGGAGAACGAAGCTGTGGACGAACGGTGAAGTTGATTACCGATGATGAAAGTGTTGATCGTTGGAGATGTTGAACTGGAGAATCGGTGGAGAACGCATGCGTTGAAGGTTGTTGATGGTTCTGATGATGCAGATTCTATGAAGACCGGTGGTGATTGATGAACACGAATCCAGATCTGGATGAAGTCGTTATGGATGCGACGAAGCTCTTTGAGGAAGACGAATGGGGAAGTAACGAACACGAATGGATCTTCTGGATCGTTCCTGGAAAATCATGAAGAACGAGGATAAAGGTTGAAGGATCTTCATCAGTTTCTGGATGAATCTGGGTGAAGGCGGTTGAATGTTCATGGCGGAACTGATGAAGTTCTGGAAAAAAGGACGAATGGGATGAATTTCACATGAAGTTTCCGGCGAAACCATGCATTTTCCGGTGAAGGTTGGATGAACATGACGGATGAAGAAGATGAACCTTCATCGGTGAGTTTCAGATTTCCGGCGAAAAACGGTTACCGGTGGCTTTCCGGCGACGGTTGTGGCTGTCCCTGCGGCGGCTGCATGGCCGGCGGCGAGGGAGAGAGGGTGAAGGAGGGCGAGACACGTGGAGAGAGGGAAGAGAGAGGGAGTGCCAAGTGTGGGGTGAGGTGTCACTCTGAGAGAGTGCATGGAGTGAATGTGTTGGCTTCATGTGAGTGTGAAACGCGGAAGTGGAGTGGTGAAAGCTGGTGCACACGCGTGGAAGAGCTTTATACTGCCTAGTGGCAGTGGACTGGACCTGGGCCCCAGAAAATCTGACATATGGCCCACGAATTAGCAGCTAATTAACATTTGATTAGACTCTAATTAAACCCAATTAATGCTAAACAAAGACTTAAAACTGCAATTAAGGCCTAAACGAAAATTAAGACTGCAATTAAAGCCTAACTGAAAAATTAAGACCATTCTAAACCTAATTAAATCTAATAAACTCAATTAAAATGAACTAAGACCCTAATTAACATCTAAAAAAAATGATTAAGATCTAATTAATGTCTACTAATTCCTAAATCTATATTAAATCTAAAAAAGGAGAATTAACTATTAAACTTCTATTGATTCTATTAATTCTAATAATTCTACTTATTTCTAAACAAATAAAAAATAGAAAAAAAACTCTATTAATTTCTATTTAAAAAATCCTAGTAAGGGAAATATCCTATTAAAAATCATTTTAAAAAATCTACTTAAACTCTAGAAAAAAAAGAATTATTCTAAAGAGATAATAAAACTAAAACTATTTAAAAATCATTTAATATCTATTAAAAAATCTATGTAATACCTAGAAAAATCAATTAAATCCATTAAAAAATTCTAGAAAATAAGGGAAAAACCTAAAACAAGCGAGGAAACCGATTAAATCGATTAGCGACTATATCGAAATAAACGGTAAAAACCCGGACACCGAGATGTCCTCAAAAACAACAGCGAGAGCTGAAAACACAGGGAACGAGCACCAATTCTCAAAATACGTCCTCGTATTGGCCTGAAATGCCTGAAGCGTGATCAGAGGGCTGTAATCCCGATAAAGTCAATCTGACTGGAAAAATGCAATGTACGTGGTATACAAATGCAAAATAAAATGATTCGAAACATGAACCAAATAGCGATACGTAGTTGGTCAAATTTTGGGGTGCAACAGCTGCCCCTATTCAAACGGCTTGGACCTGAAGGGTTGAAGAGCGAACGACTTTCAAATATTCAAAGGTAGAAGACGGTTGAATACCAAAGAACTCGGAAATTTTCCAACTACACAAGTACACGGTACTCCGGTGGGAACAAATCTTCGGAAGCTGAAATCATAGCTGCACTGCAACTAGCTGGAGAAATACTGATCTGAACCTCCTTCAGGATGATTCTCTGATTTATCCGATATCATTGCATCCTCAAATCATCGAGGGATCACTGGTTACACGGTAACAGATGATTGGCCAACCTCACAGGTAAACGATACTCTGATTGGTAGGAACATCTTCAAAACAGTTGCACGATAACTCTACTGGGGAATTGGTCACACGGTAACCGGGGAAAAGTATGATTTTAAGTCTCCGTCAGGATGATCATCTGATTCTGCTTTAGATATTCGTCCTCAATTCATCAAGGGGTCACTAGTCACTCGGTAACCGGCAATACATGGTTGATTATACCGTCAGGCATTCTGTGTCATTGCATCAGAATTCCTCGGGACTCGTCAGGTCATTAGGGACTTTTAACAATCAAGCTATTCATGTCGTCGAGCATTCAAATACACTTTTGGGCGTCAGCCGGACTTCGTCAGTAGGTCGGGAATAGAATTCTTGGTCAATCATGAACCAAATAAGGATATACAATCTTTTACCGTCAGGCACTCCGCATCAGCTGAGAGAACTACTTCGTCAATACAGTTGGACTTCAATCATCAAGTCTGGGGTTTTGGCACCGCTGCCGGACTTCAATCATCAAGTCTTCAAGGAAATTTCAACTTCTAAGTTTAAAACCTGCTGGGGATGACACATCTCCGCTGGAGATTCTGGATAACTATCAAGTAACTCTGCTTCGGGGGATTCAGAAATCATTCTGACTGAATCATCTCTACTGAGGAAATCAAGAATCATCTTGAACAAATAACTCCGTGGGGACTTCAAGAATCATCTTGAACCAATAACTCTGCGGGAGATTTCAGGAATTATCCTGAGCAAACGCTCTGTCGGGGATTTCAAGCATCAACTTGAGCAACCAACTCTGGCGACTTCACTGGGGATTTTAAGAATCATCTCGAGCAAACGACTTTGCTGGGGAGAAATCAAGAATCATCTTGATCAAACCATTCTGCGGAGGAACACCTGCAAAACAAGAACGGTGGCGACCTGGCTCATGTTTCGTATGCATATGCCTCAATGCTCCACATGGTGGCAATGCTATGCGTTTATGATAAATGCTATGCAATCATGCGAAATGCTATGGCCCCGTCAGCAAAATAAATGCCGAAGGGAGAATCCTCCTATCAAGGAGAAAGAACCACTCTGGTGGGGGAAGGAATCATCCTGCCACGGAGAAAAGGTCACGCCAATCTCAATCGGACTCCGCATGGGGAAGCAAACTTCAGTTGACTGCTGCAGGGGAATAGAGCTCTACGAGAACCTGGACCTGCTGAGGGAAGCGATGTCAATCGCGGAAATAAACTGCACGGCCTTCCCGGCTGACCTTTGTGGAGATAATGACTCCGGTAGGGAGATACAACATCAGTTATTCAACACTCTACTGGGGAGCACCAATCATGGCCCGAACTGCTTTCCAAGGACTCGGCTCTCTTGGGGTTTTGCATACTCGGCTGGGGAAGAAGGAATCATCCTGCTTGCGGGGGAGAGTACAACTCTGCGGGGAATTTCAATTCTGCCGGAGACTTCAGTCTGGAACTATCAACTACTACACACTTCAGTATGTGACTCAGCTAGGGAGATAACGTTCCTTCAGGATACATCCGGTTGGGGGAGAGAATCTTCTCTGCTTGGGGATACACATATCAATACTCACGATCCCGCATTCAGACTCTGCGGGGAGATGCTGCTACACTCTATCGGGGATATCAATCCTGATTTGCCGAGGATAATCTTGCATACGCCTTACGGAGACTGACCCTTCTGGGTAACACCTGCTGGACTATCAAGTCTGATGAGGAATACCTGTGTATCAACACTGCTGGGGATATCAATCTTTAGATACTCATTGTACAACTCTGTTGGAGACGTACCGATCCTATCAAGGACACACCTCTGGCGACTGCGGAAGACAACAGTCGATCACTGAAATGGAATCTCACTTCACTGAGGAAAACAACTCTGAACGGTCTTTTTTGAACACCCTAAGTCCTTGTAGGGTACGCAGCAATCTGCTGAGCAATAACTCTTCTCTGTCTAGCGTCAAAATCTACTCGTATGGAGATTACTCCGCGAGGGAATCAACGTCGACCTCTGCTTGAGGAATGAGTCAATGACCTGGACTCGGAGGTGAAAGGAGTCAAACTTGGACTCTGTGGGGATACAACATTGCATCAGTCCCACTGCTGGGGAAATAAACCCAAATCTGTCGGTCAGGGAAAGCTTCAGTCTCAACCCACTTGGGAAAATAACACATCAGGCTAATCACCGTTCAATGCTTGGGACGGCCATACTCTGCCGGAAATATCAATCAAACCCGCCGAGGATAGTCTTGATCCTACTCTGATAAGGGATAAATTCCATCTCAACTTTCTGCAATCTCAAACTGCTCAGGGGAAGCAATCTGAAACTGTACATCTCTGCTGAGAAAATAATCCTGATTCAACAACATCAACACAGGGAATACAGAATACCAATCATGGAGCTGGGATCACTCGAGCCTTGTGTCGGGGAATGTGACAACATACGAGTCACTAGGAATCATCGTGTCGGATATGTTTAGGCTTTTTCTGGTTTAGGGATAGGTTTATGGTGATAGGGATTTATTTCTGGTTACCAACAAAGGTGGATTTGAAAGGGACATACTAGACGAGAACTAGCATTCGAGGGTAGACTACTAGACGAGAACTGATGGCAAAAGGGTTTAAGTTGTCAGACGAGAACTGATCTACGGTTTCGGATATCAGACGGGAATTGATTTCTGGTTTTCCAGAAGAGAACTGGACTTTAAAACTGAGTTAGCCAGACGAGAACTGGTTAAACAAAAGGTTAAAGAAAAGGTGACCAGGCAGGGCTGGTTTCTGGTTTGGATTTCAGACGAGAACTGATCTCCGATTTGCCATACGAGAACTGGACTCTTAAACGATTTGGTTACAAGGTTCAACCAAGTAATAGGTTAGGCTGTAGGATAACAATCCAATGGCAGCAAGACTTCTTTAGAAGGTTTAGGTTTTTGGTAGGGTAGTGACACGATTCCCCGACACTCAACTCTTGCTAGGGTGAACAAACTCATTTGAACAACTTGCCCCAGTGCAATTCAACTTGCCCCAATCCGACTCTTGGGAAAATTCATTCTGAACAGAAAGCGGCTGGCAACGAGACAATCTTCAGATGGCTTGCCCCGACATCTGTACAACGGAAGGATTCATCCTCAACTAACCAACTCTCAGCATGGTTGGTTTCAATATACTTCTGAAGTAGCTTGCCCCTGAACGAGCGTTGAGCGACTTAACGTGCCCTGATTGAACACTAGAGGGATCTGCCCTCAAATCACAAGAGTTATGGATAACTGCCCCTGATTGGGTCTCGAGAAGATTCACTTCTGATCAACTGCTTCTTGAATAAACTGTCCCATAATCAACCGATGCTTCGGGACTTGTCCTCAGACTAACTGATTCCAGACTCACTGGAAGTCAATGCCCCAAATTCACAGGGCTTCGCAGTATACCACATTCTGATCCAGACTGCTAGAATTCAGTCCTGATTGACTATTCCCTGTTGGAATTCCTTCATATCAACTACTGACCTGCAATTAAAATTGTTTATTCACGCATGGTAATTTTAATGCAGTGTTCATGCAGATTTTGAAAAATGTACTGTCACTCATTTACGTGTCATGATAGTGAGTGACGAATGAACCAAAGAGTTCAAACGTAGTGCTGATTTGATCAGTGAAAAATACAACAAGGATATGATTAGTAAATCATGTAGGAGTCAGGTTACTCAACCTTATCGTAATGCGCTTTCAGAATAAACCCTGCCTCAATTAGGTCTTTTAAGGGTTGTATCGTGGTCGGGTTCACGGTTCGTGAAACAAAGGATATTAGGCTCAAATTATGATTTGTACCCACCCCTTCTACGTGATGATCTCCGATCCCAAAGTTCAGTTAACTTGGCTCGAGCGCTCGCCTCTTCGAGAGGTATGTTGAATGGTAAGAACCATAGTTAGGGAACTCACAAGGTTTCCGGAGTGACAGTTACTCCTTTTCCGTTTCGGTGCCTGTATCTACACGACTTTGTCCTTGTTCGAGGATTTTTCTTTTTATATCCTTTCTTTTTCATTCTTTTGATTCCCTAATTTTTGCCTGGACTGACTCTTCAGAGTTCTTTTCGATTTTTCTTTTGAAGTCCAGCGGGATGCCCTGTTTTTTGCCTAAGTATTTTCTTTCCAGCTTTTCTTTTCATTTTACTTAGCGGGCTTTCTTATTCCTTTTTTCTTTTTCTTGGAACAAGTCGTGCGACACTGGCTGTCTGGATTCATCCGAGCGGTTTATAACTGTCTCACTCCTGATTGGTGAGGTTTAACCATTGTGGTTGACGAGGTACGACCTATGGGGAAAGATACGATGTGATTGGTCTTTGAAAGACAACACTCCTCTAGAAGACTTGAACGCTCGGTCAAGCTAACTGACGACTACCCTGCCCCGGGTTAAGATGTGAGGGTTTAAAAGTCCGAAAAAACTTCTACTTCTCGGCTCGAAGTGGTTAACAAGGGATTCTCTTCCTTATCTCTTCGGTGTTTAGGGGATTTGAAACAATTCTTGTACATCATAGGCAAGGTTTTATCTGAAAGCATACGATCATCGGTTATAAGTATTCAGTTTCATCATCCTCCCCCCAATCTTTACTAATCATAGTGATAATATGGAGTGAATAAAATGCAAGTGTCAGTGCAATGCAATAAATGAGTGACAATGACATGATTAATTCAGAAAAAATGCATAGTCACTTTATCAATATTACCATTCGAAACAAACAATGTTTAACAGCAAGTAGTAACTAACAGAAAGGAAACTACAAATGCAAATGATAAAAGGTCTGAGGACTGCAAATGCTGAGGACGTCTGCCTGTCTGGACCACTGGCCTCTGGAAATAAACCTCTGAATCTGCAAGCTCAGACAGCTGAGAAGTTGTCACGCACAACCAAAACTCCTTCTGGAAAGGAAATGCACCCTTTATCGATCAACTGTTGCACTTTTGCCTGAAAAGCTTTGCAATCTTCAGTTAAATGCCCCGGAGATCCACCATGGTATCCACACTGAGCATGGGGATTGTACCCAGGAGGGTAAGGCTCTGGCACGGGCTTAAGAGCTTTAGGTTCCACCAAAGAATTCTGAATCAAATGTGGCAGAATCTGGCTATACGGCACAGGCACCGGATGAGAAGGAGCATTCCTTTGTTCCAAGTTATTACGAGGTCGGTTCTGATTCTGACGCTGATTCTGATAACCTCGGCCACGGGCTCGCTGATCTGCAAGAGGAGCGACATAAGGTTCCCGATGTGGTGCCCTAGGCACAATTGTCTGTCGAGACACAGAGGATACTGACCGCTGAGGAGATGAGGAACCAACAGATTTCACCGATTCATCTCGAGGATACCCAACATCTGTCATGACTGCATTGATCACAACTTCTTCTTCAGTTTGACAACTATAGAGAGATTCAGTTTCACCAGCCTGACTGCTCGAAACATTCTGGATTCTTCCAGTCTTTACACCATACTCGATGCGCTCTCCTGCCCTTACCAATTCAGAGAAATTTGGTGCAACTCCAAGCATTCTTTCGAAGTACGGGCTCTGTAAGGAGTTTACGAACATGCCTTTTAACTCTCGGTCGAGAAGTGGTGGTTGCACTCTAGCAGCAAATTCTCTCCATCTCTGAACATACTTCCTGAAAGGTTCATTGTTCCCTTGAGATAATTCTTGCGGCTGCATGCGACTAGGAGCTACATCAAGATTGTAGTCGTACTGCTTCAGAAAAGCGTTGGCTAAATCCACCCATGATCGGATCTGATCACTCTCTAACTGCATATACCAACTCAGAGATGCCCCAGTCAGACTATCCTGAAAACTGTGAATCATCAACTTGTCGTTATGCACAAACGAAGTCATTCTTCGGCAGAACATCACCAAATGTTGCTTCAGGCAACTATCTCCTTTGTAATTTTCGAACCTCGGCGCTCTGAACTTCGGAGGTAACACTAGGCCAGAAACCAGACACATGTCTGCAGCATTAGGGTTAACAGCGTCTTTACCTTTCAAGGCTTTGAATCTTTCGTCCAACGCACAAAACCTTTTAGCATACACGAGAGCTAATGGGTCTTCAGTCTTTGCTATCGGGACCTCTCTTCGGGAATTTGGCATAGGGAAAATAACACCCTGATAGCCTGAGGTATCAACAGAGGGATAACGTTCACCTCGGACGACAAACTGCTCATGTAGACCTCGGTCTTCAACAGAAGGTTGTACAAGCTGAGTTGCAGTAAGGTTGTTCACTTGCGGAAAGTCTTCGTCATGCATAGAACCATACAAAGGATTGGACGTCACAGTGAAACCTGACAAGGTATCAACAAACTGGAAGCTGCTCTCTGACATAGCTACCAACAACTTTCAACTGACTTCCTTGCTTGACTCTGATCAAATCTTCTTCAGCCCCTTGGTCGTCTTCTAACAATCAACACTTGCTCGGACCAAACACCGGAGAATCACCCTCTGAAGCAAAACAAAGACTGGATAAGAGCTCTGGCTAGCTGGAGAATGATATGCAATATGATGCAAGAATGTTCATGCAAATGCAATGCAAGATGCAGCAAACACGGGATCACAGCCCCCACAAAGCTCTGATTAATGCTGCGCTGCTGACGGGATAAGTCTGCTCTGACGAGAGAAAACCAAAATACCGGGTAGGCTGGAAGTCAAGTTTCCTGCAAAAACCCTCCCACTCACGGGTATGGACCTAAACTGACACAAGTTCAGCATCCTATGCGGTCGTCGGCGTCACAGACTTTCAAGACTGATGATACGATACTCAGAAGGTGTGGCATTATCATGTCCTGAAGAGGCCTCACTTAGCCAACTTCCAAATGATCGGTCCCCAGAGTCGACAATCCTCCAAACCAACAACCCCCTCAACCCAAAGGGTTGAAAAAGAATTCAACCGGGAGAACCTCGTCTGAGCGTGGATTTCATGAGACACTAGCGCCTGCCAAGCAAGTGCGCGCCCACTAATTTCCACAACTAATTCTAGGTACACTCAAGCCAGGGCCTGGCTTCTCACTCATCAGATCTCCCATCCCACAACAACACAATAGCAATAGATAATAATATAGTGCGGGAAATGTAAATACATCAGTAATATACAACACAAAAATAAACACCCACAGACACGCAAACAAGCGCTATGATTGACTCTCTTAGGAGATGTTGGATCGCACATGCATAAGGAACCATCGCAGTCCTCAGCAGTTGGGAACCGTTGGAGTCCCCAGCAGAGTCGCCAGCTGCTGGGGATGACCCAGACAACTAGGAAGAAAATCTAAGACAAGGCTCGCTTAGAGAACCATCGCAGGTCCCCAGCAGAGTCGCCAGTTGTCGCTTCCGCGAAAATAAGGTGCCGGCAGAACAGAAGAGTCACCACCTTTCGTTATTTATCCCTCGGAACAGGAAAGGAAACGATCGGAAAAACCTGACGAAAAGGGTATAAGACAAGGTCATCGCAACCGTTGTCTGGGTTCGGGAGTTGGTTACGCAAGGGGAAGGTATTAGCACCCCCCACGTCCGTCGTACTCGATGGGATCCACGCTTGTTGGTTTGTCTACGGGTGAAAAAACAATCTATCTACAGTTGCTAGATCTAAACGGAAGGAAACTGACTCGATAGAGCGTCGCACTCTATGCCTACGTATTCTCATCAGAGAATGAGAAATCAGAATCAACGTAGTTCGGGAAACTACGGGGGAGATTGCTCGGCAAGACGTCGCGTCTTGTGCCTACGTATTCTCGTCAGAGAAAATCAGATCAAGACGTAGTTCAGGCTAACTACGGCTAGACAAAGGTGTTCTCGGTCACACGGGGGTGAGAGTAAGGATTGACGATACTAGCGTGCGCATTCTAGCAGTTAGGTGGACGCTGCTCGACCATTGGAGACTTAGGCATACCTGTTTGCGGTAGAACGGACGTAGTATGTCGGGTTTTAAAGATATGGGAACCTACGGGAACTAGAACTACGGTCTGGTCTCAAATGCGCAAGGGCAAGAGAAAAGGATAACATCAGTCGTCAGCGGGAAAGTCTCGATCGCACGGCAGCGAGAGAACAAAAGGGTTAGTTGTTAGTGTGCTCGCTAGGATATCGCATCCTATGCCTACATATTCTCATCAGAGAAAATCAGAGCAGCTGTAGTTCAGCCTACTACAGCTAAAACGGGGAAACGGGGAACAGGGAGGTAGCTCGCTAGGATATCGCATCCTATGCCTACGTACTCTCGTCTGGCACGAGAGATCAGAGCAAACGTAGTTCGACTACGGGAAAGGGGAAAGGGGGAAAGGTGGCTCGCCAATACGTCAGTATTGTGCCTACGTATTCTCGTCAGAGAAATCAGAGCTAACGTAGTTCGGGAAACTACAGGTTATGGGGAAACTTGCTCGCCAAGACGTCGCGTCTTGTGCCTACGTATTCTCGTCAGAGAAATCAGAGCGGCGACGTAGTTCGGACAACAGGGGAATTTTCTCGGCAAGACGTCGCGTCTTGGGCCTACGTATTCTCGTCATAGAAATCAGAGCATGACGTAGTTCAGCGGACTAACGAGTCTCGATTGCACGGGGGCGCGAGAGAAATGTGGCTTTGATCGCACGGGGGCGAGAGAAAAAGGGAGTAGGCCTACGCCTAAACGGGAAGGAACTCGGGACACACACGCAGGAACCTAAGACGTAGGAGCGAATGCGTCGCATGTCACCCAACGGGTACCATACTGGACATCCTAGACGATTGAGAAGAACTCCTCAACTGTCATTTCCTGCGTATCTAACAATCTCACAACACTCGACGGTTGCTTGAAGACTTGAAGAAGAGGGTGATGATGTTGAACGAAGCAGCTCCTGGGCTCCTGACGTGCGCACAAGCTCCATTCCAATCTTCTCCTCTCTGCATCCTTGATGATGACGCTCGAATCAGAACAATGTAACACTTAGACCGTCATGGTTCAACTTATACGGGAAATCGAACTCTAAGGGGTAGCGTATTGATATCCGTGTCAAAGACAAGATGGAGAAATGATATCGAAAATCATTTTCCAATTGAACCGTGTCACACGGCCAGCCAAAAATAAAATCGAAAATAAAATCAGATAGAAACGAAATAGGAGAGAAAATAGGAGACAAATCCACTAACAAATGGAAATAAAATGCTACGGCAATTAAATTCTACTAGAAAATATTCTAAAGAATTATTAAAGGGAAATGCGTATAGAAAATATAATGGAAATTCTATATAAAAATCCTATATTATTCTATATTAAAAATCTATGATGATATCTATATATTCTATAAAGAAAATAGAAAAACTATATTAAATCTATAATACCCTATAATATGCTAAAAAGTAATAGAATATAAATTCTATAAAACTATGCACTAATATCCTAGGAAAATAAAACTATAATCCTAAAAAAAATAGAACTACATCTATTACACTCATTCATCCAATACAAGGGAGAAATTAAAAATAACAAGGGAGGGGGTACAAACTGCAGACTGGGTGTGTTGCAGCAAAAAATAGCTCATGGGCCCAGGCCATAAAGCAGTTCAGAAAATACAAAAAAAAGGAACAGGGGGGGTGCATCAGGGAAAACGGAGGCTATGCTTCAGCAAAGATACAGGGCCCAGCCCAATAAACTCAAACACACCAAAAACGGGGAGGGGAGTTCAGAAGCAAAAACGGGAGGTGAATCAGCGAAAACGGAGGTGTATGATATGGTAGAGGATAATGGGCCCAGCCCAGCTACACACATGAACGCGGGGGGGGGGGGGGGGGGGGGGGGGGGGGAGGAAAAACGGAGGGTGTACGGGCAAAAACAACTTGGGCCTGACCCGGTCCAGCGCCACGTGGCCCATGATTCAGCAAACCACAACCCTAACCTCTCAAACTCCTCCTCCACTGTTCACGCCGCATCTTCCATTCCTTCTCCGAACTTCCGTCTGTCTCCATATCACTCTTCCAAAGCAACACTCTATTCAAACACCTTCCATCTCTCTCTCTCAACATCTATCATCCTTAATTTCCACTTGTTTTAACCTACAACAAAACAAATGAGGATCTGGACGAAGGGGACGAACTCCAATTGAGCGTTCTTGAAAGAGTCCTTGAAGGTTCCGGAAGATGATGAAGATCACGAAGACGATGAGCTTCGAAGGTGATGATCCATGAGAACGGTGAAGGGCCTGGTGTTGGATCTTGAGCGGAGATCTGGATGGACTTTGCTGATGTATGAAGGCTTCTTGAACGAAGAATTTCTGGAGATCTGGTTGAACAACATATGCAGATCGCTTGAAGACGATGAGCGTACAAAGAAGCTGAAACAATTCTTGACGTTGTTCTTGGTGTTTCTGGAGAACGAAGCTGTGGACGGACGGTGAAGTTGATTACCGATGATGAAAGTGTTGATCGTTGGAGATGTTGAACTGGAGAATCGGAGGAGAACGCATGCGTTGAAGGTTGTTGATGGTTCTGATGATGCAGATTCTATGAAGACCGGTGGTGATTGATGAACACGAATCCAGATCTGGATGAAGTCGTTATGGATGCGACGAAGCTCTTTGAGGAAGACGAATATTCTGGGGAAGTAACGAACACGAATGGATCTTCTGGATCGTTCCTGGAAAATCATGAAGAACGAGGATGAAGGTTGAAGGATCTTCATCAGTTTCTGGATGAATCTGGGTGAAGGCGGTTGAATGTTCATGGCGGAACTGATGAAGTTCTGGAAAAAAGGATGAATGGGATGAATTTCACATGAAGTTTCCGGCGAAACCATGCATTTTCCGGTGAAGGTTGGATGAACATGACGGATGAAGAAGATGAACCTTCATCGGTGAGTTTCAGATTTCCGGCGAAAAACGGTTACCGGTGGCTTTCCGGCGACGGTTGTGGCTGTCCCTGCGGCGGCTGCATGGCCGGCGGCGAGGGAGAGAGGGTGAAGGAGGGCGAGACACGTGGAGAGAGGGAAGAGAGAGGGAGTGCCAAGTGTGGGGTGAGGTGTCACTCTGAGAGAGTGCATGGAGGGAATGTGTTGGCTTCATGTGAGTGTGAAACGCGGAAGTGGAGTGGTGAAAGCTGGTGCACACGCGTGGAAGAGCTTTATACTGCCTAGTGGCAGTGGACTGGACTTGGGCCCCAGAAAATCTGACACATGGCCCACGAATTAGCAGCTAATTAACATTTGATTAGACTCTAATTAAACCCAATTAATGCTAAACAAAGACTTAAAACTGCAATTAAGGCCTAAACGAAAATTAAGACTGCAATTAAAGCCTAACTGAAAAATTAAGACCATTCTAAACCTAATTAAATCTAATAAACTCAATTAAAATGAACTAAGACCCTAATTAACATCTAAAAAAAATGATTAAGATCTAATTAATGTCTACTAATTCCTAAATCTATATTAAATCTAAAAAAGGAGAATTAACTATTAAACTTCTATTGATTCTATTAATTCTACTAATTCTACTTATTTCTAAACAAATAAAAAATAGAAAAAAAACTCTATTAATTTCTATTTAAAAAATCCTAGTAAGGGAAATATCCTATTAAAAATCATTTTAAAAAATCTACTTAAACTCTAGAAAAAAAAGAATTATTCTAAAGAGATAATAAAACTAAAACTATTTAAAAATCATTTAATACCTATTAAAAAATCTATGTAATACCTAGAAAAATCAATTAAATCCATTAAAAAATTCTAGAAAATAAGGGAAAAACCTAAAACAAGCGAGGAAGCCGATTAAATCGATTAGCGACTATATCGAAATAAACGGTAAAAACCCGGACACCGAGATGTCCTCAAAAACAACAGCGAGAGCTGAAAACACAGGGAACGAGCACCGATTCTCAAAATACGTCCTCGTATTGGCCTGAAATGCCTGAAGCACGATCAGAGGGCTGTAATCCCGATAAAGTCAATCTGACTGGAAAAATGCAATGTACGTGGTATACAAATGCAAAATGAAAATAGTCGAAACATGAACCAAATTGCGATACGTAGTTGGTCAAATTTTGGGGTGCAACAGCGCTTCAACTTATTTTCCTTCTCTTCAGAAATTCACACAAGAAAGAAAAATAGTACAAGCCAGGATTCGAACCAAAGACCTCTTGGTTCACACAGCGAAGAATCAAAGTCCATAAACAAAATGGTGAGTTTAAGGGGGAGGGTACGTGGCTCATCATGAGCGCTTGGATCCATGGACTGAGTCAAGTCTTCCTTGTGAATGGAGGGACACAATTACGTCTTCTTCATTTTAAACCTGCAAGTCTGCGCGCGCAGGGCCCATCGCCGGTGGCTTCTCCGGCCACCCCTGGCGCAACCCTAAGTCTCTCTACACTCAACCATTTACCACGATGTCTAAACGAATCTTGCTCAAAATTTCACAAGCAATTCAACCATGCCATTAATTCATCCTTAAAACGCCTGAATCTTGAAATAACAATCTCAACCGAAAATGAACTTCCACCTAAATTGTCTCTAAAGTTGCAATTGATCATCCTAAATCCATCTATGTCAATAGAGGAACCTAACCACATGCTTCTAGTTCATTGAAAACACATAATTAGAGAGAAATTTCAAAAAGTTAAAACCTGTATTTGAGCTTGTAACAAATGCACTTCTTGCTCGATTCAACCTTCAAGATGATGCAGATTCACTCCAAATCACCTTCTGAAGCTAATGCAACCTTCACTTTTCCTTGATTTTGCCTTGAACTCAGAAAGCGATTCCAACTTGCAGTTGTGAAACTTCAACCTCACTCTCTGCTTCAGGGCTCAATCTTCTCCAAAAAAAATGGCTGAACACACTCTAATGCTTATATAAAACTCATTGGAAATGTCTAGAAAGTTTTGTAACCTTCCATAGGAGATTTTGCAATTTCACTTTCTCCTTCAAAATACCATGTGCCAAAATTGTGTATTTGCTCCCTTTGGGCATGAAAATGCTTGCAATCATCATCTCATGAAATATTGGATTAGTTGGTTATGTTAATTTCCTTGTTTACAAGCCAATGGTGTGAGTTTGATATGTTGCTTCATCATGAAGAAACAACATGAAATGGTATGAAAATGGCCTCAAACCAAAATTCCAATATTGCCAAAGTTCTTAAAATGACTTTTCCATTCAAAATGGCCTATTATTTTGCCTTGTTTGGACACAAAATGAATTATTTCAATTTTTGGTCATTAATTCTCTTTAATTCTTCCTTTTTCAAAATTCCTCAAACCACATCCTTCCTTGAGCCATTTCAATGCTTGCTTGATGCATGGACAAGGTTAAAACCCCATTTTGAACAACTTTCTAGTTGAACAAAATTTCATTTGAGGCATCTAAGTTGGTGAAAATGACCTATGATCACAAATGACCTATAATCACAAATACCCAAAATACCCTTGACTTGTCAAAGCCATAACACGAGTTCTACAAATCCTATCAAGGACTTATAGTACTATATGGAAAGCTAAGAGGATAAGGAACAACATTCATGTTGACCAAAAGTTCATAGGAATCATCCTTCTTGGGCAAAAGTTTCATGCAATTGGGTAACTTTCAAGCTCCAAATTCACATGCCTCAGATGACTTGTAACTTGTCAAAGCCATAACTTGAGTTCTACAAATCCTATAAAGGACTTATAGCACTCAAATTAAAGCTAAGACCATGCTCTACAACAATCATGTTTGGGGCAAGATGAGATGACAATCACATCTTGAGCTAAATGGCCTGGCAGTCAGGGGTCAAACTAGGGGATTTTACACTGTCAAGCCTTAGAAACCCTAGCTTGAAACTTCTCAAACTCTTCAATCATGATGATTTAACCTTGGAATCATCCTTAGAACATATTAATGTATCAATCCATGATCACATAGCCCTTGAATTAGGTCTCAACCTTCTTCAAATCCTCAGTTGACTTAGGGTTGACCTAGTCAAACCCTAGCTGCACCAATCATGGCTAAGCCTTCTTAATCTTGCACAATGAACTGTCTAGGCCTCAAAGTGATCCTCAACACTTATCATGAGCTCTCTCAAGACCTCAAGTCCATCTCCATGACCTCAGAATCATCTGATGGCTTCCCACAACTCTCAAGTTAGGAGATCTACACACTTGGCTTC
This sequence comes from Lathyrus sativus, assembly GCA_963859935.3. Taxonomy (NCBI): domain Eukaryota; kingdom Viridiplantae; phylum Streptophyta; class Magnoliopsida; order Fabales; family Fabaceae; genus Lathyrus; species Lathyrus sativus. The sequence continues at coordinate 237,936,280 of OZ012739.1, read as the reverse complement.
AATCACTCTTTCTGAGGATCTTTTACTTTCTCTGACAAGGATATCAACCCTTGAACCCTTGAACACCCTTCTTTAGCTAGCTGCATAGTATTGTGTAGCTCTTAATTAGTACCCATACCTCTTGATCTCCTGCATACATGTCAATGAAATGCAAATGATAATGCTAATGTGCATGAAATGAAACATAAGCTATGTAAAGAAATGTTGGGCAAATTTTGGGGTACAACAGGTACCTCATGGCATGAGTTGCATGGAGTTGCATTGAGTCACATAGCATAGAGATAAATGTTGTGTGAGTGTATGCATATGTGTATATTGTGTGAATTGATGAGGATTATGGATGTGTGCATGATAAATATGCTTGATGATCATTCCATATTTGTTCATGTATATACATATGTTGTAATGTATATGATGGTGATAATGAATTATGGTGAGAATGCGAAATGTGTGTATTCTATGCTTATATATATATATATATATATATATATATATATATATATATATATATATATATATATATATATATATATATATATATATATATATATATATATATATATATATATATATATATATATATATATATATATATATATATATATATATATATATATATATATATATATATATATATATATATATATATATATATATATATATATATATATATATATATATATATATATATATATATATATATAATTATATGCATTGATTATTATGATAATATTTCTCACCCTTCTGCTGTTTTATAATGCTCTATGAGGCATTGCAGATTAGCTTTGATGGAAGTCTTTTGTGAAGTATAACTTCATTCTTTTGGTCGGTTAAGCTTTGATATGTAGCACCGGGTAGTTAGGATTGTATAGTATTCTTTTGGGATACATTTTGTATATGTATCCGTTGACAATGTTTATGTAAACATGAATGATATGTATTTATATGATTAAATGTTTAAAGTGATTCAATGTTTAGATTTTCTGCTTTTAATTCTAAATATTGAAATGTGGGTGTAAGGACTAAGTTCCTATGTTGAAGCTACCCCATTGTTGCATATCTCTATTGAGCAGGTGTTGTATGTTTTATTTCACGTATTGTGTGACATGCTACTTTTATACCATGTTTTCAATTATACTCTGATGAAATTTTAATATGTGCTTATATGATTTACTATTTATTTGGGGGTATAGAAGGGGGTGTTACATCCTGCACCTCAAGGAAAGCCTGGTCAAGTAGTGAGGAAAAGGTGGTAACATTAAGAAAATGCTCATGATAATGTTTCGACCACCAATGGTGGAAAGAAGTAGTGCATAAAAAAGAAGGTTCGAAGAACATAGGGGAAAGCATTGCTCTCTTCGTGCTCAAATCGGCGAAGACATCAGCAGTTGTTCCTTCATCGAAGCTGGAAGTATGAAGGATGACTTGGCCCTTCTTTTTCATAAAAGCACCTAGGAAAACTTTGAATCAACCCAAATTGACGAGAAACCAAGTTGGGTTGATACGCAATCAAAGATGCTAAACCTCTTGAGCCGGTTAGCAATAAATCTATGAATTAAAAAGGCTTCCCATATTGAAACAGATTCATCATCACGCTGCCCATGAGGAGTAGGAAATGGCCTTTTAAACCATGTAGGGCCAAAATTCCTTGCAACAAAGGGCGCCATACCAGAAGTAAACTCATGGCGTTTAGCAAACATCTGGATGTAACTAGTGAATGCTACTTTGATGGTTTCACCACCATCGTTGGGAGTCAATTGAACCAAGCGAGGTTCTTCGATGCTTCTCCCCATGAATTCAGCAGAGGTTTCATCAACTAGACCTTTCCAGGGAAGGCTAGCTTCAAACGTGGCATTCAGCCACAATTGAAGCAACCATAGAGGACCATTCAAAGACACAGAATCATGGGCCTCCATGCGCTTCAGTCGAGAAGCTGTTTCGCTCAGGGATTCATAAAGGTTCGCCAGAATGAGTTCTCTCAAGTAGACACCTTTGTTACGATGGAGCTGGTTAGCAAGGGGCATGTATTTTTTGGCTACCTGCAGAGATTTGGTACAGAACACATATCTCGATAGCCATATGGCGAGAAACGCCACATGTTCCTCATCAAATACGTCGTCAATGGTACTTTCGAAATGGTGTTTAATGAAATGTGTATAAGTGAGTTTGGAGTTGGGGATATGTACATAATCTTCAGCATCGACGTCAGGTTGGTAGGAGACACCATCATGACGAAGGCCGATTATAGCGACTATGTCGAAAAGGGTTGGGGAAACCATCCCACATGGCAGGTGGAAAGTATAATGGGTACTATCCCAAAAGTATAAGGATGCCATTAGAAAGTTCAGACAATAAGGAATGGCAGTCTTCGACAACATCAAAAGGTCATAAATCCCCACAGATTTCCAATGATCAGCCTTAACCTTCTCCACCTTTGCCATCCAAAGGTCAAAGTCTCTAAGAGGACTAACGACTCTCACTAGCCGAGTACCATCAACAAGATAATCAAGGTTGAAAGTTGGCAATGCAGTCTCTTCAGCAGCATTGGTAAGGGGTGTAGGAAAACGTTTTTTCCCTAACAACCTGGTTCTCCGGTAAGACGGCAAAAACTCACTCAGCCTTGCGTCAGAAACATCAACCTGTGCCAAAGGACCAGAGAACGCGTAGGGTTTACCCGAAATAATTAAAGGAATCATTACCTGAGAGTGGTAGATGCTCGTTGCAGCTTCAGAAGTGGGTTCCGACACACATTGACGGTTCTCCACCAGTTGAGGACCAACTATGTTCGTAAAAGGAGGAATAGCTTGCTTGGTTTGAGTGACGCGTCCCTTCTGGTTTTTTTTTCTCTTGAGCGGTAGATTGAGAAGATGCCATTATTGTTAAAAGAAGTGAAATGGTTTTTTTTCCCTTAAGATTGGATGAAGAAAAGCTGGAGAAGGATATGGGATGCTTGAGATTCTAGAGAGTGTAAAAAATTCACAAAGTGGCGAAGGGAGATATTTATAAGCGTTTAGAAATCCCAAAGGACTAAAATTCACCATTGAAGACCAGCGGATAGTGGTACCCGTGTTTGTTTTGGAAGAGAAGATGCGTATGGGCAGTTATGGTCAGACTGAAAAATGTACGTTTTCAAGACAAAGTAATGATAGAAACGGCTGAAAAGACGTTTAAGGATTTATCATAATGGCATGACGTCATAAGCGTGGAAGAAGAAGAAATGAACAGTTAACCACTAAAACAAGTAGTGGGTGGTTCAACCAAAGCCATGCAAAATCAACACGCGTCGAAACAGTGAAGGAAAAAATGACCTTCCTACCAAAACTGGTGAAAGGACATTATTTGGGGGCAATTTGTTAGCTCTCAATTTTCGACGCTAGTTGATTTCAGAATCACCTCAAGTCAAAATATTAATTTGAAATATGTCAACCTTTCGACATAATCAGAGAACAATCCAAGTCAAATAGAGGTGGACAAAGCTACTAAAATTTACTAAGTGCTGAGAAGTGCTCGATAAGGGTCATGCTGAGAAGAATGCGCAGAAGTCACAACAAAAATGGGAGGGAGATATTAAGTGTTCAAAATTAAAACCAAGAGTGGACGAACGTGGGAACGGTTGAGATAGTGGAAAAAGCGCCAAAAGGGACACGTTGTGAAGCCTCAACCGTCATGTAGTAGTTATTTTTTAGTACTATAAATAGTTGTCATTTTCATGTAATAAGGGTGTTCATTCATTTTATACTAGTCACTCCAAACAACTCCAAGTACCCGCGTGTAGAGAAACGAGTTAGCGAGAATGTATGTGATACAACACCAACCCTTTTTCATTAATGTAATTTACTTGCCTTTACCCTTTATGCACCTTTAATCATTTTGCACTTTAACTTTAAGCTTTTACATTTAAACCATTTTACAAGCTTTTATGTGTTTTACTTTCAAAGATCCCTTAGTTGAACGTGGAGTTCAGATTAGAGTTATTTTAAGCCATTTAACTTTCCTGCACTTTTAACCTTTCGCCCATTTATTTCCAAAGCTATTTACCTTCTTGCAATTTAACCTCCAAAGATCTCTGGTCGAACGTGGAGTTCAGAGTAGAAACTTTCGCACATTTATTCTCAAAGCACTTTACTTTCTTGCACATTTATCTTCAACGCCGCTTACTTTACAAAGACGTTATAGTCAAACACGGAGTTTGATTGTAATATCTCTCCCTTTACTTTACAACATTTACTTTTAAGCTTTTACATTACTGCACTTTTACATTCTTGCTTTTACTCTTCGACGCATTACTTGCTTTCTTTTAAATCTTCAAGTCATCTTACTTTTCAAAAGGTTTCACAGTCGAACGTAGATTTCAACTTAGGGTCCTTTGCACACTTAGCACATGTTTTAGGATTTAGTATGGTCAATCCTGCAAGTTAGTCAATTTTACCCTAAATTGATAGACCAGCGGTTGTTTACCAAAATTCACAGTAAACAGAGCCATGTCAAGATTGTATTGGTATTGCTTCACAAAGGCATTAGATAAGTCCGACCACGACTGGATGTGGCTATTCTCTAGCTGCATGTACCAGCTTAGTGATGCCCCACTCAGACTGTCCAAGAAATAGTGAATCATAATTTTGTCACTGTGAGCATAAGAGGTCATCTTTCTGCAAAATATCAGCAAATGTTGCTTTGGACAACTATCTCCTTCATACTTCTCAAAATTCGGCATATTGAACTCTTGAGGTACTACAAGTCCGGGTATCAAACACATATTCAAAGCATTCAGATCAATAGCATCATGCCCCTTCATGGTTTTAAGTTTCTCTTCCAACACACGACATCTTTCTATAAGCTCAATGTCTTGAGGTTGATCATTATTCAATACCAGGCTTATCCCATGGGAATTCAGCTCAGTGAATGCAAAGTTATGGTACTCAACAACATCATAAGATGAGGCATGTTCATCTTGAACGGTGTGACATTCTTGTATAACCTGATTCTCAACAGGGATTTGAATAGGCTGAGATTGAGCAAGACTGTTCGCTTGAGATGGAATGACGTTCTCAGTTACTATAGGTCGTTGAAAGTTGTTCTCTCTCCTTTCCAAGGCTAACATAGCTTCCACAAGTTGGTCCAAATTCTTCTTCGTTAAGTCAATATCTGTTCTTGACACTAACCGATTCAGCTCTTCTGAGTTCATGATTCTTTCAAAAGTTGCTTCAAGTCCAATACGGATGTCGGAAAATCAACTGCGGATTTTAATAAAGGATGGATGAATTTTCTGGTTCTGGAAAATGATATGCAATGCCGATGAATGCAAATGCAATGGTATGAGAATGCAATACAATGCTCAGGTTCAGGTTCATCACGCTTTTAGGTCGGTCAGAACAATGGAAATCTCTAATTAGCGGAACCCTATGGGTAGGCTTTAAGCGGGTAGGTGCCTAGAGTCATAGATCCCTCCAAAGATATTATTTCCACAACAAAGGGTCATCTGACGATAACACCTTCGAAATGATCTCTTCTAGGTGAGGTTTTCGCACCATCCCACGAGAAAGGCTCCTCGTGAGTCTCTACTACATAACCATCGAGTCCAAGGTTTCTAAAAGGCATCTCAGAGTCATAGATCGAGGTTGAAAAAATCATTGTCAAAATAATAATACGTTCGAGGGATCTCATCTGATTGAGGCGTTCGTATCAACCTAACAAGGAGTGACCCTCATGAGTTAACACTACTAACCACCATGAGAAATGGTTAAAAGGTCCTTAGAGTTATCAATTCAGGCCTGAAAACATTATTACAACGGCAAAGGCTCACCACGATAATAACATCCCCAAAGGAATCAACTCTAAGTGGGGTTTTTGTATCCTCCCAACGAGAAAGGATCCTCGAGGGATTCCACTACACAACCACCATCCTAATCCTAAGTTTTTTCTCGGACTCGGGAATATAACCATCTCACAAAGCACCAATAATCAGAGAACCCGAATAGTCTCAAGAAACAAATAATAAGATACAATAAAGATAAGCAATCAAATGATAAGAGAAGATAAACAAACAAGTATATCTCACTCTCACAACTCGATTCAAGTTAGGCTTTACTCTCTGGCATAGGGCTATGCAGATCCCCAATAGATTCGCCATCTGTCGTACCTCAAAAAACACGACCCTCGCGATAGACACGGAAAAACGTTCGAACAGAGTCGTCACCAAACTTTATTCATTCCAAGGAAGGAATAGGAAAATATTGATAAAACCTTTAAGATATAAGAACATGGTCGTCGCAACCAAATTCTAGGTTCGAGAGTCGATTACACAAGAAGGAAGGTATTAGCACCTTCTACGTCCGTTGTACTCAACGAGAAACTCTTGATTCAATTCATGAAAAGAGGTAGCTAGGTTTGTTTGTTATCTTCTAAAGATTCATTCGTAAGGGGAAAATGGGTGGTTTTAGATAGGGTGCTCGCCAAGGATTGAGGCCCTTGTGCCTACGTACTCCCTCATGCAATGGGAAAGTCAGAGTGTCGTAGTTCGTGGGACTACGGTTGAAAGGTTTGAGGTTAAAAAAGAAAAGGGTAGCTCGTTAAAATCTCGCAATCCTATGCATACGTACCCTCATGGTGCAATGAGGAAGTCAGAGCAATCATAGTTCGGAAGACTACAGTTGGTTGGATTGTTTTTGAAGCGAACGAGTATTTAGGTCGCATTCTAACTGCTAAACATTGGCTTGTCTGCTCGCTAGAGGAGGCTGAAGCACTAGTTCATATGCGCGGAAGAAGGGACTAAACAATGTTCTTTTGAAAAGTGTTTGAGTTATGGATCGCGCGAGGGCGAAGAGTTAGTGTATTTGGAAGTTTCGATCGAATGAGGGCGAGAAATTAGAGTTTAATGTGTTGGATGTTTTGTTAGAGGTGACGATTACTTGAAGCAAGGCTCATCGGGCCCAAGTAATCGGAAGAGTGAGTCAAAGACTGGACTCTCTCTGTTTTTCAACCTTAATTGTAAAAGAGTTTTGATATAGTTAGAGTAAATTAGACGGATGACGATTACTCAAAGCTTAAGAAAGACTCCTCGGGCCCAAGTAATCGGGAAAATGAGTCAAACGCTTGTCTTTCTATCTCTTTCATCTAAGTGTTGAGAAAATAGATTTGATTTTGTTTATTGTGAAATAGTTTGATGTAGAATCGGAATATAAATCTTTAGAGAAGATAATTGTTTGAACTTTAGAAAGGCTCCTCGGGTCCAAACAATTGAGAAGAGGAATTGAAGGTTCCATTCCAACTTCCTTTTCATCTTTGTTAAAATATGGTCTAAGTATAGGTAAGTTGATTAGATTAGTTTTGATAAAATGCTTCAATGTTGATCAAGGTTTTAATTTACGTGCAAAGCGATTAAGGTTGGAACTAATGGAAAGGAGGTCTTAGTGGTATAGGGTAAGGTCAATGGTGAGGCAAAAGCGCTCGACTTACAAAGTCATTAGTGAAACTTGATATGCGAATCAAGTATACCTTAGGTTCACAAGATACAAGTAATTGAATTGAGTTTTAATCGTGTGCACTAGCAAAGTGGGCTAGTCTTCTAAATGACCAACTAAAAATAAATGATCAAATAGGTCTCACTGTAAGAAAGCCCAAGAGTAAGCTTTGAATATTGGGTATTGTGACCAAAAGGTTGATGTCGATGTTTAGAAAGTAGTCGAATTACAAGGTGGAAAATGGCTCGACGTTGGATCGAGAATTTATTTTGAAAATGGTTTAATGCACTAAAGCATAATTAAGACAAAAATCGATAAAATCTTTACATATCATGGGAACGGGGTACATTTGTCGAATAGGGAGGAAATAACACAAAGGTAATGAACAAAAGCGGTTCGAGTTTTGAAATTCATCGATCTTGGTCCGATTTTATTTAACAGTCAAAATAGTCAAAACTTATTATATCACTTAATCAAATTAATCTAAGTTAATTATCAAAATTATTCGATTTAAATAAAATAATTAATTTAATTAAAATTGACTAATAAAGTTAAATGATTGGGATTTAGTTAATAGATTAATTAGGCTAATTAAAATTAATTATAAAAATTATTTGATTAAATCAAATAATTAAGTTAATTAAAATTAATTAACAAAATTGAATTTAAAAAAATTAATTTGATTAAAGAAAAGTGAAAATAAAAGTGAGCACGTAAAATAAATAAAATCGAATTCATCACAATGTGCTCAAAAGCCGATTTGTGTGTTATGACAACATGAAGAATGTCATATACATGAGTCATAATCCGCCGGAATATTCAGATTGATATGTAAAATTTTTTGGTGGCACAATCGACATTGACTTGTCGAAACCATGAATTTAAAATCCAATTAAAAGAAAGCAATGAATTTGAAACAGCCAGCAGCAACAATCTTAACATAGCATTATTATACATTACAACAGAACTTTCACACTCCAAGCCTTAATATGAAATGTAGCAACAAAAACTGCAGCATGCATATTGAAATCGAAAATGACTGCTCTAAAACAAAATTGGACCGCAAACATCGAGATCAAAAATATCATTGGCATAGAACAAGTTTAATTACAAACACATAAAAGAAACCCTTACTTGAACAATACACAAAAGAAAAAAAAAATAGAAAGTATTCTAAAAATATTCATATAATACTCATAAAATTAACCATTCATCCAATGATTTAACTAAATGCAAAACAAGCAGGACATGAAGATCAACAACTGATAAAAGCAGAACAACATAATGCAAATTAAACTGCAGATCTAAACTGAAGCAACAAGCAATGGATTCGGAACGATTCAGAATTACATATGTCAGTTTCAATTTCAATACATAAACACAGGTAGAAACAAGTAACTCAAGGTATGTACGACATATGCGGGAATGTTACAAGTTTCGACACAACACGAAGGATTCCTCAGCAGAATAATAAGATCAAATCGAAAATCCAAAAAACAGTGGATAAAAGCCATGCTCACAAGTAGCAAGAATCAATATTACGGCACAATCAACAATCGAAATCAACCACTTCAAATCAAAACTAGGTATATATTTAATATGGCAGCTCGTACAACAAAAGAAAAATTTAATTTGACCCAAGAAAAGAACTGAGTTGTTATGCCGCAAACACTATATGAGCCATCGTAGAATAAAATAGAAGCACAAGAATTCAAGTTGATCATGAAAATAACATCTCACAATATCAAACTCCACCCCACAAGCATCAAGAAAAATGATATTGCAATTGAAATGAATCAATCCTACAACAAGTAGTTTAAACACAATACTTTACCAGAACATGTTTGTATCACATAGGTATTACACCAAAAATAACAGAGAAGCAACAAAATCAAAGTACAGATACAACACAAGTTGGATCCAGAATCCCACTATATCAGCATATCAATCATGGAACATGAAAAGAAAAATAACTATGATGGTAATGTAATGTTAATATTGATGCGGAGAGGTGTGAAATTGAAACGAAGGAGAAATGATGTTGCTACTCGAAAATATGCAATGACGTCGAGGCGAAAGTAGAAGAACAGAAAGAGTCGTCACCAAACTTTATTTATCCCAAAAGAGGAAGGGAAAACATCAAGAAAACTCCAAGAAGAAAATGGATAAGATGGTCTCGCAACCAAGAGAAAGGGTTCGGAAGTCGGTTATGCAAAGGGAAGGTATTAACACCCCTCACATCCATCGTACTCGATGGGAACCATTTGCTTGTCTATGTGTGTAAGGATGTAGTTAGGGGATTGCTTTCGAAGAGTGTTCTAGGGGAGATAGAAGGGTATGAAACAAAAATTGAGAGAAAATAGAAGGTGGAAAGGGGGAGGAGACTCGGTAGGACCTCGCGGTCCTATGCCTAAGTATTTTCAACAGGTATGAGAAATTCAAAGTCAACGTAGTTCAGAGGACTACGAGTGAAAAAGATGGAAAGGTGCTCGCCAAGGATTGGGGCCATTGTGCCTACATATCTTCACTTAAAATAAGTGAAGAATCAGAGCGTGCATAGTTCGGACTACAGTTTGTTGGTGTTTTTTTATAGACAATGCCAACGTGCGCATTCTAGCAATTAGGTGTATTGTAGCTCGCTTGTGGAGTCTTAGGCGTTACCTATTTGCGATAGAACAGACGTAACATGTCCTTTTTGAAAAGATTAGTTTTCACCATCAAGGAAAGATGTCACATTTGATTTGTGAAAGTTATTTTCAAGGGTGAAATAAGTCCTCGGATAGTAACCCATTACGGGTATTATCTATCGCTACTGCGAAAAAAGGTGCCGACAAAGACAGAAGAGTCGCCACCTATCGTTATTTATCCCAAAGGAGGAAAAGGAAACGATCAGGAAAAACCTAGCAAAAAGGATAAGATCGGTCATCGCAACCAAATCTCTAGGTTCGGGAGTCGGTTACGCAAGGAAAAGGTATTAGCACCCCTCACGTCCGTTGTACTCAACGGGATCCACGCTTGCTTGTTTATCTGACGGGTTGTTTAACTATCTACCTATCAGGGCTGGTTCAAAAGAAAAGAAAAAGGAGAAAAAGTGACTCGACAGAGCGTCGCTGCTCTGGGCCTACGTATTCCCTCGTGCAATGGGAAAGTCAGAGTCAACGTAGCTCGCCAAGACATCACGTCTTGTGCCTACGTACTCTCAACAGGTATGAGAGATCAGAGCTTACGTAGTTCGGGATAAAACGGAACACAGGTTAGTTCAATTGTTTTTACCCGAGTAGGGTTAAACTACAGTTCCAGCAGTTAGGGACAACGCCTATTTGCTGTAGAACCGAAGCTTAACAGTACTCTTTTAATCTGAAAAAGGTTTTCCTTGAATTAGAGGGTCCCAAAGGGCAGAAGAAGTTTGAATGTTTGTTTTTGTCTTTTATCGGAGAAGTGTTTTTTTATGAATGTTTGTATTTTATATCGCACTAGAGACTATGACTTAGGAGTGAATGCGTCGCATGTCACCCAAATGGTACCACACTAAACATCCTGATTACTAAAAGGAAACCCTCCAATAACCATTTCCTAAATAGCTTAAGGCCTGTAACGTAAAATATTCATTATCCTTTATTACGTGTTTTACTGTGGTTTGAAGGTGAGAAGGGAGAAAAGGACTCTACAGGGGAAACTATCAAGCATCCTACTGTTGTCATACAATATGGTCCTAATGTTGAGTTTGAAAGGGGAATCTACCCTACTGCTATCATGCATGGATTCATCCTAGTGTCTATCATCACTATCCTTATCAAAGGAAGTGAGAGCCCTAAGGGAACATATTAAAGGGAAACACCAACAAAAATCATTAAGCAGATGAGTACAGCTATCAAGCTACTGAAATAAGGACATGTATGGATATGCAATGCATCAGCACAAGCAGAAGGAGGAAGCCTTAACTTCTAATGCAAACATGACAAGCACAGAAGAAAAAGAAACACACAAGCAAGGGAGGATCACCTCAACCTTCAATGCAAACAAGCAAGGGCAAGTATGGAAGCAGATAAGCATCCAAGCAAAGGGAGACAAACTCAACCTTTAATACAATCATGCAGGAAAGGCAGATAAACAACCAAGCAAAGGGAGACAAACTCAACCTTTAATACAATCATGCACCTAAACAAGAGTATCTATTCATGCAGCTCTATCCTAATGCATCACAACAATCAAGAAAATAAATCAATGCAGTCATGCACCTAACACAAGAGTGTCTACTCATGCAAGCCTATCCTAATGCATCACAACAACAGATAGATCAATCAATCAATACAGCAAATCATGCAAACAATCCATCAGGAGAGAGGCAAACAAGAAGAGCAACAAGGAAATCATCCCAAGGCTACATCATGTTAGATGTGAATCAACACAAAAGTCCATCCCAGGTTCAACCTCTTTATGGAATACAGATTAGACTTCCCAAAGGGAAGTCCAGGCTCTCACAAGAGAGATCCTAATAATGTAGGACAAATGAGAATGGTAAAACCTAGATGTCAATCTAAGGTGTCTGGTTAATGTGTATCAACACGGGAGTCCTCTGAGGCTCAACCTCTTTATGGAAGGCACATTATACTTCCCAAAGGGAAGTCTAGGCTCTCACAAGAGTGATCCTCAGATCAATGGACAAATATGATTGGAAAGGTGGAACCTAATGAACAACTAGGGTTTTAGGTTCATTGTGTATCAACACAAGAGTCCTCTGAGGTTCAACCTCTTTATGGAATGCACATTAGACTTCCCAAAGGGAAGTCCAGGCTCTCACAAGAGAGATCCTCAGATCAATTGACAAAGATGATTTGAAAGGATGATGGGAAGCATGGTGTATACCAAAGGTATCCACCATGGCACTCAACCAAAATCTTGATGATTGGAATGATGATGGGAAGCATGGTGTATACCAAAGGTATCCACCATGGCACTCAACCAAAATCTTGATGATTGGAATGATTATGGGAAGAATGGTGTATACCAAAGGTATCCACCATGGCACTCAACCAAAATCTTCAAGGATGAGGAAGTGAAATCATTCACCAAAAGCTTCTATGAAACCCTAAAAGCAAAGCTCTAAAGGAAGTCCATCCTAAGGGAGCTAATGACATGCTAAGGACTTGAAAATCACCCTAAAAAGGTCTCAACCTATTTAATAAGGGTTCATGTAATGATTGGGTGCTTAAGGTTTGATAAAAGATCACTTAAAGGAAAAACTAGATGAAGTGCTAAGTTGGGAACACCCTAACATCAGCCAGAATGTAAAATTTAAGAAAAATAAGAAAACAAGTCCTAAAATCCTAATAAAACTCCTAAGGGATCCTCATGATGTTAGAAAACAATGATTAAAATTTAAAGTCAAAATTCTAAACCTAGGGGTATGAGCATAATGCTAAACCATAAAGCATACTAGGGGGGATGTACATGAGAAAAGGCCTAAAAATATACCTCAAACCCTAATCAAACAGATCCTAAAAATTAGAACAAAAATACTAGAACACTCTACAATGTGTCAACAATCAGCATGCAAAAAATTAGGAATTAATTCCAAGTATCTATCAAGAAATAAATTCTACAAGTAGACATACAATTTCACATTTTATTAAATGGCTATTTAAATGAAAAATGAATTAAAAATGGAATTAAAAAAATACATAAAATTAAAAGATATCTCAATTCATATTCATGATTTTTTCCATCATTTATTGGCATTTTTTACTATTAAAATGATCATGCAATAAAACATAAAAATAAGAAAAAATAAGAATGAAAAAGAATAAGTCTGCGTGCTGAATAGCAATAAAAACTAGTTCAAATCCACATGGGCCATGAAGAGGGGGTGCAAGTATCAACTTAGGGGCCCAGGTCCAATCACGTTCTAAAAAACCTGATGATTCTGTGCGCTCAGTTGACTAGTGACTACCATACGTCTTAATCTCAGCCCTCAACTCATTAAGTATGCTGATCTAATGCCTTACATCACGCCACGTAACTAAATGAGGTCAAAACACTTTGAGGCTCACTCACGGACATTGGATGAGAGGAATATGTCAAAGGATTACCAAGATCCAAGGGTTCACAATTCACCTGGCAATTCAAACCTGAGAAAGGGGGAAACTAAACCAGCGGTGGCCGGAGAAGACTCTGGTCGTCTTCTCTGGCGAGGATGAACGGTGCTCTGCCATGAAACCTCACCAAACTCTAAAATATTGACATCAATCTCTTCCTTATACTACACTGATGATCATACTAGGTTTTAATTTCATTTTTACTAAATAAACAAGCCAAGCCGAAGGCTTCAAGAATTCGTGTTCAATCAAAAGTTGTCATAATCCATCACCTAACCTATCCTAAATTCATCTAGGAGTCTTAGGGAACCTAACCACATGCATTTCAAGTTCTAATTCGCCATAAATCATGAGTAATTTTGAGAGGAAAGAACCTGTGTAAAAGCTTGAATAGAGGTGTGATTTGTTGATGATTCTTGCTCCAATCACTGCAGAAAGCATCAAGGATCCTTCAGGAAGCTTCTTGAATGCTCAATTTGCTTGGAAGATGCTTCAATCTTGAAATTCAATTTTAACCTTCAACTACTTTTCTTCAACTGCTTGTAACTGTTTTCTGTGCCAAACTTCATCAATCTTCATCTGGAAATGATCTAGTGTTTATATAGAATTGATTTGGAATGATTTGGGGGCCCAAAAGTGGCTGTAAATGGCCCAATGAATAATCCATTTTCTCCACTTTTTCACTTATGCAAGTGCATGAAAATAGAGCCAAGAAGCTTGCTAAATGAGTCAATTCACTTGTTGGTAGTATTAGGAACATGAAGGGATAGGATTGAGCCCTTGATTTTTGATCAATGGTGGATGTTGATTTTGTTTCTTCAAGCTTAAGAAACATGTGAAATGAGGTGTTTTTATAGCTCAATTTTCAAATCTACCAATGCCAATATTCTTAAAATGTTGAATACACTCAAAATATGCACAAACCTGTCTTGAAATGGTTCACTTTGAATTAATTTGAATTTTTGACTTTAAATGCCTTTAAAGTTCCTTTTTATGAGATTTTATTCAACCAATCTTCAATCCAATCCATATCAATGAATCCATGGTGTTTGATTGATTAAATAACCCCATCTTGAGTAACTTTCAAGTTGGACAAATTTGCATTTGAAGTATGCAAAGTGGTGAAATGGACCTATAATCCAAAATGACCTATAATCTTACTTTCCCAAGATACCCTTGCCTTGCAAGATTCATATCTTGAGTTCTAAAAATCCAATCAAGGACTTCTAGTACTCTTTGGAAAGCTAAGATGATAAGGAACAACATTCATGTTGGGTTTAAGGACAGGTGAGACCTCCTTCAAGGTCAAAAGTGGCATGGAAGTTGGTTGACTTTCAAGTACCAAAATCACATTCATCTAATGACCTGTAACTTGTCTGCTTCATAACTTGAGTTCTATAAATCCTATCAAGGACTTCTAGTACTCAAATTAAAGGTAAGAGCATGCTCTACATGTCTCATGTTGATGTCAAGATGAGGTGAAACTTGCATCTTGAGTTATGTGGTCTTGAAGTTAGACACTAAACCAGGGGATTTTACATTGTCAAGCTTAGAAACCCTAGCCTAAGAACTTCTCACACTCTTGATCATTGATGAGTTGGTCTTGGAATCATCCCTTATGTGTCTCAACACATCACTCCATTATCACATGGTCTTGAAATTAAGTCTCAAACCTCTTCAATTCACCTGTTGACTTAGGGTTAACCAGATGAAACCCTAGCTGCACCACCTTTGGCTGTGGCCTCTTATACTCTGAATAATGGCTTGAATAAGCTTAATAGTGACTCTCAATCCATCTAATGAGCTCTCTCAATGCTTGACACCCATATCCCTGGATTCAAAATCATTTGATGATCTTCCATGTCCTTCAAGTTAAGAGATTGCACACAACTGTCTAGCCACTTCCTTGGAGGATCTTTGACTTCTTTGATGAGGACATTAACCCTTGAACCTTTGAATAAAACTCTAAAATAGCCTTAGAACCTGGTGGTAACCGCTTCCTTGATAAGCACACCTCTTGATCCCTGCACACATGACAATGCAATGCATATGCTAATGCTACAATGAATGCAATGAAACATAAGATAGGTAAAGAAAAAGGTTAGGCAAATTTTGGGGTGCAACAGCTGCCCCTATTCAAACGGCTTGGACTTGACTGGGTGAGAAGCGAACGACTCTCAAACAATCAAAGTAAAAGACGATTGAATACCAATAAACCCGGAAATTTGCCAACCGCAGAAATAAACTGCACAATCTGATTGGTAAAACTCTCCGGAGACTGAAATGACAGTTGCGCGACAACGGGCTGGTGAATTATTATTTCAAATCTTCTTCTGACTTTGTCATCAAGTTGGGACGAAACCACTGATTCATCAGTGACTGATAAAGATAACTGATTTTTCCGTCAGGCACTCTGCATCAACTGGCAGACCTTTTTAACACCACCTTCGGACTTCCTCATCAAGTCGGTAAGGAGGTTTGACATTACTGTCTAACTTCATCATCAAGTCTGGAAGAAATCTCTGTTGAACTTCGTCATCCAGTCTATGAGAAATACATGGGGGTTGGACTTCGTCATCAAGTCTGTAAAACACTTATGGTGTCGCTGCCGGACTTCATCATCAAGTCGGTAAGAAAATTTCTGTTGAACTTCGTCATCAAGTCTATAAGAAATTTATGACTCCGCTGGGGATTCTGGAGAACTTCCTTAGGTAACTCCGTCAAGTATCGACCTCAAGTCGAAAGGACCCATCTAACATCACCGTCAAGTATCGACCTCAAGTCGAAGGGAAACAATTGACCTCACTGTCAAGATAGAGCATCTAACTTTGTCATTAGACAATCACATATCTGATACGCACCTGACCTCACCATCAAGATTTACTAATCAGTTGGAGGAAATCATCTGACATCACCGTCAATCCTTTGTTGGGGATAACATACCTGATCTCGCCATCAGTCACCCATCTAGTTGGTAACCAACTACTGACATCACCGTCACATGAAGCTGATACATCTCTGACATCACCGTCGAGCAATCTTCTCTGATCATATCCTAACATCACCGTCATATAAATGGAGAATCACAATCTTTAGCAAACTTTTGACATCACCATCAAATATCCATAAACACATCATCTGAATTGGATAGCCACTAACATCGTCGTCGGACCCTTGCAAGGAGAAGCTTCAACCATACTACTCTGAGGGATAGGGAAGAAACTTTTAACTTCGCAACTCTGTCCTGGGAGTTTTGGAAAACTTAACCGAATAACTTTGTCGAGGAACACCTGCACACAAGAACGATACCCACCTAACTCATGTTTCACATGCATATGTTTGGCAATGGAGTAATGCTCCACACGGAGTGGAAATGCTACACGTTTAGGGTAGATGCTATGCAATCATGCAAAAATGCTACGGAACTAAATCAGCAAAATAAATGCTGAAGAGAGAACCCTCCTATTAAGGAGAAGGAACCATCTTGATGGGGAGAAGAAATCATCCTGCATAGGAGAAGGACCACACCAATTTCAATTGGACCTAAACTGGGGAAACGAACCTCAGACGACTTTCCGTTGGGAGATAAAGTTCTACGAGAACCTGCACTCGCTCAACTGGGTATACGAACCACAAACTGCTGAGGAAAAGATATCCACCGCATAAATAAACTGCATGGCCTTCGCAGATAGAACCTTCCTGGAGATACGAACTCCGATGGGGAAGTATAGCAACAGCTATTCAAACACTCTCTCCTGCTGGAGAATACAAACAATGGCCCGAAAGGCTTTCCCGAATTTGGCTCTCTTGGGGAACTGCAAACTTGGCCGAGGATAGACAACTAGACGCTGGAATAAATCTTACCTGTCGGGGAGAACACAACTCTATGGGGAGCTCCACTCTTCCGGAGACTTCAGTCTGAACTATTGAGAGCGAAATGCTTACAGCCAAACTTCTACGAGAAAACTGCATGTTGACCCACTGCTGGGAACGAGTGTACACCTTGTACATGACTCAGTTGGGGATATGATGATCTTTCCTAGGATGCATCTTGGGCACACTTCCTGGAGGGTGACGGCCCTGCAACAAAGTGAACAAACAGACAAGATACCATTCACAGAGGGACCTATCAAGGTTATCATCTGTGACAATGTTCAGGTAATTCAATGTTTTAACAATTATTGGCCTAGGCCTGCAAGTTTATGTATGCACATTTTAACAAAACATCGGGCGTTTTTTCGCAAACAAAACAGATAAAAGCTAAAGCAAACATCACACAAACAGAATATTGAATAGTATATGTTTATTGATAAACGAGCCTGTAAATAGGCAGAATGTTTTACAATAGATGCAAACTCCTGAACTGAGGAAGCTGCGCAAGTATATACCGAAATATACAACAATATATATACAAAAATGTCGGCAATGCGGTGTAGACGAACACCATGAGTTGATCCCTCTATGACCCACTCGACTTCGATACTTCCCGGACACCTCGTCTTCAGAAGAGATTGATTCAGATAAACAGCCCTCAGGTCTCCCCAAACCACTAAGCAATGAAAGTTCACACGTGGACCGCAGTCATTTGCTTTTTTTAATCCCTAACTTTTGCCTGAACCGCCCTTTTGGGTTTTCGATTCACCGGGATACCCTTTCTTGCCAAAGCCGCCCTTTCAGGTTTTCGACTTTGCGGGTGTACATTTTTCATTTTTATCCCTAATTTTTGTCCGAACCTTTTATTTTTCTGGTTCGCTGGGATGCCCCATTTTTGCCTGGATATTTTTTTTTCTTTCCAGTGGGTCATTTTAAGAAAAGTATTTTTTAACTGCGTCCGCGTTCACAGGGGATGTAAAATCCTCGCCATCCATCGTGGATAACAGTAAGGCTCCTCCCGAGAAGACCTTCCTGACGACATATGGACCATCGTAGTTGGGAGTCCATTTGCCCATGTGATCGGAGTGTGGTGGGAGAATCTTTTTCAGCACAAGATCGCCCGTCTGAAAGCTTCGAGGACGAACCTTCTTATCATAAGCTTTCTTCATTCGGCTTTGGTACAAACGACCGTACACGATGGATGCTAACCTCTTCTCATCCATCAGGCTCAGCTGATTCAATCTATTCTCTATCCATTCTGCCTCATTGAGTTTCACGTCGACCAGAACTCTTAAAGAAGGAATCTTGACCTCTAGCAGTAGGACAACTTCCATACCGTATACTAGTGAGAAAGTAGTTGCCCCGGTTGATGTGCGTACCGTCATACGATAACCGTGCAGAGCAAAAAGAAACACCTCATGCCAATCTTTGTATGTGACAACCATCTTTTGCACTATCTTTTTGATATTTTTGTTGGACGCTTCGACAACGCCATTCATCTTCGGCCGATAGGGCGATGAGTTATGATGTTCAATCTTAAAGTTCTGGCATAACTCCTTCATCATCTTGTTGTTCAAATTCGAACCATTGTCAGTAATGATTCGCTCGGGAATTCCATATCTGCAGATGATGTCCTTCTTTATGAATCTAGCTACTACTTGCTTGGTCACATTAGCGTACGAGGCTGCCTCCACCCACTTGGTGAAGTAGTCTATGGCTACCAAAACTAAGCGGTGTCCATTATATGCAGTGGGTTTGATCTTGCCGATCATATCGATACCCCACATGGAAAATGGCCATGGGGATGCCATAACATTCAACGGGCACGGCGGCACGTGGATTTTGTCTGAATAGATCTGGCATTTGTGACATTTCTTCGTGAATTTGAAACAATCCGACTCCATCATCAGCCAGTAATACCCTGCTTGCAATATCTTCTGAGTCATGGCATGTCCGCCGGCGTGCGTACCAAATGTGCCTTCATGGACTTCTTCCATAAGAAAGCTTGCTTCTTTTTCATCCACACATCTGAGTAGCACTAAATCATGATTCCTCTTGTAGAGAACCCCATCCGGATTGAGGTAGAAATTTCCAGACAACCTCCTAAGAGTCTTCTGATCCTGGGTCGACGCTCCCATCGGATACTCCTTGGTCTTGAGGAAGTTCTGGATATCATAGAACCACAGTTTGCCATCGGAGGCTTCCTCGATTGCAAATACAAATGCGGGTCTGTCAAGACGAGAAATGACAATTCTGGGAGCTTCATTCCAAAAATTGACCTTGTACATGGAGGACAAGGTTGCTAGAGCGTCAACCATCTGATTCTCCGCTCGAGGTACGTGGTGTAATTCCACCCAATCGAAAAACGGCAACAGCCTTCTCGCATAATTCATATAGGGAATTAGATTGGGCTGACGAGTTTCCCACTCTCCTTTGATTTGATTAATAACAAGCGCTGAATCGCCATACACATCAAGATTTTTGATCCTCAGATCGATGGCTTCTTCCAAACCCATGATGCATGCCTCGTATTCTGCTTCGTTGTTGGTGACCGGAAATGTCAATCTGGCGGTGAACGGGATGTGGGACCCCTGGGGAGTCGTAATGATTGCCCCAATTCCACTTCCGTACAAATTGACAGCACCATCAAATATAAATCGCCACTGAGAGGTCCTCTCTGGCCCCTCGTCGGGTAGTGGTTGTTCGCAGTCCTTCATCTTAAGGAACATGATATCCTCGTCAGGGAATTCAAATTTCATTGGCCGATAGTCTTCGATAGGCTGTTCAGCAAGGTACTCCGACGAAACACTTCCCTTGATGGCCTTCTGGGAAACATATTAAATATCATACTCCCTCAGTACCATTTGCCACCTGGCAATTCTGCCAGAAAGCGCTTGCTTTTCGAAGACATACTTGACCGGATCCATCTTCGAAATTAGCATGGTCGTGTGGTTGAGCATATACTGTCTTAAACGTCTGGCAGCCCACGCGAGCGCGCAACATGTTTTCTCCAGCATTGAGTAACGAGACTCACAATCTGTGAACTTTTTACTCAAATAATATATGGCATGCTCCTTTCTGCCAGTCTCGTCGTGTTGACCAAGAATGCAACCCATGCTATTCTCCAGAACCGTCAAGTACATGATTAAAGGTCTTCCAGCAACCGGGGGTATCAAAATGGGAGGCTCCTGCAAATATTGTTTTATTTTGTCGAATGCCTTCTGACAATCCTCATTCCAAATAATCGCCTGGTCTTTTTTTAACAACTTGAACATTGGTTCGCATGTGACCGTGAGTTGAGATATGAATCGAGCAATGTAGTTCAATCTCCCCAGAAAGCCACGAACTTCTTTTTCAGTCTTTGGCGCTGGCATATCTTGAATTGCCTTTATCTTTGCAGGATTAACCTCAATGCCTTTTTCGCTCACGATAAACCTTAGTAGTTTTCCGGACCGTACTTCGAAAGTACATTTGTTAGGATTCAGCCTCAACCTGAACTTCCTAAGCCTCTCAAATAGCTTCAGCAAATTGACCAGATTTCCCTCCTCCCTTTGGGACTTTGCTATCATGTCATCAACATAGACTTCAATCTCATGATGAATCATGTCATGAAACAAAGTGACCATCGCCCGCTGGTAAGTCGCCCCTGTGTTTTTCAACCCAAGAGGCATTACTTTGTAGCAGAACGTCCCCCATGGTGTAATGAACGTGGTTTTCTCCATGTCTTCCAGCGCCGTCTTGATTTGGTTATAGCCGGAGAAGCCATCCATGAACAAAAACATGGAAAATTGAGCAGTATTGTCGACCAATACATCAATATGAGGGAGTGGGAAATCATCTTTAGGGCTCACCTTATTCAAATCCCGATAATCAACGCACATTCGCACCTTACCGTCTTTCTTCGGTACAGGTACTATGTTGGCGACCCACAAAGGGTAAGTAGTCACGGCGAAGAATCCAACATCCAACTGCTTTTAGACCTCTTCTTTCATTTTGACGGCCATGTTTGGTTGTGTCCTTCTAAGCTTCTTCTTAACTGGAGGACAATATTTGCGCAATGGTAGGTGATGAACCACTATGTCAGTGTCGAGTCCGAGCATATCTTCATACGACCAAGCAAAGATGTCACTATACTCTCGAAGCATCTCGATCAGTCTTTGCTTGACGTCGCACTGCAATGCATCCCCTATCCTAACATTTCTGACAACTTCCTCAGACCCCAGATTAATAATCTCAATTACTTCCTCGTGAGGCAGAAAGATCTTATCCTCTTGTTTCAACAATCGAGCCAACTCTTCTGGAAGGTTTTCATCCTCATCAATCTCTTCTTCAGCATGACATATCGGGCAATCAAAGTCGAAGTGAGTCATAAAAGGTTTTGGATCGGTGTCATCTGTAGTGCGAATCCTGCAATAAAGACGGTCAAGCTTAAAAAGAGGATATGCAGGTCAGCACAAACCATATTGCCATTTTATTGTTTTTTAAAATGAAAGCGAAACAAGAATAACAGAGATCACAAAATTTGAATGCAAAGAAAACACCCTTTGATTTATTGATAATATGTACATGCATAAGCAATCAAGGCCCTGGCAATAAAACCATTATGCCCCGGGTAGAGCATAAGGTTGTACAATAATTGGAAAAAACAAAGCATTACTCTTTACGCGTCACTTGGATGAAATCCTGGATGGACCAATTGTTGAGGCTCTGGCCTGGCTTGCACGGTTGGATCCATGAGTCCATATCGCAATCGATATCTCCTTCCCTATCGGACACAGCGTTGACGCGCTCAAATATCACTCCTCATTTTGTGAAAAGCATTGGCCCCTTGTAGCGCGGCGTGCTCTGAGAGGATGAAGCAAAAGAAGAGGGACGGTACCCCAAGCCAAACTTATCTTATTTGTTGGGGATATCTGTCGCTACTGCGAAAATCGGCGCCGGCTTGACAGGAGAGTCGCCACCGTGCGTTATTTATCCCTCAGAGCGGGAAAGGAAACGCTCGAAGTAAACCTCGCAAAGACGGGAAAAGGTATGGTCATCGCAACCAAAACCTGGATTCGGGAGTCGGTTACGCAAGGGGAAGGTATTAGCACCCCTCACGTCCATCGTACTCGATGGGATCCACGCTGGGTGTTTATAGGTAAAAGGGTGTGTTATCTATCTACGCTACTGGCTGGTCTGAAAAGAAAATAAAAGGACAGGACTCGACAGAACATACGGTGTTCTGGGCCTACGTATTCCCTCGTGCAATGGGAAAGTCAGAGTCAACGTAGTTCGACTGCCTACGTCTAAACAGGGGAAAGGTTGCTCGCCAGGACATCGCGTCCTGTGCCTACGTACTTCCACACAGTATGGAAGATCAGAGCAAACGTAGTTCGGCTAACTACGGGTAAACAGGGCTCTCACACAGCAGTGAGAAAACAAACTGGTCTCTAAGGCTCGGGAACCTACAAATACGATCTGGTCTCACATGCACTCGGGCAGGAGAAAGGAGACAATTAGTCGTTAGCGGGAAAGTCTCGATCGCACAGCCGCGAGAGAACTAAAGGTTAGTCGTTAGTGTGCTCGCTAGGATATCGCATCCTATGCCTACATATCTTCGTCTGGAACGAAGAATCAGAGCAGCTGTAGTTCAGCTAACTACGGGTCAAGCTACTCAAAAGCTCCTACAGAAAGGAAAGGGAAACCCTAGAACTATAGCTGAGAAACAGGGGAATCTACCTACTGCTATCACACCTGGTTGACCATCCTACTGTCTATCATAACAACTCCGCAGCGGAGAAGTCAGAGCTCCTAAGGGATCATGGCAACAGGACTAAACTACAAACAAGAGACTGCAGAGTAAATGAATACTGAAAATATGCATGAATGCAACAACTAGACAAACAAGGCGCAAAGGCCGCAAACCACAAAGGCAAGGGAGCTCAGCTCTACCAAATACCAACAAGCAAAGCCACGCAATAACAAACAAGCAGAAGGAGGACCACCTCAACTTCTCATGCACACAAAGTCTACTTCTAAGATGCACTTATTCAGAACTATCTAGATGAATACCTAAGTCTAATGCAACACAACATCACACAAATCAAACAACACAAAGAGACTAACCCTGAGCAGGGCCTCTAACAAACCTGAAACAAGCTCCTAATCCATCTCTAAAAACTCTATACAACACCCTAAGCAAAGATCTAAACAAACTCCTAGGCAAGAGGAATCAATCCCAGTCTCCAAGCTTCAGAACAAGCTTACCAGAGAAAAGGGAGCTAAGCAGGAGAGCTCATAGTACCTTCCTCAGGAAAGTACCAGGAGGTTACTACTCAGGAGTCATATCCTATGCGGCTCGACAACTGTGATCAGTTTACATTCCTCCTCAGGAGGAATTAAACTCACATGAAGGCTCCGGCATCACGGGATACTTGAGAAATACCTATATGCACTAGGGGAACTAAGTGAACAGACTCATAGGACCTTCCTCAGGAAAGTACTAGGAGACTGACACTTAGGAATCGTATCCTACGTGGCTCAACAACTGTGATCAGTTTATATTTCTCCTCAGGAGAAATTAAACTCACAAGTTGGCTCCAACATCACCGGATACTTAAGAAATCCTAGACAAACTAATGGAACTAAGTGAATAGACCCATAGGACCTTCCTCAGGAAAGTACTAGGAGGCTTCCACTTAGGAATCGTATCCCATGTGGCTCAACAACAGGTGATCAGTTTACATCTCTCCTCAGGAGAAATTAAACTCACAAGTCGGCTCCGACATCATTGGATACTTAAGAAAGAGGTGAGAAGAAAGAATGAAAGTCATTCATAGTGCCTTCCTCAGGAAAGTACCATAAACTCCCTTCAAACTTCAGGATCTCGAACCTCACACACAGACAACAAACTCCTAGACTAAGCCTCAATCCACTGCATCCTTGCAAGCTCTAGCAGGACCTCCATCAGCTCCCACCTTCAAGAAGAAACCACAGGCCAACAAACCACAAAAGACTATCTCTGAAGTTCAACCACAGTTGAACTTCAAAGTCAGAAGTCACCCAGACTTCTCCTATCTTCAGGCTCAGACAAATCATATCAGAATACCCTACAAAAATCTATCAAAAATCTAATGGGAGACCTATGACAACATATTGAAAAATCAGAACAAAATTCAATACCAGATGAAAGAACTAAAATCAGCAACACAAACATATCCACAGACGAATTTATTCAACATCAATAACAATGAAAAAATGCAATTAAAATGAAAATGCATGATTAAGCTAATGTTTCTGCACTATAAAATTCTACACTGAATCACGAGTCTACAGAAAAAAGAACGGAATTATTTGACTAAATCTACCATTTTTTATGAATTTTCTAATGATATGCATGCATTGAAAATATTAAAAGCATCAATTAAATGGAAAATATACAAAAAATAACAAACAAAAATAGAATGACATTTTTATTTTTATTTAATTTTCTAAACATTTTCATGAAATGGTAGTACAAAGAAGAATTAAAAAAAAAACATTTATTTACATTTATTTATGAATTATTTAATATGAAAAAAAAAGAAAAAATAAAAGAAACAACCTGGGGGTTCAAATAGCAAGAGATTCAGGCCTATTCTGGATGGGCCCACATTCTGGGGGGTGCAACTAGCATTTGGGCGCAGGGCCCAGGTTTAGAAACCAAACAATCAGAAAAGAAACATATGGGGGTGCAGCACTAGCAAGTTCCTAGTTATTATCTACTATGGGCTTGGACGAGGGGGGCGCGAAAAGCAAATAGGGCCTAAGGCCCATATCCAAATCACTCAGATCTCACACACCAGGGGGGTGGGGAAGCAAATTGGGATGTAGCGTTCAGAAAACGCGCTTGGGCCTAAGCCCAATACCCTAATTCAATACTCAGTGAACAAAACTCATCTCTCTCTCTCCAAACCCTAATACTGTTCACCAATCTACCAAACCCTAGCCGTTTTCGTCATCTTCCTCCTCTATCTCACCCTATCTGAAATTCTCAAACATCAAACAATCCTTCACAACAATCTGAACTGAACCCTAATACGCCTCACCATCTTTCCCATCTCAGTCCTACATTCAACCTAAATCCTCTTCAAACCAAAATTAAATCCACGCTTCAACAATCAAAACAAGATGCAAACAAGGATCGAAGAACCAACGCACCTGGATGTGGAATACGGGCAAATTGTGAAGCTTCTGGAACTTTTAACACGAAGATCTTGAGTCGTCTTGAAGAGAACTCAGAATCTGGAGTTCTGATGAGCGCCTATGAGGGACTCTGACAACGGATGAATCTCCTTGAAGATTTGGTGAATTCTGAAGATCCTTGAGGAAAATCGCGCGAGAAGAACTAGGATCGGTTGATGAAGTTGCAGATCCTTGAATCTGGTGGATTTCTGGAAATTCTGGGAGGAAGATGAGGACGTTCTGGAGAATTTGATGAAGATTGTCGGCGGTTTGAGTGGATTCTGGAAATCTTGCTTGAAGATGGATGAAGATTCCGGCGACGATGATGTTTCCGGCGAGTTATTGATGAGGGTGGACGGAGGAGATCTGGGGAAGAAGATGAAGAAAGGAGGTGTTTGGCAGATTCTGCAGTTTTTTGCAGATTCCGGCGAGGCTGGTGGCGTCAATGGCGGCCGGACGGAATTTGCATGCCGGCCGGTGGCTTCTCCGGCGTCGCGTGTAGTGCTGACAAGTGGTGGAGGACCGGTGCAGGAAGGGGACACGTGTGAGGACCGGTGGCAGGCAGAGAGAGAGAGAGTGAGCGTTTGGTGGGACGCGTGGCGTGATTCTGGTGCAATCCTGAGTTGTGGTGGCGTCCTCAAGGCAAAACGCGTGGGACCCCTCCTTGGCCAACACGTGGCGTGCCTATTTATTGCACTGAGAGTTGCTGGAACTTTCTAGAACGTTCTAGCACTTGCTGGAAAATGGTGGAAGACCTGGGCTGAATCTGGACCTTTTTTGGACTTTTCTGAGCTAATGAGATCTGGGCCTCAAAAAGGCTGGACTATGGCCCACACGAAAAATGACCAAAAACCATAAAAAAAACTGAATTAAAAACAATTAAACCTAATTAAGCTCTAATCAATTAACACCTAATTAAACTAATTTCCTAATCAACTTTAAAAAATGATTAAAACTCTAATTAATTCCATATTATCCTAATTAACCCTAAAAATCAATTAAGATCTAATTAAACTCTAAAAAATGATTAATGCTCTAATTAATTCTAAACTTCTACTAATTTTCTATTAAAATTCTATTATCATTTAATATCTATCAAGATCTATTATTAATAAAAGAAAACTATATTATTTTCTATATTATCTAAAAACTATTTAATTTCTATTAACCCTAATTTATCATTCTATTTAATATGCTAAGAAAAATTCACTACTATTCTAAAAATGATAAAAGCTATTTAAACTCTATTAAAAATTCTACAAATGATTAAAATCTATTAAAAATATTCTATAAAATTCTAAAAAGAGGATTAAGCTATTAAAATATTCGATAAACCTATTTAAATTCCAGAAAAATCTATAAAGCCTGTTAAAAATTCACAAAAGTCTATAAAACCCTAAAAATGCAGATGAATGCACATGACCCCTGTAAAAGAGCGCACGAGACCAGATCGAATCGAACAGAGATCCCCGGGCATCAGAATATCGTCAAAATCACTGTGCAAGCTAAAAATCACCGAGGAGCGCACAATTTCCCGAAAATAAAACCCTGGTGATCTGGACTGGGTCTGCCATATCTGATAGACAAAAATCAAGCTGTAAACTCTGATATCCCCCTGCTTGTGCACAAATATCACATGTCTGAGCTGCGAATATGAATTTAAACCACGAGTCAGATAGGAGAACCGGTTGGTCAAATTTTAGGGTGCAACAGCTGCCCCTATTCAAGCGACTTGGACCTGAAGGGTTTGAAGAGCGCTCAGCCTTCAAACATTCCGAGGTACGAGACGGTTGAATACAAATAAAACCCGAAAATTTGCCAACCGCGAGCATATACTGTAAACTGCTTGGGGAATAAAGTCCAGAAAACCGAGTCCAGTCATTATGGCACCAAACTGATCAATCATCTGATAAAGAACTCCTGATTGAATACCCGTTGCTTGTGATACCCCATATAACAAACCCTGAGGGTTGCACCAAAATACCTGATCCTTTCACATTGCCTACTGATAGGCAGGAAGAGAGATATACTCACATCGCCCAAAGATGGACGGGAAGACACCCTGATTGAATACTCACCTCGTCTAATGATAGACGGAAAAACAACATTAATCTCCCAATTCACATCGTCTAAGGGTAGACGGCATTATCCTGATTGATAAAACAAATCAATATTATCATCGTCTAAGGGTAGACGGCATTATCCTGATTGATAAAACAAATCAATATTATCATCGTCTAAGGGTAGACGGGAACAAAGCCTGATCGCATACTCACATCGTCTAAAGATAGACGGGAAGAAATAATCTCCGTACTCGCATCGTCTAAGGGTAGACGGAATCATCCTGATTGATGAAACAAATCAATATTCACATCGTCTAAGAGTAGACGGGATCATCCCGACTGATGAAACAAATCAATATTCTCATCGTCTAAGGGTAGACGGGATCGTCCTGATTAATGACAAATCAATTCACATCGTCTAAGGGTAGACGGGATCATTCCGATTGATGAACAAATCAATATTCTCATCGTCTAAGGGTAGACGGGATCGTCCTGATTAATGACAAATCAATTCACATCGTCTAAGGGTAGACGGGATCGTCCTGATTAATGACAAATCAATATTCTCATCGTCTAAGGGTAGACGGGATCATTCTTAATCTCCATACACACATCGTCTAAGGATAGACGGGAAGAAATAATCTCCGAACTTGCATCGTCTAATGATAGACGGAAAGGAATAATCTCCAAATTCACATCGTCTAAAGGTAGACGGAAAGGCACCATTAATCTCCAAATTCACATCGTCTAAGAGTAGACGGGATCAAATTCTTAATCTCCATACACACATCGTCTAAGGATAGACGGGAAGTCACCATAATCTCCATATTCACATCGTCTAAGGATAGACGGGAAGACACCCTTAATCTCCATATGCACATCGTCTACTGATAGACGGAAAGAAATTCTTAATCTCCATACCCACATCGTCTAAAGATAGACGGAAAGACACCATAACGCAATTCAACACCATCCTTTGAATTTCAGAATTCTTCTGTTTACGGGAATTGATGGAAAGATCAACATCCTTGAAGGGGCCACATCGTCAGTATGGACTGACGGGAAGAAAACCACCTTTTAAAGAACCATGTCGTCAATAAGAATCAACGATCACGAAAACTGAACATTCTTCAAAGAGCCTCGACATCAATAGGGATTGATGGTCGGAAAAGTACCCCCTTGAAACGTCATCTCATCCAATAACCAGAAAGAAGACCATTATCGGAAATATCGCTTTGAAACCCCTCAACAATCAAGGATAGCCGGAGAAGACTCGCTGGGGAAACACCTCACCATATGTATGATCTGGCAATAAGAAACCCGCTGAACAGTAACTCGAAACTTCACATCGTCTGCTGACAGACGGAAAGAAAAGCCACTTGCTATAGAAACTCTATTTTGAACCTTATTGAAAATCAACCAAAACTTCACATCGTCTACTGATAGACGGGAAGGAAAGCATATCCTGGGGGAAACCCCTTCTTGAAACCTTACTGCGACCACCCGCAACTTCACATCGTCTATGGATAGACGGAAAGAAAACCACATTCGTACTCAAGACGTCTAATGGTAGACGGAGAAATCCACTTATCGAAGGAACACATCGTCAATATGAACTGACGGGAAGAAAAGTCTGTCGATATCAGATGACTGCTTGATCAAAGCACAACTATCGTAAGATCTGATACAAATAATCCGCTGAATCGTCTGAATACTGCTGCTGGATACATGCCCCTGAACTGATCACAGAGTAATTCACGCGCCATATGAGGCTGATAGAAAACCTGACTTATGCTTTGTATGCATATGCAAATGCTTTAATCTTTCTACAACGTAATGCTCCATTCTGGATAGAAATGCTACGCATTTTGAAAATGTCATGCAGGTATGATGCAAATATGACGATGCATGCAATATGCTAGTGCAGGCTCGAGCTGCCGGAGAGAGCTAGGTATAGAACCACTTCAGCAAAATAAATGCTGAAAGCGAGGCCAACTTTGCTGGGGACAAACTGGATATCACTGAATTATCCCAGCAAAATAAATGCTGGGAGAGTGAAATCAACTCTGCTGGGGATATTGGGAACTCAACCGAACGCCTCGACGAAGTAATACCCTGCTGGGGAATATAACTCCGTTGCTAAATAGCAGATGTGCCGAGTATGATTAGACTCCTCTGGGAATAGCTTATCCATGCCAATGACAAATTGGACTTTGCTGGAGAAAATGGAGGGAGTCTTCCCGCGTACTGACGACGCTCGGATCTGGAAATTGATGCGCCAACACAGATGGGCTTCACGGTAATCGCAAACATGGATCTGAGCTCTTAAACTATCTTACTGGGTCAGGCACAACTGACGCTAGAAAACATTCTTCCTGAATACACAACCTTTCAGTGGAGAGTCAAGGGATAGTAACACGACTTCCCGCAATCATCTCGCTCTCGAAAATCGACTGCATCTGCTCGAATAACTCTGAATGACCCTGTAGGTACGGAGAACGACAATCCTTTCGCTTCTGATATGCCCCAGCCTATAGGACCTCTGTGGGGATAGTCGCTGAAAGGAAATCTGCAAATCTGTTGCCTCGATGGTCTGATATAACATGCCTCAGCGTTCTGAACTTCTGAGAGATACTTCACCTCACCGGCTTCTCGCACAACCTTTGCGCGCTTAAGATGGTCTGCCCCTGACTGCAATGACCTTGCTCCTGATTATTTGATTCAGAGTAGTGCCTCCTGACTACGACGTGTGCACGGAACCTCAACCTGATTGCCCCAGAATAACTGACTTCGAAAAGCTGACCTGACTGGGGATTATAATAAAACTTGCCCCTGCTCTCGGAACATTCGGGCATTCTGCGTTCTATCTTGACCATACTTTCCATTGTAGGAAGCTTTTCTGCTGTCAAGCGCTTACTCGCAAGTAAAACAAGTTGTTCTGCATAAAAGATGTATTAATGCAACACATATGACAGCTCTGACATCCAATCTGTTCACTGGGAAAAGGAAAACAGTTTATAGCATATAATGCACAAAACATTCATCAACATTAGTACCAACATGGTAAGAGGAACCTTTTAGGAGTCAGAATCGACGCGACCTTTACCGGAGTATGCTTTCGAAACAACCTGCTTCAATTAGGACTTTTGAAGGTTGTAACGTGGTCAGGTTCATGGTTTTGAAGGAAAGGATAAAGGCTCAAAGTTTGCTTTAACCCACCCGTTCTCCTTGATGTTCTCCCATCCTACGTTCAGCTAATTTGACCTTAGCGCTCACCTCTCGGAGGTTGAAAGATAGGAGTGATAGTTCGAGAAACTTTTCGGCTCTTGGAGTGACAGCCACTCACTTTTCATCTTTGACACTTGAGGTCACACGACTCGTATTTCCATCGAGGATTTTTCTCTTGATCCTTTTTATCTTTTCCTTTTCATATCCCTAACTTTTGCCTGGACTGACTCCTTTTGAGTTTCTTTTGATTTTTTTTTTTTTTAGTCCAGCGGGATGCCCTCATTTTTGCCTAAGTCATTTGTTTTGAAGTTTTCTTGACCTAGCGGGCTTTTGATTCTTTTTTCATTCTCTTTTTTTTTCTTTCGAACAAATCGTGTGACATTGGTTGTCTGACTCTTTGGGAAGTGATGTGGCTGTCCCACTCTTGATTGAACCACTGTGGTCTTTTAGGCACGACCTCTAGGGGTGTGAGTGATCCTCGAACGGACACTCCTTTTGCAATTTGGACGCTCGGTCAAATTAGCTAACACCTACCCTGCCCCAGGTTATGATTGAGGGTTTTTTCGTTTTCAGAAAGCAACTCCTACTACAAGGCTCAAAGGGGTTGACAAGGGATTATCTTCCTTATATCTCCGGTGTTTAGGGATTTGAAACAATGCCTGTACATCATCAGCAGGTTTATTTCAAAAGCATACAATCGGAATTTGCATGTCGGTCATTTTCGTCATCCTCCCCAAATTCTTCTTAACCAAACGTTGGCCATTTGCAAAAACAGTTAGTGAACACGACAGGATTCAATCAAAACATGCATATTTATTTCATTATCATCAATTTGAATGAAAACAACAAGTTTTACAAACAAGCTTACGAATTCAAACAGGAAAGCAACTACTAATGTAAAGAAATGACAAGCTAAAACAAAGAAAATATGCTAGCTTCTGAGAACCGGGCTTTTGCATCTGCCCTGCTGCTGAACCAGCTATCTTTATTAGAGGCAATTCGATGCTGCCTTGATCTGCTTTCCACGACTTAACCTCTTGGCCCGAAGCTGATTGCTGCACTGTCAAGCAGATCCTGCACTTTGTGCTTAAAAGCGTGGCAGCCTTCTATATCGTGACCCGGGGCTCCAGAATGAAACTCACAGTGCTTGCTTGCATCATAACCAAACGGGGGAGTTCCCGTTATTGGTGCCAGAGTTCTTTTCTCTACCAGATTCAATCCCAACAATGTCTGCAACAACTCGGCATATGTTGAGGGAGGTTTCTCAAACACTCTTCTCGGTTTATTACCCTGGAATCTTCGTTGAACCTGCTGTGCCCCCTGCTGAGGCTGCTGCTGCTGGTATCGGGTTGACCCTTGAACACCCTTTGTATCAAATGCAACATTGGTTTCCTGACCTTCAATGTACTGATTAACGCTCTCCTTATGCTTAACCATTTTCTTTCTCAGATCTGCCCCAGGAATAGGCAGCAGTTGTGGGCCTGGAGATTCTGACACCATGGAGTCCAGGATACGCTTCTGACCCACTGCAGCTTTAGAAACATCTGTCATCTTAGCATCGACTGAGACAGGAGCAATATGCATAGCTACGCCGCCCGGCGTGAATTCAATATCGTGCGAGTCAATCAGGTCTTGAACATTGTGCTTAAAAGCATGACAACCCTCGATGTCATGTCCGAATGCCCCGGAATGAAATTCACACTGCTTACTGGCATCGTACCCTTGAGGAAATGCTCTCGTTGGTGGTGTCAACGTTCTCTTCTCAACCAGATTAAACCTCAATAAGGTCTGCAAGAGCTCAGCATATGCCATAGGTGGTGCCTCAAATATTCTCCTTGGCTTTCCTTCCTGGATCTTCCGCTGAGCCGGATGTATCCTCTGTTGCTGCTGCTCAGGTTCCACATGCACAGGTGGCACGAGCTTCTTCATTGTGGCTTCAAATAGCTGATCGTCTTCTTTCCTAAGCACATTCTTGACTACCTCCATGATCAAGCTCATTTGGGTCTTCAGCTGACTGTTCTCCTCTTTGAGAATCTTCTGCTCCAGACGCATTTCTTGCATGTCTCTCATCATCTGCCCCAGCTGGCTTCGGACTTCGCTCAATTCAAACTGATTCTGTTCCATATCTCTGAAGGAATTCCTGCAACAAACTGAGACGATGAGGAAATAAGGCCCACGGTTCTGATATACCTGTTAAATGATAATGCAGCGCAGAAAGCAAACATATATTCACAACGAGATAAAGAGAAACTCAAGCTATAAGCACACAGACGAACATCTCCCATACATGTACAACCAACAAAATCAGCAGGTAAGCACAAATGAGTCTGAATATAACGACCCCAGCCAACAATCCTGGTGGTGGTCAGCAAATACTGATGCACAAAAGCTAAACGGGCTAGGCAGGGAAAACAGATGCGACACCCAGCACAGAAACCTCTAGCAACTTCCCCCATATTCAACTGAACTCTCCGATTGACAATCCTCAGAGCACACACTTCCTGTGGAGTCTTCCATGACATTAACTGACGAACCCGCACAACTGGAGGATGGAAAATCATTAATCTGAACAAAACCCTGAGGCGTGATGCAAATACGGTCGGAGTCTAACAGATCCTGAATCTGACTTCTAAGCACTTTACAATCATTGGTGGAATGCCCCTGTGCCCCATCATGGTACTCACAGCGAGCGCTGGCATCAAAACCTGGAGGATACGGTGGAATCACCGGCTTAGTCTCTTTCGGCACTATCAATCCGCTTCTGACCAGATCTGGTAACAACTGACTGTACGACACTGGTAGCTGAGTAAACGGCCTTTCAGGCTTCCTTGGTCTTCGTGGAGCATGCTGACG
The DNA here is from genome assembly GCA_963859935.3 of Lathyrus sativus. NCBI lineage: Eukaryota > Viridiplantae > Streptophyta > Magnoliopsida > Fabales > Fabaceae > Lathyrus > Lathyrus sativus. Next base: position 237,902,503 of record OZ012739.1, on the reverse strand, counting down.
CGATCGGCGATAGGATGATCGTTGACTTGAAGTGTCTGAAAACTGATCCTGAGATGCTAGAGATTCTGAGGTGGCGTCATCTCCTTCCCACTCCTCTTGAGAACTGACAACTGACTCAATCTTATTAACTGGGACGTAAGGAACACCTCGAAACTTTCCACTCCTGAGTCCTCTCTCAACAATCTCTCCCAGCCTCATCAGGCCCACAAAGCTTGTGCAACTGAACAATTTGTCAAAATAATGGCCTTTCAGGGTACCCAGGAAGATGTCAACCAGTTCCCTTTCTGGAAGCGGTGGTCGAACACTAGCAGCCAATTCCTTCCATCTTCGCAAATACGCTCTGAACGATTCATTCTCCGCTTGAGACAATTCTTGCAGATCTACAAGACTAGGAGTCAAATCCAAGTTGTAATCGTACTGCTTTATGAAAGCTCTGGCTAAATCCACCCAAGATCGAATCTGATTACTTTCCAATTGCACATACCACCTTAACGATGCCCCAGTCAGGCTATACTGGAAGCAATGGATCATCAATTTGTCATTTCGCGCAAACGAAGTCATCCTTCGACAGAACATCATCAAATGCAGCTTTGGACAGCTATCTCCTGTGTATTTTTCAAATTCCGGCATTTTGAACCTGTACGGCAACACGAGGTCAGGGACCAAGCACATGGCTACAGCATCCAGGTTAACGGCATCTTTCGCTTCCAAGGCTTTCATTTGCTCTTCCAACACTCGGACTCTTCTTGGATCTACCACCCCGGTCATTGGAATATCTCTCCGGTAATTCATCACAGGGAAAGCAACACATTGATTGTTAACAGGAGGATAGCGTTCATTTCGGGTGAGAAACTGCTCATGCCGATCTCTGTTCTCAACAGCAGGCTGCACAACTTGGGCTGCAGTAAGATTGTTTGCTTGCGGGAAGCCTTCCATAGAATCATACTGATGGTTGGACGCCATAGTAAACCTTGCCAAGGTGTTAGGAGACTGGAAATTTCCTTCAGACATAGCCACCAATTACCTGTAACGGACTATGCTGCTTGATTCTGCTCAAATCTGCTTCAGCCCCTTGGTCGTCTTCAACACTCCACTCTTGCCTCAAACAATTCCCCGAGAATCACTTTCTGGTGAAAACAAAGGTTGGATAAGTGCTCTGACCTGCTAAATGCTATGCAATATGATTTATGCAAACAGAAAAAAAATGCTAACGTGCATATGTGCATTGGAGATATTTTCCCTCCAATTCCAGTGTCAGTGGTAGCAAGACGAGATAAACCATAAAGACAATATTTGGAAAAACCCTCATATATTGATTAGAATAACAATCTTGTCAAGAGGTTACATAACTATACTCCATACAGCTGATATGACAAAGAGGATCCCAGCCAACATGCCTGGTGGTGATCTCAACATACAGAATACAAGAGAGAAATCAAATACGGGTACGGTTGCGGAAGTCCTCGACCATCTTCTTTGTCTCTGCATGATCTGGTTGATAAATCAAACCTTCTATCAGCCGATCCCTCTTCCTGACCGTCCCCTGGATGTCTCTGACAAAGTCTTCCCAAGCCTTATCATTGGCGCCGTCCCCAGGTTTGGGTCTCTTGGCATCTGCTCTATGCTGGAAATCTTCCAAATTCTTCATGGCATCTGTCAACTTGCGCTCGGCCTCGTATCGGCGACAGGCTTCTTCTTCAAGCTCTTCGTTCTTCACCTTGACCTGTTCTTCTAATTGAGCAATCTGTGTCTTCAGCTCTTCTTCTCGTTCCTTGCGCTTGGTCATAGTGCGATCCCAGTGTTCTCTGAACTTGGCTAGCTTTGTGTAGGCCCTTTCCAGCTCTTGCTTCTTGGTGGCCAACACACTACTAACTGAGTCTACATCTAACTCCAGACGCTTCTTGGTTTCATTCAATTCCAATAGCGTAGTCTTCAGATGTTTCAGAGTTTCAGCCTGTTGTCTGGAAATATATCCTGTTTCAATCTTTTCATGTCGAAGCTGGGCATTCTCCTGCTCTAAAGCCTCTTTAGCCCTCGCTAGCTCTTCTTCCTCCGCCATCAGCTGCTTGTAAACCTGAATGTCCACAGTGGTAGGTTCCTCTACCGGAGGAGGATGCAATGGCTGAACTGCTGGATACGGCATAAGGAACTTCACAGCTCGCTCACGAATCCATTCTACATATGGGCTAGGAACTCGAATATCCCCTCTGCTGCCTGAAAGCTTCCCTCTCTTGTGCAAGTTTTTCCAGGCTTTCTCAAGTTTGGTCAGCATTTCTTTCCCTATTGCCCCGGTGAGGTACAGAGATTCCTGTATCTCCTCGGGCTTTGGCGCTCCTTGAGGTATGTACCCAAATTGCTTGATCAATAAGGAAGGGTTATAGTTGACACAACCTTTCCTTCCTATTAACGGAACATTCGGGAATCCTTCGCCTTTGAGTATGACTTCAGCTCCAAATACTTCTTTATTGGTCCATACCACGTTCTCAGCAGTTAATCCCATTAAGCGCTCGGGCCATCCTAGAGAATTGATAGAGGTGACAAAAGGACCTGACTTAGGCCTATGACTGGTGAACCACCTGCATAGGAGAGGTACACAGCAAGACACATCTCTTCCTCGTCGCTTTTCATTCTGGTAGTGGGTTGAATGGTGGATATCTCCCAGCAAAGTAGGAACTGGGTTTCCCGCAGCCAAAATATAGAAGGCATCAGAATCAACAAAATCAGGAATGTTCGGGAACAACACGATGCCATACACACATACAGCAAGAATGACGTCAAAAACACCCCAGCTACCCTTCTGGGCATACTCTCGAGCCTTCTCCACTAAGACATCCAATGGAAATCCCCATACGTCTCCTCTTCTGATCATCTTCCCAGACAGCTCAGACCCTTTCAAACACAGGATGGCAGAAAGCTCAGCCAGCTTAGGCTCAGCGTCCGTACGATAAAAAGGCGTCTGCTCACGGATCGGTATATCCAGAAGTGCAGAGTACTCCTCCAGGGTAGGAGCCAAAACAAAGTCGGGAAATACAAAACACCTGAGCTCCGCGTCGTAGAACTGTAACAGAGTATAGATGCCGCTGGTCTCGTAGACAGATGGCTGATAAACGTAGGTCAGAATCCTCCCATATCTCTTTCTGAAGTCACCCATTCCCCTCTTCTTAGCAATAGCAATCAATTCTAACAATAGACTGATATTCGGCGACGGAAACTTATAGGGCAATACTCTCTTCAGGTTTTCCATGTCTTGCTAGGAACGAACACCAGAACTGGAAGGGAAAATATGTACCTGCAATACACACACGTTAGTTGAATGCAGATGGTAATGCAATGATGCAATATGATAAATAATGCAATCTGCGAACATAGGGGCTATGCTGTAGCCTGAAGAGGCATATCTCTGTGATCAAGAACAGAAAACCAACACGGTCACCAGAATCTCATGCCAATAACTATCATCTGATACTCAAAATATCAATCCCCTGGTAAGAAAACCATCTGAACCCCTGTATCTGACGAGAATACCATCTGATAATAGCCTCAACCTCAGATAAGAAACCCATCTGACCCAGACAACACACCTGGAGATGAATCAAGAACACCATCTGATAAAGGTACTGAATTACGGTTTCTGAAGGCCAGTTTTCCTGCAATAACCCAGTCCCTCTCACAGGTAGGATAGACCTAATCCACGGACAAAGGTACGGCATCCTATGCGGTCATCAGCGTCACAGACTTTCATGAGTGACGATACGATTCCCAGAAGGAGTGGCATCACCAAATCATGAAGAGGCCTCACTAAGCTGACTTCCAAATGATCGGTCCCCAGAGTCGACAACCCTCACGTCTGGACTCCCCTCAGATCCTCAGGACCGGAAAGGAGCACCTCTGCAAGAATCTCGTCTGAGCGCAGATTTTCGTAGGGAACTGTGCCTGCTCAGCAGACAGGTTCGTCTACTACTTCTCCGCAACTATATCTAGGTGTGTACTCAAGCCCAGGTCCGGCTTTCACTCACAGTAACCTCCCTTTGCCCACAGCAATAATCATAATAATATAATGCTGGAAAATAAATGCGGAAAGGTAAAGGTACAGAAAAGCAAAGTGCAGAAAAGTAAAACACAATATGCACAACACCCAACCAATAAACACCCAAGCGCTAGGATTGACTCGCGTAGGGGATGGGAAACGGTCCCAGCATAAGGGATGGGAAAAGTCCCTAAATGCTATAAGTCCCCAGCAGAGTCGCCAGCTGTCGCTACTGCGAAAATCGGCGCCGGCTTGACAGGAGAGTCGCCACCGTGCGTTATTTATCCCTCAGAGCGGGAAAGGAAACGCTCGAAGTAAACCTCGCAAAGACGGGAAAAGGTATGGTCATCGCAACCAAAACCTGGATTCGGGAGTCGGTTACGCAAGGGGAAGGTATTAGCACCCCTCACGTCCATCGTACTCGATGGGATCCACGCTGGGTGTTTATAGGTAAAAGGGTGTGTTATCTATCTACGCTACTGGCTGGTCTGAAAAGAAAATAAAAGGACAGGACTCGACAGAACATACGGTGTTCTGGGCCTACGTATTCCCTCGTGCAATGGGAAAGTCAGAGTCAACGTAGTTCGACTGCCTACGTCTAAACAGGGGAAAGGTTGCTCGCCAGGACATCGCGTCCTGTGCCTACGTACTTCCACACAGTATGGAAGATCAGAGCAAACGTAGTTCGGCTAACTACGGGTAAACAGGGCTCTCACACAGCAGTGAGAAAACAAACTGGTCTCTAAGGCTCGGGAACCTACAAATACGATCTGGTCTCACATGCACTCGGGCAGGAGAAAGGAGACAATTAGTCGTTAGCGGGAAAGTCTCGATCGCACAGCCGCGAGAGAACTAAAGGTTAGTCGTTAGTGTGCTCGCTAGGATATCGCATCCTATGCCTACATATCTTCGTCTGGAACGAAGAATCAGAGCAGCTGTAGTTCAGCTAACTACGGGTCAAGCTACTCAAAAGCTCCTACAGAAAGGAAAGGGAAACCCTAGAACTATAGCTGAGAAACAGGGGAATCTACCTACTGCTATCACACCTGGTTGACCATCCTACTGTCTATCATAACAACTCCGCAGCGGAGAAGTCAGAGCTCCTAAGGGATCATGGCAACAGGACTAAACTACAAACAAGAGACTGCAGAGTAAATGAATACTGAAAATATGCATGAATGCAACAACTAGACAAACAAGGCGCAAAGGCCGCAAACCACAAAGGCAAGGGAGCTCAGCTCTACCAAATACCAACAAGCAAAGCCACGCAATAACAAACAAGCAGAAGGAGGACCACCTCAACTTCTCATGCACACAAAGTCTACTTCTAAGATGCACTTATTCAGAACTATCTAGATGAATACCTAAGTCTAATGCAACACAACATCACACAAATCAAACAACACAAAGAGACTAACCCTGAGCAGGGCCTCTAACAAACCTGAAACAAGCTCCTAATCCATCTCTAAAAACTCTATACAACACCCTAAGCAAAGATCTAAACAAACTCCTAGGCAAGAGGAATCAATCCCAGTCTCCAAGCTTCAGAACAAGCTTACCAGAGAAAAGGGAGCTAAGCAGGAGAGCTCATAGTACCTTCCTCAGGAAAGTACCAGGAGGTTACTACTCAGGAGTCATATCCTATGCGGCTCGACAACTGTGATCAGTTTACATTCCTCCTCAGGAGGAATTAAACTCACATGAAGGCTCCGGCATCACGGGATACTTGAGAAATACCTATATGCACTAGGGGAACTAAGTGAACAGACTCATAGGACCTTCCTCAGGAAAGTACTAGGAGACTGACACTTAGGAATCGTATCCTACGTGGCTCAACAACTGTGATCAGTTTATATTTCTCCTCAGGAGAAATTAAACTCACAAGTTGGCTCCAACATCACCGGATACTTAAGAAATCCTAGACAAACTAATGGAACTAAGTGAATAGACCCATAGGACCTTCCTCAGGAAAGTACTAGGAGGCTTCCACTTAGGAATCGTATCCCATGTGGCTCAACAACAGGTGATCAGTTTACATCTCTCCTCAGGAGAAATTAAACTCACAAGTCGGCTCCGACATCATTGGATACTTAAGAAAGAGGTGAGAAGAAAGAATGAAAGTCATTCATAGTGCCTTCCTCAGGAAAGTACCATAAACTCCCTTCAAACTTCAGGATCTCGAACCTCACACACAGACAACAAACTCCTAGACTAAGCCTCAATCCACTGCATCCTTGCAAGCTCTAGCAGGACCTCCATCAGCTCCCACCTTCAAGAAGAAACCACAGGCCAACAAACCACAAAAGACTATCTCTGAAGTTCAACCACAGTTGAACTTCAAAGTCAGAAGTCACCCAGACTTCTCCTATCTTCAGGCTCAGACAAATCATATCAGAATACCCTACAAAAATCTATCAAAAATCTAATGGGAGACCTATGACAACATATTGAAAAATCAGAACAAAATTCAATACCAGATGAAAGAACTAAAATCAGCAACACAAACATATCCACAGACGAATTTATTCAACATCAATAACAATGAAAAAATGCAATTAAAATGAAAATGCATGATTAAGCTAATGTTTCTGCACTATAAAATTCTACACTGAATCACGAGTCTACAGAAAAAAGAACGGAATTATTTGACTAAATCTACCATTTTTTATGAATTTTCTAATGATATGCATGCATTGAAAATATTAAAAGCATCAATTAAATGGAAAATATACAAAAAATAACAAACAAAAATAGAATGACATTTTTATTTTTATTTAATTTTCTAAACATTTTCATGAAATGGTAGTACAAAGAAGAATTAAAAAAAAACATTTATTTACATTTATTTATGAATTATTTAATATGAAAAAAAAAGAAAAAATAAAAGAAACAACCTGGGGGTTCAAATAGCAAGAGATTCAGGCCTATTCTGGATGGGCCCACATTCTGGGGGGTGCAACTAGCATTTGGGCGCAGGGCCCAGGTTTAGAAACCAAACAATCAGAAAAGAAACATATGGGGGGTGCAGCACTAGCAAGTTCCTAGTTATTATCTACTATGGGCTTGGACGAGGGGGGCGCGAAAAGCAAATAGGGCCTAAGGCCCATATCCAAATCACTCAGATCTCACACACCAGGGGGGTGGGGAAGCAAATTGGGATGTAGCGTTCAGAAAACGCGCTTGGGCCTAAGCCCAATACCCTAATTCAATACTCAGTGAACAAAACTCATCTCTCTCTCTCCAAACCCTAATACTGTTCACCAATCTACCAAACCCTAGCCGTTTTCGTCATCTTCCTCCTCTATCTCACCCTATCTGAAATTCTCAAACATCAAACAATCCTTCACAACAATCTGAACTGAACCCTAATACGCCTCACCATCTTTCCCATCTCAGTCCTACATTCAACCTAAATCCTCTTCAAACCAAAATTAAATCCACGCTTCAACAATCAAAACAAGATGCAAACAAGGATCGAAGAACCAACGCACCTGGATGTGGAATACGGGCAATTTGTGAAGCTTCTGGAACTTTTAACACGAAGATCTTGAGTCGTCTTGAAGAGAACTCAGAATCTGGAGTTCTGATGAGCGCCTATGAGGGACTCTGACAACGGATGAATCTCCTTGAAGATTTGGTGAATTCTGAAGATCCTTGAGGAAAATCGCGCGAGAAGAACTAGGATCGGTTGATGAAGTTGCAGATCCTTGAATCTGGTGGATTTCTGGAAATTCTGGGAGGAAGATGAGGACGTTCTGGAGAATTTGATGAAGATTGTCGGCGGTTTGAGTGGATTCTGGAAATCTTGCTTGAAGATGGATGAAGATTCCGGCGACGATGATGTTTCCGGCGAGTTATTGATGAGGGTGGACGGAGGAGATCTGGGGAAGAAGATGAAGAAAGGAGGTGTTTGGCAGATTCTGCAGTTTTTTGCAGATTCCGGCGAGGCTGGTGGCGTCAATGGCGGCCGGACGGAATTTGCATGCCGACCGGTGGCTTCTCCGGCGTCGCGTGTAGTGCTGACAAGTGGTGGAGGACCGGTGCAGGAAGGGGACACGTGTGAGGACCGGTGGCAGGCAGAGAGAGAGAGAGTGAGCGTTTGGTGGGACGCGTGGCGTGATTCTGGTGCAATCCTGAGTTGTGGTGGCGTCCTCAAGGCAAAACGCGTGGGACCCCTCCTTGGCCAACACGTGGCGTGCCTATTTATTGCACTGAGAGTTGCTGGAACTTTCTAGAACGTTCTAGCACTTGCTGGAAAATGGTGGAAGACCTGGGCTGAATCTGGACCTTTTTTGGACTTTTCTGAGCTAATGAGATCTGGGCCTCAAAAAGGCTGGACTATGGCCCACACGAAAAATGACCAAAAACCATAAAAAAAACTGAATTAAAAACAATTAAACCTAATTAAGCTCTAATCAATTAACACCCAATTAACTAATTTCCTAATCAACTTTAAAAAATGATTAAAACTCTAATTAATTCCATATTATCCTAATTAACCCTAAAAATCAATTAAGATCTAATTAAACTCTAAAAAATGATTAATGCTCTAATTAATTCTAAACTTCTACTAATTTTCTATTAAAATTCTATTATCATTTAATATCTATCAAGATCTATTATTAATAAAAGAAAACTATATTATTTTCTATATTATCTAAAAACTATTTAATTTCTATTAACCCTAATTTATCATTCTATTTAATATGCTAAGAAAAATTCACTACTATTCTAAAAATGATAAAAGCTATTTAAACTCTATTAAAAATTCTACAAATGATTAAAATCTATTAAAAATATTCTATAAAATTCTAAAAAGAGGATTAAGCTATTAAAATATTCGATAAACCTATTTAAATTCCAGAAAAATCTATAAAGCCTGTTAAAAATTCACAAAAGTCTATAAAACCCTAAAAATGCAGATGAATGCACATGACCCCTGTAAAAGAGCGCACGAGACCAGATCGAATCGAACAGAGATCCCCGGGCATCAGAATATCGTCAAAATCACTGTGCAAGCTAAAAATCACCGAGGAGCGCACAATTTCCCGAAAATAAAACCCTGGTGATCTGGACTGGGTCTGCCATATCTGATAGACAAAAATCAAGCTGTAAACTCTGATATCCCCCTGCTTGTGCACAAATATCACATGTCTGAGCTGCGAATATGAATTTAAACCACGAGTCAGATAGGAGAACCGGTTGGTCAAATTTTAGGGTGCAACAATATCCAGCACCTGCCCCTAGCCTTGGGTTGAACCGGTCTGTACTATAGCTTGAGCTTCCTTGAAGGAAGAGAGAGTCATCTCAGGCATTTTGCTCGCCACGGGAGATACATCCTTGATCTTGACCATCTCGAATGCCTGACATAATGTTTCGTGGATCTCGCCGTCCACCTCCACATACTTGAAAGACGACAAATGGCTCACCATAATGTCTTCCTCCCCACAGACGGTAACAATGCTGCCACCCACAACATACTTCAGCTTTTGATGCAGCGTAGAGGTCACAACTCCTGCTGAATGGATCCAGGGCCGGCCTAGCAAGCAGCTGTATGAGGGCTGGATATCCATGATATAAAATACTGCATCGAAGGTTTCGGTCCCCACTTGAATGGGCAATGTCACTTCTCTGAACATGGACCGCCGTGTTCCATCAAAAGCTCTCACCACTAGATCACTAGGGGTACAAAGCAATCCCCTAGTATCGAGCTTCATCGAGGCCTTCTTAGGGAGAACGTTCAGAGATGATCCCGTGTCTACAAGCACATGGGACATAACAGTTCCTCGGCATTCTATCGAGACATGCAATGCGCTGTTATGGTTCCTTCCTTTTGGTGTCAGCTCTAAGTCAGTAAATCCCAATCCGTTGTCGGCGTTCACATGTGTAACCACCCCCTCAAGCTGGTTAACAGAAATCTCCTGGGGTACATATGTGTCATTAAGGATCTTCAGCAATGCGTCACGGTGTGCTTCGGAGCAAAGCAACAAATTCAGGATAGAGATCTTTGAAGGCGTCTACTGTAAGTGGTTAACTATTTTGTAATCGCTCTTCTTGATTAATCTCATGAATTCTTCAGCATCCTTTACCAGCAAGTCTTTTGCTACCTCCCGAGAGGTCTCTTCAACGACGACTTTACCTTTACCCTTATCCACTTTGTCGGCAACGACTTCAGGTGGCGAGAATACTCTCCCACTGCGAGTAATCCCTCCTGATCCAACCATATTATCCGCAGATTCCACGGGTGGGCTTTTCAAGTCTAGCTTCTACCCGTTGCAGTAAATCTCTGCTCCATAATTCCATGGGATAACATTGGTACTTTCAAACGGTATAGGACCGGCTTTCGTTATAGTGATTGTGGGCAGCCTCGGAGCAGAAATGGTGACAGTTTTATACGGGATTGTGATTGTAGCAATCTCATCATTTTGCTTGGTTATCACTTCCTCGGATTTGTTCTCAGCCTTCCGATCAAATTGCAGGACCCCTTCATCAATCAGACCCTGAATCCCTACCTTCAGCTGATCACAACCATCCATATGTCTCGCACATTCAATACAAAACTTCCCACAGCCTGGGAATACACCCTTCTTCAGAAGTTTAGCTTTGACAAAGCTAAGTGGTGTTCTCAAATCATTGACATTCTTCACCAAATTCAAGTCCTCTTCTTCGGTGATTGCACTAACCCTTGCACCCCCGTGGTTAGGCATAGGGTTCTGTATAACATTCGACACGTTGTTGGAGAAGTTTATCATCTTATTGTCAACCATGTCTTGCACCTTGTGCTTGAATGCTTTACAGTTGTCGATCGAGTGGCCTGGTGCCCCCGAATGAGACTCACAGCGGGCGTTCGCGTCGTACCCAGGTGGTGGTGGCCCTGTCAAGGGAGCCACGGTTCTTTTCTGAATGAGCTGTAGTTGAAGCAATGCCTGCAATAGCTGACCATAAGGCATGGGTGGAGTGTCAATGTGGCGATTTGCCAATGGACCTTTGCCCTGGTACCTCCTGCACCCCTGTTGGTTCTGCTGTGACTGTTGTTGCTGCTATAGAGTAGCAGGGATAGTTATACTTACAACCCTTTGTTGCTGACGGTTCTGTGATGGCTTTCTGTTCCCTCGGGAACCAGATACAGAGTTGGCTTCACCCTCTCTCTTCTTTCCTCCAAACGCTTTCTTTCCTCCAGCTGAGGAATTCTCACCGGCATAGATCTTACCAAGCTTAATTCCGTTCTCAACTCGCTCACCAGTGATGATTAAGTCAGAGAAGCTTCCTGACATGTTGCTGATTAGCTTTTGATAATAAACACCCGGCAACATAGCCACAAACATATCTACCAGTTCACGTTCAACCATCGACAGTTGTACTCTGGGTGCCAATTCACGCTACCGCTGGGCATATTCCTTGAAACATTCCCCACTCTTTTGTGAAATTTTTTGCAATTGGACCCGGTTGGGAGCCAAGTCACTATTGTACTGGTAATGTTTAACGAATGCTTCAGTAAGATGCTTCCAGCTATGTATACTCACAGGCTCCAAGCCCATGTACCATTCCAGTGAAGGTCCTAACAAACTATCTTGAAAGAAGTGCATCAGCAGCTTCTCGTCGTCGGAGTATGTCGACATCTTTCGGTAATAAGATCTCAAGTGGAAACGAGGACAGGTGATGCCCTTGAACTTATCAAAGTCTGGCACTTTGAATTTTGGTGGTATTTTGAGATCGGGGATCAGCCCCAAGTTGGCCATATCGAGCCCCATGGAATTCAGATTCTCAAGGCTTTTCATCTTATCCTCGAGCATTTTGAATCTCTGGCTGGCCTCAGAAGGTAGTTCAGCCTCGTCACCTCTCATCGAGAATACGTTAGCTTGACGATCCTCATTCCAAGGTTGATGAACATTTCCATGGACAAAACCTGCAACTTCAGACCCAAGGAAGTTACCAGCATTAACTCCAGCATTGTTACCACTTGTACCAATGTTACCGTTAGCATCCCCAGCATGGCCAGTACCTATTCCAGCATTCCCATTGCCCACAGTGTTGGGAATGACCGCAGTTGGTCCAGAGTTGTCAGCCCGGGGAGTCTCATTAAGAGGAGGGTTGGTATTTTCACCTCCGTGCAAAACCCCATTAGTGTCAACGCGTGCAATCAAGGGCTGCACGAGAGTTCTAAGTTGCTCTTGCCCACTGGTAACCACTTGCATGATGTCCACGAACTGGGACATCCTCTCCCTGAATTCTTGCATTTTAGCTTGAACCTACTCCATAGCTCTGAGTTGATTAGCTTGGGTGGAGTAACGGTGAACTGGTCTGCAATCAATCCTGAAACACAACTGTGTAAACAAACACAAAGGGTTAGATAAATAAGCTCAAGGTACCTGCTATGCAAAAATGATGCTTATGCAAATGCAGACACGTATCTATGCATTAGGGGAAGCTCCCCCTCGATTCTAGTTCCAGGACAACAGTGAGACAAATAGGAAGGCAATCATGGAGATAACCAATATCTGATATATAAAGGGCCCACATAGGCAATGTACAGGAGTAACTGAGTACAACTGAATCAACAGCAATAACGTGACCTCAACCAACAGGCCTGGTGATGGTCAACAATACAACAGTGAACGAAAGCTACAAAGAAATACAAAAGAAATCAAGTGCGGCTGCGGACACAGAAATCTTCTAATAGTTCCTTTGTCTCAGGATGATCAGGCCTGATGAGCAATCCTCGAATAAGCAGCTCTCTCTATCTGACGGTGCTCTGGATATCCTTAACAAAGTATTCCCAGGCTTCTTCTCAAAAGCAATCTTCCAACTTACGTTTCTTGGAATCAGACCTAGGTTTGCAATCCTTCAAGTTTGTTGTGGCTTTCTTCAACTTGCATTCGCTGACACGCCTGAGAGATACTTCAGCTTTAATCTTCTCATTCTGAGCCTCAAGCTGAACCGTCAGTTTGGCAATCTGCTGCTTTAACTTATCTTTCCGTTCTTTGTGACTAGTCAAAGTGGCATTTCATAACGCGTTGAACTTAGAGATCTTCAGATATTCCCTGTCCAAGTCTTGCTTCTTGGTGGCAAGGACATTATTAACAGCTTTGAAGTCTAACCTCAGACACTCTCGAGCATCAGTCTCTTTGGTTAAGTTGGCACCCAGATGGTTTATCAACTTCGTCTGCTTCATGCAGGAGTACACAACTTCACTCTTCTCACTTCGGAGTTGAGCAATTTCCTTTTCTAACTCTTCATTGGCTTTCTTCAGCTCTTCATTCTTAGCCTGAAGTTGATTATACTTCTGAATTTCAATCATGGTAGGCTCTTCAACCCTGGGGGGACATGAAGGTGCCACTGAAGGAAATGGCATCAGAATCATCTTTGCCCACGTCTATTGTTTTTCCCCAAGGATGCCTTCCCCTTTCTGTGAATGTTGTTCCAAGCATGCTCCAGTATGGAAAACATGTCACTACTTACCAGCCCTGTGAGGTACAGAGATTCATGCACCTCTTCTTCTCTAGGAGGGTCCCTCAATGCATACCCGAACTGCCTGATCAACAACGATGGATTGTAATTGATACACCCCCTTCTCCCGATTAGAGGAACATTGGGAAAACCACTGCAACTGTATATGAGCTCTATACCCAGCCTATCCCTTTCGAACCAAGTGATATTCTCTGCAGTTAAACTCATTAGGTATTCAGACCAAACTAGTGGGCCCTCAATGGAGACAAAAGAACCTGGTTTAGGCATGTGGTTGGCAAACCACTTGTATAGAAAAGAAACACAACAAGACACCATCTTTCCCCTTCTGTTTTCATTCTTGTAATGGACTGAGTGATACACGTCGCTGAGTAATGTGGGCACTGGGTTGCCTGAAGCAAAGATATGAAAAGCATCCAAGTCTATGAATTCTGCCATGTTCGCGAACAAAGTAATACCGTAAATGCAAAGAGCTAAAATAGCGTTGAACACTATCCAACATCCATCTTTAGCACACTGCTGGGCTTTCCTAATGAGAAACTGTAAAGAGAATCCGGGCACTTTGTTCCACTAAGTCAAATTCCCCTCCAACTCCAAGGCCTCCAGATGCAAAGCAGCAGCCAGCTTAGCCAAATCAGGCTTAGCGTCAGTGTGGTAAAATGGCATCTGGTCCCGAATAGGTATATCCAACAATGTTGAGTATTCTTCCAGGGTAGGTGCGAGGATATAGCCAGGAAACGTGAAATATCTGAGCTGAGGGTCGTAGAACTGCAACAAAGCATACAAACCATTCACTTCATGGACTGAGAGCTTGCAAACAACATCAAGCAACTTCCCATAAGACTTCCTGAAATCACCCATGACCCCTCTGTCACCCATACAAATCAAACCAGACAGAGCACTAATATCTGGAGTAGGGAGCTTGTAAGCAACAGTTTTCCTCAAGGATCCCATGGCGGATATAAGAAACCAGATCCCTAGAATCAAAGGGGAAAAGTGCACCTACAACATAGATACATGTTAATGAGATGCCAAAATGCAAATGCAAATGCAAATGCAAATGCAAAATGCAGCAGGAGATCAAGGGTGCTGTGCTGGTGGTTGTAGAGAACAAAATTTTGCTCTGACGAGAACACAACACAACTCTGATAATAAAGAAACCTCTGATATCAATGTCACTGATTCAAACTGTCAAGAGAAAACCAGGTTGTCTGAAGGTCAAAGTTTCCTGCATAACCCAGTCCCGCTCATAGGTATGGACCTATCCACTGATAAGGTTCGGCATCCTATGCGTTCCTCAGCGTCACAGACTTTCAAGAAATGATGATACGTTCACCATCTCTTGTTTGGCATCATCACCTCCTGAAGAGGCCTCACTTAGCTGAGTCACAAATGATCGGTCCCCAGAGTCGACAACTCTCAAGTCTAATATCCCCTTAAGCCCAAGGAGCTGGAAAAGAAATCATCCAGGAGAATCTCGTCTGAGCGTGAATTTCATGGGAAACTGGTACATGCAAGGGATGCACGCCCCCACTACTCTCCACTACTAAAGCTATGTTTTCTCTCAAGCCTGGGTCTGGCTTTTCACTCATCAGAATCAGTCCCCTCCTACAACAGCACGATAATGATATAATATAATGCTGAAGATAAAATGCGAGAAAGTCAAATGTGGGAAAGTAAAGCTAAAGTACAACAGGTATGTACAAAACCCAAAGAGATAAACAAACAAGCGCTAGGATTGACTCGCATAGGGAACAACCAGAGATTCTGGGTTCGATCCCCAGCAGAGTCGCCAACTGTCGCTATTGCGAAAAAAGGTGCCAGCAATGACAGAAGAGTCGCCACCTGTCGTTATTTATCCCAAATGAGGGAAAGGAAACGATCAGGAAAAACCTAGCGAAAAGGATAAGATCGGTCATCGTAACCAAATCTCTGGGTTCGGGAGTCGGTTACGCAAGGGGAAGGTATTAGCACCCCTCACGTCCGTTGTACTCAACGGGATCCATGCTTGCTTGTTTATTTGACGGGTTGTTTAACTATCTACCTATCAAGGCTGGTTCAAAAGAAAAGAAAAAGGAGAAAAAGTGACTCGACAGAGAGTAGTTGCTCTGGGCCTACGTATTCCCTCGTGCAATGCAAAAGTCAGAGTCAACGTAGTTCGGCTAACTACGGGTGAAGGGGGAAGGTTGCTCGCCAAGACATCGCGTCTTGTGCCTATGTACTCTCAACAGGTATGAGAGATCAGGGCTTACGTAGTTCGGTGATAAAACGGAACACAGGTTAGTTCATTGTTTTTACCTGAGTAGGGTTAAACTACAATTCCAGCAGTTAGGGGCAACGCCTGTTTGTGAAAGAACCGAAGCTTAAAAGTACTTTTTTCATCAGAAAAGGTTTTCCTTAAAATAGAGGGCCCAAAGGGCAGAAGAAGTTTGAATGTTTGTTTTTGTCTTTTATGGGAGAAGTGTTTTTTTATGAATGTTTGTATTTCATATTGCACTAGAGACTATAACTTAGGAGTGAATGCGTCGCATGTCACCCAAAGGGTACCACACTAAACATCCTGCATACTGAAAGGAAACCCTCCAATAACCATTTCCTAAATAACTTAAGGCCCATAACATACAATATTCATTATCCTTTATTACGTGTTTTACTGTGGTTTGAAGGTGAGGAGGGAGAAAAGGACTCTATAGGGGAAACTATCAAGTATCCTACTGTTGTCATACAATATGGTCCTAATGTTGAGTTTGAAAGGGGAATCTACCCTACTGTTATCATGCATGGATTCATCCTAGTGTCTATCATCACTATCCTTATCAAAGGAAGTGAGAGCCCTAAGGGAACATGTTAAAGGGAAACACCAACAAAAATCATTAAGCAGATGAGTACAACTATCAAGCTACTAAAATAAGGACATGTATGGATATGCAATGCATCAGCACAAGCAGAAGGAGGAAGCCTCAACTTCTAATGCAAACATGACAAGCACAGAAGAAAAAGAAACACACAATCAAGGGAGGATCACCTCAACCTTCAATGCAAACAAGCAAGGGCAAGTATGAAAGCAGATAAACATCCAAGCAAAGGGAGACAAACTCAACCTTTAATGCAATCATGCAGGAAAGGCAGATAAACAACCAAGCAAAGGGAGACAAACTCAACCTTTAATACAATCATGCACCTAAATAAGAGTATCTACTCATGCAGCTCTATCCTAAGGGATCCTCATGATGTTAGGAAAATATGGTTAAAATTTAAAGTCAAAATTCTAAGCCTATGGGTATGAACAGAATGCTAAACCACAAAGCATACTAGGGGGGATGTACATGAGAAAGGGCCTAAAAATCTACCTCAAACCCTAATCAAACAGATCCTAAAAATTAGAACAAAAATGCTACAACACTCTACAATGTCTCAACAATCAGCATGCAAATAATTAGGAATTCATTCCAATTATCTATCAAGAAATAAATTCTACAAGTAGGCATACAATTTCACATTTTATTAAATGGCTATTTAAATGAAAAATGAATTAAAAATGGAATTAAAAAAATACATAAAATTAAAAGACATCTCAATTCATATTCATGATTTTTTCCAGCATTTATTGGCATTTTTTACTATTAAAATGATCATGCAATAAAACATAAAAATAAGAAGAAAAAAAGAATGAAAAAGAATAAGTATGCGTTCTGAATAGCTATAAAAACTAGTTCAAATCCCCATGGTCCATGAAGAAGGGGTGCAAGTATCAACTTAGGGGCCCAGGTCCAATCACGTTCTAAAAAACCTGATGATTCTGTGCGCTCAGTTGACTAGTGACTACCATACGTCTTAATCTCAGCCCTCAACTCATTAAGTATGCTGATCCAATGCCTTACATCATGCCACGTAATTAAATGAGGTCAAAACACTCTCAGGCTCACTCACGGCCATTGGATGAGAGGAATATGTCAAAGGATTATCAAGATCTAAGGGTTCACAATTCACCTGGCAATTCAAACCTGAGAAATGGGGAAACTAAACCAGCGGTGGCCGGAGAAGACTCCGGTCGTCTTCTCCGGCAAGGATGAACGATGCTCTGCCATGAAACCTCACCAAACTCTAAAATCTTGACATCAATCTCTTCCTTACACTACACTGATCATCATACTAGGTTTTAATTTCATTTTTACTCAATAAAGAAGCCAAACCGAAGGCTTCAAGAATTCGTGTTCATTCAAAAGTTGTCATAATCCATCACCTAACCTATCCTAAACTCATCTAGGAGTCTTAGGGAACCTAACCACATGCATTTCAAGTTCTTATTCGCCATAACTAATGAGTAATTTTGAGAGGAAAGAACCTGTGCAAAAGCTTGAATAAAGGTGTGATTTGTTGATGATTCTTGCTCCAATCAATGCAGAAATCTTCAAGGATCCTTTAGGAAGATTCTTGAATGCTCAATTTGCTTGGAAGATGCTTCAATCTTGAAATTCTATTTTCAACTTTAACTAGTTTTCTTCAACTGCTTGTAACTGTTTTTTGCGCCAAACTTCATCAATCTTCATCTGGAAATGATCTAGTGTTTATATAGAATTGATTTGGAATGATTTGGGGTCCAAAAAGTGGCTGTAACTGGCCCAATGAAAAATTCATTTTCTCCACTTTTTCACTTGTGCAAGTGCACAAAAATAGAGCCAAGAAGTTTGTTAAATGAGTCAATTCACTTGCTGATAGTATTAGGAACATGAAGGGATAGGATTGAGCCCTTGATTTTTGATCAATGGTGGATGTTGATTTTGTTACTTCAGGCTTAAGAAACATGTGAAATGAGGTGTTTTTATAGCTCAATTTTCAAATCTACCAATGTCAATGTTCTTGAAATGTTGAATACACTGAAAATATGCATAAACTTGTCTTGAAATGGTTCACTTTGAATTAATTTGAATTTTTTACTTTAAATGCCTTTAAAGTTCGTTTTTATGAGATTTTCTTCAACCAATCTTCAATCTAATCCATATCAATGAATCCTAGGTGTTTAATCGAGTAAATAACCCTATTTTGAGCAACTTTCAAGTTGGACAAATTTGCATTTGAAGTATGCAAAGTGGTGAAATGGACCTATAATCCAAAATGACCTATAATATTACTTTCCCAAAATACCCTTTCCTTGCAAGCTTCATATCTTGAGTTCTACAAATCCAATCAAGAACTTCCAGTACTCTTTGAAAAGCTAAGATGATAAGGAACAACATTCATGTTGGGGTCAAGGACAGGTGAGACCACCTTCTAGGTCAAAAGTGGCATGGAAGTTGGTTGACTTTCAAGTACCAAAATCACATTCATCTGATGACCTGTAACTTGTCTGCTTCATAACTTGAGTTCTATAAATCCAATCAAGGACTTCTATTACTCAAATTAAAGGTAAGAAAATGCTCTACATGTCTCATGTTGATGTCAAGATGAGGTGAAACTTTCATCTTGAGTTACGTGGTCTTGAAGTTAGACACTAAACCAGGGGATTTTACACTGTCAAGCTTAGAAACCCTAGCATAGGAACTTCTCACACTCTTGATCATTGATGAGTTGGTGTTGAAATCATCCCTTGGGTGTCTCAACACATCAATCCATGATAACATGGCCTTGAAATTAGGTCTCAACCCCCTTCAATTCACCTGTTGACTTAGGGTTAACCAGATGAAACCCTAGCTGCACCACCTTTGGCTGTGGCCTCTTGTACTCTGGATAATGGATTAAATAGGCTCCATAGTGACTCTCAAGCCATATCATGAGCTCTCTCAATGATTGACACCCATATCCCTGGATTCAAAATCATCTGATGATCTCCCATGTCCTTCAAGTTAAGAGATTGCACACAACTATCTAGCCACTTCCTTGGAGGATCTTTGACTTCTTTGATGAGGATATTAACCCTTGAACCTTTGAATAAAACTCTTGAATAGCCTTAGAACCTGGTGGTAACCCCTTCCTTGATAAGCACACCTCTTGATCCCTGCACACATGACAATGCAATGCATATGCTAATGCTACAATGAATGCAATGAAACATAAGCTAGGTAAAGAAAAAGATTAGGCAAATTTTGGAGTGCAACATTACCCAATTCTTTATCTCAAAAGATTTATTGTGAAAATGGTGTGGCGAATATAGTCACGTCATCATATTGAAAGTCGAGTATCGAGACCACACACTCTAAAGTGAGTATCCTAATACTCGGAAAGGAAGAAGTCTTCACTCAATTCTCTCTCTTTAATTCAATACAAAGAGAACCTTATTTTCTTATTAAAGACTTTTTGATTTTTAATGGTAAGTGCTTTACGACAGTGAACCCTAAAGGTAATGTCAAGCACTTGGGATAGGACAAGGCCTTCACCTAACCACTCCACAACCATCCAAGTTTATTAAGAAAAGAACTTGAAAATGCACTTGGTACAAGACCAAGGTTTTAGACTCAAGGAGACAAAGGAAATAGAGAAAAGGTTTTGAAAAGAAATAGGTGGTGAATAGATCAAGGTAGGTTGATGGCGATGCACAGGGCAATCGAATTACAAAGGTGGAATATATACAAGGTTGGTGTGGGGTTGATGGAAGAGATAAGGAAAGAGAATGAGATGAGAGGAGAAACCCTAAGGTGGTTCAAGTTAATATTTTGAAAATTGAATTTACGTTGGATCAAGCCTTATTTGTTCTTGTGGTGAAAAGGTGTTCTAACCTAGTTCAATTTTATCTTTCTTAACAGGTAAAAAAGCAAACATAGAAGCAAAAGGAACTAGACTATTAAATTTTAATGGGAAATGGGGGATACCTAAAGCCCACCAATGGGGAAAATGAGATGCAATGTATGAAGTAGTAAGAGGAATGCATCAATTATGGAAGGAAAGGATCATCAAGAATTCATTTCAAGCAACCAAAGTAGAAGACACAGTCAAACCAATTAGGAAGAAACAAACAAGTATTCAAGACAAAACATGTTTCAAAATTGAATCAAAACAAACAAGAGGAACACAAGTGAATACTCATACATATTTAAATCATCCAAACATGCTCAAAGGAGTCACACAACACAACTCAAGCAATTAGGCAAAGTCAAATGGTTAATGCACAAGCATATATGCCTTGAAAAGTTAACCACATATCCGTAAATGAACAAACCAAAACAATGTGAATCAATCAAGATGAAAGACAATTGAGGTTAGAACCTATATCATGTCATGATCAACATATCTCAAAGATGAAGGAAGAGGCGCCAAATCATTCAACATGAATACAAACAAAGACTGGGCATTTGTCAACAAAGATCTCATGGAAACAAAACAACAATGGTCAAAATTATGCAATTATAGCATGTGAACATGGTAGGTCAGAAGAAACCACAAACATTTAAATACATATTCAACACCAAGACATCAAAGAAATTCAATATGAGTCATCCTCAAAACATGAGCAAAGAACTAAGCATGCATCATTCTTTATCAACCTTAAAAGGATTCAAACATCCACATAAAAACATAGGAGTTCAAAAGGCAAGCCATGCACAATGATTCAAATTAAATCATAATCTTAAACATAGTCTTTGATGTCAATTAAGATCATCAAACATCAAATGGATTCATACTAAAGCATAGACTTACAAACTAGGTAAAAGCATGCAAGCAACATGATCAAAACATCATCAACTTGAAGCAACATTCAAAAATAGCAAAATTATCAAATAAATTCCAATTAAAATCTCAAACTCAAGGCTAAGTATTCAAGAATAAGTGAGAAAAAATCCCAAAGAGAATTGCATAAGTACATCATCAAAACCAATCAATAAGTCAAGCATACTATAACAATCAGGGGCCAATATAATCCATAAGAAAAAAAATAAAAATACCTCATTCAAGCATCAAACCAACACCCAAACATTTCTCATTTATGTGTCAAAAGATGATCAAAATCATGGCTCAAGAAAGCACACAAAAAGGCTTAACAACATAAACCCTAATTCATGGTATTCAAACAAAACACCCTTCACAAATAATTAACAATAAAATAGAAAAATTAATTAAAATATAAAATAAATAATGTTAAAAACATCTCAAGTCATCAAATTATTTAAATATGATTTCGGTGGATTTTTAGAGTAATAGGAACAATAAAAATAAAATCAGAATCAAAGGAAAGGAAATAAAAATAAAAATGAAAAGAAATAAAGGAGGGGGTGTTGAAGTAAAATCCATATTAAAGGAAATCAAGTTGTAACACGTAAATGGGCTAAAATAAGGGCGTATGAGTATCAGAAAAGGTCATACCCATGTTCATTAATCCAAACAAACTCAGAAACACAACAAAAATATGCCACGTGAGCTTCATTAAAGGATGTGGCACTGACTAGGCATCCGCATGGACAGGTCAAACGGTAAAGCCATGCCACATTATGTTTCCATGATCAGACGTTGGAGCCCTAGCTTCGGTCGTCTTCTTCAGCCACCTCGCCGGAGCTAAAGCTCGAACCTCATTAAAAATACCAAAACCTTACATCATTCTCAAGGAAAAAACATGTTGATCATAAATATCATGTTATTTTTCATTTTTAACCAACTTAACATGCTGAAAACAAGGCACGAAGAAAAAGGACACTATAACACCCCAAAATTTTCCCATCTTCTCTTGTGTTCTCGGCTTGTGTTCCTTTGCATTTTCATATTCATGTTTGCATAGCATTTGTTCTTAACAGGGGATCAAGGTATCATGGTTGTGTTTCTTCAAGTTCAAGCAAGGTTTTCTCCATGACTTTGTGGTACTCTCAACCCTAGAAACTCCTCATCATCAAGTGTGTATCAAGGCAACATCATTCCAACATCACATGTGTTTCATCATGGCTTATCGTGCAAGAAATCATCAAGAGATTCAAGTTTGGTGCAAGGTGGTTGACCTAATATGGAAATTTGTGGATGCTATGATCAAATGAGCATATCTCCTTTAATTTTCAACATCTTGAGGTGGTTTGTTTTCTAATAAACTCTTCTCATAATCCCTAACAAGTTATCCTTGCAAGGAAAGATCAAATTATGCTTGGAAGGTCATCAAAAGTTTGAAGACATTATAGGTCATTTTGAGTTTTGGAAGGTTTTCTAGGTCAAATTTAAAAGGGCATAACTTGGTCAATTTTTATCATTTAGAGCCCATTCTTCTTCTACAATGAACTTGAATATTTCCTCTACAGCTTTAATTCAACATGGAAGAGATAAAAACCCATGGAAGGTCTTGGTTTTAATCAAAACATTATAGGTCTCTTTTTGGTCTCTAAAAGAATTGAAATTTTTCTAAGTGTTTTAGGATTTTTACTTCTTTCATGGAAGAATCACCCTCTATCCAAGCTTCCAAATCAAGCTTCCAAATCAATACTTTATTTTCACATTGCAAATATTACATCACCCTCTATCCAATGCAAGAAGAATCATCTCAAAAAGCCTCATACATTACAAGAACCATGGCTGCAAAGTTTGAATTTCAAAGCTAAGATTTCTCTTCAAATCAGAACTGGCCTCTAATCACCAAATTAAGCCACTAATTCAAACTAAACATGATTAACCAACTTTCCTGGATTGATTAGAGCCTTGAAACGCAAGTTTTGAGTGTGCTTTGATAAATTTCAAGTCACACTTTGAGCATGTTTTAGGTGTGCACGATATCCATCCAAATTGCCTCATTTACCCTCCATTTTGATTCAGCTAGCTTCTCTTATAAATAGTGTGTCATTTTCACCCATTTCCACAAGCTTTTGATAGCCAAAACCACTCTGCCAAGATCCCATTTGAACTCTTGAGCTTGAACTTCGAATTTCCATTTCAACACCTTAAACACTCAAATTCTCCACTCAGTTAGCTTCACCAACATTCAGTGAAGCTAACCAGGTCAAGAGCTTGAAGAATCGTGGCCTGAATCAAGCTAGGGAACTTCAGAGATTCAAGGTTGAGCTTCAACAGGTATATTTCTCAACCATTTTGATTCAAATTTGTTGCTAAAATGTAGCCCTTGGCATGCTGATGATGTTTGTATAGTTAGTTTTTAGTTATAATTGAGTTTTGTTGCTGAATTTTCAAATTTGTGTTTGAATCTTGTTCTGGTTTTTTTCAAATCGAGTGAGCTGTGATGTAAAGAAATTTGGCACGATGATATGGTTGAGATCGTCTTGAAAAGACGCATTAGATGAAACACTATAAGCTCCATTGTTTATGGTTTGAAGGATCCATGATTTTCTGGAAATCTCTGGTTATTTTCAGTGGCTGAAGGTTGAAGATGATGATCTAACCGTCCATCATGCCACTTGTTTTAATCTAGTGCTTTTGAATCTGTTTGGATCTGTGTGGGTGAGCAGACTTGTGTCTATTGTGGATGCACGCTTTCTGATCCTTGGATCAGCCACTTCATTTAATGAAATGAGATCCAACGCATCTTGTTTTTTCTGTTTTATTTTCTTTTTTCTAAATTATTTTTAATTCCTTTTATTTTCATAAATTCATAATAAATTTGTCTTTTATCAGAAAAACACCAAAATATTTTCAAAAGTTCTCTTTTATTTTTATTTTTCTGATTTATATTTTTGCACATTTTTACTTTGCATTTTTATTTGTTTTGCATGATTTTAATTGGTTTAAAAATACTTTTGAGCCATTTAAAATCATGAAATTATTTTCATATGATCCTATGATGGTTTTGAACCTATTGTGATTTTCTTGGATTTTTGTTTTCTGTTTTGGTATATTTCATGTATTTTTGATTTATTTGCTTGATTTTTATTACTTTAAAATTGTTTTTAAGCATTTAAAAATGTTGAGGAAATTTTCACATGATCCTATGATGGTCCTAGACCTATGGTGATGCCCTTGAGTCTTCAATCATGCCTTGATCTCCTTTATTCCTTTTTTAGGGTTTTTCTTTCTTTTTATTTGATTTTATTTTGGGTTTTAATTGATAATTTTGGTGAACAAATGATTTTGATCCATTATGAGGTGATTCTCTTGACTTCTCCTCATTCCGTTTTGGGTCTTTGATGTATGCCTTGGTAATCCATCAGTTGTAGGTGTTGATGATGGTTGGTGGACTTTGAAGTTTGACTTTGATTGTCAAACTTAAGTGATCCCTCTTGTGCACTCATGATTGGATATATACCCTTTAACCTTGTTGTGTTGCTGCCCCACCTTGCCTCTTGGTTCATTTGATTATTTGATTACATTGCTTCTTGTCTAGTTCATTTGATTGAGCATTGTGTGGTTTGCCTTTCTTTTGGTGTTTTGTCTGATTATTTTGAACTTGTTATGGATTTGAGAGGCACCTATGATATGTTGACTTGAGGTGTTCTTGTCCATCTTGTTTGGGTTTGACCTTTTTTATTTGAGGTTGCATTTTGATGCCTTTCTTCTTCATCTTCTTCCTCTCTCTCTTTGAGACTTCTTTTATTTTTGTTTTCATCTGTGATTGAATTGGATATTGTTTACTTGTGCTTGCTCACATGATCCCTTAGGATTCCTAGTCCCTCTGTTTAAGAGGGGAGTAGGAGAGACACTAGGCTTTCAATCCTTTGTATGATAACAATTAGGATAGTCCCTCTTATCTCAACTCTAGGTCCATCTTTTGTATGATAACATTAGATAGACTTCCCTTTCATCCTAACCTTATGATCATTTTGTATGATAACATTAGGGTTTTCTAGTTTCCCTTTAGTGTTCTCTTGTGTCTTCTTTTTTCATCTCAAACTTCTTTAAGACACTTAATAAAGAATGAAAAATGTTGTACGCAACGAGCCTTAAGTACATGGGGAATCATGATTGAGGGGTTTCTCCTTGCTTCTAGAGTGTTTAGTGTATACCCTTTGGGCGATATGCAATGCATTCGCTCTTATGTCATAGTCTTTAGTGCAATGTGAGTCTCCAATTAACTCAATCCTCTTCACTAAAACTAACAAACCAAATTCAAACATTTTTATCCTTCGGGATCATCTTGCAAATCATTTTCAGAAAAGGGTACGTTATTTTTCCATTCTACCGCAAACATGCATCGTCCCTAACTGCTGGAATGGGAACTTAATGTCACTCATAAAAAAAACACTTAACCAACCTGTGGTTTCGTAGCCCGAACTATGTTTGCTCTGATTTCTCATACCAGATGAGGATACGTAGGCACAAGACGACGATGTCTTGTTTGTTTTATCTTTGGTGTATTTGCATGGACTTTACTGTTGTATTATTGCATTTTTTTTCCAGCACTTTATTTTTGTTATCCTGTTATACTGTGTTGTTGTGTTGTTGGGTGGGTTGTTCCATTGAGAGATAAGCCCAATACCCGGGCTTGAGTATACATCTAGTATTAGTGTGGAGAGTAATGCGGGCTTGCATGTTTGGCATGCACGAGCCCTCATAAAATTCGCGTTTAGACGAGGTTTTCTTTGAAGACATCCTATCCTGTGCATCTTGGACAATTGAGAGGATGTTGGATCTAAAAACTAACGACTCTGAAGACCGTTTATTGGGAAGTCAGTTGAGACCTCCTTGATTGACCATGATGTCAAACTAGAAATGGTGAACGTATCATTGTTTCTCGACCTGAGAGTCCATGATACTGATGACCTGCATAAGATGTCGTACCTCTTCAGAGACTAGGCCCTACCTGTGAGTGGAAGGGTTGTGAAGGAAACCTTGACTTTCAACCAACCCGGTTTTCTGTCAAAGCAGACTTTTGATCTTGAGTGTTCTGGTATTCTGGATTTCTTATCTGAGCGAAGCTCTGGTTCAACTCAATCAACAACACAATAGTTTTTTTGGATACCTTGATCCCCTGTTTGCATTTGCTTAATTATTTTGCATTAGCATGTATGTGTGTTCTCAGGTTCTTATTTTCCCTTTTGATTCTAGTGATCTGGTTGGTTGCTGAGATGGAGGTTGAATTGAAGAAGACTATCATCTACAAGTTTCCATTACCTGATTTAAGGCCTTTATTTGGTCTTATTTCCATGGCCAGTGCTGGTATCATGGAAGATTTCAAAAGAGATTATGGGAAGATTCTGAGCTTCGTCCACAAAGTCACCAGTTATGAACAAGGGGCTATTCATACTTTGCTACAGTTTTATGACCCTCAGTTGCGTTGTTTCACATTTCATGATTACATTATAGTTCCTACTTTGGAGGAATTTGTGTTTCTAATGGGAGTTCCAGTCTTAGAGGAGGTGCCTTTCTTTCATTCTAAGGAGGAACCTGATCTAGAGAAGTTGGCCAGTGCTCTTTATTTGAGAAAGTATGATTTTATGGGTAATATGATTTGTAGGAGTGGAGCTTCTGGTTTTCCTTTGTCCTTCTTGGTGGGTAAGGCTCAATATTTTTCTAAGGAAGGTTGTTGGGTAGTCTTCAATGCTATTATCGCCTTGTGCATATATGGCATTATTCTATTTCCCAATATACCAGATTTCGTTGACATGGACGCTTTTCACATTTTTCTTCCAAGAACCATGTACCCACTCTCCTAGGAGATTTGTATCACTCAGTGCATTACAAAAATGAAAAGAGGAGAGGGAAAAATGTTTCTTGTTGTGCATCATTGTTTCACAAATGGTTTATGGATCATCTCCCTCGCATTGGAGCTTTTGTTTATACGAAAGGTACGTCTGAATGGTCAGAGAGACTTATGGACCTGGCATCCAAGGATATTGTCTGGTTTACTCGAGATCTACTTGGTGTAGAGATTATCTTTAGTTGTGGGAGTTTTCCTAATGTACCTCTGATAGGGAGAAAAGGTGGGATTAACTACAACCCTTCTCTTGTTGTCAGGCAGTTTGGTTATGCCTTAAGGGGACCCCCGAGGGAAGAAGAAGTGCAGGAATCTCTGTACTTCATAGGCATTGCTGATTTTGATACTCTAGCTAAGATAAAGGAAGCTTGGGGAAGAATTCACAGAAGAGGAAAACTTTCTTTGGGTAAAGGTGATTGCAGAGCTTATGACCCTTATTTGGATTGGATCCAAAAGAGAGTATAGAAAGTGCTATTACCTTTTCCTGCCAGAGAACCCTTATATCCTTTGATCATTGAGGAGCCTATGAAAGTTGACATTCTAAGATATAACAAGCTTTGGGCAGAAAAGGAAGAATTGCGCAAAGAGAATGAAGAGTTGAAACAGGAAATCAGCCAGTTGAAACGTGACAAATGAGAAGCTATTTACTTGGCTAAGAAGAAATCAGAGTCTTTAGTTAACTTGGATAAAGAGTTATCTGAGCACATCAGAATGCGAGATCGAATTGGTCAAGACCTAAAAAGTACTTGTAGCATTTTGAAGCATAAGAAGGAGGATTTAGACAGAGCTTATCTGGAGATATCCAAATTCAATCAGCAATGGAATGTTACTTTGATGCTAACAAAGGGAGGGAAGATCAGCTTCGCATCCAGATCGACCGGTTGAAGACACAACTCAAATTCAAGAAGAGAGAGATAGGGGTGGAGTCTTCCCACAGATACAGAGTAGAGCAAAAACTTCATGATACCTTATCAACCTTGGAGGAACTAAAGATTCAAGCAGAGGTAAAAAGACCCAGGCTAGAAGATGCTTTTGGCGAAGACGCTTGGGAGGATCTTTGTCTTTATCTCAAGAAGGTGATATCCAGAAGGAGCGTTCTTATCAGAGAACTGGTTGCCAGACCACCCAAATACAAAGGCAATGCTTATGGAGGCTTTGGCATGGAGCAAGGAGCATGATTGTTAGAGTTTTCATGACGATGTTTGTGTTTTCTTTTATTTTCGTCATTACCAGAATTGTTGGATGAGATTAGTGCTTCTGTATTTGGATCTTTCTCATTGTTGCTTTGTATCGTCTCAACTTTATTTGATTTATGAGATTCCTCTGTAGTATTCTTATCCATCTCAGCTATTTCTCATTTTCTTGAAAACTAGTATCAAAGAGGAAATTTTCCTGTAAACACATGTACAAGTTTGCATTTCTTGCATCATGCATTTTGATTTGCATAGTAGGTGTGCTTGGTGGTGCTTGTTCTTATTTCTGCTCGATTTTCAACAGTTGTAGGATTGAAAAACCCAGTTTTCACAGGTACTCAACAAGGAGGAATCAAAGGGGAATCATGGATTAAGTGCAGGCTGAGTTACAGGAGGTCAGGGCTCGTATGGCCCAGTTCATGGAATTGATGTAGAATATCGCCAATGGGCAGGAACAATTGAGAACTATGGTCTAGTCGTTGATAGCACGGGTCGATGAAGAAGGAGTTGTACATGGAGGGTCTGGTATTATACCTCCACCTGTAGGCGGTTCTGTTCCAGTAAGTGGTCCTACTATTGTAGTTCCTCCGGGCGGAGGTGTTGCAAATGAAAATGGTAATGTTGTGGGAGGAAATGTGTGTGCTGTACATGGACCTATTGGCCCTTAGTGGGAAGATAATCAAGATGACGTCTTCTCAGTGAAGGATATAGAGTGTGGTCTACCGTTTGAAGTGGACAAGAGGATTAAGTTAATTGAAGAGAAGATGAAGTCCTTGGAGGTGAAAAACTCTTTGGGTCTAGATATATCTGATCTTGGCTTGGTTCTAGGGGTTAAAGTCCCCCTTAAATTCAAAGTACCTGACTTCGATAAGTATAAAGGGACAACCTGTCCTAAAGTACATATTCAAGCATATTACAGAAATATGTCTGCTTATTCTAAAGATGAGAAGCTGTTGATGCACTTCTTCCAGTATAGTTTGGTCGGAGCATCACTGGAGTGGTATATGGGATTAGAAAGGACCCATATTCGTAGTTGGAAGGAGCTGGCAGAGGCTTTTGCTCGCCATTACCAATATAATAGTGACATGGTGCCAAACAGGGTGCAATTGCAGAGTCTATCACAAAAGAGCAATGAGATTTTCAAGGAATACGCCCAGAGGTGGCATGATCTGGCTGCAAGGGTCCAACCTCCTATGGTGGAGAGATAACTAATTGATATGTTTATGGCTTCATTACCAGGTGTGTACTTTAAGAAGTTGATAGGGTGCATGACTATAGGATTTTTTGATCTAGTGATGGCTAGAAAGCACGTAGAAAGAAGACTCAAGTCCGGAAAAATATCAAATGCTGGTGGGTCTTCTACAGGAGGAGCGAAGAAAGTATATTCTGCCAATCACAAGAGAAAAGAAGGGGATACGAACTCCGTTTCACACAGAGATAGGGGCAAAGCACAACATCAAGTTGCCACTGTGGCTATTCCGAATGCACCTCAGGAACGAGTCAACGCTCTGCGCCCATACATGACCAGGCAGAGAATGGCTGACAGACAATTTGAAACTCCACCCATGCC
Organism: Lathyrus sativus; assembly: GCA_963859935.3. Taxonomy (NCBI): domain Eukaryota; kingdom Viridiplantae; phylum Streptophyta; class Magnoliopsida; order Fabales; family Fabaceae; genus Lathyrus; species Lathyrus sativus. The sequence goes on along the minus strand of OZ012739.1, from coordinate 237,872,702 downwards.
ATATTCTCAGTTGCTACAACATTTGTTACAACTGTAGTTGGTTCAAAAGAGGACTTTGGCGCTCCTCGCCGGCGTGCCACCCTCGGGATATGATACAAATGCCAAGTGTGATTTCCATTTCGGTGCTCCGGGTCATAGTATCGATAACTGTAAAGCTTTTAAGCACAAAGTACATGATTTGCTTGATCCCAAAGCCATTAATTTTACCAATGACGGTCCGAATATAAATAAGAACCCTATGTCGAACCATGGGGTGGCAAGGGCTAATGTTATCATTGAAGGAGAAAACCTAAATTTGATAACTGATGTAGAGGAGTTGAAGACTCTGTTGAGCTTTGTGAAGGGGAAATTATTGAAAGGAGGAGTGTTCCCAGGATGTTCCGATAATTATTCAGGGTGTGAGGAAAGACCTGAGGGTTGTGTTTTGTTGGAGAAAGGAATTCAGAAGATGATCGACGAAGGTTATTTACAGTTTGATAGGGTGATTGAGGAGAATGAAGCGAATATCGAAAAAGACGAAGTTGCTACTATATCTATCCAATTCCAGACAATCAATTGTTCAGCACCTGTAAGGCCAACACCGGTTATTATTACTACTCCTGGACCGTTACCTTATGAAAGCACTAAGGACATTTCGTGGAATTACGGGGCCGAGGTATTTTGTAACGGTCAGAAGCAAGGATTGGTGAGTTCTTCTTATGAAGGTTCTTCTGTGGGAAACATAGTGGGTACTGGTGGCATCACAAGAAGCGACAGGGTCTTTTCCTCGCCATAAAATGTTATTGATAAGGGAAAAGGGAAGGCTATGGTAGAAGAAGAAGTTCAACAGCAAGGGGAGAAATACTCTTTGGCTAAGGACACTGAAGAATTTATGAGGCTTATTCGTAAAAGTGACTACAAGATCCTAGATCACCTGCATCAGACGCCTTCTAAAATTTCTATCCTATTATTGTTATTATGTTCAGAGGTGCACGGAAGTGCTCTGCTGAAAATCTTGAATACAACGTTTTTGCCACAAGAGATTTTTGTTAATCAATTGGAGGGGGATGGTAGCCCATGTAAATGCTGGTAATGGTTTAGGCTTCACTGATTTGGACTTGGCTCCTGTCCGGAGAAACCATAACCATGCTTTGCACATATCCATAGAGTGCAGGGGAGCTGTTTTATCCCATGTGCTAGTTGATATGGGATCCTCACTTAAGGTGTTGCTGAAGAAGGCACTAATGAAGTTAGATACTCGGGGCTTAATCTGCATGCCAAGTGATTTAATGGTAAAGGCGTTTAATGGAACTCGAAGGTTGGTATTTGGTGAGATCACATTACCAATTCAGGTAGGACCAGAGGTTTTTGATGCATTATTTTATATCATGGATATCCAGCCGACCTATAGCTGTTTGCTCGGTCGACCTTGGATACATGCTGTTGGGACAGTCACCTCGACTTTGCATCAAAAGCTGAAGTATATAGTGGAAGGGAAGGTTGTTACAGTCTGTGGAGAGGAGGATATTATGATTAGTCATTTGTCTTCATTCAAATATGTAGAAGTAGACAGAGAGATTCATGAGACGTTGTGTCAGGCTTTTGAAACAGTACAGATTCAGGAGGGGCCTCCTGTGGAAGACAAAAGTCCAGAAATTTCTATGTCCTTGTTTAAGGAGGCCCGTGCTATTGTAAAATTCGGTTCTTCGTAGAAGTGGGGCCAAGTTCTCAATGTTCCTAACAAGCAAGACAAGTTTGGTTCGGGTTACAAGCCGTCCAGCTCTTCTCAAAGTGCTCCAAGGTACAAAGGACCAGTCCAGTTCACCAGTGGTAGTGTCATCTATGACAGGATCAATGCTATCGGGGAGGATGAAGGAGATAATGATTTTGATATGGATGCTTGGATTCGTCCATGTATTCCCGGGAAGAAGCTTTGCAACTGGTCTGTGGAAGAGGTTATACAAGTCACATCGAAAACGTAAATTTCCATCTTTTTGATTACGTTTGGTCCTACGCTCTGCCCAAGGCGTAGTGACTTTGTTGTGGGGCTCTTTTCCTGGAATTTAACTCTATCTTGAATAAAAGACGTCCTTTTGCATTCAAATTTTGTGATCTCTGTTTTCCTTGTTTTTATTTTTTATGCACTTTTATAAACATAAAAGTGGCAATGCGTTTTATGTTTGTTCACATATCATAATCAGCATAAAACATCAATCATGCAGGTTGTACATCTCAGACACCATCAATCCTGATTTGGCTATGACTTTGTATGACTTTGATAATCCCATTTATCAAGCTGAAGAGACTGATGAAGACTGTGACCTACCTGAGGAACTGGCCAGACTACTCAAACATGATGAAATAATCATTTTACCCCAGGAGGATATTGAAGTTATTAATCTGGGTACCGAGGACAACAAGAAAGAGGTCAGAGTTGGGGTGGCGTTGGAAGACGATGTCAAGAGAAGATTTGTAGAAATGCTCCGTGAGTATAGAGATATCTTCGCTTGGTCTTACCAAGACATGCCTGGGCTGGATATAGATATTGTGGTACACCGTTTACCTCTTTGAGAAGAATGCCCTCCCGTGAAGCAAAAATTGAGGAGAACCAGACCTGACACGGCGGTCAAGATCAAAGAGGAAGTTCAGAAATAGTTGGATGCTGGTTTTCTTGCTGTTACTACTTACCCTCCGTGGGTTGCTAACATTGTTCATGTGCCTAAGAAAGATGGAAAGGTCAGGATGTGCATTGATTATCGAGATTTTAATAGAGCGAGCCCAAAGGACGACTTCCCGCTCCCTCATATTGATGTTCTAGTTGACAATACAACTCAGTATTCGGTGTTTTCGTTCATGGATGGTTTCTCTGGGTATAACCAAATAAAAATGGCCCTAGAGGACATGGATAAAACTACTTTCATCACACTTGGGGGACTGTTTTCTATAAAGTCATGCCTTTTGGATTGAAAAACGTAGGGGCAACTTATCAGCGGGCAATGGTGACTCTCTTTCATGATATGATTCATCATGAGATCGAAGTATATGTTGATGACATGATTGCAAAGTCGCAGACGGAGGAAGGACATCTGGTCAATCTTTTGAAGCTATTGGAGAGGCTAAGGAAATTCAGTTTGAGGTTGAATCCAAATATGTGCACTTTTGGAGTGAGGTCAGGAAAGTTATTGGGGTTCGTTGTCTGTGAAAAAAGGAATTGAGGTAGATCTTGCCAAAATAAAAGCCATATAAGAAATGCCTGAGCCGAAAACAGAAAAAGAGGTTCGTGGTTTCCTGGGGAGATTAAACTCCATTGCAAGGTTTATATCTCATCTTACAGAAACTTGTGAACCAATATTTAAATTGTTAAAGAAAGATCAAGCGGTCGTCTGGAACGAATGATGTCAAAGGGCATTTAAGAAAATAAAAGAATATTTACAGGAACCTCCAATATTAATGCCTCCGGTTGTGGGGAGACCTCTTATAATGTATCTCACAGTTCTTGAGAATTCCATGGGTTGTTTGCTCGGTCAACATGACGAGACAGGTAGAAAAGAGCATGCTATCTATTACCTGAGTAAAACGTTCACTGATTGTGAGTCGGGGTATTTGATGCTGGAGAAAACATGTTGTGCACTTGCCTGGGCAGCTAAACGCCTAAGGCAATACATGTTAAATCACACAACCATGTTGATTTTGAAGATGGATCCGATAAATATGTATTTGAGAAGCAGGCACTTTCTGGAAGAATTGCTAGATGGCAGATGGTTCTGATAGAATATGATATTTAGTATGTTTCCCAAAAAGCTATCAAGGGAAGTGTATTGTCAGAGTATTTGGCTGAACAGCCTATTGAGGATTATCAACCTATGAGATTTGAATTTCCTGATGAAGATATAATGTTTTTTAGGATGAAGGATTGTGATGAGCCTCTAACTGATGAGGGTCTAGAAATTAGGTCTTAGTGGAAATTGGTTTTTGATGGTGTTGTTAATTCGTACGGTAACGGAATTGGAGCAATTATTACAACTCCTAAAGGTTCTCACATACCGTTTACCGCTCGATTAACGTTTTCTTGCACGAATAGTGAAGCTGAATATGAAGCATGCATCATGGGTCTAGAGGAAGTTATTGATTTGAGAATCAAGAATTTAGATGTGTACGGTGATTCAGTATTGGTTGTCAACCAGATTAAAGGAGAATGGGAGACGCGCTAGGCCAACCCGATACCTTACAAGAATTATGCCAGGAGATTACTGCCTTTCTTTAACAGGATTGAATTTCATCATGTACCAAGAGCTGAGAATCAGATGGTAGACGCATTGGCCACGTTATCATCGATGTATAAGGTGAATTTTTGGAATGACGCTCCAACAATCACTATCATGCGCCTTGATAGGCCAGCTTTTGTATATGCAGTAGAAAAAGCACTAGATGGGAAACCTTGGTATTCTGACATCATACATTTCCTCAAAACTCAGGAGTATCCGCCTGGGGCATTATGTAAAGAAAAGAAGACTCTGAGGAGGTTGTCGGGCCACTTTTACTTGAACAAGGATGATGTGTTATACATGAGAAACTTTGATATGGTATTGTTGCATTGTGTGGACGAAAACAAAGTAAGCTTGCTGATGAAGAGGTTCATGAAGATTCTTTTGGTACTCGTGCCAGTGGGCACGCAATGTCTAGAAAACTGTTGAGAGCAGGGTACTACTGGATGACCATGGAGTCCGACTGTTTTAAATATGCCAGGAAATTCCATAAGTGTCAAATTTATACCGATAAGATGCACGTGCCACCGAGTCCTCTTAATGTTTTGACGTCTCCTTGGCCCTTTGCCATGTGGGGCATTGACATGATTGGGAAGATTGAATCGACAGCCTCCAACGGACATTGTTTCATCCTTGTTGCCATTGATTATTTCACTAAGTAGGTAGAAGCAGCTTCTTTTGCCAACGTCACAAAGCAGGTGGTAGCCCATTTTATAAAGAAGGACCTTATCTGTCGATATGGGGTACTAGAACGAATCATTACTGACAACGGCTCGAATTTGAACAATAAGATGATGAAAGAATTGTGCCAGATTTTTAAAATTGAACACCACAACTCTTCACCATACCATCCAAAGATGAATGGTGATGTTGAGGTAGCAAATAAGAACATTAAGAAGATTGTGCAAAAGATGGTGGTGACCTACAAAGATTGGCATGAGATGTTGCCCTTCGCTTTACATGATTATCGCACTTCGGTGCGTACATCTACTAGGGCAACACCTTTCTCGTTGGTGTATGTTACAGAAGTTGTTCTACCGTTGGAAGTAGAAATTCCTTCTCTGAGGATATTGTCTGATGTGAAGCTTGATGAAGCGGAATGGGTGAAGACCATATTGAATCAATTGTGCCTAATTGATGAGAAGAGATTGGCAGTTATTACACATGGCCGGCTATACTAGAGCAGAATGAAGAAGGCATTTTATCAGAAGGTACGTCCTCGGCATTTCCAAGTAGGCGACTTGGTATTGAAGAGGATCCTGTTAGAACACAGATTGGTGTTTCTTATATCTCTATGTTTTGATGATAACTCTTATGGAATTTTGTATTAAGAAAATATATACTCTAAAATTTGTTCAAGTATTATTGTTTCAGGTATTAAATTGAATACTCTTAAAGAGGAAAAATACATAAGTACAAGCAACTACGCAAGGCTCTGAAGCATCAGATGCAAGACAATCAGAAGATTCTGAAGTGCTTCCAGAAGAATCTGAAGTAGAAGCTGCAGAATGATCTGAAGTGTATCTGAAAGAATTATATGAAGAGTTGAAAGCTTTGATCAAATCACACTCTGAAGTTCATTTAACTACAAGGACAGAGGCTCTGATAATCAGACTCTAATCAAATTAACATTCACGCTCAAAGCACATACTGTTGCATACTCTAATGAAGACTCTGATCAAGATTGAGACTCTGATATATCAAGTTCTGATCATCTATCAAGCTCTGATCATCTCAAACTCTTAGCTCTAATCATCTCAAATATTTGATTCCTTTAAGCTTGTCACAAGATTTGAAGGGCATATTATGAAGACTTCATCCTGAAGGAAGCTTGTTGAAAGAGTTGTAAACCTGATTGGACGTGGTGCTACTTCCAAAGTAACCAACAACTATTTTGTCCAATGAAGAGACGTGGTGCAAATCCCAAAGCTTCTACAACCATACTTTTACTGCTAAAAGCATGTCTCTGCCCATACCTTTTGGTGATGAAAAGTCTTATATTTCAAATATAATACTCAATTGCACATTACTCAAAGTTATTGGAAAAAGCTATAAAAGGAGAACTTCTACAACATTTAGAAGTTGCTAGCTCATTCAGAAAGAAATATTCATACACACGTTTGAAGCATCATAGTGAAATCCCTCTAAGTTCATAGACTTTTGTTCTTTCATAAAACTGTATAGTTTTATTTGTACTTAATCTTAAGTGTAAATATCACAGTTGCGATACAGCTTATTAGAAGCATTTAAACACTTGTTTAGTTTACATTAATTTGTAAGAAGCTCCTTGAGAAGACCAAAGTGTGGTCAGTAGTTCTTGAGAAGACTAAGACAGTTGTTCTTAGTGCTTACTATTGTAATCAGTTGATTAATAATGGATTAAGTCCTTGTGGAGAAAGGCAAATCATCTTTGATAAGGTGGACTGGAGTAGTTGGATTCAACGAACCAGGATAAAAATCTTGAGTTGTTTTATTTCCATATTTCTTAAAACTCTTATTCAACCCCCCCCCCCCCCCCTTCTAAGTGTTTTTCTCACCTTCAGTTGGTATCAGAGCTCCAGTTCTGTTTGTGCTATCACTTAACCGTGACCAGAAAAGATTCAGTGGGAAAAACTCTTGATATTCTTGGTTGATATTCATTATGGCTGCTGAAACTTCAACATCCAACAACAACAAATATGAAGAAAGAGTCAGCATAAAACCTCCCATGTTTGATGGAGAGAAATTTGACTATTGGAAAGATAGACTAGAAAGTTTCTTTCTAGGATTTGATGCTGATCTTTGGGACTTAGTTATTGATGGATATGTTCATCCCACTGATGGGAATAGCAAGAAAATTGACAAAAAATCAATGACCGAGGCGCAAAAGAAGGAATTCAGAAATCACCACGAGGCTAGAACTATATTGCTAAATGCTATATCTCATACTGAGTATGAAAAAATAACCAACAGAGAAACTGCCTTTGATATATTTGAATCCCTGAAGATGACTCATGAAGGGAACTCTCAAGTTAAAGAAACCAAGGCTCTGGCGCTGATCTAGAAGTATGAAGCTTTCAAAATGGAAGAATCTGAATCTATTGAAGCCATGTTTTCCAGATTCCAGATTCTCACTGCTGGCTTAAAGGTTCTGGACAAGGGTTACTCTACAACAGATCATGTCAAGAAAATAATCAGAAGCTTGCCAATTAGATGGAAACCCATGGTCACTGCTCTGAAGCTGGCAAAGGATCTGAACAAGATTACGCTGGAGGAACTAATCAGTTCTCTGAGGAGTCATAAGATTGAACTAGAGGAAGATGAGCCTCTAAAGAAAGGTAAGTCAATTGCTTTAAAATCTAATAAATCTGTTAAAGCATTCCAGGTAATAGAATAAAGCTCTAAAGAATCTTCTTCTGAAGATGAAGAAGAACTATCCTTGTTGTCCAGAAGAATCAACAAACTCTGGAAGAATAAGCAAAGGAAGTTCAAGAACTTCAAGAAACCAGATCATCACAAAGAATCTTCTGGACACAAAAGATCTGGAGAACCCTCTGGTTACAAAAGATCTGGAGAATCCTCTGGACACAGACGATCTGGAAAAAGAGAGGTTGTTTACTATGAATGCAAAGAACCTGGGCACTACAAGAGTGAATGCCCAAAGCTTCAGAAGGAGAAGCCAAAGAGAAAGTCAGATAACAAAAAGAAAGTTTTGATGGCTACCTGGGATGACTCAGATGGATCTGATTTGTCATCAGAGTCAGAAGAAGAATGTGTTAATGTAGCATTCATGGCTGACATAGAAGACAGTGCTGAATCATCTGGATCAGAATCAGAATCTGATTCCGAGGAGGTATTTGCTGAACTTTCTAGACAAGAACTTGTTGAAAGTCTATCTGATATTCTTGAAAACTATAGCAAAGTTAAACTCAAATACAAAAAGCTTCTAAAGCATATTGAATTTGAGAGTAACAAGTTTGAATCAGAAATAGCTGAGCTAAAAGATGAAAATCTTCAATTGAAAAGTAATTTAGAATCTACTCAACTAAACTTTGATCCAAAGTCTGACCAATGCTCTAAAAATATTTTACAAGAGTATGACTATAGCTTCAGGAAGTTTCTAACTAAAAGCCTAGATAGAAGAAAGATGGCTTCAATGTTCTATGGTATTAGCAGAAAATATAGAAAAGGTGTTGGATATAAATCTTTTTCTTATGAGGATTCAAATCCAAAACCTGTAGATAAACTGGATATCAAGTATCCTCCTTTATATTCTCAATTTACATTTGGTCACTTAAATGATATTAAACACACAAGTTCTAATCAGAACAAACCTGTGTTTAATAAATCTAAAGCTAATCAAAACAATTCTTATGTTGAAAGACAAAAGTTCATAAAAAGCTTTAAGGCAACTAACCAAAAAGGACCCAAGAAAATCTCGGTACCTAAGGATAAGATAATCTATGTTGCAGACATCCTTAGAAGCGAAGTCAAGACTCCAGTCATGGTACCTGGACTCTGGATGCTCACGACATATGACGGGAAAAAGGTCTATGTTCCAAAGTCTGGAGCTTAGATCTGGAGGAGACGTCAAGTTTGGAGGGAATCAGAAGGGCAAGATAATTGGCTCTGGAACCATTGGCAATGTTAAACTTCCTTCCATAACTAATGTCTTGCTTGTTGAAGGATTAGCTCATAATCTATTGTCCCTAAGTCAATTAAGTGACAATGGTTATGACATAATCTTTAATCAAAAGTGTTGCAAAGCTGTTAGTCAAAAGGATGGCGCAATCCTCTTTAATGGTAAAAGGAAAAACAACATTTATACAATCAGTCTTTCAGAACTTAAGGTTCAAAATGTTAAATGCCTTATGTCTGTTAATGATGAGCAATGGGTCTGGCACAAAAGATTGGGTCTTATTAATATGAGAAGAATATCTCATATTAATAAACTTAATCTGGTCAGAGGACTTCCTAATTTGAAGTTCAACTCAGATGCTCTTTGTGAAGCATGTCAGAAAGGAAAATTTCAAAATCTTCTTTCAAATCCAAAAATGTTGTTTCAACTTCAAAACCATTAGAGTTACTTCACATTGATTTGTTTGGACCAGTGAAAAATGCATCCATTAGAGGCAAGAAGTATGGATTAGTCATTGTTGATGACTACAGCAGATGGACATGGGTAAGATTCCTAAAGCACAAGGATGAGTCACCTTCTGTGTTCTTTGACTTCTGCAAACAAGTCCAAACTGAAAAAGATTTCAAAATTGTTAAAGTCAGAAGTGATCATGGTGGTGAATTTGAAAACAAACATTTTGAAAAATATTTTAATGAAAATGGCATTGCTCATGATTTCTCCTGTCCTAGAACTCCACAACAGAATGGAGTTGTAGAGAGGAAAAATAGAACATTGCAAGAAATGGCCAGAACCATGATCAATGAGACTAACATGGAAAAACATTTTTGAGCAGAAGCAATTAACACAGCATGTTACATTCAGAACAAAGTGTCTGTTAGACCTCTTCTGAAAAAGACTCCTTATGAATTGTGGAGGAATAGAAAGCCAAAAATTTCTTATTTCCATCCTTTTGGATGTATATGTTTTATGCTGAACACTAAAGAGAATCTTAACAAGTTTGATTCTAAAGCACAAAAGTGTTTCATGCTTGGATATTCTGAACGCTCTAGAGGCTACAGAGTATACAATACTGAGACACAGATTGTGGAGGAATCTATACATGTTAGATTTGATGATAAGATTGGCAATCAAAAGCCAAAGCAGCTTGAAAACTCTGCAGATGGAGAAGTTATTCTCACAGAATCTAAGAAACCAGAGGTAGAGAAAGCTCAAGAAGAAGCTACGCCAAATGCAACTCCATTGGCTGCTCAGATGAATAACATGAATATTTCTGAAGAACCAACAGTTAAAGGATCATCCAGAATCAAAGCTTCTCACCCAGAAGAAATAATTATTGGAAAGAAAGATGATCCTATAAGAACAAGGTCGTTTATCAGATCATCTGGAACATCACTCCTTAGGTTGGTGTCTATTATTGAACCAACATCTGTGGATGAGGCTCTGAATGATAATGATTGGATACTTGCAATGCAAGATGAGCTGAATCAATTTACAAGAAATGATGTTTGGGATCTGGTTCCAAGACCAAAAGGTTTCAACATTATTGGAACAAAGTGGGTATTCAGAAATAAACTAAATGAGCAAGGAGAAGTTGTTAGGAACAAAGCAAGGTGTCGCTACTCGAAAAATACGCGCAACGATGGGGAAGGCGAAAAAGGAAAAGGACAAAAGAGTCGCCACTGAATTTTATTTATCCCATGAAGGGAAAGGAAAATATCGAGAAAACCTCAAGAAAAGAACGGATAAGATGGTCTTGTAACCAAGAATAGGTTCGGAAGCCGGTTATGCGAGGGGAGGGTATTAGCACCCCTCGCATCCATCGTACTCGATGGGAACCATTTGTTTGTCGTGTGTGATCTATTTGCTAAAAATTATGCTATAAAAGAGTGTTCCAAGGTATAGAGGGAAAGGTTAGAAACTAAGAAAGGAGGCAACAGGGAAGAAGAGAGAAAGGTCAGACTCGGTAGGAATTTGCGGTCCTAGGCCTACGTATTCTCAATGGATATGAGAAAATCAGAGTCTACGTAGTTCGGGGAACTACTGATATGAGGGATTGTGCTCGACAAGGATTGTGGCCCTTGTGCCTACGTATCTTTACTTGAAAAAAGTAAAGAATCAGAGCAGTCGTAGTTCGGCCTACGATTTATTGATGTTTTTATGGATGATGCTATCGTATGCATTCTAGCAGTTAGGTGTATTGCTGCTCGCTCGTTGGAGACTTAGGCATTACCTGTTTGCGGTAGAACGGACGTATCATATCCTTTTTGAAAGATAAGTTTTCGCCATGCGAGGCAAAATGTCACATTTGATTTGTTGAATTATTTTTTTAGGGGCGGGATAGGTCCTCGGATAGTAACCCCTACGGGTAGTACCCAATTCTTTATCTCAAAGTTCTTGTTATGAAAGGGTGTGGCGAACATAGCGTCTTCGTATTGAAAGACGAGTATCAAAACCACATACACTACAGTGAGCATCTCGACACTCGGAGAGGAAGAAGTCTACACTTAATCCTCTCTCTTTAGTTCAATACAAAGAGAACTTCATTCTTTTTTTAAAGTGTTTTTGGTTTTGAATGATAAGTGCTTTTGCGACAGAGAACCCTACGGTAAACGTCAGCACTCGGGATAGGAGAAGGCCTACGCCTAACCACTCCACGACCATTCAAGTTTCTGTTACGAAAAGAAGTTTAAAAATGCGCTCGGTACGGGACCGAGGTTTTTAGGTGACAAAGGTTGCGGGAGGAATTTATGGAAAGAGATAGGTGGAAGGAGTCGCGTCTTCATATTGAAAGACGAGTGTCTAAACCACCCACACTACAGTGAGCATCTCGACACTCGGAGAGGAAGAAGTCTACACTCAATCCCCTCTCTTTAGTTCAATACAAAGTGAACTTTATCCTTTTGTTAAATATGGTGAATTGGCTTAACAATCGTTTGAGAACATCCGCTTGATGTTGGGTCAAGGGTTTAATTGTTTAAAAAGGTTTGTGGTGAAGCGAGCAAGGTCGATGGCGACGCGCAAGGCAATCGGCTTACAAGGTCAAAAATGGCTCGATGAGAATCGAGAGTTTGTTTTCTTGAAAATGGTTTTTAGAACCAAAGGTAAAAAATGACCAACAATAAATATGCATAAAAACCAAACAATCATAACGGGTTAACCGGCTTAAAAAAAAACAAAACACAAAAAAAAACGGCACGAACAGGGGTCTGACACGGGTGGCCGTGTTGTGTGACACGGCCCGTGTCACAGCTCCAGGAAACTTAGGGTTTTTGAGCCAAACAGAAGTGTGACACGGGTGGCCGTGTTGTGTGACACGGCCTGTGTCACAAGGTCTGGGAGAAAAAAATGATTTTTTAGGGCAAACAGAAGTGTGACACGGGTGGCCGTGTTGTGTGACACAGCCCGTGTCACAAGGTATGGGAGAAAAAAAATGATTTTTTAGGGCAAACAGAAGTGTGACACGGGTGGCCGTGTTGTGTGACACGGGTGGCCGTGTTGTGTGACACGGCCCGTGTCAGGGGTCATGGGGATTATACACATTTGAAACCTCAAACAGAGGTACAACACGGGTGGCCGTGTTGCGTGACACGGCCCGTGTTGTGAGCCCTGGGCATTTTATGCTTTGAAAAGTCACACAGAGATGCAACACGGCCGGCCGTGTCGTGTGACACGGCCCGCGTTGGGATACCAGGAGAAAAATCCAAACTTTTCTCTTGTTTTTTGCTTCTTTTTGGTTTTTTTCAAAAGGCTTTCTTGGTCCCTTTTAGGACCTTACATGTTATACTCAATACAACAACATTCAAACCAAGAGAACAAATGATAAATGCACAATATAAAAGAAGAGAAGAGTTTGAAGAGATGGATACCCAAGAGTTGTTACCCTCCTTGCAAAGCCTCCACTTATTTTGGCTAGGTGTTCACTCCTCTTCACTCTATGCTTTGATGACTCTCCTTAATGGCTCCCTTGTGTTTCTTTTTTACTCTCTTCACTTTTTGCTGGTTTTTTGCTCTCTCTATTTTTCTGGTTTTTTCTCTTACTCTTTGCTCTCAATATCTCTATCTCAATCTGTTGTGAATGATCTCTCTCATTTTTGGTTTTCCAAATGTGTGTAGAATGTGTAATGAATGATAGTGAATGCCCTTTTGTGCAGCCTCCAAGCCTCCTTATCTCACTTTTTCTGCTGCATTTTCTGCTGTACCAAAACCACAACTCTTGCACACTTCTCCATTTTCAGAATTTCCATTCTTGGCAATATCTTTTACCACCTTTTGGTGCAGCCCCACTTTCCTTCCATTTCTAGTATGTTTTTGCTGTATTTTCTTCTGCAACACTCTACCTCTCCATTCACCCTTGTATCCATTGGTTGGCTTATGCTTGGACACACACATGTAACCAATAACACTACCTTTTGGACATCATTTTCAAATTCTGATTTTTGATGTGTAGATGTATCAACATAATCTTATAGCCTTGGTTTTGTGACATAAAATGATTTTGTAATATGATACACATTGTCACTTCTTGCATGGGGCTGTTTTGGACCATATTCAAATTGCCCATGAATGTATGCATAGCCTTGATCTTGAGATATTCCAACATTGAATTAGCTCTTAAATATTTTCCTTGCATGTTTGTATGCACAAAGAGGACCATGTGGACTTGATGAGGCATGGGGGATACCATGGCATGAAGTTATTGTTAGAAACTTGAATTAAGACTAGAAATAGCTTAATTTCCTAAGCATTACCAAGAGTTTGGATTTTGTAACAATTGTGACATTCTTACAAATGTCATGAAATTTCTCTTTGTAATATTCTTGAATCTAACCTTGAATTCATGAACCTTGAATTTGGAATGAAGGGTCTCCCTTATGTCATTGAATTTGAAACAAATGAAGAAATGAGTCAAGCCTTGAAAGAGGGCAAATTTTGGGGTGCAACACAAGGCTAGTAGCTCAAGGTTACAGTAAATAAGAAGGAATTGATTACACTGAGACTTATGCTCCAGTGGCAAGGTTAGAATCTATACGCCTTCTTATTTCATTTGCTGCACAACATAACATCACTCTATATCAGATGGATGTTAAGAGTGCCTTCTTAAATGGTATTATAGAAGAAGAAGTTTATGTCCATTAACCTCCTGGTTTTGAAAGTGATAAATTTTCAAATCATGTTTTCAAACTCAAAAAATATCTTTATTGTTTGAAACAAGCTCCTAGAGCTTGGTATGAAAGATTAAGTAATTTTCTTCTAGAAAAGAACTTTATCAGAGGCAAAGTGGACACAACTCTTTTCTGTAAAACAGTTAAGAAAGATTTACTAATTTGTCAAATTTATGTGGATGATATTATTTTTGGATCTACTAATATTATGCTGGGAAAGGAGTTTGCTTTGTCTATGCAGGCTGAATTTGAAATGAGCATGATGGGAGAAGTTAGATTCTTTCTGGGAATCCAAGTAAATCAGACTCCAGAATGCACATATATTTACCAGACTAAATATGTCAAAGAGCTTTTGAAGAAATTCAATCTGAATGAAAGAAAATTGGCAAAGACTCCAATGCATCCTACAAGCACACTTGGTAAGGAAGAGGTAAGTAAGAAAGTTGATCAAAAACTTTATAGAGGTATGATTGGATCTCTCTTATATTTGACTGCTTCAAGACCTGATATTTTATTCAGTGTTTATCTGTGTGCTAGATTCCAATCAGATCCTAGAGAATCTCACTTAACAGTTGTTAAGAGGATTCTAAGGTATCTGAAAGGTACTACTAACATGGGTCTGTGTTACAGAAGATCTGATGATTATAAATTAGTTGGATTCTGTGGTGCTGACTATGCTGGAGACAGAATAGAACGTAAAAGTACTTCTGGAAGCTGTCAATTCCTTAGAAGTCATCTGATCTCATGGTTCAGCAAGAAGCAACCCACAATTGCTCTTTCAACAACAGAGGCAGAATATATTGCTGCTGCTAGTTGTAGCACCCAGATGCTCTGGATGAAAAGTCAGCTGGAAGATTATCAGATTTTTTAGAGTAACATTTCTATCTTCTGTGATAATACTTCTGCTATATGCTTATCTAAAAACCCTATTTTACACTCTAAAGCTAAGCATATAGAGATTAAACATCATTTCATCAGAGACTATGTTCAGAAGGGAATTATTAATTTAAACTTTGTGGATACAGATCATCAGTGGGCTGATATCTTTACAAAACCCTTTGCTGAAGATAGATTTAAATTTATTCTGAAAAATATAAGTATGGACTTCTGTCCAGAATAAAATATTCATCAGATGAAATTCTTACTCAGATGATAAATGTCTAAACTCTGAAGTATTTATTCATTTCAATTCTGTGTTTATTTCTTTGTGTGTAAATCTGAACTAACAAGGCTCAGAGGATCTGAACGTTGCCTAACGTTTCATTTCTCAAGAAGTTTTAGAGGCACATGCAAGCAAACATGTGTATCTCAGAATCTGGAAAGATAGAGTGCACCATACTGAATTGACGTTTAAGGTATTGCTTTGAAAATCTAAAATCTCTTAATTTACCCCCCTTCCGTCAGAATCATAAATGCTTGAAATGATTTTATTCTTTGCATTAATTACTTGATATGATTATTTTCACGTCATTAATTTTTGTGTGTATGCGTGAGATTCTGTGTGACCTTTGCTTGTCCAAATTTTTTCTATATATTCTCACAACACTTCACATTTCACACTTTCCACCATCCATCACTTTTCTCATATGCATTTATGTCTTCTTTATTGTTTCCATCTCTTCTCAAAACCCAAAACCTCACGTAAACCCAGACGTATCTCAAGAACATCAATGGCATCATCATCTTCAACATCTGCTCAGATGCAAACATCTACTGCTGCTGTGTCATCTCCAAATGCTGTTGCATCATCTCCAACTACTATTATGTACAAGGCACCAGTGAGAACTCTTCTCACTCCAACAAAGGATCTTGAGGTTCTGTGTGAAAACTTTGTGGATTTTGCTTCCATTGAAGAAAATGGTTTTGATCTCAAACCAACCATTAAAACTCAAAACTGGGCAAAGTACTTTGACAGGTTGATGGGTCCTGTTTATCCAACATTGGTAAAAGAGTTCTAGATACACACCCAAGTTTTCCCTAAGCTTATTCATTCTTCTGTTCTTGGAAAGGAGATTGTTATTACTGAGAAGTTAATCAGACAGCTGATTGAGTACAAAGAAACTGATGGAATCACAAGTATGGCAACTGCTCGTGTGGACTTGGCTGATGTGTTTCAAGAAGTTTGTGTTTCTAGGGAACCATCCAACAAAGTCAGAGGTCTGAAGCCTGTTATCGCTGCTACGAAAATAAGGTGTCGGCAAAACAGAAGAGTCGCCACCTTTCGTTATTTATCCCTCAGAACGGGAAAGGAAACGATCGTAAAAACCTGACGAAAAGCTATAAGACAAGGTCATCGCAACCATGTTAGGGTTCGGGAGTCGGTTATGCAAGGGGAAGGTATTAGCACCCCTCACGTCCATCGTACTCGATGGTATCCACGCTTATTGTGTATATCTGACGGGTTTATTTAACTATCTACCTATCAAGGCCGGTCTGAAAAGAAAAGAAAGTGACTCGGAAAAGCGTCGCACTTTATGCCTATGTATTCTCATCAGAGAATGAGAAATCAGAGTCAACGTAGTTCGCCTAACTACGGGTAACGGATGGGGGAAGGTGGCTCGCCAATACATCAGTATTGTTCCTACGTACTCTCAACAAGTATGAGAGATCAGAGCTTACGTAGTTCGGGATAATACGGATTATGGGAATTCAGATTCATCTGTTTTTTCGAGTAGGGTTAACAAACAGTTCCAGCAGTTTGGTGTACACAGCTCGACCCTTGGAGACTTAGGCGTTACCGTTTGCGGTAGAACTGGGAGTTAACGACACTCTTTTCTTCAGAAAAGCTTTCCTTTGAATTATGGGCCCACGGGGCAAAAAGGTTTGAAGTTTGTTTTCTGTCTTTTACGGAAGAACTGTTTTTTATGGTTGTCTGTAGTTGGTACAGCACTAGAGACTATGACTTAGGAGCGAATGCGTCGTATAGCGTCCAAAGGATATATACTAAACATCCTATATGATTGAGAGGATACCGCTCAATTATCATTTCCCACGTAGCTTAAGGCTCGTAACACGCTTATACTAACTTGCCTTTATTACGTTTTTTACTGTTGTTTGAGATGAGAAGAGAACGAACTCTACAGGGGAGACTATCAAGTCCTAACAGTTGTCATGCCAAGGATTCATCCTATGGTTGTGGTTTGAAACAGGGATCTCCTAGAAGTTATCATGCATAGGTTTCAACCTAAAGTTCTAATTGTCACTTCCTTATCAAAGGAAGTGAGATTCCTAGGGATCATGCCAGGGGTAAATAGAAACAGATAAAGCATCAGCTTAAACAGTAAACAGATATATAGTAAAGATGCATATGCAATGCAGCAATACAAGCAGAGGGAGACCCACTCAACCTCTTAGCAATCAAGCAAACGAAAAACAGACAAAACAGACAAGCAGAGGGAGCTCACTCAACCTCTATTATGAAAATACGACAATTAGAAAAAGAAAAATAACACACGAGCAAGGGGAGCACCACCTCAACCCTTAATAGAATACAAGCAGAGGGAGACCCACTCGACCTCTTGATGCAATCATGCACCTACTCTTATGCTACTCTAAGCATGAACTATCCTAGCACACCACACAATCATGCATGAAGGAGAGGAATTTATGACAAGTAAGGGATTCATCCCGCAAGTAATCATACATGCATCTATCCTAAGGAAAGAAATTGGGTGTTGGGAGGCCTGGGATAAGTTCCACAGGAACTTATCCCAGGCACTCAACCAACTAGGAGAGATTTTGGGGTAATCCTAGGGGTTTGGCTCCTTCAAGAGATGAGCAACATTCCCTCAATAGGAGGAACTATGCTATCTCAAGAAGTTCCTAGAAAGAATGAATGAGAGAAAATTTAGGAGAATGGAGATGAGAAGCAAGGTAAGTTCCACAGGAACTTACCACAGACACTCAACCAACTCCATTTCCTTTTGAGAGAGAGGTAGCTTTCATGGACTCAACCCCTTTATGATAGTGCAATATATTCCTCCACAGGAGAAAACATTACTCACAAGAGGGATTCCAATCAAGCAAGAAAAATTGAAGAGGAAACTACCTCTATAGGAAGAATCATCCACCTATTTAAGCTTCTAAAGAAACCACAAATGATACATTCTAAGGACATCTATCCTAAAGATCAAGGGTTCTAGAAGGAGGCTTCTATCTATTACCAATCTATCAAGAGAGGAAATGGGACCTAGAATCATCTAGAGGTCATGTACAAGCCTAATTTATGCATCTAACCTAGTTAGGATCACCTAATCTAAGGTTAACTTGTAAAATAGGAACTTAATGAGAAATCATTCCTAAAAATTCCAAGAAAATTACTACACTATCCTACATGTATCAACATTCCATGGTAGAAAAATCAGAGGTTAAACCTAAGTCAAAAGGTTCAAACTAAATCTAAAACTCAAGAGTACATCAAAGGGATTCAATCATGAACACTCCTAAACAACTACCCTAAAGCCTTATTTAAAATCATCTAAAAATCATAACAAAAATTACACAACATCATCAACATGTGTACAATCATCATACAAAAGGAATGAAAAGTTTATCTCATGCTAAAAGTCATCAATGAAATCAATCAAAGGGAAATGCTATGTTATGAACATGTTAAGACTAGCCTAAGTATTAATTCAATCTAAAATACCAAAAATAATTCTAAAATCCTAGGAAAATTTCTAGGGGAACCTAAGCATGTTAGGTATCTATAGTAGAAAAACCATAGCCTAAAACTATGCTTTAAGGCACTAAAGAAATCACACACCAAAAGTGGTCAAAAGGGAAATCAAGTGGGGAAGCCTCTAAAGATCTAGTTCAAAATAGAACCTAAAGCTACCTAAAAATTACCCTAAAAATTTATGGGAGTTCCGTAATATGTGTATAACAAGCCAGCAAATAATTAAGTCCAAATTCTATACCAAACTCCAGAACAAAAATCGGCAAGAAACTATGCAGTTTTTGGCATTTTATTATCCAACTAAAGGAGAAAAGCGAAATCAAATTGAAAATTAAACGAAACTAAAATCCAATTGTGCTCAAAGATCATAGACATGATAAGGATCATCCACAAATTTTCTCATATTTTTCTAAGCATTCTTGCTATTTTATATGAATTAAAATCAAACAGCACACAAAACAGAATTTTAATGCCATTAAATTAAAACAACAATCAAATGGTTAAATTAAATCGGAAAACCAACCTATGAATCGGGGATTTGATCCGGTGATCATTGATCAAGTGAATTTGCAAAGATCCGAACAAGATTAGATGGAAAACTTCAAGATCCACAATAATTCTTGCAAGAAGATGAAGATCGAACACTTTGAATCCGAATTGCTCCGAATAAATGCTTCCAACTTACGCTCCAATATCCAACTTCAACTTGCACGAAAATTGATTACGAAACTTGATCCGATAATGATGATGAGTGGAGGTTTATGCTCAAGATTCCATTGATTTCAATGAAAAATCAATGGGTCCGATGACAAGGAGCTATGGGTGAGGGTTTGGAGAATGAAGAAATTGAGAGGATTGAGAGAGTGAGAGAATTCTTGAAAATGAAAAATCAAAATTGTGAGGAGTTTTTCTTTTCGGTTTGGAGTAGATCACTTAAGTACTCCTTAGGCTTGGATCCCAAGGTAAGGTTTGGACTTTGCCTTGTGAAAATTGGTTTGGAGCTTAGTGGTATGATTTTGGTACGTAAATTCCTCTTGAAGCAATCCATAAAATGACCATTAAATATGACTCAAATTGAAATTCTAACAATGCCTTTGTGTTTAGAATGTCATTTGCAATCAAAATATGTACCAATTTTCCATTTTTGAACCATTGTGAATGAGTTTGAATCAAAAGGAAACCTTGGTTGTGCCTTGTGAATGATTTTGGATGTGTAGCTTATTCTTGAAGTAACAAACTAAAGCACCATGAACCAAGCCCCAAATGAAAATTCTAATAATTCCATTGTGTTTATAATTTATTTTCCAATCAAAATGAGCACAAATTTGGCTTGAAATCATTCAATTATCATTTGTTTTGAATTTTTCCCTTTTAATTCATTAAAATGGTCTTTTTGTGAAATTTCTTCAACCAATGCTTGTTTTAATCCATATCAATGGACTCTTGATACTTGGCTAAGCTAAAAATATCATTTTGAGCAACTTTCATGTTGAACAAAACTCCATTTGAAGCTTGCAAGATAGTGAAATGGACACATAATTCAAAATGACCCGTAATGCCCAAATACCCGAAATACCCTTGACTTGTCAAAGCCATAACTTGAGTTCTACAAATCCAATCATGGACGTCTAGTACTCTTTAGAAAGCTAAGAGGATAAGGAACAGTATTCATTTTTACCAAAAGTTCGTAGGAATCATCCTTCTAGGGAAAAAGTGTCATGCAAGTTGGGCAACTTTCAAGCTCCAAATTCACATGCCTCAAATGACTTGTAAATTGTCCGGATCATAACTTGAGTTCTATAAACCCTATCAAGGACTTCTAGTACTCAAATTAAAGCTATGATCATGACCTACAACAATCATGTTAGGGTCAAGATGAGATGAAGATCATATCTTAAGTTAAATGGCCTGGAAGTCAGGGGTCAAGCTAGGGGAGTTTACACTGTCAAGTCTTAGAAACCCTAGCCTGAAACTTCTCAAACTCTTCAATCATGATGAGTTAACCTTGGAATCATCCTTAGAACATCTAAATGTATCCATCCATGGTCACATGTATCTTGAATTAAGTCTCAAACTTCTTCAAATCCTCAGTTGACTTAGGGTTGACCCAGTCAAACCCTAGCTGCACCAATCATGGCTGAGGCTTCTTAGTCTTGCCTAAGGACTTGTATGAGCTCCCACATGAACCTCAACACTTCTTATGAGCTCTCTCAATACCTCAAGTCCAACTTCATGACCTCAGAATCATCTGATGGTTTCCCCTAACTCTCAAGTTAAGAGACCTACACACTTGGCTTCAATCACTCTCTCTGAGGATCTTTTAACTTCTCTGACAAGGATATCAACCCTTGAACACTTGAATAACCTTCTTAGCTAGCTTCATAGTCTTGTGTAGATCTTAATTGGTAATCATACCTCTTGATCTTCTGCATACATGTCAATGAAGTGCAAATGATAATGCTAATGTGAATGAAATGAAACACAAGCTAGGTAAAGAAAAGTTGGGCAAATTTTGGGGTGCAACAGCTGCCCCTATTCAAACGGCTTGGACCTGACTGGGTGAGAATCGAAAGGCTCTCAAACAATCAAGGTAAAAGGCGGTTGAATACCATCAAACCCGAAAATTTTCCAACTGCACAAGTACACGGTACTCTGATGGGAACCAATATTCGGAAACTGAAATAATAGCTGCACGGCAACTAGCTGGAGAAATACTGATCTGAACCTCCTTCAGGATGATTCTCTGATTTATCTGATATCATTGCATCCTCAAATCCTCGAGGGATCACCGGTTGCACAGTAACTAGTGATTTGCCGACCGTACGGGTAAACGGTACTCTGATTGGTAGGAACATCTTCGAAACTGAGCATGACAATTGCACGAAAATTCTACTGGGGAATTGGTCACACGGTAATTGGTGAAGGGTCTAATCTCAAATCTCCGTCAGGATGATTATCTGATTTTGCTATAGATCTTCGTCCTCAAGTCATCAAAGGATCACCGGTTACACGGTAACCTGTAATGGATGGTCGATTATGCCGTCAGGCATTCTACGTCATAGTAGAAGAATTCCTTATCGTCGCCTATGGACTCATCACGTCGCTAGGAACGTCGACAATATCTTTCTCGGACTTCATCAGTAAGTCAATAAGGGATCACCGGTTACTCGGTAACTGGTGAATGATGGATGATTCTGCCGTCATGCATTCTGTGCCACTGTAGAAGAATTCCTTATCGTCACCTATGGACTCATCATGTCGCTAGGAACGTTGACAACATCTTCGTCGGACTTCATCAGTAAGTCAATAAGGGATCACCAGTTACTCGGTAACTGGTGAATGATGGCTGATTATGCCGTTAGGCAATCTGCGCCACTGCAGAAGAATTCCTTATCGTCACCTATGGACTCATCGTGTCTCTAGGCACGGCGACAACATCTTTGTCGGACTTCATCAGTAAGTCAATAAGGGATCATCGGTTACTCGGTAACTGGTGAAGGGCTACTCCCAAATCTCTGTCGGGATGATTATCAGATTTCGCTGCAGCTTCTTCCTCAAGTCATCAGGGGATCACTGGTCACTCGGTAACCGGCGATACATAGCTGATATTGCCGTCAGGCATTCTGCGGCGCGACAGCAGAAGAATTCCTCGGGACTCATCAGGTCATTAAGAACTTTTTAACAATCAAGTTAATCATGCCGTCGGGCATTCAAAGAAATTTCCGGGCGTCAGCCGAACTTCATCAGTAAGTCGGGAATAGAATTCTCGGTTAATAATGAACCAATAGGGATATCTAAACCATTTCCATCAGGCACTCCGCGTCATCTGAGATAACTGCTTCGACATCGCGGTTGGACTTTAGTAGTAAGTCTTGAGATGGGATCCTTAATCAATCACGGACCAATAAGGATATGCAATTGTTTTGCCATCAGGCACTCTGCGTCAGCTGAGATAACTGCTTCAACATCGCAGTTGGAATTTATCAGTAAGTCTTGGTAGTTTGGCACTACTGCCGGACTTCAATCATTAAGTCTTCAAGGAAATCTCAACTTCTCTATTCAAAAAACCTTCTGGGGATGACACATCTCCGCTGGGGATTCTGGGGAACTATCAAGTAACTCTGCTTCAGGGATCCAGAAATCATCCTGGATGAATCAACTCTGCTGAGGACTTCAAGAATCCTCTTGGACAAATAACTCTGCCGGGGACTTCAAGAATCACCCTGAACTAATAACTCTGCTGGAGATTTCAGGAATCATCCTGAGTAAATACTCTGCCGGGGAATCTAAGCATCAACTTGAGCAACCAACTCTGGCGACTTCACTGGGGAATTCAATAATCATCTTAAGCCATCAACTTCGCTGGGGAATTCAAGAATCATCTTGAGCAAACCATTCTGCGTAGGAACACCTACAAAACAAGAACGGTAATGACCTAGCTCATGTTTCGTATGCATATGCTTTAACAATGGCGCAATGCTCCACACGGTGGAAATGCTACGCGTTTTTAGGGTAAATGCTATGCAATCATGCAAAATGCTATGGCCGCATCAGCAAAATAAATGCTGAAGGGAGAATCCTCCTGTCAAGGAGAAAGGACCACTCTGGTGGAGAGGAGGAATCATCCTGCCGAGGAGAAGGAGTCACACCAATCTCAATTGGACTAAACCTGCGGAAACGAACTCCAGACGACTGCTGCATGGGAACAAAGTTCTACGAGAACCTGAACCCGCTCAACTGGGTATGCGAACCACAACTGCTGAGGAAAACGATGTCAATCGCAGAAATAAACTGCCTGGCCTTCGCAGATAAAATCTCCATAGAGAAACGGGCTCCGATGGGGAAATACAACATCAGCTATTCAACACTCTACTGGGGAAAACCAATCATGGCCCGCACGGCTTCCAAGAACTCGACTTTCTTGGGGAACTGCAAACTCGGATGAAGAGGGTAACCGGACGCTGGAATCAATCCTACCTGCAGGGGAGAGTACGACTCTGTGGGGAATTTTAATTCCGCTGGAGACTTCAGTATGAACTATCGGAAGTTGAACTCTTGCGAATAGTTTTCTACGGGAAAACTGCACATTGGCTCAGTGCTAGGAAGGAATATACACTTCAGCGTATGACTCAGCTGGGGAGATGATGATCCTTCCTCAGGATGCATCAGGCTGAGGAGAATCTATCTCTTCTTGGGGAGACATATCAATGCTCTTGGTTCCATGTTCAGACTCCATGGGGAGACGCTGCAGAACTTGTTGGGGAAGAAGGAATCATCCTGATTGGAAAACCTGCCACGAAACGAACTCGAGATGGCTTGCCCCAGAATCTTCCAACAACTTTTGACAAACCCTGACAATCTATGCCAACACGGGGAGGAACGATTCCTTCGCTTTCAGCTTTTGCTCCGGCCTGTGGGATCTCTGTGGGGATGTTCCTCGAAAGGAAGTCTGCAATCTCTGCACCCAGGTTTGCTTTAGCATCTTGGACCTCACGGAGTTGCTTCGAGTTAATAATCTTCAGGATAAGGATGGCTTCGACGCTCTCGGGGTGGTATGCCCCAGTCTTGTCATGACTTTGCCCCTCATGGGCTGATCTGTGGGGAGTAATACCCTTGGCTGCGAGAGATTCATCAAGTCTCGACCTGATTGCCCCGGATTAACGATTTCTGGATGGCTGACTCCCATACTGTGATCATTCGACGTAACTTGCCCCGGTTCACCGGAATACTCTAGCGTTCTGCATTCTGCCCTGATCAGACTTTCCATTGTGGAAACTTTCCTGCTGTCAAGCGCTTACTCGCTAGTAAAACAAGTTGTTCTGTATAAAAGACATATCAAATGCAATGCATATGGCAGTTTTCAAAAATCCATTCCTGTTTACTGGAAAAAATTTTATGACATAAAATATATGAAATCATTCATTAACATGTCAACATTAATACAACGCTGTAATGGGAATCCTATCTAGGAGTCAGTTCCGATGTGATCTTTACCGAAGTATGCTTTCGAAACAAACCTATTTCAATTAGGTCTTTTAAAGGTTGTAACGTGGTCAGGTTCACAGTTTTAAGAAAGAAAGGATATAGGCTCAAAATTCATTTTAACCCACCCATTCTCCGTGATGTTCTCCAATCCTACGTTCAGCTAATTCGCCCTTAGCGTTCACCTTTCAAAGGTTATATGACAGGAGTGACGGTTCAGGAAACCATAAGTTTTCGGAGTGACAGTCATTCGCTTTTCGTCTTTGTTTGGGCACCGGTAGCCATACGATTTCGTTCTTTTCGAGGATTTTCTTTCATAATCCTTTTCGCTTTTCGTTTTTCGTTTTCCCCCTAACTTTTTCCTAGACTAACTCTCTTTAGTTTCTTCAATTTTGAAGTCCAGCGGGGTACCCTAATTTTTGCCTAAGTCACTTGCTTTCAAGATTCGACTTAGCGGGCTTTTTCTTTTCGATGGCATCGACTCGTATGACTTGTTAAAGAGATTGTGATTGTTTCACTCCTGGTCGGCCAGGTTTAACCATCATGGTTTTTTAGGTACGACCTATAGCGGCGTGATTGATCCTCGAACGGACACTCCTTGTTGTAATTTGAACGCTTGGTCAAATTAACTGACACCTACCCTGCCCCGGGTTACGATTGAGGGTTTTTTATATTCAGAAAGAAACTCCTACAACTAGGCTCAAAGGGGTTAACAAGGGATTCTCTTCCTTATATCTCTGGTGTTTGGGAATTGAAACAATGCATGTACATCATCAACAGGTTTTTTTTGTTCAAAAGCATAGCATCGGAAGCTTACGCATCATTGGATTTCGTCATCCTCCCCAGATTCTACTTAAACAAGCGTTTGAAATAAAAGAAAGCAATAGAGTGAACACGAATGGATTAGTTCAAAACATGCATATTTATTTCATTATCAATATCAATTGAAAAACAATCATGCTTTACAAACGAAATTTGCACTTCCAACAGGAAAGGAACTACAAATGTAAAGAAATGACATGATAAAATGCAGAGTGCCAGCTTTCGGGGAACTGGGCTTTCACACTTATTTGCTGCTGAGGGGGGGGGGACCCTTCAAAGTCTTCAGACTCAATCGGATGCACGGTTGACATGGATGACCAGCCTTCCCTCTAGAAAGGATATGCGTTCTTGGTCCATCAAGTGTTGCACTTTGGCTTGAAAAGCTTCGCAATCTTCAGTCGCGTGCCCCTTGGATCCTGCATGATAATCACATTGAGCGATGGGGTCATATCCCGGAGGGTAGGGCTCTAGCCTTGGTTTGAGAGCCTTAGGCTCCACCAGAGAATACTGAATCAGATGCGGCAGCAGCTGACTGAGCGTCATAGGCACTGGATGCAGGGGAGCATTCCTTCTCTTCAAATTGCTGCTGCGAGGCCCGTTCTGATTATGGTGCTGACGAGAATCTTGTTGTTGGGAAACCTGAGATTGCTTATGCTCAAGCATTATCATCCTCAGATTTGGCCCAGGAACTGGCAACTGCTGCAGGCAAGGAGATTCAGACTCCAACCACTCCAGGATGTACCTTGGACCTCTTACAGCTTCAGGTGTGGGAATAGGAATATCAATTCCTGATACCTTAGTGCTGCCCGGCACAAATCCAATAGCCTTCGAGTCTAATAGGTCTTGAACATGATGCTTAAAAGCTCTACAGCCTACTATGTCGTGCCCTGGTGCTCCGGAGTGGAACTCACAATGGGGGCCTGCATCATAGCCTGATGGAGGCGTCCCTATCAAGGGAGCCAAAGTTCGCGGTTCAACCACTTGAAATTGGAGCAAGAGTTGCGCCAACTGAGTATAATCTATCGGAATGGGGTTGAGGGCTCTGTCAGGTGTCTTTATTCTCTGTCTTCTGGGGTTGTCCTGAGGAACCGGACATGGCCGCTGACGGGAAACGTTCTGAGCTTCAAGCTGAGCAAGGGATCTGTTAGGCTTATCATGCCTAGGTGTGGGTTCTTCAGATACCCGTGGAGCAAGCATGCCAGCTGCAGCCTCGGGCTTCTGCTCACATTCTTTTCGGAGTATGTTCTTTAGCACTTCCGCCATCAGGCCCACCTGATTCTTCAGCTGGTCGTTCTCCTCTTTGAGCGCCTGCTGGTCCCTCATAACCTGCCTCAGCTGGCCTCAGACCTCTCTCAGCTCCGCTCGTACCCGCTCCATTGCTCGGATCAACCTGAGACAAGCCTGGAACAACCTGTATCAACAGGGGGTTAGAACAATGGCAAGGTACCTGTCATGCAAATGCAAACATGTGTTTGTGCCTTGGGAGGAAGTCCCCATCGATTCTAGCTTCCGTGACAAATAAAGTCTAACATCCATTCATGGAAAGAAATCCTCATATACATTCATCTGAAAAAGAAACCCGCGCGGGCAGCGTACAACAGTAACTGGATACAACTGAAGCGACAATCGGGATCCCAACCAACAGGCCTGGCGGTGATCAACATATCAATGCATAAAATGTACAAAAGAAAATACAGAGAACTCAGGTGCGACTACGGGCATGAAAATCCTCTAGTAACTTCTGCGTAGCGGGATGATCAGGCTGGGTGAGCAGGCCCTGGATCAGCAGATCCCTCTGCCTAATGGACTCTGGGACGTTCACGGCAACGCTCCTAGAAACACCTTCTTCGTAACGGTTCTCCACCCTACTCCTCTTAGCATCAGCCCGGAGTTGACAATCCATCAGGTTTGCCTTGGTCTGAATCAACTTATATTGGACATCCCGTCGCAGTGAGGCTTCAACCTCTATCTTCTTGTCTTTGACTTCCATCTGAGCTTCTAACTGAGCTATCTGCTACTTCAGTTTTTCTTCCCGCTCCTTGTGGCTAGTCAACATGTTGTTCCACAGCTTCTCGTACTGCGTCAACTTCTGATACACCTTATCCATCTCCTTCTTCTTAGTGGTCAATACTTCGTGCACTGCTTTCAGGTCCAACCCAAGACGCTCCCAGAATCAGTCTCTTTGGTCAAATTAGTGCCCAGGTGGTTGATCAACTCTGTCTGCTTCTTGCAGGTGTGTACGGCTTCGTTCTTTTCTCTCCGAAGTTGAGCAATCTCTTTCTCCAACTCTTCATTGGCTTTTCGCAGCTCTTCCTTCTCCTGGAGTACCTGGTTGAACTTCTGAATATCAACTGTGGTAGGCTCTTTGTACATATGAGGATACAATGGTTCCACTGCAGGAACGGCATTAGAAACTTGGCGGCTCTTTCTCGGACCCAGGCCTCATATGGATCAACGACCTTGTTGTTGCTTTTTCCTAGCAAGACTTTTCCCTTTCGGTGAATTTTGCTCTAAGCATTCTGTACCTTGACCAAAGTGTCACCTTTAAGCAACCCTGTGAGATACAGAGATTCCTGTATCTCTCCCTCTTCCGGAGGACCTCGTAGTGCATACCCAAATTGTCATACTAGCAGAGAGGGATTGTAGTTGATACATCCATTCCTTCCGACCAGGGGGATGTTAGGAAAGCCACAACAGCTATACACAATATCTTTGCCCAGTAGATATCTATCAAACCAGATAATATTGTCAGCAGACAAACCCATCAAATGTGTAGACCAGGGTGAAGACTCAGCAGAATCAATGAACGGACCCGTCTTAGGGAGATGGCTAGCAAACTACTTATACAGTAAAGGAGCACAACATGCCATTTTCTTCCCCTTTCTGTTTTAATTTTTGCTGTGAACTGAATGGTAGATGTCTCCGAGGAGAGTGGGCACTGGATTCCCGAAAGCAAATATATGGCAAGCATCCATACCTATGAAGTCTGGATAGCACGATCCCATAAATGAAAAGGGCTAAGAAGGCATTGAATACATCCCAGCGACCCTTCTTGGCAAACTTTCGGGCCTTTTCCATCAGGAAAGGCAGAGAGAAACCATCAACTCCAATCTTTCTGAACACCATCCCCTTCAACTCTGAATCATCTACATGAAGAGCGGTAGTCAACTTACCCAAGTCAGGTTCACCATCAACACGGTAATAAGGCATCTGATTCAACAAAGGCACCCCCAACAAGTCAGAATACTCCTCCAAGGTCGGAGCTAGGACATAGTCTGGAAAAACGAAGCATTTGAGCTGCGGGTCGTAATACTGCAGAAGCGCGTAGAGGCCGTTCAACTCGTACGTAGAAAGCTTACACATAATACCCAGAAGCCTCCCATAACTCTTTCTGAAATTCTCCGTCACTGTCTTATCAGCCAACGAAATCGAAGCTCGTAACCCTCGGATGTCAGGTGTTGGTAACCTGTAAGCTACAACCTTCTTCAGAGATGCCATATCAGCCATGAGGATCAAGATCACTAGAACCAGGGGAGAAATATGCACCTGCAACACAGACACACGTAAATGATATGCAAATGAGGATGCAAACAATGCAAAATGCAATCATGCAGCAGGAGATCAAGATGACTGCGCTGTTGAGGAGAACAATGCTCTGCTTCAACATAACCACAACACTGCTCTGATAACAAAACCCTGAAGGGGACCAATAATTCTGCTCTGTCAAGAACAAACATATCTCTGATGATAAGAACCCTCTGATACCCACAATACTGATTCACTATCAAGAAAACTAGGTTGTCTGGAGGTTAGGGTTTCCTGCAATAACCCGACCCTGCTCACAGGTATGGACCTAATCACGGAAAAGGTTCGGCATCCTATGCGGTCATCAGCGTCACAGACTTTCAAGAAACGATGATACGATACCCAGGAAGGTGTGGCATCATCATCTCTTGAAGTGGCCTCACTTAGCTGAATCACAAATGATCGGTTCCTAGAGTCGGCAATCCTTAGATCTGAAATCCTTTCGACGGCCCACTGGGCTGGAAATGGAAATCATCTCAGAGAATCTCGTCTGAGCGCAGATTTCGTGGGAACTAGTGCATGCCTAACATGCAGGTTCACCACTAATCTGCTTCTAAAGCTATGTACATACTCAAGCCTGGGTCTGGCTTATCACTTATCAGAACCCCCTCCCCCAACAGCACAGATAATCATATCATACTGAAAATAAAATGCGGAAGGTAAAATGCGATAAATAAAACCCAACAGGTAAACACACAAGCGTTAGGATTCACTCGCAGAGGGAACCGTTGAAATCCCCAGCAGAGTCTCCAGCTGCTGGGGATGACCCAGACAGCTAGGAAGAAAATCCAAGGCGAGACTCGCACAGGGAACCGTCGCAGTCCCCAGCAGAGTCTCCAGCTGTCGCTACTGCGAAAATAAGGTGCCGGCAAAACAGAAGAGTCGCCACCTTTCGTTATTTATCCCTCAGAGCGGGAAAGGAAACGATCGGAAAAACCTGACGAAAAGGTATAAGACAAGGTCATCGCAACCATGTATGGGTTCGGGAGTTGGTTACGCAAGGGGAAGGTATTAGCACCCCTCACGTCCATCGTACTCGATGGGATCCATGCTTTTTGTGTTTATCTGACGGGTTTATTTAACTATCTACCTATCAAGGCTGGTCTGAAAAGAAAAGAAAATGACTCGGCAAAGCGTCGCACTTTATGCCTACGTATTCTCATCAGAGAATGAGAAATCAGAGTCAACGTAGTTCGCCTAACTACGGGTAACGGATGGGGGAAGGTGGCTCGCCAATACATCAGTATTGTGCCTACGTACTCTTAACAGGTATGAGAGATCAGAGCTTACGTAGTTCGGGATAATACGGATTACGGGAATTCAGATTCATCTGTTTTTTCGAGTAGGGTTAACAAACAGTTCCAGCAGTTTGGTGCACACAGCTCGACCCTTGGAGACTTAGGTGTTACTGTTTACGGTAGAACTGGGAGTTAACGACACTCTTTTCTTCAGAAAAGCTTTCCTTTGAATTATGGGCCCACGGGGCAAAAAGGTTTGAAGTTTTTTTTCTGTCTTTTACGAAAGAACTATTTTTTATGGTTGTCTGTAGTTGGTACAACACTAGAGACTATGACTTAGGAGAGAATGCGTCGTATAGCGTCCAAAGGACATATACTAAACATCCTAGATGATTGAGAGGAGACCGCTCAGTTATCATTTCCCAAGTAGCTTAAGGCTCGTAACGCGCTTATACTAACTTGCCTTTATTACGTTTTTTACTGTTGTTTGAGATGAGAAGAGAACGAACTCTACGGGGGAGACTATCAAGTCCTAACAGTTGTCATGCCAAGGATTCATCCTATGGTTGTGGTTTGAAACAGGGATCTCCTAGAAGTTATCATGCATAGGGTTCAACCTTAAGTTCTAATCGTCACTTCCTTATCAAAGGAAGTGAGATTCCTAGGGATCATGCTAGGGGTAAATAGAAACAGATAAAGCATCAGCTTAAACAGTAAACAGATATACAGTAAAGATGCATATGCAATGCAGCAATACAAGCAGAGGGAGACCCACTCAACCTCTTAGCAATCAAGCAAAAGAAAAACAGACAAAACAGACAAGCAGAGGGAGCTCACTCAACCTCTATTATGCAAATACGACAATTAGAAAAAGAAAAATAACACACAAGCAAGGGGAGCACCACCTCAACCCTTAATGCAATACAAGTAGAGGGAGACCCACTCGACCTCTTGATGCAATCATGCACCTACTCTTATGCTACTCTAAGCATGAACTATCCTAGCACACCATACAATCATGCATGAAGGAGAGGAATTTATGACAACTAAGGGATTCATCCCGCAAGTAATCATAGAAGCATCTATCCTAAGGAAAGAAATTGGGTGTTGGGAGGCCAGGGTAAGTTCCACAGGAACTTATCCCAGGCACTCAACCAACTAGGAGAGATTTTGGGGTAATCCTAGGGGTTTGGCTCCCTCAAGAGATGAGCAACATTCCCTCCACAGGAGGGACTATGCTATCTCAAGAAGTTCCTAGAAAGAATGAATGAGAGAAATTTTAGGAGAATGGAGATGAGAAGCAAGGTAAGTTCCACAGGAACTTACCACAGACACTCAACCAACTCCATTTCCTTTAGAGAGAGAGGTAGCTTTCATGGACTCAACCCCTTTATGATAGTGCAATATATTCCTCCACAGGAGAAAACATTACTCACAAGAGGGATTCCAATCAAGCAAGAAAAATTGAAGAATCATCCACCTATTTAAGCTTCTAAAGAAACCACAAATGATACATTCTAAGGACATCTATCCTAAAGATCAAGGGTTCTAGAAGGAGGCTTATATCTATTACCAATCTATCAAGAGAGGAAATGGGACCTAGAATCATCTAGAGGTCATGTACAAGCCTAATTTATGCATCTAACCTAGTTAGGAACACCTAATCTAAGGTTAACTTGTAAAATAGGAACTTAATGAGAAATCATTCCTAAAAATTCCAAGAAAATTACTACACTATCCTACATGTATCAACATTCCATGGTAGAAAAATCAGAGGTTAAACCTAAGTCAAAAGGTTCAAACTAAATCTAAAACTCAAGGGTACACCAAAGGGATTCAATCATGAACACTCCTAAACAACTACCCTAAAGCCTTATTTAAAATCATCTAAAAATCATAACAAAAATTACACAACATCATCAACATGTGTACAATCAGCCTGCAAAAGGAATGAAAAGTTTATCTCATGCTAAAAGTCATCAATGAAATCAATCAAAGGGAAAGGCTATGTTATGAACATGTTAAGACTAGCCTAAGTATTAATTCAATCTAAAATACCAAAAATAATTCTAAAATCCTAGGAAAATTTCTAGGGGAACCTAAGCATGTTAGATATCTATAGTAGAAAAACCAGAGCCTAAAACTATGCTTAAAGGCACTAAAGAAATCACACACCAAAAGTGGTCAAAAGGGAAATCAAGTGGGGAAGCCTCTAAAGATCTAGTTCAAAACAGAATCTAAAGCTACCTAAAAATTACCCTAAAAATTTCTGGGAGTTCCTTAATATATCTATAACAAGCCAGCAAAGAATTAAGTCCAAATTCTACACCAAACTCCAGAACAAAAATCGGCAAGAAACTATGCAGTTTTTGGCATTTTATTATCCAACTAAAGGAGAAAAGCGAAATCAAATTGTAAATTAAACGAAACTAAAATCCAATTGCGCACAAAGATCATAGACATGATAAGGATCATCCACGAATTTTCTCATATTTTTCTAAGCATTCTTGCTATTTTATATGAATTAAAATCAAACAGCACACAAAATAAAATTTTAATGCCATTAAATTAAAACAACAATCAAATGGTTAAATTAAATCGGAAAACCAACCTACGGATCGGGGATTTGATCCGGTGATCATTGATCAAGTGAATTTGCAAAGATCCGAACAAGATTAGATGGAAAACTTCAAGATCCACAATAATTCTTGCAAGAAGATGAAGATCGAACACTTTGAATCTGAATTGCTCCGAATAAATGCTTCCAACTTACGCTCCAATATCCAACTTCAATTTGCACGAAAATTGATTACGAAACTTGATCCGATAATGATGATGAGTGGAGGTTTATGCTCAAGATTCCATTGATTTCAATGAAAAATCAATGGATCCGATGACAAGGAGCTATGGTTGAGGGTTTGGAGAATGAAGAAATTGAGAGAATTGAGAGAGTGAGAGAATTCTTGAAAATGAAAAATCAAAATTGGGAGGAGTTTTTCTTTTTGGTTTGGATTAGATCACTTAAGTACTCCTTAGGCTTGGATCCCAAGCTAAGATTTGGACTTTGGCTTGTGAAAATTGGTTTGGAGCTTAATGGTATGATTTTGGTACGTAAATTCCTCTTGAAGCAATCCATAAAATGACCATTAAATATGACTCAAATTGAAATTCAAACATGCCGTTGTGTTTAGAATGTCATTTGCAATCAAAATATGTACCAATTTGCCATTTTTGAACCATTGTGAATGAGTTTGAATCAAAAGGAAACCTTGGTTGTGCCTTGTGAACGATTTTGGATGTGTAGCTTATTCTTGAAATAACAAACTAAAGCACCATAAACCAAGCCCCAAATGAAAATTCTAATAATTCCATTGTGTTTAGAATTTATTTTCCAATCAAAATGAGCACAAATTTGGCTTGAAATCATTCAATTATCAATTGTTTTGAATTTTTCGCTTTTAATTCATTAAAATGGTCTTTTTGTGAAATTTCTTCAACCAATGCTTGTTTTAATCCATATCAATGGACTCTTGATACTTCGCTAAGCTAAAAATATCATTTTGAGCAACTTTCATGTTGAAAAAAACTCCATTTGAAGCTTGCAAGATAGTGAAATGGACACATAATTCAAAATGACCTGTAATGCCCAAATACCCCGAATACCCTTGACTTGTCAAAGCCATAACTTGAGTTCTACAAATCCAATCATGGACTTCTAGTACTATTTAGAAAGCTAAGAGGATAAGGAACAACATTCATGTTGACCAAAAGTTCATAGGAATCATCCTTCTAGGGCAAACGTGTCATGCAATTTGGGCAACTTTCAAGCTCCAAATTCACATGCCTCAAATGACTTGTAAATTGTCTGGATCATAACTTGAGTTCTATAAACCCTATCAAGGACTTCTAGTACTCAAATTAAATCTAAGATCATGCCCTAAAACAATCATTTTGGGGTCAAGATGAGATGAAGATCATATCTTGAGTTAAATGGCCTGTCAGTCAGGGCTCAAGCTAGGGGATTTTACACTATCAAGTCTTAGAAACCCTAGCCTGAAACTTCTCAAACTCTTCAATCATGATGAGTTAACCATGGAATAATCCTTAGAACATCTCAATGTATCCATCCATGGTCACATGGATCTTGAATTAAGTCTCAAACTTCTTCAAATCCACAGTTGACTTAGGGTTGACCCAGTTAAACCCTAGCTGCACCAATCATGGCTGAGGCTTCTTAGTCTTGCCTAAGGACTTGTATGAGCTCCCACATGAACCTCAACACTTCTCATGAGCTCTCTCAAGACCTCAAGTCCAACTTCATGACCTCATAATCATCTGATGGCTTCCCCCAACTCTCAAGTTAAGAGACCTACACACTTGGCTTCAATCACTCTCTATGAGGATCTTTTAACTTCTCTGACAAGGATATCAACCCTTGAACACTTGAATAACCTTCTTAGCTAGCTTCATAGTCTTGTGTAGCTCTTAATTGGTAATCATACCTCTTGATCTTCTGCATACATGTCAATAAAGTGCAAATGATAATGCTAATGTGAATGAAATGAAACACAAGCTAGGTAAAGAAAAGTTGGGCAAATTTTGGGGTGTAACACCTGTGTACAGAATCTGGGCTAAGATTTTCATGAGCTCTATTTTTCATAGAAAATCTTCAAACTCTCCAGATTATGTCAACACATAACAACTGTACTTCATGTTCTGTATGAGTAAAGGCAAGAAGGTGGATCTGCCTTATCTTCTGTTCTGTCATCTTCTGAACCACATAAAGGAAACAAGAGAAGAAGTAAGAGTTAAGGCTGGAAAGATCAGAAATTTGATCCCTATGGGAAGGCTGATATCAGACATTCTAACAGAGAATGGTCTTGTAAAGCATCTGACTGATGATTGGTTGACAGATGATCTGTCTTACATTGTAGGATCTGTCATTAATGGGAATACTCTGAAAAGGATGAAGGTCATCTCAGAGCTTACTGGCAAACCAAAGAAGATTGACTCTAAAGAAGTTAGCAGACGGAGGATTCCTATAGCAGATTTTCCTATGTTCAGTGCAGATGAACCCAGGGAAATCATTCTGTCATTCATTTCTGACTGTTTGAGAAATGGTATTCCTCTGCCTGCCAACATAGTACAGAAGGAAGGAGAGGTCTTGCCAAATCTTCTGAGAGAAAGGCGCAAGAAAAGGAAAGCTGAGGAAGGATCTGTTGCACAACCTAAGAGGAAAGCCTCTAATGCTGCTGACAAGCCTGAGAAGGAAAAGAAGCAGAAGGAAAATCCTCCAGAAGCTAGCTTGGAGGAAATAAGAGAAACAATTAAACAGGTATTAACATCTGATCCAAAACCATATGTCCCTTCACCCTCACCTTCACCTCCACCATCTCCTCCTCAACCATCTGAACATCATTCATCTGAACCAATTTCATCTCCTCATACACATTCTAAACCATCTTCTGTTCAACAACCATCTGAACCCCCTCAACAAAAATCATCTGAACAACAACCACCTCAACAAACAGCATCTGAACCACAACAACAAATACCATCTGAACCACCCTCTTCTAATCAACCACCAGAAGAACCAACCATTCAAAATCCTGAACCCTCTATCCCACAACCATCTGAAGATATTCTGGATGTGCAACCCATTGCAACCATGTATGTCTTATCTTCCACTTCATGTCATTCAACTGAATCATCTGATTATGATGAATCTGAAGTTCCCTCTCCAACTTGCTTACAAATTCCCGACCCTTATAAACCACTACCATCTGACCTACCTGCTTCTGAACAACTCCATCATCAGCTTGATCTTCGTTCCAAATTTAACTTCACAGACTCTATACCATCTTCATTTGATGTTGTTACGTCAACTCCATCTGATGTTGATACTTCTACACCTTATCTAACCATACCACAACCATCTGAACAACCACCATCTGAACAACCACCATCTGATCATACACCTCCTGAACAAACTCAAACAAGCGCTAAACCTTTTCAAAAAGTCTTCCTAGAAGACTATTTGAACCCCAAATCCAGATCAGATGTTTCTACTCTGTTTAAGAATTTCAAGAAGGAGATGCGTATGGGGATTGCTTCTGTAGAGAAAGAGTGTCTGTCTAGTATGTATCCTGCTGTATCTGAAGCTTCTTGGAACAGATTCATCTCTAAGTTCAACATTGTTGCCTCTGATCTCAAAACAGTTTGCGCTGATGATGCAAAGGCAAAGTTTGCTGAAATGGTCAGACAGACTCTGCTAAGCATTCTCACAACACCAATGCTACTTCTGGAAGATGCTCCTGCTGAAGATTCTTCATCTGAAGATACTGCTCCAATGATAGAAGATACTCTTGATCCTCATACTGCATCTAACATGGAGATTGATCATCCTAAGGGAACTGCATCTGCTTCTGCACCCTCTGCATCTGAAATGAAGACTAAGACTCCAGATGTTGTCCAAGAAGTTAAGCAAATCAGACCGTGGATGGTAAAACAGGAACAGACTACTGAGGAGATCAAAACTTGGATGGCTAAGCAAGAAGAGTCTACTGCAAAGATTACTGATCTTCTGACCCTGATTGCATCTCGCCAGCCCTAGTTTTCTTTTCCATGTTTTTGCATTCTTGTTTGCACCTGTTTTTCTGTTTTCTGTTGTTTGTTTTCTGTTTTATGTTGTTTTGCTTTCAATCATCTGTTGTCTGAACATCTTATCTTTTGTTCTGTTTGAATCTGAATGAATCTGGCTGTTTTGTTTTTCATTTATGTGTTATTTTCTTTTCTTCTGTTATCTTTTCTGTCTTTTAAAATCTTTTTGATTATGACAAAAAGGGGGAGAAAAAGAATCTGATTGTTCAATCCATAAGCAATACTAAAATGAAATTCAGACATAGTATTAACTAACATTGAAGTTTAAGACTTTCAGATTTTATTGTTTCATCTGACAAAAATTCTTTGAAGTTACCCTGAGAATTACCCAATTAGGCACTGATCCTTGAAGCAAATTTGACTCTGATTCTGGAAGATAAACCAGACTCTTTATTAAAAAAAATAAAATTCATCAGGCTCTAATTCTGGAAAGCATCCAAGCTCTAATTCTTTATTTTTAACAAGGATTTCTACCAGGTTCTGAAATATACTCAAGCAAAAAGGGAAGTGTTCTCTTCTATTAGAGTATTCATTTTAGGGGGAGACTCTTAATCTCAGGGGGAGTTATATATTTTATTCTCTGTATTAAACAAAATTTCTTATGTTTTGTCATCATCAAAAAGGGGGAGATTGTTAGAATACAGATTGGTGTTTCTTATATCTCTATGTTTTGATGATAACTCTTATGGAATTTTGTATTAAGAAAATATATACTCTAAAATTTGTTCAAGTATTATTGTTTAAGGTATTAAATTGAATACTCTTAAAGAAGCAAAATACATAAGTACAAGTAACTACGCAAGGCTCTGAAGCATCAGATGCAAGACAATCAGAAGATTCTGAAGTGCTGCCAGAAGAATCTGAAGTAGAAGCTGCAGAATGATCTGAAGTGTATCTGAAAGAATTATATGAAGAGTTGAAAGCTTTGATCAAATCAGACTCTGTAGTTCATTTAACTACAAGGACAGAGGCTCTGATAATCAGACTCTAATCAAATTAACATTCACGCTCAAAGCACATACTGCTCCATACTCTGATGAAGACTCTGATCAAGATTGAGACTATGATATATCAAGTTCTGATCATCTATCAAGCTCTGATAATCTCAAACTCTTAGCTCTGATCATCTCAAATATTTGATTCCTTTAAGCTTGTCACAAGATTTGAAGTGAAGATTATGAAGACTTCATCCTGAAGGAAGCTTGTTGAAAGAGCTGTAAACCTGATTAGATGTGGTGCTACTTCCAAAGTAACCAACGGCTATTTTGTCCAATGAAGAGACGTGGTGCAAATCCCAAAGCTTCTACAACCATACTTTTACTGCTAAAAGCATGTCTCTGCCCATACCTTTTGGTGATGATAAGTCTTATATTTCAAATATAATACTCAGTTGCACATTACTCAAAGTTATTGGAAAAAGCTATAAAAGGAAAACTTCTACAACATTTAGAAGTTGCTAGCTCATTCAGAAAGAAATATTCATACACACGTTTGAAGCATCATAGTGAAATCTGTTGCGGTGGAAATAGGATCACAAACTATTAATGAGTTTGAATCGCAATTCAATTCACAACCGCTCTTTGATTTATCCGAAGGAAAAGGTCAAAAGAGGGAAAACCTATTTTGCATCGTAAACACAATGCGGGGAAAGATCTAGGGTTCGGGGGTTGGTTAAATTTAGGGAAGGTATTAGCACCCTAAACTTCTGTAGTACTCTACAGGAACCTTTTGTTCAGTTGTTTACTATTTGCTTTATCTATTCTTAAGGTATATGTACAAAGGATTAAAAGTGAGAAAGGAGACCTAAGGGGTTAATTCTAAGTTTACTCGGCAAGACATCGCATCTTGTGCCTACGTATCCTTACGGGAGTAGAATCAGAGTAATCGTAGTTCCCCTCAATAGGGAGGTTAGAAACTTCTTGATTGTGGTCAAGGTCTCAAGGGGAATAAACGTATCTTAGGGACACGCTTACGCGGAGTGTAGAAACTCCAAATTTCTACGTTGAAATGTTAAGTTATAATTAGGGTTAAATTAGGGATTCCACGGCGGGAAACCCTAAAATGAGCGCGGCGGCTCTTTGACCTAATGCTAGGGGTAAAATTGTAATCTTGCCTGCGGCGAGACATTTGTGAAAATTAGGGTTTGTAAGGTTGTAATTTTGAAAGTTGAATGTGTGAAGTTTTACGGACTATTGGCGCGGCGACCAAAAGCTAGACCTAACCTTCGGATGTGTAAGGTGACAGAAATATTGCAATACATCAGCAGAAATTTAAATCATACATCATGCAGAAATTTAAATGCGAAAAGTAAAC
This sequence comes from Lathyrus sativus, assembly GCA_963859935.3. Lineage (NCBI taxonomy): Eukaryota > Viridiplantae > Streptophyta > Magnoliopsida > Fabales > Fabaceae > Lathyrus > Lathyrus sativus. The sequence goes on along the minus strand of OZ012739.1, from coordinate 237,833,400 downwards.
GCGATTATTAGGTTCGCGAGGTTACAATTGAGAAACAGATACAGATATAAAGGAAATATAAATGAAAACTCAACACAATAGTTAATAAGTATGAACTGCAAAAAATGAACACCCGTTAGTAGGCAGAATTAGGCAGCGAGGAGTTACGAGAAGATGTAAATTGAGATTTTACTATTGTTTTATTTAAAAATTTAATGATTTAATGTTAGCTTACAAAAGAAAAAAAAAAGTTTTATTTTTATATTTTTAAAAAGAGTTTTTTATTATTTTATTAAAAGAGTTTTTCATTTTTATATTTACAAAAGTTTTAATTTTATAAAAAAAGTTTTAATTTATTCTTAATAACTATATTTTAAAAAGATTTTTTTTTATGATTAAAATTAAAATGTTATATTATTATTTTTTTTATAAAGATTTTATTTTTAAGTGTAAAATTAAAATGTAAAAAAAATAGCTTTTTTAAAACATAAAACAAATAAAATTTAAAAAAGTACAATACACAAACAAAAAAAAAATAAAAAGGAGGAGGGTTGGGCCGGTCACCACATCCGGACCCAACCCATTTGTTATCATCAGGGAACGAAATTTTAGGGTTTCCCCTGGGTGTGTTCGCGGCGCCGTTCACACATTCATCTTCTCTCATCTCTCTCGCTTCTCTTCACCGTCTCTCTTGCTTCCCTGCTTCCATATCCTGAAATCAAACTGAAATAGAGTGAGGCATGAATCTCATGTCTTACGTTTAGAGTGAAACGGCCAGTGATGTGTAGAACTGAGGCCGGAGGATTGGTTATCCGTCGTTCTTCGCGAATGGTGATGGTGATCTCTCTGAGTATTGTTGACCGCGTTTGGTGATGGGCTTCGATCGGCGTTGATTCTTTGAGCGATGATGACGATCGCTTCGTCTGAGCTTGCGCCGTTTAGGGTTTTTGCATGTGACTTCTTCGCCGCCTCTGGTACTCTCCGTCTAGGGTTTCAACGAGGTGATCGTTCCCTTTTTATAATTTCTCTCTATCTCTCTTTTTGGGCCTTGAACTTGCATTATGATCTGATTTGATTTGATTTTGTATTTTTCTTCTGATATGATTCGATTGCCATTCGCTTGATTGGGAAACCTTCCATTTTCGGATTTCACACAGTTTTTGATCTCTTTTGGATTTGATTTATTTCTCTTTTGGACTTTGCAGATGTGGACTTTATTTCGATGCCCCTTTGATCTCGAACTGGTCTTTTTCTGACATCTTTTGGATTTTCTTCATGGATTTGATTGGATTGTGCTGCCTCTTTTAGAACCTGATTGGGATTTTGACGCGATCATGGTTTCATCTGACATTAATTTGTTTGACTGATCTATACTGATTCATTTGATTTCGAACCGATTCGTTTTTGACTGACTTGTTTGATTGATTTGTTTGATTGATTCAGATTGATTCAGATTGGTTCATATTGGTTCAGATTGGTTCAGATTGGTTCATATTGGTTCCAATGGAGATGTTTCCTGATGCATTTGGATCTGACTCGAAACTTCCCTTTCCAGATTCGATTGTGTTTGGTCATTTTCTGATGTAGATTGGGTTGCCTTTGAATTTACTTGATCTGTTCGATATCTGGATTAATTTGTTTGTCCTGTTTGAATTCAATCTGGACTGTGCTGATGCGTTTTCGATTTGTTTTTGATTTTCTGGTGCAGTTAGCTTTTCCTCTTCTTCTTTCAGAGAGGGTTGATGCTACGACTTCGGTCGAATCAGAATTGCCGGGAAAGGTATACGGCAATGATGATACCGTTCTGAGCCTTCGAGGGATGTTTCTTCGACGAAGTCGCGGTTGCTTCTGATGATCTTCGCGTGTGGTTTATCACTTATTCCCTTTGAGTTGTTTTAACTTCTGATGATATTTGATTCTTGTGTTTCAGAGCTGATACTCTGGGCAATTGTGTCCAACTATGAATGCTTAATGTTGCCTCGATACACTTACGCGATAGTGAGTTTGGGCGATGATGATTTGGATTATGGTGTTTGGTTAACCGAGCCATTTGTTTGTTTCATGAACTGAGTATGGCTTGATAACTTGTTTCGGTGACTTGTTTGTTGGGGCAATGATGTTTATGACTGAGCCCCATTCTGCGCTATGCCTTGTGCTGCAACTTGGTGCCCATCCTTGTGACTTGCCATCCGTGAGGCTTGCCCCTTAACTGACAGCCTTTTGGTACAGCTTTGCAGCTTGTTACAGCTTTATTCTTCTGGCTTTCTTTCTGCTGCTACCTTTTCTTTGGATCTTGTTATGACAGACCTATGAGATATTTTCTTATGGCTTCTTGCGCATAAGTCTGCCTTCTGATGCATTGTTTAATTGGCATATGGTGTTCTGTTTGCACTTTGATGCGGTTTTGGCTTGTATTTCAATTCTCTTGTCCTGTTCAGGATTGCTGCAGTTTGATGCCTATGGCAACTTATGAATCATTTTGAGTTTTGAATGCTGAAACTGATATTGATGTGTTTGTGGATTTTCAGGTGTGGGAAGTTTTGAAACCAAAGTGACTCAGACCTGTCGGCATCCGGGTCTGAGTCAGAACTTGCCTATGTTGCCTTATTCTCGTATCAGTTTGGAAATCCAATCGTGGCAAAACGAATCAGTCCCGCTTCTTTTATTACCTTTATCTCTCGGATGTCCCGTATCGATAAGAACAGGTATTACCTGATCTGACGCCCACGGCGCGGATCGGTAACGGGGGGTAGGACGCAGCTTCGGTTGTGCCACTCCCGGCACTCGATGATGACATTGTTCTGAGAGTGTCAAAACATCTTCTAACATTTTTCTATACTGTTTGTTTTCTTTTTGATGTGCAGGTTAGTCGAGGATTCGTGGAGAAGCTCAAAGACGACCTGAAGACACTTAGATGTTCTTAGGATTTAGGATAGATACTTTAATGTAATCCCTTAGGATTGAGAACTTTAATGTACTTCCTTGTAACAGCACTTTATAAAATATGAAGCAACCTCCACTTCTTGTATGATGACATTATTTATGAAATAAAATTCTCAAAATTTTGAATTTATTTATATTTTATTCTTAGTTAAAAAATATAAACAATTGTGAATAAATTCACAAGTATTTAAATTCATTAACATAGGCATAAAACATAAATATTCCCAAGTGGTATTCTTATTGGTGCACTCGTCTCATTTGTAATCCTAATCTCATCATCCGATTAACCATTTCATAACCAAACACATATGGGCACCGTAATCACAACATTTTCAGCATCAACGGTAACACTACTCGTAATTAAATTCCACTGACCAAATGCCAAAATCTCAATATGATCAGCCCTGGTGATAGGTAAATGCCTCAAAACCATAACGTATCAAATGCCTCAGAATTTTAATAACAGACCGTCTTCAAGGCATTGGTAGAATTTGTGTAAGGTGACCAAAATACCCCTGGGACCAAATCTGCAAAACAAACACCTTCAGAACTTGTTAGTGGTTAGCAAATGTACATATGAGATGATATGCGAAATGACTGACTAAATATAAGGGTAAAATTTGGGGTATTACAGTTGCCCCTATTTAAATAGCTACACCGGACGATTTGAGTGACAGAGACTCGAGGAATCGTGGTGGAGAGATTTAAATATAGATAACCGAAAATTTTGCCCTTATATGCGACGATGCAATGCTATGGACAAAGCGAGGACAGCTTAATGCCGATGATATGAATATGATATGATGCGTATACTGGAATGGTGGATGCGAAAATGATGACGAATACTATGACACAGACGCTACGAGAAGAACACACTGGAGAAAACGACGTGTTGAGACACAGTACAAACACTGGGGAATCCTAAAATGATGGTCAACTGGTGCAAACACGACCAATTGTCATTTTAGGGACGAGATTCGCAAATGGAGATGACATCTGTGAGACGGCCTCCACTGGGGAATCTAAAGGATAAAAACTGGATCACGTACGATTGCAAGATCGATTACAGAATGCTGGAGCATTGAGCAAAGAATAACATCCAAGCTTCTGTAAACTATCTCTCGTGACAGGATCAAACGGACTTTTCGGAACTCCGTAACAAATATACAGGGTAAAGACCGGCTGTATGCCCAAATAAATGGACTTTGATGGGAAATGCCCTGATAAGCTTCTCGCGGGAGGATTGTTACTCATCTTTGGAAGGGACTTATATGCCAAAATGGATAAGCACTCAAATAAAGAGGCTGCTGCTTATCGGATAAATAAATCTTCTCGCATTTAAGGTCGGCGCCTGGAATACGATTCTGATTCTTCTCTTACTGAAGGATAAATAAACTTCTTCATGCTTCAAGATCGTGCTCTCCTGAACATGAAAAGGGTAAACTGAACTTCCTCATACTTCAGAATCGTGCTCTCCTGAATATGATTCGGCTTTTTCGGGTAAATGAAATTCTTCATAATTCAGAATCGTGCTCTCCTGAATATGAAAATGGATAATTGAACTTCCTCATAACTCAGAATCGTGCTCTCCTGAATATGATTCGGTTGTTTCTTGTAAATGAAATTCTTCATACTTCAGAATCATGCTCTCCTGAATATGAAAAGGGCTAATTGAACTTCCTCACAACTCAGAATCGTGCTCTCCTGAATATGATTCGGCTCTTTCTTGTAAATGAAATTCTTCATACTTCAGAATCATGCTCTCCTGAATATGAAAATGGATAATTGAACTTCCTCATAACTCAGAATCGTGCTCTCCTGAATATGATTCGGTTGTTTCTTGAAATTCTTCATACTTCAGAATCGTGCTCTCCTGAATATGAAAATGGATAATTGAACTTCCTCATAACTCAGAATCGTGCTCTCCTGAATATGATTCGGTTGTTTCTTGCAAATGAAATTCTTCATACTTCAGAATCGTGCTCTCCTGAATATGAAAATGGATAATCGAACTTCCTCATAACTCAGAATCGTGCTCTCCTGAATATGATTTTGTTCCTTCTTTTACTAAAGGATAAATGAACTTCTTCATGCTTCAAGATCGTGCTCTCCTGAACATGAAAAGGGTAAACTGAACTTCCTCATGCTTCAGAATCGTGCTCTCCTGAATATGATTTGGTTCATACCTCCTATACTTCAAGACGACAGGTAAATGGAAGCCCAACTGCTCCATGGAGATGGTCATTTGCTGCGAGTCATAACGAAGGTAGGATCGGCTTCTTAGGTGAGAAATGTTGCATATTGATGCTGTAAGATGTAAAGTGTAAAGGGTTGTTGTAACATGTAGGGTTGTAGAGTGTTGTACTGGCGTGAACTGGAATGTATCTGTAAAGGGTTGTAGTTGATTTTCTTGAAAGATAGTGCAAAATAAATGCACGTCCGGGTACAGTGATAAACTTCTCGGGCGAGACAGTCGTGCATCTGTCATGGTATGGTGAAAACCTTTAGATGGTGCAAAATAAATGCACGTCCGGTTGGCTCGACGACCGACAAAACTGAGATTCAATCTAGGATCGAGCTAGAAAGAAGACTGGTAATCAAGACTCCATCGAGGGAAACGATCTCGAAGGGTAAATATCTTATCCTGGTAAGGAAAGATAGCTGAAGTAACCGTCATCCACGAGGATCGAGCTCCGTGGGGAAACTGGAAACACATATGTATTTTATGCTTAGGGCTGACAATCTATTTGGAGAGAATGGACAAACCCCAGTTACTCGGCGGTAACGACCAATGATGGAGACACAATGAACCTGTGCATGTTAACGCGTATGTTAATGAATATGTTAATATGAATGTATGTTAATGTCTATGTAGTTAAATATGCGGGATGTTATGAAATGAGTATGTAATGAGTATGTAATGAATATGTAATGAATATGTAATGAAATAGGCATGTGATGCTCATGCCCTTGCGTATGCTGACGAAACAGACTAGAGACGGGACGAGAGATGAAATAAACATCTCGACGGAAATACCCTGCGTTCTCTGCAACCAATACGTCAATCATGGGTAAGAAAGATCAATGGTAGAACCACATCTGGTTTTAAAGTTTTGAATTCTCTGGGGGAGAAGGTAGTCTGCTTGGGGTGCACAGTATCACGTCTTCACATGGGGAGAAGAAAACCTGAGGGACACTTTCGAGTTACCCAAGAAAAAGTTGTCAGCTTATAGTCTCTCTGGGGACTATGATAGAGCAATGGTTTGAAAGTGTTTCTGCAATAACGATACTTTCGGGGAGTGCAAAGATCCTTTCGAAATTTCCACCAGTCAAAGTAATTTATTACATTTCATTTTTGAAAACAGTTTTGAAAAATCTACAATGCACCTTTCATTTTCAAATTTTAAGAATAAACGCATTTTGCATAACAATAGAAAACAAAGAGCAATGCACCAAGGAATGTAAGCAACGAGATGGTTTCTTTTATTTAAAGGGCGGTAGCTCGCTGAAGGCATGGCTCCACAGATGATTATATTTTGAAATTGGCAACATGGGAAAAAGTTACATCGAATCCAATGACACCTACTGACACTAATAACTAAGACTAATCCAGAATCCTGCTTTGGGCAAGGATGAAAGAACTGAAACATGGCTCTTATGCGGAAAGTGTGTTTGAGATAATCAGTGTCCTCTGATGCAATGAAATGCCTTTGTCCCTAACTTTTGCCTGGACCGCCCTCTCGGGTTTTCAATCCACCGGGACGCTCTTTTTTGCCTAAGCCGCCCTTTCGGGTTTTCGACTTAGCGAGCTTTTTATTATTATTTCTTTTTTTTCAACCCTTACTTTTGCCTAAGTCGCCTTTTTACAGGTTTTCGACTTAGCGGGTTTTTAGGCATAATATTTTCGGACTGCATCAGAATTCACGGGGTGTGCAAGCTCTTCACCATCCATTGTCGTAAGTATCAGGGACCCTCCGGAGAAAACGGTCTTTACGACAAATGGGCCTTCATAATTGGGCATCCACTTTCCACGCATATCTTTGTGTACTGGCAAGATCTTTTTGAGTACGAGCTCTCCTTGACGGAACTCGCGGATACGAATCTTCTTATCAAACGCTCTTTTCATCCGTTTCTGATATAATTGCCCATGGCACATGGCTGTCAAACGCTTCTCGTCAATGAGATTCAACTGATCTAGTCTGTCTTGAACCCACTCAGCTTCCTCAAGTTCAGCCTCCATTAACACTCTTAACGAAGGTATCTCTACTTCGATGGGGAGCACGACGTCCATTCCATATACCAGTGAGAAAGGTGTTGCCCCTGTCGAAGTTCTCACCGAGGTTCTGTATCCATGCAAAGCAAACGGTAACATCTCATGCCAATCTTTGTAAGTCACAACCATCTTTTGCAGGATCTTCTTGATATTCTTATTCGCAGCTTCAACGGCTCCATTCATCTTAGGACGGTACGGAGAAGAATTGTGGTGAGTGATCTTGAAACTATCACACAGCTCTTTCATAGTCTTGTTATTCAGATTGGTGCCATTGTCAGTTATTATCCGGCTTGGGACTCCATAACGGCAGATGATCTCTTTCCTGATGAATCGGGCAACCACTTGCTTGGTCACGTTGGTGTAGGAGGCAGCCTCTACCCACTTGGTGAAATAATCAATGGCAACAAGGATGAAACGATGTCCATTAGAAGCTTTCGGCTCGATTGCCCCAATCATGTCAATGCCCCACATAGAGAACGGCCATGGTGAAGACAAAACATTCAACGGTGACGGAGGTACATGCATTTTATCAGCATAAATTTGGCACTTATGGCATTTTCTAGCGTATTGGATGCAGTCGGCTTCCATGGTTAACCAATAATACCCGGCCCTTAACATCTTCTTGGACATAGCATAGCCATTGGCGTGAGTTCCGAAGGTTCCCTCATGAATTTCCTGTAGTAACATGTCCGCTTCCCGTTTATCAACACATCTGAGCAGGACCATGTCGTGATTTCTCTTGTACAATACACCATTACTGATAAAGAATTTGGACGCCAATATTCTCAATGTCTTTTTGTCCAGACCAGTAGCACCATCGGGATACTCCTGCTTGACGAGATAGTTCTTGATATCGTGAAACCAAGGCTTTTCATCCACCTCAACTTCTTCGACCAACTGACAATAAGCGGGCTCAACCTTGTGCTCAATATGGATAAGAGGTGCTTCATTAACGAATTTAACTTTCCACATGGATGCTAACATGGCTAAAGCATCAGCAACGTGATTCTCGGATCTAGGAACATGTTCGAACTCTATCTCGTCGAAATACTTGATCAGCTCAATAATATAGTCCTTATAGGGGATTAACTTCTCATTCTTCGTTTCCCATTTGCCTTGTACCTGGTAAATAACCAAGGCTGAGTCACCACTTACTTTAAGAAGTTTGATTCGGAGGTGAATTGCTGCCTCGAGGCCAAGAATACATGCTTCATATTCTGCGACGTTATTAGTACACTCAAAATCCAACCTTGCTGTAAATGGAGTGAATCCACCCTTTGGATTCATCAAAACGGCGCCTATACCATGCCCATTGAAATTTGAGGAACCATCAAACATCATCTTCCACCAAAGACCTGGTTCTGGACCTTCGCTCGGATCTGGCTCTTCACAGTCTCTTTTAATCAACAAAATATCCTCATCGGGAAAATCAAATTTAAGAGGTTCATAATCTTCAACTGGCTGGTCTGCAAGATAATCAGATAAAATACTACCCTTAATCGCCTTCTGGGGTACATACTGGATGTCATATTCGGATAACAACATGTGCCAACGGGCTAGCCTCCCGGTTTGAGCAGGTTTTTCAAAAATATACTTGATCGGATCCATTTTAGAAATCAATAATGTGGTATGACAGACCATATATTGCCGAAGGCGCCTAGCGGCCCATGCCAATGCACAACAAGTTTTCTCCAATGGTGAGTATCTGTTTTCGCAATCGGTAAACTTCTTGCTCAGGTAATAAATCGCATGTTCCTTTTTCCCAGTCTCATCATGTTGTCCAAGCACACAACCCATAGACTTCTCAAGAACAGTAAGGTACATAAACAACGGTCTTCCAGGTACGGGAGGGATCAGAATAGGGGGATCTTGCAAATAACTCTTAATCTTCTCAAACGCTTTCTGACAATCAGGGTTCCACTCAACTGTCTGCCCCTTGCAAAGTAACTTGAATATCGGCTCACAAGTAGCGGTCATATTAAAGATAAACCTGGAAATGTAATTCAGACGTCCCAGAAAACCTCTAACTTGCGTCTCGGTTCGCGGAGCCGGCATATCTTGAATGGCTCGGACTTTGTCAGGATCCACCTCAATCCCTCGCTGGCTAACAATGAAACCAAGCAATTTTCCAGATCTGACACCGAAGGTACATTTAGCAGGGTTCAATTTCAACTGATATTTCCTGAGTCGTTCAAACAATTTCACCAAATGGTCTAGATGCTCCTCTTCACTCTGAGATTTGGCTATCATATCGTCCACATACACCTCGATCTCTTTGTGCATCATATCATAAAAAAGAGTGGTCATAGCGCGTTGGTAAGTTGCCCCTGCGTTCTTTAAACCGAAGGGCATGACTTTGTAGCAGAAGGTTCCCCAAGGAGTAATGAAAGTAGTCTTCTCTCGATCATCTGGATCCATCTTGATCTGATTATAGCCAGAGAAACCATCCATAAATGAGAACAACGCAAAACTGGCTGTATTGTCTACCAGTGTGTCAATATGTGGCAGTGGGAAGTCGTCTTTCGGACTTGCTTTGTTCAGGTCCCTGTAATCCACACACATCCTAACTTTACCGTCCTTCTTAGGCACTGGCACAATGTTGGCAACCCAATCTGGATATTTTGCGACTGCCAAGAAACCTGCATCCAACTGCTTTTTAACCTCATCTCGAATCTTCAAAGCCATGTCGGGTCTCGTCCTTCGAAGTTTTTGCTTGATAGGCGGACAATCCGGCTTAAGTGGCAACTTGTGAACAACAATGTCCGTGTCTAGGCCCGGCATATCTTGATATGACCACGCAAACACATCAATGTACTCTTTTAACAACTTAATCAACCTCGGCCTAATCTCTGTCCCAAGCATTGCACCAATCTTGACCTCTTTCTTGCTCTCATCTGTACCGAGATTAATTAAGTCCACCTGCTCTTTATACGGTTGAAGCTCTGTGTACTCGTACTCAATCAATCTTGTCAGTTCCGCGGGTACTTCAAAATCTTCTTCACCCTCGTCCTCAGCTTGATTGATGGGTGCATCCCAGTCAGGAGTGTCAGTGAAGTCATCGGATCCAACAAGGTTTACGATGTCTCTGCATGATGGAAGGCCTACTTAATTAAAATGCTCGAAGATATGTAAGAATGAAATGCTGTTTTTTTTTTTTTTTTTTTTCGGAAAAAGGTTGCCAATTTCCTTTTTAAAGGTGAAAACGAAAAACGCAAATGAAACAAAAGTGGAATTGAACAAAATGCTTTTATTAATATCTTTTTAGGAATGAAAGGTGGCCCAATAAAAGCGCCCCTATAGCCTTGGGCAGAGCTACGGATTTTTATTTGAAAATGTAAATGAAACTTTTAAAAAACAATTACTTTGACAAGGGAAAAATAACAGGGATCTCTACGGCCTCCCAGTTGTTCAAAACTGCATCACCCTTAAACACCAGGTTGCTCAGCTCCTCACTTTCCTCACAGTTACTGATGGCATTGACTTGGAAACCTCCGCTGACAAATACCTCTTGGATAACCTTCGGACGCCCTTCGTCAATTGTGGCAGCTCCCTTCTGAGTTGGTTTGTAACCCAACCCAGAGCGATCAGTCCTGGTCTTGACATCGATTACCTCTCCCCAACCTTCAGGAATACCCCTGTCAATTGTTGATCTAGTACTCTTCAGTGATGCGAAAGATGGATTACCCTGACCCACTGTCTCCTCGACTTCTAGCAGAACGGCATTGGCGATCTCCAGTGCTTGAAATGAGATTTCTAAAGCATTCTCATCGGCCTCGATGTAACGGAAAGAAGACAGGTTACTGACCATCAGATCCTCCTCACCGTGTATAATAACCAACTTTCCATCGATCACGAACTTCATCTTCTGATGTAACGTTGAGGTTACTGCCCCAGCGGCATGAATCCACGGCCTTCCAAGTAAGCAGCTGTAATTGGGATTAATGTCCATGACTTGAAACGTGATATTAAAAACTTGTGGACCAATCAGGATAGGAAGCTCAACCTCCCCCATTACCGACCGACGAGAGCCATCGAAAGCCCTGACGACCAAAGGAGTAGGTTTCAACACAGTCTCTTTACAGGCCAACTTATCAAGAACCCTCTTGGGTAGAACATTCAGAGAAGACCCGGTGTCCACTAGCACTCTCGCTAAATTGTCCTCCTGACATTTCACCGATATATGTAAGGCACGATTATGGTTCGGACCCTCCTTTGGTAACTCTTCGTTGCTGAAACTAAGGGTGTTACAGGCGGTCAAATTGGCAATCACACTATCAAACCGACTGGTGCTGATATCTTGATCCACATGTGCTTGAGTCAAAACCTTCTGCAAGGCCATCCTATGAGCGGGTGAACTCATCAACAGAGATAAAATCGAAATCTTGGAAGGAGTCTGATGAAGTTGGTCAATAACTTTATAGTCACTTTTCTTGATGATCCTCAAAAACTCAGCATCTTCATCATTCGTAACAGCTCCCTTCCCTTTGTCTTTGGCAGGCACTGGGATACTAGTTATTTCCTTGGGTGGGACCTCATTGGAATGGGGGGTATACACGCGGCCACTGCGAGTCATCCTGCTTACCTCTGCGATATTGGTCACCGTGCCCTTAACCTCTTCATTTGGAATAACCTTCCCAGACTCCTTGTCAATCATCGTCACGTCATATTTCCAAGGCACAGCTTTAGGATCACTGAAAGGAAACGGACTTGGTCTTCGAATAACTATAGGCTTAGGCTGATTCACCTCAGGGATATACGACTTCGGTATATCGAACACGAGATTGGCGGAACCTGCCCCTGATAGATTAAACACTGGTACCTTACCCTTTGATTCAGGCTGATGGAAGACAGGCTCAACCACAGCGACCTCATCTTTCTTGTATTGGCTTGTCACTTGTAAAACACCCTCATTAATCAACCTCTGAACATCATTCTGAACCAACACACAACCCTTAATACTGGCTTCACACCTTACGCATGCAACGTGGGAAGTATCTACCAAACCAGCTTCAAACAATTTTGAATGGAACATCTTGAGAGGAGTCTTAATCTGTTCAACATCAAGGGCATAACCTTCCTCCGAATCAGCACTAATGGCATTGACACTCTCATGGTTAGGAAAAGGGTTCTTCTTAACATTTGGTTGAGGATCTTCAAATGACAAAATCTTCTTTTCCAATAAATCCCTGACAATATTTTTGAGAGCATAACAATTCTCCAGATCATGACCAGGCGCACCCTCATGAAATAAACAATGAGCGGTGGCGTTGTAATTGGCGGGTAGAGGATTAGGAGGCGGACCCAAAGCCCGTGTAGTGATGAGACCTTGCTTGACCAAAGAGGGGTACAATTCCGTGAAAGTCATTGGAATCGGCGGACAAGGCTTATACGTCCTTCTATACGAAACATTCTGGCGAGGAGCCGGACTCTTGGGCTGTTGAGGAGCAGGAGTGTTGGGCGCCTTTAGATAGTTGACGGGAGGCGGATAAACAGGAGGTTGTTGCATAGGTTGATACATAGGAACCTGTTGATTGAAAGAAGGTGTAATAGCTGCCACATAGGGTTGTTGTGCATATTGGACCGGGTACCCTTGAGGTTGAGCATAACCTTGCGGATGTCGATAAAAGCGTTCTCTGGGTCTACCAGAGGATATAGCATTAGTCTCACCCTCTTTCTTTTTCTGGGAGCTATACGGAGGTTTCTTCGGCTGATCCTTAGAAGCACCATGATTATTTGTCATTTTGCCACTTTTCATACCCAATTCAATCTTGACACCCACAGCAACGATGTCGGAGAAATTTGAAGTCACACTACCCACCATTCTTTCGTAAAATTCTGGACGGACCGTGTCGACAAACCAATCAGCTAACTCTTTCTCGGTCAAAGGAGGTTCTACCTGCGAAGCAGTCTCTCTCCACCTTTGAGCATACTCTTTGAATGACTCAGAATTCTTTTGTGACATACTCAACAACTGTCTTCTGTCAGGAGCCAGGTCCATATTGTACTTGTAGTGTTTGATGAAAGCGTCGGACAAATCTTGGAAACTCTTAATGCGAGACTGGTCTAAAGTTAAATACCACTTGGAGGAAGCACCCTTCAGACTATCTTGGAAGAAATGAATCATCAGTTTATCCTTCTCAACATGGGCAGCCATTTTGCGATAATACATGATCAGATGACTCTTAGGGCAGGTGGCACCTTCATAACGATCGAAGTTCGGAGTTTTGAACTTCGGGGGAATAACCAAACCCGAGACCAAACAAACATCCCTTGCAGCAGTCCCAAAAATTTGATCGCCCTCTACCTTTTTCAATCTCTGGACGATGGTGTTTACTTCCTCACGAAGCTTATCATGTTTCTCATAACCCTCAACATTCTCATCAAGATTATCAAAAACTGTCTCATTGAAGTACGGTTGCGCACGAGTGTGTACAACAGGTGGTGCAAAGATAGGAGCCCCCCTAGAAACTTCAGAAAATAAAGGCACGGCTTGCTGAACAGGCTGATTAATTGGAACAGTGGCTTGAGGAGGCACAAAACCGGGAGCAAGACCATAAGGTGGGTCCCTTGCTACGGTCACACTTGGTGGAGGGTCCACAGTAACGCCGGTAATCTCAGAAACAATAGTGGGCTGGGTATCCATCTTAGCATTCATGACATGTAACAACTCCATCATACGCCCCATACCCCCTCGGAGATCTTCAAGTTCATTGCTAAGGCGATCAATCTCTTTTGCCTGATCCTCCATTCTCTTCCGAGTTTGAGCTCTGGTGTTGTACTGGTGCCGAGAACTCAGGGTGACGAAACTGGAAGGCGAGAGAACCGAATATGAGAAATCGGGAGACACATGCAATGCAAAAGTATGATGCTAAAATGTGAATGCAAATGAAGATTTCATGGAATTCAAACATTTACGAAGGTCGTGGGGTACCAAGGAAATCTTTTTCTTGTTTTTTCATTTTATTTTTTTATTTATGGTATCCCGCGATATCCATAAATGATGTTTGAACTCCATGAAATACAATGCAATGAGATGCTTTATGGATGCAATGCATGAAAACACACAAAGTCCTAGGTTAAAGGAACGTGAGCGGAGTCAAGGTCTACCCATCCCCAAAAGGAGTGTGCTATAGGTTAGTTGTACCTGCCGAACAAGGTTCTACAAAGTGCCCAAAGTCATCAGCCCATCTTTCGGATATTATCAACCTTCCGACTGACTCAGGGGTTAATAATATTCTCAAGAGAACCTCTTTTGAGTGTAGTATCGCGTAGCAGCCATTGTAAGATTACTCCCACATAGCTCCCGCACTACGTCCTAAATAAGGCCAAAGTGGTGTTAAGGTACTACGGTCCTCAATATCACAGACTCCAGTCGACCATGGAAAAAGTTTTCGCGATTACTCGTTCAACCGAACCATTTTCGAAAGGGTCTCAACTGAGCGGAGATTCTCGAATTAGCTTGGTCGGGATTCAACTCCCTATAAGCCTCATCGAATATATCCCCATCCTATAATAATGTCACTAGTCCGGGCGTAGGACTTTATCTCACAACACAAGGAACAGTCCCACAATCAAAGCACAAATATATACATGCAAATGAATAATAACACAGATAGTAATAAATATGAACAAATTAGGGATAACCCTCAAAAATTAAGAATAGTCCCCAGTGAAGTCGCCATTTTCTGTTGCGGTGGAAATAGGATCACAAACTATTAATGAGTTTGAATCGCAATTCAATTCACAACCGCTCTTTGATTTATCCGAAGGAAAAGGTCAAAAGAGGGAAAACCTATTTTGCATCGTAAACACAATGCGGGGAAAGATCTAGGGTTCGGGGGTTGGTTAAATTTAGGGAAGGTATTAGCACCCTAAACTTCTGTAGTACTCTACAGGAACCTTTTGTTCAGTTGTTTACTATTTGCTTTATCTATTCTTAAGGTATATGTACAAAGGATTAAAAGTGAGAAAGGAGACCTAAGGGGTTAATTCTAAGTTTACTCGGCAAGACATCGCATCTTGTGCCTACGTATCCTTACGGGAGTGGAATCAGAGTAATCGTAGTTCCCCACAATAGGGAGGTTAGAAACTTCTTGACTGTGGTCAAGGTCTCAAGGGGAATAAACGTATCTTAGGGACACGCTTACGCGGAGTGTAGAAACTCCAAATTTCTACGTTGAAATGTTAAGTTATAATTAGGGTTAAATTAGGGATTCCACGGCGGGAAACCCTAAAATGAGCGCGGCGGCTCTTTGACCTAATGCTAGGGGTAAAATTGTAATCTTGCCTGCGGCGAGACATTTGTGAAAATTAGGGTTTGTAAGGTTGTAATTTTGAAAGTTGAATGTGTGAAGTTTTACGGACTATTGGCGCGGCGACCAAAAGCTAGACCTAACCTTCGGATGTGTAAGGTGACAGAAATATTGCAATACATCAGCAGAAATTTAAATCATACATCATGCAGAAATTTAAATGCGAAAAGTAAACGCGATTATTAGGTTCGCGAGGTTACAATTGAGAAACAGATACAGATATAAAGGAAATATAAATGAAAACTCAACACAATAGTTAATAAGTATGAACTGCAAAAAATGAACACCCGTTAGTAGGCAGAATTAGGCAGCGAGGAGTTACGAGAAGATGTAAATTGAGATTTTACTATTGTTTTATTTAAAAATTTAATGATTTAATGTTAGCTTACAAAAGAAAAAAAAAAGTTTTATTTTTATATTTTTAAAAAGAGTTTTTTATTATTTTATTAAAAGAGTTTTTCATTTTTATATTTACAAAAGTTTTAATTTTATAAAAAAAGTTTTAATTTATTCTTAATAACTATATTTTAAAAAGATTTTTTTTTTTATGATTAAAATTAAAATGTTATATTATTATTTTTTTTATAAAGATTTTATTTTTAAGTGTAAAATTAAAATGTAAAAAAAATAGCTTTTTTAAAACATAAAACAAATAAAATTTAAAAAAGTACAATACACAAACAAAAAAAAAATAAAAAGGAGGAGGGTTGGGCCGGTCACCACATCCGGACCCAACCCATTTGTTATCATCAGGGAACGAAATTTTAGGGTTTCCCCTGGGTGTGTTCGCGGCGCCGTTCACACATTCATCTTCTCTCATCTCTCTCGCTTCTCTTCACCGTCTCTCTTGCTTCCCTGCTTCCATATCCTGAAATCAAACTGAAATAGAGTGAGGCATGAATCTCATGTCTTACGTTTAGAGTGAAACGGCCAGTGATGTGTAGAACTGAGGCCGGAGGATTGGTTATCCGTCGTTCTTTGCGAACAGTGATGGTGATCTCTCTGAGTATTGTTGACTGCGTTTGGTGATGGGCTTCGATCGGCGTTGATTCTTTGAGCGATGATGACGATCGCTTCGTCTGAGCTTGCGCCGTTTAGGGTTTTTGCATGTGACTTCTTCGCCGCCTCTGGTACTCTCCGTCTAGGGTTTCAACGAGGTGATCGTTCCCTTTTTATAATTTCTCTCTATCTCTCTTTTTGGGCCTTGAACTTGCATTATGATCCGATTTGATTTGATTTTGTATTTTTCTTCTGATATGATTCGATTGCCATTCGCTTGATTGGGAAACCTTCCATTTTCGGATTTCACACAGTTTTTGATCTCTTTTGGATTTGATTTATTTCTCTTTTGGACTTTGCAGATGTGGACTTTATTTCGATGCCCCTTTGATCTCGAACTGGTCTTTTTCTGACATCTTTTGGATTTTCTTCATGGATTTGATTGGATTGTGCTGCCTCTTTTAGAACCTGATTGGGATTTTGACGCGATCATGGTTTCATATGACATTAATTTGTTTGACTGATCTATACTGATTCATTTGATTTCGAACCGATTCGTTTTGGACCGACTTGTTTGATTGATTTGTTTGATTGATTTGTTTGATTGATTCAGATTGATTCAGATTGGTTCATATTGGTTCAGATTGGTTCATATTGGTTCCAATGGAGATGTTTCCTGATGCATTTGGATCTGACTCGAAACTTCCCTTTCCAGATTCGATTGTGTTTGGTCATTTTCTGATGTAGATTGGGTTGCCTTTGAATTTACTTGATCTGTTCGATATCTGGATTAATTTGTTTGTGCTGTTTGAATTCAATCTGGACTGTGCTGATGCGTTTTCGATTTGTTTTTGATTTTCTGGTGCAGTTAGCTTTTCCTCTTCTTCTTTCAGAGAGGGTTGATGCTACGACTTCGGTCGAATCGGAATTGCCGGGAAAGGTATACGGCAATGATGATACCGTTCTGAGCCTTCGAGGGATGTTTCTTCGACGAAGTCGCGGTTGCTTCTGATGATCTTCGCGTGTGGTTTATCACTTATTCCCTTTGAGTTGTTTTAACTTCTGATGATATTTGATTCTTGTGTTTCAGAGCTGATACTCTGGGCAATTGTGTCCAACTATGAATGCTTAATGTTGCCTCGATACACTTACGCGATAGTGAGTTTGGGCGATGATGATTTGGATTATGGTGTTTCGTTAACCGAGCCATTTGTTTGTTTCATGAACTGAGTATGGCTTGATAACTTGTTTCGGTGACTTGTTTGTTGGGGCAATGATGTTTATGACTGAGCCCCATTCTGCGCTATGCCTTGTGCTGCAACTTGGTGCCCATCCTTGTGACTTGCCATCCGTGAGGCTTGCCCCTTAACTGACAGCCTTTTGGTACAGCTTTGCAGCTTGTTACAGCTTTATTCTTCTGGCTTTCTTTGTATTATCTGCTGCTACCTTTTCTTTGGATCTTGTTATGACAGACCTATGAGATATTTTCTTATGGCTTCTTGCGCATAAGTCTGCCTTCTGATGCATTGTTTAATTGGCATATGGTGTTCTGTTTGCACTTTGATGCGGTTTTGGCTTGTATTTCAATTCTCTTGTCCTGTTCAGGATTGCTGCAGTTTGATGCCTATGGCAACTTATGAATCATTTTGAGTTTTGAATGCTGAAACTGATATTGATGTGTTTGTGGATTTTCAGGTGTGGGAAGTTTTGAAACCAAAGTGACTCAGACCTGCCGGCATCCGGGTCTGAGTCAGAACTTGCCTATGTTGCCTTATTCTCGTATCAGTTTGGAAATCCAATCGTGGCAAAACGAATCAGTCCCGCTTCTTTTATTACCTTTATCTCTCGGATGTCCCGTATCGATAAGAACAGGTATTACCTGATCTGACGCCCACGGCGCGGATCGGTAACGGGGGGTAGGACGCAGCTTCGGTTGTGCCACTCCCGGCACTCGATGATGACATTGTTCTGAGAGTGTCAAAACATCTTCTAACATTTTTCTATACTGTTTGTTTTCTTTTTGATGTGCAGGTTAGTCGAGGATTCGTGGAGAAGCTCAAAGACGACCTGAAGACACTTAGATGTTCTTAGGATTTAGGATAGATACTTTAATGTAATCCCTTAGGATTGAGAACTTTAATGTACTTCCTTGTAACAGCACTTTATAAAATATGAAGCAACCTCCACTTCTTGTATGATGACATTATTTATGAAATAAAATTCTCAAAATTTTGAATTTATTTATATTTTATTCTTAGTTAAAAAATATAAACAATTGTGAATAAATTCACAAGTATTTAAATTCATTAACATAGGCATAAAACATAAATATTCCCAAGTGGTATTCTTATTGGTGCACTCGTCTCATTTGTAATCCTAATCTCATCATCCGATTAACCATTTCATAACCAAACACATATGGGCACCGTAATCACAACATTTTCAGCATCAACGGTAACACTACTCGTAATTAAATTCCACTGACCAAATGCCAAAATCTCAATATGATCAGCCCTGGTGATAGGTAAATGCCTCAAAACCATAACGTATCAAATGCCTCAGAATTTTAATAACAGACCGTCTTCAAGGCATTGGTAGAATTTGTGTAAGGTGACCAAAATACCCCTGGGACCAAATCTGCAAAACAAACACCTTCAGAACTTGTTAGTGGTTAGCAAATGTACATATGAGATGATATGCGAAATGACTGACTAAATATAAGGGTAAAATTTGGGGTATTACAGTTGCCCCTATTTAAATAGCTACACCGGACGATTTGAGTGACAGAGACTCGAGGAATCGTGGTGGAGAGATTTAAATATAGATAACCGAAAATTTTGCCCTTATATGCGACGATGCAATGCTATGGACAAAGCGAGGACAGCTTAATGCCGATGATATGAATATGATATGATGCGTATACTGGAATGGTGGATGCGAAAATGATGACGAATACTATGACACAGACGCTACGAGAAGAACACACTGGAGAAAACGACGTGTTGAGACACAGTACAAACACTGGGGAATCCTAAAATGATGGTCAACTGGTGCAAACACGACCAATTGTCATTTTGGGGACGAGATTCGCAAATGGAGATGACATCTGTGAGACGGCCTCCACTGGGGAATCTAAAGGATAAAAACTGGATCACGTACGATTGCAAGATCGATTACAGAATGTTGGAGCATTGAGCAAAGAATAACATCCAAGCTTCTGTAAACTATCTCTCGTGACAGGATCAAACGGACTTTTCGGAACTCCGTAACAAATATACAGGGTAAAGACCGGCTGTATGCCAAAATAAATGGACTTTGATGGGAAATGCCCTGATAAGCTTCTCGCGGGAGGATTGTTACTCATCTTTGGAAGGGACTTATATGCCAAAATGGATAAGCACTCAAATAAAGAGGCTGCTGCTTATCGGATAAATAAATCTTCTCGCATTTAAGGTCGGCGCCTGGAATACGATTCTGATTCTTCTCTTACTGAAGGATAAATAAACTTCTTCATGCTTCAAGATCGTGCTCTCCTGAACATGAAAAGGGTAAACTGAACTTCCTCATACTTCAGAATCGTGCTCTCCTGAATATGATTCGGCTTTTTCGGGTAAATGAAATTCTTCATAATTCAGAATCGTGCTCTCCTGAATATGAAAATGGATAATTGAACTTCCTCATAACTCAGAATCGTGCTCTCCTGAATATGATTCGGTTGTTTCTTGTAAGTGAAATTCTTCATACTTCAGAATCGTGCTCTCCTGAATATGAAAAGGGCTAATTGAACTTCCTCACAACTCAGAATCGTGCTCTCCTGAATATGATTCGGCTCTTTCTTGTAAATGAAATTCTTCATACTTCAGAATCGTGCTCTCCTGAATATGAAAATGGATAATTGAACTTCCTCATAACTCAGAATCGTGCTCTCCTGAATATGATTCGGTTGTTTCTTGAAATTCTTCATACTTCAGAATCGTGCTCTCCTGAATATGAAAATGGATAATTGAACTTCCTCATAACTCAGAATCGTGCTCTCCTGAATATGATTCGGTTGTTTCTTGCAAATGAAATTCTTCATACTTCAGAATCGTGCTCTCCTGAATATGAAAATGGATAATCGAACTTCCTCATAACTCAGAATCGTGCTCTCCTGAATATGATTCTGTTCCTTCTTTTACTAAAGGATAAATGAACTTCTTCATGCTTCAAGATCGTGCTCTCCTGAACATGAAAAGGGTAAACTGAACTTCCTCATACTTCAGAATCGTGCTCTCCTGAATATGATTTGGTTCATACCTCCTATACTTCAAGACGACAGGTAAATGGAAGCCCAACTGCTCCATGGAGATGGCCATTTGCTGCGAGTCATAACGAAGGTAGGATCGGCTTCTTAGGTGAGAAATGTTGCATATTGATGCTGTAAGATGTAAAGTGTAAAGGGTTGTTGTAACATGTAGGGTTGTAGAGTGTTGTACTGGCGTGAACTGGAATGTATCTGTAAAGGGTTGTAGTTGATTTTCTTGAAAGATAGTGCAAAATAAATGCACGTCCGGGTACAGTGATAAACTTCTCGGGCGAGACAGTCGTGCATCTGTCATGGTATGGTGAAAACCTTTAGATGGTGCAAAATAAATGCACGTCCGGTTGGCTCGACGATCGATAAAACTGAGATTCAATCTAGGATCGAGCTAGAAAGAAGACTGGTAATCAAGACTCCATCGAGGGAAACGATCTCGAAGGGTAAATATCTTATCCTGGTAAGGAAAGATAGCTGAAGTAACCGTCATCCACGAGGATCGAGCTCCGTGGGGAAACTGGAAACACATATGTATTTTATGCTTAGGGCTGACAATCTATTTGGAGAGAATGGACAAACCCCAGTTACTCGGCGGTAACGACCAATGATGGAGACACAATGAACCTGTGCATGTTAACGCGTATGTTAATGAATATGTTAATATGAATGTATGTTAATGTCTATGTAGTTAAATATGCGGGATGTTATGAAATGAGTATGTAATGAGTATGTAATGAATATGTAATGAAATAGGCATGTGATGCTCATGCCCTTGCGTATGCTGACGAAACAGACTAGAGACGGGACGAGAGATGAAATAAACATCTCGACGGAAATACCCTGCGTTCTCTGCAACCAATACGTCAATCATGGGTAAGAAAGATCAATGGTAGAACCACATCTGGTTTTAAAGTTTTGAATTCTCTGGGGAAGAAGGTAGTCTTCTTGGGGTGCACAGTATCACGTCTTCACATGGGGAGAAGAAAACCTGAGGGACACTTTCGAGTTACCCAAGAAAAAGTTGTCAGCTTATAGTCTCTCTGGGGACTATGATAGAGCAATGGTTTGAAAGTGTTTCTGCAATAACGATACTTTCGGGGAGTGCAAAGATCCTTTCGAAATTTCCACCAGTCAAAGTAATTTATTACATTTCATTTTTGAAAACAGTTTTGAAAAATCTACAATGCACCTTTCATTTTCAAATTTTAAGAATAAACGCATTTTGCATAACAATAGAAAACAAAGAGCAATGCACCAAGGAATGTAAGCAACGAGATGGTTTCTTTTATTTAAAGGGCGGTAGCTCGCTGAAGGCATGGCTCCACAGATGATTATATTTTGAAATTGGCAACATGGGAAAAAGTTACATCGAATCCAATGACACCTACTGACACTAATAACTAAGACTAATCCAGAATCCTGCTTTGGGCAAGGATGAAAGAACTGAAACATGGCTCTTATGCGGAAAGTGTGTTTGAGATAATCAGTGTCCTCTGATGCAATGAAATGCCTTTGTCCCTAACTTTTGCCTGGACCGCCCTCTCGGGTTTTCAATCCACCGGGACGCTCTTTTTTGCCTAAGCCGCCCTTTCGGGTTTTCGACTTAGCGAGCTTTTTATTATTATTTCTTTTTTTTCAACCCTTACTTTTGCCTAAGTCGCCTTTTTACAGGTTTTCGACTTAGCGGGTTTTTAGGCATAATATTTTTGGACTGCATCAGAATTCACGGGGTGTGCAAGCTCTTCACCATCCATTGTCGTAAGTATCAGGGACCCTCCGGAGAAAACGGTCTTTACGACAAATGGGCCTTCATAATTGGGCATCCACTTTCCACGCATATCTTTGTGTACTGGCAAGATCTTTTTGAGTACGAGCTCTCCTTGACGGAACTCGCGGATACGAATCTTCTTATCAAACGCTCTTTTCATCCGTTTCTGATATAATTGCCCATGGCACATGGCTGTCAAACGCTTCTCGTCAATGAGATTCAACTGATCTAGTCTGTCTTGAACCCACTCAGCTTCCTCAAGTTCAGCCTCCATTAACACTCTTAACGAAGGTATCTCTACTTCGATGGGGAGCACGGCGTCCATTCCATATACTAGTGAGAAAGGTGTTGCCCCTGTCGAAGTTCTCACCGAGGTTCTGTATCCATGCAAAGCAAACGGTAACATCTCATGCCAATCTTTGTAAGTCACAACCATCTTTTGCAGGATCTTCTTGATATTCTTATTCGCAGCTTCAACGGCTCCATTCATCTTAGGACGGTACGGAGAAGAATTGTGGTGAGTGATCTTGAAACTATCACACAGCTCTTTCATAGTCTTGTTATTCAGATTGGTGCCATTGTCAGTTATTATCCGGCTTGGGACTCCATAACGGCAGATGATCTCTTTCCTGATGAATCGGGCAACCACTT
This sequence comes from Lathyrus sativus, assembly GCA_963859935.3. Taxonomy (NCBI): domain Eukaryota; kingdom Viridiplantae; phylum Streptophyta; class Magnoliopsida; order Fabales; family Fabaceae; genus Lathyrus; species Lathyrus sativus. Next base: position 237,810,178 of record OZ012739.1, on the reverse strand, counting down.
GCTTGGTCACGTTGGTGTAGGAGGCAGCCTCTACCCACTTGGTGAAATAATCAATGGCAACAAGGATGAAACGATGTCCATTAGAAGCTTTCGGCTCGATTGCCCCAATCATGTCAATGCCCCACATAGAGAACGGCCATGGTGAAGACAAAACATTCAACGGTGACGGAGGTACATGCATTTTATCAGCATAAATTTGGCACTTATGGCATTTTCTAGCGTATTGGATGCAGTCGGCTTCCATGGTTAACCAATAATACCCGGCCCTTAACATCTTCTTGGACATAGCATAGCCATTGGCGTGAGTTCCGAAGGTTCCCTCATGAATTTCCTGTAGTAACATGTCCGCTTCCCGTTTATCAACACATCTGAGCAGGACCATGTCGTGATTTCTCTTGTACAATACACCATTACTGATAAAGAATTTGGACGCCAATATTCTCAATGTCTTTTTGTCCAGACCAGTAGCACCATCGGGATACTCCTGCTTGACGAGATAGTTCTTGATATCGTGAAACCAAGGCTTTTCATCCACCTCAACTTCTTCGACCAACTGACAATAAGCGGGCTCAACCTTGCGCTCAATATGGATAAGAGGTGCTTCATTAACGAATTTAACTTTCCACATGGATGCTAACATGGCTAAAGCATCAGCAACGTGATTCTCGGATCTAGGAACATGTTCGAACTCTATCTCGTCGAAATACTTGATCACCTCAATAATATAGTCCTTATAGGGGATTAACTTCTCATTCTTCGTTTCCCATTTGCCTTGTACCTGGTAAATAACCAAGGCTGAGTCACCACTTACTTTAAGAAGTTTGATTCGGAGGTGAATTGCTGCCTCGAGGCCAAGAATACATGCTTCATATTCTGCGACGTTATTAGTACACTCAAAATCCAACCTTGCTATAAATGGAGTGAATCCACCCTTTGGATTCATCAAAACGGCGCCTATACCATGCCCATTGAAATTTGAGGAACCATCAAACATCATCTTCCACCAAAGACCTGGTTCTGGACCTTCGCTCGGATTTGGCTCTTCACAGTCTCTTTTAATCAACAAAATATCCTCATCGGGAAAATCAAATTTAAGAGGTTCATAATCTTCAACTGGCTGGTCTGCAAGATAATCAGATAAAATACTACCCTTAATCGCCTTCTGGGGTACATACTGGATGTCATATTCGGATAACAACATGTGCCAACGGGCTAGCCTCCCGGTTTGAGCAGGTTTTTCAAAAATATACTTGATCGGATCCATTTTAGAAATCAATAATGTGGTATGACAGACCATATATTGCCGAAGGCGCCTAGCGGCCCATGCCAATGCACAACAAGTTTTCTCCAATGGTGAGTATCTGTTTTCGCAATCGGTAAACTTCTTGCTCAGGTAATAAATCGCATGTTCCTTTTTCCCAGTCTCATCATGTTGTCCAAGCACACAACCCATAGACTTCTCAAGAACAGTAAGGTACATAAACAACGGTCTTCCAGGTACGGGAGGGATCAGAATAGGGGGATCTTGCAAATAACTCTTAATCTTCTCAAACGCTTTCTGACAATCAGGGTTCCACTCAACTGTCTGCCCCTTGCAAAGTAACTTGAATATCGGCTCACAAGTAGCGGTCATATTAAAGATAAACCTGGAAATGTAATTCAGACGTCCCAGAAAACCTCTAACTTGCGTCTCGGTTCGCGGAGCTGGCATATCTTGAATGGCTCGGACTTTGTCAGGATCCACCTCAATCCCTCGCTGGCTAACAATGAAACCAAGCAATTTTCCAGATCTGACACCGAAGGTACATTTAGCAGGGTTCAATTTCAACTGATATTTCCTGAGTCGTTCAAACAATTTCACCAAATGGTCTAGATGCTCCTCTTCACTCTGAGATTTGGCTATCATATCGTCCACATACACCTCGATCTCTTTGTGCATCATATCATGAAAAAGAGTGGTCATAGCGCGTTGGTAAGTTGCCCCTGCGTTCTTTAAACCGAAGGGCATGACTTTGTAGCAGAAGGTTCCCCAAGGAGTAATGAAAGTAGTCTTCTCTCGATCATCTGGATCCATCTTGATCTGATTATAGCCAGAGAAACCATCCATAAATGAGAACAACGCAAAACTGGCTGTATTGTCTACCAGTGTGTCAATATGTGGCAGTGGGAAGTCGTCTTTCGGACTTGCTTTGTTCAGGTCCCTGTAATCCACACACATCCTAACTTTACCGTCCTTCTTAGGCACTGGCACAATGTTGGCAACCCAATCTGGATATTTTGCGACTGCCAAGAAACCTGCATCCAACTGCTTTTTAACCTCATCTCGAATCTTCAAAGCCATGTCGGGTCTCGTCCTTCGAAGTTTTTGCTTGATAGGCGGACAATCCGGCTTAAGTGGCAACTTGTGAACAACAATGTCCGTGTCTAGGCCCGGCATATCTTGATATGACCACGCAAACACATCAATGTACTCTTTTAACAACTCAATCAACCTCGGCCTAATCTCTGTCCCAAGCATTGCACCAATCTTGACCTCTTTCTTGCTCTCATCTGTACCGAGATTAATTAAGTCCACCTGCTCTTTATACGGTTGAAGCTCTGTGTACTCGTACTCAATCAATCTTGTCAATTCCGCGGGTACTTCAAAATCTTCTTCACCCTCGTCCTCAGCTTGATTGATGGGTGCATCCCAGTCAGGAGTGTCAGTGAAGTCATCGGATCCAACAAGGTTTACGATGTCTCTGCATGATGGAAGGCCTACTTAATTAAAATGCTCGAAGATATGTAAGAATGAAATGCTGTTTTTTTTTTTCTTTTCGGAAAAAGGTTGCCAATTTCCTTTTTAAAGGTGAAAACGAAAAACGCAAATGAAACAAAAGTGGAATTGAACAAAATGCTTTTATTAATATCTTTTTAGGAATGAAAGGTGGCCCAATAAAAGCGCCCCTATAGCCTTGGGCAGAGCTACGGATTTTTATTTGAAAATGTAAATGAAACTTTTAAAAAACAATTACTTTGACAAGGGAAAAATAACAGGGATCTCTACGGCCTCCCAGTTGTTCAAAACTGCATCACCCTTAAACACCAGGTTGCTCAGCTCCTCACTTTCCTCACAGTTACTGATGGCATTGACTTGGAAACCTCCGCTGACAAATACCTCTTGGATAACCTTCGGACGCCCTTCGTCAATTGTGGCAGCTCCCTTCTGAGTTGGTTTGTAACCCAACCCAGAGCGATCAGTCCTGGTCTTGACATCGATTACCTCTCCCCAACCTTCAGGAATACCCCTGTCAATTGTTGATCTAGTACTCTTCAGTGATGCGAAAGATGGATTACCCTGACCCACTGTCTCCTCGACTTCTAGCAGAACGGCATTGGCGATCTCCAGTGCTTGAAATGAGATTTCTAAAGCATTCTCATCGGCCTCGATGTAACGGAAAGAAGACAGGTTACTGACCATCAGATCCTCCTCACCGTGTATAATAACCAACTTTCCATCGATCACGAACTTCATCTTCTGATGTAACGTTGAGGTTACTGCCCCAGCGGCATGAATCCACGGCCTTCCAAGTAAGCAGCTGTAATTGGGATTAATGTCCATGACTTGAAACGTGATATTAAAAACTTGTGGACCAATCAGGATAGGAAGCTCAACCTCCCCCATTACCGACCGACGAGAGCCATCGAAAGCCCTGACGACCAAAGGAGTAGGTTTCAACACAGTCTCTTTACAGGCCAACTTATCAAGAACCCTCTTGGGTAGAACATTCAGAGAAGACCCGGTGTCCACTAGCACTCTCGCTAAATTGTCCTCCTGACATTTCACCGATATATGTAAGGCACGATTATGGTTCGGACCCTCCTTTGGTAACTCTTCGTTGCTGAAACTAAGGGTGTTACAGGCGGTCAAATTGGCAATCACACTATCAAACCGACTGGTGCTGATATCTTGATCCACATGTGCTTGAGTCAAAACCTTCTGCAAGGCCATCCTATGAGCGGGTGAACTCATCAACAGAGATAAAATCGAAATCTTGGAAGGAGTCTGATGAAGTTGGTCAATAACTTTATAGTCACTTTTCTTGATGATCCTCAAAAACTCAGCATCTTCATCATTCGTAACAGCTCCCTTCCCTTTGTCTTTGGCAGGCACTGGGATACTAGTTATTTCCTTGGGTGGGACCTCATTGGAATGGGGGGTATACACGCGGCCACTGCGAGTCATCCTGCTTACCTCTGCGATATTGGTCACCGCGCCCTTAACCTCTTCATTTGGAATAACCTTCCCAGACTCCTTGTCAATCATCGTCACGTCATATTTCCAAGGCACAGCTTTAGGATCACTGAAAGGAAACGGACTTGGTCTTCGAATAACTATAGGCTTAGGCTGATTCACCTCAGGGATATACGACTTCGGTATATCGAACACGAGATTGGCGGAACCTGCCCCTGATAGATTAAACACTGGTACCTTACCCTTTGATTCAGGCTGATGGAAGACAGGCTCAACCACAGCGACCTCATCTTTCTTGTATTGGCTTGTCACTTGTAAAACACCCTCATTAATCAACCTCTGAACATCATTCTGAACCAACACACAACCCTTAATACTGGCTTCACAACTTACGCATGCAACGTGGGAAGTATCTACCAAACCAGCTTCAAACAGTTTTGAATGGAACATCTTGAGAGGAGTCTTAATCTGTTCAACATCAAGGGCATAACCTTCCTCCGAATCAGCACTAATGGCATTGACACTCTCATGGTTAGGAAAAGGGTTCTTCTTAACATTTGGTTGAGGATCTTCAAATGACAAAATCTTCTTTTCCAATAAATCCCTGACAATATTTTTGAGAGCATAACAATTCTCCAGATCATGACCAGGCGCACCCTCATGAAATAAACAATGAGCGGTGGCGTTGTAATTGGCGGGTAGAGGATTAGGAGGCGGACCCAAAGCCCGTGTAGTGATGAGACCTTGCTTGACCAAAGAGGGGTACAATTCCGTGAAAGTCATTGGAATCGGCGGACAAGGCTTATACGTCCTTCTATTCGAAACATTCTGGCGAGGAGCCGGACTCTTGGGCTGTTGAGGAGCAGGAGTGTTGGGCGCCTGTAGATAGTTGACGGGAGGCGGATAAACAGGAGGTTGTTGCATAGGTTGATACATAGGAACCTGTTGATTGAAAGAAGGTGTAATAGCTGCCACATAGGGTTGTTGTGCATATTGGACCGGGTACCCTTGAGGTTGAGCATAACCTTGCGGATGTCGATAAAAGCGTTCTCTGGGTCTACCAGAGGATATAGCATTAGTCTCACCCTCTTTCTTTTTCTGGGAGCTATACGGAGGTTTCTTCGGCTGATCCTTAGAAGCACCATGATTATTTGTCATTTTGCCACTTTTCATACCCAATTCAATCTTGACACCCACAGCAACGATGTCGGAGAAATTTGAAGTCACACTACCCACCATTCTTTCGTAAAATTCTGGACGGACCGTGTCGACAAACCAATCAGCTAACTCTTTCTCGGTCAAAGGAGGTTCTACCTGCGAAGCAGTCTCTCTCCACCTTTGAGCATACTCTTTGAATGACTCAGAATTCTTTTGTGACATACTCAACAACTGTCTTCTGTCAGGAGCCAGGTCCATATTGTACTTGTAGTGTTTGATGAAAGCGTCGGACAAATCTTGGAAACTCTTAATGCGAGACTGGTCTAAAGTTAAATACCACTTGGAGGAAGCACCCTTCAGACTATCTTGGAAGCAATGAATCATCAGTTTATCCTTCTCAACATGGGCAGCCATTTTGCGATAATACATGATCAGATGACTCTTAGGGCAGGTGGCACCTTCATAACGATCGAAGTTCGGAGTTTTGAACTTCGGGGGAATAACCAAACCCGAGACCAAACAAACATCCCTTGCAGCAGTCCCAAAAATTTGATCGCCCTCTACCTTTTTCAATCTCTGGACGATGGTGTTTACTTCCTCACGAAGCTTATCATGTTTCTCATAACCCTCAACATTCTCATCAAGATTATCAAAAACTGTCTCATTGAAGTACGGTTGCGCACGAGTGTGTACAACAGGTGGTGCAAAGATAGGAGCCCCCCTAGAAACTTCAGAAAATAAAGGCACGGCTTGCTGAACAGGCTGATTAATTGGAACAGTGGCTTGAGGAGGCACAAAACCGGGAGCAAGACCATAAGGTGGGTCCCTTGCTACGGTCACACTTGGTGGAGGGTCCACAGTAACGCCGGTAATCTCAGAAACAATAGTGGGCTGGGTATCCATCTTAGCATTCATGACATGTAACAACTCCATCATACGCCCCATACCCCCTCGGAGATCTTCAAGTTCATTGCTAAGGCGATCAATCTCTTTTGCCTGATCCTCCATTCTCTTCCGAGTTTGAGCTCTGGTGTTGTACTGGTGCCGAGAACTCAGGGTGACGAAACTGGAAGGCGAGAGAACCGAATATGAGAAATCGGGAGACACATGCAATGCAAAAGTATGATGCTAAAATGTGAATGCAAATGAAGATTTCATGGAATTCAAACATTTACGAAGGTCGTGGGGTACCAAGGAAATCTTTTTCTTGTTTTTTCATTTTATTTTTTTATTTATGGTATCCCGCGATATCCATAAATGATGTTTGAACTCCATGAAATACAATGCAATGAGATGCTTTATGGATGCAATGCATGAAAACACACAAAGTCCTAGGTTAAAGGAACGTGAGCGGAGTCAAGGTCTACCCATCCCCAAAAGGAGTGTGCTATAGGTTAGTTGTACCTGCCGAACAAGGTTCTACAAAGTGCCCAAAGTCATCAGCCCATCTTTCGGATATTATCAACCTTCCGACTGACTCAGGGGTTAATAATATTCTCAAGAGAACCTCTTTTGAGTGTAGTATCGCGTAGCAGCCATTGTAAGATTACTCCCACATAGCTCCCGCACTACGTCCTAAATAAGGCCAAAGTGGTGTTAAGGTACTACGGTCCTCAATATCACAGACTCCAGTCGACCATGGAAAAAGTTTTCGCGATTACTCGTTCAACCGAACCATTTTCGAAAGGGTCTCAACTGAGCGGAGATTCTCGAATCAGCTTGGTCGGGATTCAACTCCCTATAAGCCTCATCGAATATATCCCCATCCTATAATAATGTCACTAGTCCGGGCGTAGGACTTTATCTCACAACACAAGGAACAGCCCCACAATCAAAGCACAAATATATACATGCAAATGAATAATAACACAGATAGTAATAAATATGAACAAATTAGGGATAACCCTCAAAAATTAAGAATAGTCCCCAGTGAAGTCGCCATTTTCTGTTGCGGTGGAAATAGGATCACAAACTATTAATGAGTTTGAATCGCAATTCAATTCACAACCGCTCTTTGATTTATCCGAAGGAAAAGGTCAAAAGAGGGAAAACCTATTTTGCATCGTAAACACAATGCGGGGAAAGATCTAGGGTTCGGGGGTTGGTTAAATTTAGGGAAGGTATTAGCACCCTAAACTTCTGTAGTACTCTACAGGAACCTTTTGTTCAGTTGTTTACTATTTGCTTTATCTATTCTTAAGGTATATGTACAAAGGATTAAAAGTGAGAAAGGAGACCTAAGGGGTTAATTCTAAGTTTACTCGGCAAGACATCGCATCTTGTGCCTACGTATCCTTACGGGAGTGGAATCAGAGTAATCGTAGTTCCCCTCAATAGGGAGGTTAGAAACTTCTTGACTGTGGTCAAGGTCTCAAGGGGAATAAACGTATCTTAGGGACACGCTTACGCGGAGTGTAGAAACTCCAAATTTCTACGTTGAAATGTTAAGTTATAATTAGGGTTAAATTAGGGATTCCACGGCGGGAAACCCTAAAATGAGCGCGGCGGCTCTTTGACCTAATGCTAGGGGTAAAATTGTAATCTTGCCTGCGGCGAGACATTTGTGAAAATTAGGGTTTGTAAGGTTGTAATTTTGAAAGTTGAATGTGTGAAGTTTTACGGACTATTGGCGCGGCGACCAAAAGCTAGACCTAACCTTCGGATGTGTAAGGTGACAGAAATATTGCAATACATCAGCAGAAATTTAAATCATACATCATGCAGAAATTTAAATGCGAAAAGTAAACGCGATTATTAGGTTCGCGAGGTTACAATTGAGAAACAGATACAGATATAAAGGAAATATAAATGAAAACTCAACACAATAGTTAATAAGTATGAACTGCAAAAAATGAACACCCGTTAGTAGGCAGAATTAGGCAGCGAGGAGTTACGAGAAGATGTAAATTGAGATTTTACTATTGTTTTATTTAAAAATTTAATGATTTAATGTTAGCTTACAAAAGAAAAAAAAAGTTTTATTTTTATATTTTTAAAAAGAGTTTTTTATTATTTTATTAAAAGAGTTTTTCATTTTTATATTTACAAAAGTTTTAATTTTATAAAAAAAGTTTTAATTTATTCTTAATAACTATATTTTAAAAAGATTTTTTTTTTTATGATTAAAATTAAAATGTTATATTATTATTTTTTTTATAAAGATTTTTTTTTTAAGTGTAAAATTAAAATGTAAAAAAAATAGCTTTTTTAAAACATAAAACAAATAAAATTTAAAAAAGTACAATACACAAACAAAAAAAAAATAAAAAGGAGGAGGGTTGGGCCGGTCACCACATCCGGACCCAACCCATTTGTTATCATCAGGGAACGAAATTTTAGGGTTTCCCCTGGGTGTGTTCGCGGCGCCGTTCACACATTCATCTTCTCTCATCTCTCTCGCTTCTCTTCACCGTCTCTCTTGCTTCCCTGCTTCCATATCCTGAAATCAAACTGAAATAGAGTGAGGCATGAATCTCATGTCTTACGTTTAGAGTGAAACGGCCAGTGATGTGTAGAACTGAGGCCGGAGGATTGGTTATCCGTCGTTCTTCGCGAACGGTGATGGTGATCTCTCTGAGTATTGTTGACCGCGTTTGGTGATGGGCTTCGATCGGCGTTGATTCTTTGAGCGATGATGACGATCGCTTCGTCTGAGCTTGCGCCGTTTAGGGTTTTTGCATGTGACTTCTTCGCCGCCTCTGGTACTCTCCGTCTAGGGTTTCAACGAGGTGATCGTTCCCTTTTTATAATTTCTCTCTATCTCTCTTTTTGGGCCTTGAACTTGCATTATGATCCGATTTGATTTGATTTTGTATTTTTCTTCTGATATGATTCGATTGCCATTCGCTTGATTGGGAAACCTTCCATTTTCGGATTTCACACAGTTTTTGATCTCTTTTGGATTTGATTTATTTCTCTTTTGGACTTTGCAGATGTGGACTTTATTTCGATGCCCCTTTGATCTCGAACTGGTCTTTTTCTGACATCTTTTGGATTTTCTTCATGGATTTGATTGGATTGTGCTGCCTCTTTTAGAACCTGATTGGGATTTTGACGCGATCATGGTTTCATCTGACATTAATTTGTTTGACTGATCTATACTGATTCATTTGATTTCGAACCGATTCGTTTTTGACCGACTTGTTTGATTGATTTGTTTGATTGATTTGTTTGATTGATTCAGATTGATTCAGATTGGTTCATATTGGTTCAGATTGGTTCAGATTGGTTCACATTGGTTCCAATGGAGATGTTTCCTGATGCATTTGGATCTGACTCGAAACTTCCCTTTCCAGATTCGATTGTGTTTGGTCATTTTCTGATGTAGATTGGGTTGCCTTTGAATTTACTTGATCTGTTCGATATCTGGATTAATTTGTTTGTCCTGTTTGAATTCAATCTGGACTGTGCTGATGCGTTTTCGATTTGTTTTTGATTTTCTGGTGCAGTTAGCTTTTCCTCTTCTTCTTTCAGAGAGGGTTGATGCTACGACTTCGGTCGAATCAGAATTGCCGGGAAAGGTATACGGCAATGATGATACCGTTCTGAGCCTTCGAGGGATGTTTCTTCGACGAAGTCGCGGTTGCTTCTGATGATCTTCGCGTGCGGTTTATCACTTATTCCCTTTGAGTTGTTTTAACTTCTGATGATATTTGATTCTTGTGTTTCAGAGCTGATACTCTGGGCAATTGTGTCCAACTATGAATGCTTAATGTTGCCTCGATACACTTACGCGATAGTGAGTTTGGGCGATGATGATTTGGATTATGGTGTTTCGTTAACCGAGCCATTTGTTTGTTTCATGAACTGAGTATGGCTTGATAACTTGTTTCGGTGACTTGTTTGTTGGGGCAATGATGTTTATGACTGAGCCCCATTCTGCGCTATGCCTTGTGCTGCAACTTGGTGCCCATCCTTGTGACTTGCCATCCGTGAGGCTTGCCCCTTAACTGACAGCCTTTTGGTACAGCTTTGCAGCTTGTTACAGCTTTATTCTTCTGGCTTTCTTTGTATTATCTGCTGCTACCTTTTCTTTGGATCTTGTTATGACAGACCTATGAGATATTTTCTTATGGCTTCTTGCGCATAAGTCTGCCTTCTGATGCATTGTTTAATTGGCATATGGTGTTCTGTTTGCACTTTGATGCGGTTTTGGCTTGTATTTCAATTCTCTTGTCCTGTTCAGGATTGCTGCAGTTTGATGCCTATGGCAACTTATGAATCATTTTGAGTTTTGAATGCTGAAACTGATATTGATGTGTTTGTGGATTTTCAGGTGTGGGAAGTTTTGAAACCAAAGTGACTCAGACCTGCCGGCATCCGGGTCTGAGTCAGAACTTGCCTATGTTGCCTTATTCTCGTATCAGTTTGGAAATCCAATCGTGGCAAAACGAATCAGTCCCGCTTCTTTTATTACCTTTATCTCTCGGATGTCCCGTATCGATAAGAACAGGTATTACCTGATCTGACGCCCACGGCGCGGATCGGTAACGGGGGGTAGGACGCAGCTTCGGTTGTGCCACTCCCGGCACTCGATGATGACATTGTTCTGAGAGTGTCAAAACATCTTCTAACATTTTTCTATACTGTTTGTTTTCTTTTTGATGTGCAGGTTAGTCGAGAATTCGTGGAGAAGCTCAAAGACGACCTGAAGACACTTAGATGTTCTTAGGATTTAGGATAGATACTTTAATGTAATCCCTTAGGATTGAGAACTTTAATGTACTTCCTTGTAACAGCACTTTATAAAATATGAAGCAACCTCCACTTCTTGTATGATGACATTATTTATGAAATAAAATTCTCAAAATTTTGAATTTATTTATATTTTATTCTTAGTTAAAAAATATAAACAATTGTGAATAAATTCACAAGTATTTAAATTCATTAACATAGGCATAAAACATAAATATTCCCAAGTGGTATTCTTATTGGTGCACTCGTCTCATTTGTAATCCTAATCTCATCATCCGATTAACCATTTCATAACCAAACACATATGGGCACCGTAATCACAACATTTTCAGCATCAACGGTAACACTACTCGTAATTAAATTCCACTGACCAAATGCCAAAATCTCAATATGATCAGCCCTGGTGATAGGTAAATGCCTCAAAACCATAACGTATCAAATGCCTCAGAATTTTAATAACAGACCGTCTTCAAGGCATTGGTAGAATTTGTGTAAGGTGACCAAAATACCCCTGGGACCAAATCTGCAAAACAAACACCTTCAGAACTTGTTAGTGGTTAGCAAATGTACATATGAGATGATATGCGAAATGACTGACTAAATATAAGGGTAAAATTTGGGGTATTACAAAATCCCTCTAAGTTCATATACTTTTGTTCTTTCATAAAACTGTATAGTTTTATTTGTACTTAATCTTAAGTGTAAATATCACAGTTGTGATACATCTTATTAGAAGCATTTAAACACTTGTTTAGTTTACATTAATTTGTAAGAAGCTCTTTGAGAAGACCAAGGTGTGGTCAGTAGTTCTTGAGAAGACTAAGACAGTTGTTCTTAGTGCTTACTATTGTAATCAGGTGATTAATAGTGGATTAAGTCCCTGTGGAGAAAGGCAAATCATCTTTGATAAGGTGGACTGGAGTAGTTGGGTTCAACGAACCAGGATAAAAATCTTGAGTTGTTTTATTGCCATATTTCTTAAAACTCTTATTCAATCCCCCCCTTCTAAGTGTTTTTCTCACCTTCAGATCCTCCCTCCACGAACAGATCACAGGGGCAAATGGACTCCCAACTATGAAGGTCCATACGTAGTAAGAAAGGTTTTCTCTGGCGGAGCCTTATTGCTATCAACCATGGACGGCGAAGATTTTACGTCCCCTGTGAACGCAGACGTAGTTAAAAAATATTTTGCTTAAAATAAACCCGCTGGATATAAAAAGAAAAATCCAGGCAAAAATGGGGCATCCTAGCGAACCATAAAAAGAAAAGGTTTGGGAAAAAATTAGGGATAAAAAAAAATGAACCCGCAAAGTTGAAAATCTGAAAGGGCGACTTTGGCAAAAAAGGGTATTCTAGTGGATTGAAAACTTGCAAGGGTGATCCAGGAAAAAATTAGGGATTAGAAGCAAAACTATGGTCTGCGTTCGATCTGCGAATCTATCTTGGTACATGGTCATCCTGAAGGTTAAAGATCAGTCCAACCAGTTTTTTCAGAAGAAAGAGCATTGGTGAAGCATCAAAGACATACAGGTCATAGCCGAATCGACACATGGTGGTTGTCTGTTTTCACATTGCCGACATTTATGTATTTTCTTGTTTCTACTTTTCGCGCAATTTTCTCTTTTCAGGGATTGCATCCACTTGTAATTTGCCTATTTATAGGCCTTTTCCAATCAATACAATATTATTCGCTCAGAAAGCTTTTCTTTACTTTTGCTGTTTTGTTTGCAAAAAGGGCGTCTATATTTTTGATAAACTTTACATGTGAACAGGCGGGGGTTCCACAAAGCATGTTTAAAATGTGAATTTACGTGACCAATATCATGTATGATAATCTGAGGTAACCATTTTACAGCCAGGACGCCCTATTTGCTGTTGTGCGATTGCAGGTCATCAGAGAGATTCTGGAAATGCTCATAGCAGTTGAAATACCGCTACACAATCAGACAGTGGTTCAGTAAGAAGTTCTTGGTCTCCTTGTAGCAAAGTTGTTGTCATACCCACAGAGTTTTATTATCCAGTCAGAAATGATGTGTGGTTATCCCCAGCACGGTAGGGATAGAAGACGTCCTGCAACGGTAAGCAGTGGTCGTTATTTCCAGCGAAGTCTAATGGTCATTGGCACGTTCCAGAGGTAGTTTCAGGGTTTATTCCTCCATTGAAGCTTGTTCTTAATTCCCCAACAAAGTGGTTTTCTCCCCCCAGGGGACTTGTGTTTAGGAAGGTCGTTCAGGGCATTTTCCTCAGCATGGTGGGTTTGTTGGTTGCCCTTTTCAACACTTCTTCTGGTGTTGTTCTCTTGCATTTTCATTTTTGTATAGCCTCCTCCCAAATGCGTAGCATTTCCATTTCGTATGGAGCATTACGCCATACTCAAACATATACATCTGAAGCATAAGCTAAGTCCGGTTTCACTCTGGCTAGGCATTTTTCCGGTTGATATTGATGTGGCTAAGGATCTCGTTATCTTCAATCTCGCAAGTCCTGAATAAAAGAGTTCATATTTTATCTAGGCAAAGTTAGTTTGTTTAAACGTCTCCTTCCTCAGCAGGGTCTTTTGCCCAGGTTATAAGTCATCCGATTCTACTTTGTGTATACTTGTTTCATCCCAACGTTTGGTTGGTATTCCACGGCGTGGTCATCTTTCCTTATGAGGTTATTCCAACTCTTGGTTGTTCCCCTTCTGATATCCCAGTGGAGTCGCTTTACCAACTTTTGGTTGGCGTTCGCTGTTATTCCAACTTTTGGTTGGTGGTATCTCTTTTGGCGATCCTAACTTTTGGTTAGTAGCTCTTGTCCCAACTCTTGGTTGGTATTCTTTGGGTTTGGCATCCCACCTTTTGGTTGGTATTCGCTGTTATTCCAAATTTTGGTTGGTATCCCTCGTGTGTATCCCGACTTTTGGTTGATACTCATTGTTTTTCATCCCAACTCTTGGTTGGTACCCTTTGGGTGTTTCATCCCAACTCTTGGTTGGTAATCTTCCTTCTCGGCAATCCTAACTCTTGGTTATTAACTCACATTCCAACTCTTGGTTGGTATCTCTTGGCTCTATCCCAACTTTTGGTTGGTACTCGGTGTTTTCATTACAACTTTTGCTTGACATTGTTGTTCACCTAGGATTGTTATCCTCAGCGTGTCGCATCCCAACTCTTGGTTGGTATTCGCTGTTTTGCATCCCCGCAGGTTGCAAATTTCTGGTTTCTTTTTGGTATTCAACCACCTTTTACCTTCAACGTTTGAAAGTGGTTTCTTTTCATCCCTTTAGGTCCAAGTTGTTTGAATAGGGGCAGCTGTAGCACCCCAAAATTTTCCCATCTTCTCTTGTGTTCTTGGCTTGTGTTCCTTTGCATTTTCATATACATGTTTGCATAGCATTTGTTCTTAGCAGGGGATCAAGGTATCATGGTTGTGTTTCTTCAAGTTCAAGCAAGGTTTTCTCCATGACTTTGTGGTATTCTCAACCCTAGAAGCTCTTCATCATCAAGTGTAGGTAAGGGAAACATCATTCCAACATCACATGTGTTTCATCATGGCTTATTGTGCAAGAAATCATCAAGAGATTCAAGTTTGGTGCAAGGTGTTTGACCTAGTATGGAAATTTCTGGATGCTATGATCAAATGAGCATATCTCCTTCAATTTTGAACATCTTGAGGTGGTTTGTTTTCTAATGAACTCTTCCCATAATCCCTAACAAGTTCTCTTTGCAAGAAAAGATCAAATTATGCTTGGAAGGTCATCAAAAGTTTGAAGACATTATAGATCATTTTGAGTTTTGGAAGGTTTTCTAGGTCAACTTCAAAAAGGAATAACTTGGTTAATTTTTATCATTTAGATCCCATTCTTCTTCTAGAATTAACTTGAAGATGTCCTCTACAACTTTGATTCAACATGGAAGAGCTAAAATCCCATGGAAAGTCTTGATTTTCATCAAAACATTAATGGTCTCTTTTTGGTCTCTAAAAGACTTAAAATTTTTCTAAGTGTTTTGTGATTTTCACTTCTTTCATGGAGGCTAATTTGAAAGACCATATCTCTCGACTCAAGCTGCCAAATCAATACTTTCTATTCACATTGCAAAGATTACATCTCTCTCTATCCAATGCAAGAAGAATCATCTCAAAAAGCCTCCTACATTGCAAGAACCATGGCTGCAAGGTTGAATTTCAAAGCTAAGATTTCTCTCCATGTCAGAACTAGATTTGTTCTAATTGGCCTCTAATCAAAAAATTAAGCCACAAATTCAAACTAAACATGATTAACTAACTTGACTGGATTGATTAGAGCCTTGAAATGCAAGTTTTGAGTGTGTTTTGATAGATTTCAAGTTACACTTTGAGCATGCTGCAGGTGTGCATGATTTCCATCCAAATTGCCTCATTCACCCTCCATTTTGATTCAACTAGCTGCTCTTATAAATAGGGAGTCATTTCCACCCATTTCCAAAATCTTTTGATAGCCAAAACCACTCTGCCAAGATCCCATTTGAACTCTTGAGCTTGAAATTCGAATATTCATTTCCACACCTTAAACACTCAAATTCTCCACTCAGTTAGCTTTACCAACATTCAGTGAAGCTAACTAGATCAAGAGCTTGAAGAATCGTGGTCTGAATCAAGCTAGGGAACTCCGTTTTCAGAGCTTCAAGGTTGAGCTTAAACATGTATAATTCTCAACCATTTTGATTCAAATTTGTTGCTAAAATGTAGCCCTTGGCATGCTGATGATGTTTGTATAGTTAGTTTTTAGTTATAGTTGAGTTTTGTTGCTGAATTTTCAAATTTGTGTTTGAATCTTGTTTGGTTTTTTTAAAAATTGAGTGAGCTATGATTTAAAGAAATTTGGAGCAATGATATGGTTGAGATCGTCTTGAAATGACGCATCAGATGAAACCACTATAAGCTCCATTGGTTATGGTTTGACAGATCCACGATTTTATGCAAATCTCTTGTTATTTTCAGTGGCTGGAGGTTGAAGATTATGATCTCACCATCCATCACGCCACTTGTTTTAATCTAGTGCTTTTGACTTTGTTTGGATCTGTGTGGGTGAGCTGACTTGTGTCCATTGTGGATGCACGCTTTATGATCCTTGGTTTATCCACGTCATTTAATGAAATGAGATCCAACGCATCTTATTTTTTTCTGTTTTATTCTTTTTTCTAAATTGTTTTTTAATTTCTTTTATTTTCAGAAATTCATGATAAATTCATTTTTTATCAGAAAAATACCAAAATATGTTCTAAAATTCTCTTTTATTTTTCTTTTTCTAATTTATATTTTTATGCATTTTTATATTTTTCATGATTTTTATTTATTTTTCATGATTTTAATTGGTTTAAAAATACTTTTGAGCCATTTAAAATTATGGAATAATTTTCATATGATCCTATGATGGTTTTGAACCTATGGTGATTTTCTTAGATTTTTGTTTTCTGTTTTGGTATATTTCATGTATTTTTGATTTATTTGCTTAATTTTTATTAGTTTAAAATTGTTTTTGAGCATTTAAAAATGTTAGAGGAAATTTTCACATGATCCTATGATGGTCCTAGACCTATGGTGATGCCCTTGAGTCTTCACTCATGCCTTGATCTCCTCTTTTCCCTTTTTAGGGTTTTTCTTTCTTTTTATTTGATTTTATTTTGGTTTTTAATTGATTATTTTGGTGAACAAATGATTTTGATCCATTATGAGGCGATTCTCTTGACTTCTCCTCATTCCATTTTGGGTCTTTGATGTATGCCTTGGTAATCCATCAGTTGTAGGTGTTGATGATGGTTGATGCACTTTGAAGTTTGTCTTTGATTGTCAAACTTAAGTGATCCGTCTTGTGCACTCATGATTAGATATATACCCTTTAACCTTGTTGTGTTGTTGCCCCACCTTGCCTCTTGGTTCATTTGATTGCTTGATTACATTGCTTCTTGTCTAGTTCATCTGATTGAGCATTGTGTGGTTTGCCTTGCTTTTGGTGTTTTGTCTGATTATTTTGGATTTGTTGTGGATTTGAGAGGTACCTATGATATGTTGACTTGAGGTGTTCTTGTCCATCTTGTTTGGGTTTGGTCTTTTGTATTTGAGGTTGTAGTTTGATGCCTTTCTTCTTCATCTTTTTCCTCTCTCTCTTTGAGACTTCTTTTATTTTTGTTTTCGTCTGTGATTGAATTGGATATTGTTTACTTGTGCTTGCTCACATGACCCCTTAGGATTCTTAGTCTCTCTATTTAAGATGGGAGTAGGAGAGACACTAGGCTTTCAATCCTTTGTATGATAGCAATTAGGATAGTCCATCTTATCTCAATTCTAGGTCCATCTTTTGTATGATAACATTAGATAGACTTCCCTTTCATCCTAACCTTATGACTGTTTTGTATGATAACATTAGGGTTTTCTAGTTTCCCTTTAGTGTTCTCTTGTGTCTTCTCTTTTCATCTCAAACTTCTTTAAGACACTTAATAAAGAATGACAAATGTTGTACGCAACGAGCCTTAAGTCCATGAAGAATGATGATTGGGGGGTTTCTCCTTGCTTGTCTAGAGTGTTTAGTGTATGTCCTTTGGGCGATATGTAATGCATTCGCTCTTATGTCATAGTCTTTAGTGCAATGTGAGTCTCTAATTAACTCAATCCACTTCACTAAAACTAACAAACCAAATTCAAACCTTTTTATCCTCCGGGATCGTCTTGCAAATCATTTTCAAAAAAGGGTACGTTATTTTTCCGTTCTACCGCAAACAGACATCGTCCCTAACTGCTGGAATGGGAACTTAATGTCACTCATAAAAAAACACTTAACCAACCTGTGGTTTCGTAGCCCGAACTACGTTTGCTCTAATTTCTCATACCAGATGAGGATACGTAGGCACAAGACGACGATGTCTTGGCGAGCAACCTTCCACCCATCACCCGTAGTTTCCCAAACTACGTTGACTCTGACTTTCCCATTGCACGAGGGAATACGTAGGCATAGGAGGACGATTCCCTATGAAGTATCTTCTTTTCTTTTTCCCCGGTTTAGCAGTAGCTTTTAGATAACTCACCCCTTTTATAGACAACAAGCGTGGATCCTGTTGAGTACAACGGACGTGAGGGTTGCTCATACCTTCCCCTTACGTAACCGACTCCCGAACCCAAGATTTGGTTGCGATGACCTTGTCTTTCCCGTTCTTTTATGTTTTCTTCAATCATTTCCTTTCCCCCTCTTTGGGATAAATAACGCTCTGTGACGACTCTTCTGTTTGTTTTTTTGTCGGCCTTTCTCGCAGTTGCGATAAACACAAACTAAAACTTGAATAAACAAGAACAACAATGATACAAACATGTGCTACATCATTTCAGAACCTCAAATGTGGTAAAAGAAAGCTCATAATATGTGCAACATGAGAGAACAAAGTTGAAGAAAGTTTACCAAAAATGGAGAATTCAATGGCTCCTGATCCTGGCTTAAAGCTTCACCAAACTCCTTCTTTTGTTTTCTGGGGATTCAAGAATGAAGATTGAAGCAAGAAAATAGAGAGAGGAGCTTTGTATAATGAGATTCGAAGAAATAAAACTTTTAGGAAAGTGAGAGAGTTTTTGTTATGATTCTGAGCAAAATGAAGCCTCCCCCTTGTGTGTTAGGGTTTTTAGGTATTTATATGAGGGTTTGAGTGAGTTAAAAGTGAGTGACTATGGTTAAAAGTTGTGGTTAATGATTTTGTGAAAATTTGAAAAATGTGTGAGGTGAATGAGAGTGGCACGGTTTGCTCAACATGAGGGAGGTGTTGGTTGTCCTTTTGGAGAATAGAATGTAGTCAGAGTAGAAGGGAGTGGAATGACCCTTGTTGTGCAAGTTTTCACTTATTTCTTATTATGGCAAGGTAATTCAAAAGTTGATACACATGGTACATGGCTTGTTTAGTTCATTTTGGCAATGTTGGTGACATAAAAAGGAATGGGACAATGCATGTAATATGGCATGAAACCAAGCTGCAAGAGTGAATTCAAATCGTGCCTAAGATACATGTCATATCATGCTCTTGAAAACAAACCCAAACAACACACTTTCCTTGATCATAACTTAGTGATTTTGGATGCAAAACAAGAGTTCTTATGATCAATGCAAAGCTAAGACTATGGTGAACAATTTTCACGTTGATGGAAACTTAAAATAAGACTTATATGACCATGAAAGAATGGTGTGAAATTCATGACTCAAAATCTGCCTAATGTGACTTAGGAAATATTCTTAGTCATGAACCTTTGGCAACTTTAACATTCCATCTTTGAATCCACATATCTTGCTGAGTTTTGATCCAATGAGAAAGTCATTGTAATGGATGGAGAGCTTGAAAAGTGATCTTTAACTTTCATGTTGTGGGAAGATTCATTTGAGATCAAGAGCTTAGTGAAAAATGCCTTAGAAGTTTGGTCCAAAAATCTGCCTAGCCACTTGCCAATCTTGACATCTTTGAAATCCTAATTTGGGAGCTTCATAAATTGAGCTCTACACATCCAATGGAGATGATCTATTACTCAAAATAAATCTTGGAGGATGCTCTACAATTTTCATGTTCAAGGAAAAATCATTTGAAGCTTTAATCATCATGTAAAATGGGCTTGAAAGTAGGTACCTCAAACTGATTTTCTATACTTAGAAAAATTCTGTGTTGAAAAGTCATAATCTCCATTTTTCCAAATTTAGCTCACCATATCTCCTAAACCATGAATCTTTTCGACATGTTTCCTTCCACAAACTTGTAGTTCATGATGTCCTATTTAATTTGATAGCATGTGTTCCTTCGTTGAATAAAAAATGAGAAAGTTATGGAAGTTGCAAGATGGCTAGAATTAGGGTTCTCTACACTTAGAAAAATTTCCATTAAAACCCTAATTTAGTCAAACTCTTGATTTTATGTTCCTTCTTGATTATTATTGTTACAAACACATGAAATCACTTGAAAACACCTATCATCCCCTTGATCGACCTTGAGATCCAAGATTTTGACCTAGTTGAATCATAGTTGACTTTTGTTGACCGGATGAAACCCTATGACCATTTCCACTGAATGAGGCTCTTGTGATGGCTTGTGATGACACATAATCCATGTTTTTCCCAAATAAACTAGCCACAAATCTCCTTTTGAACCAAAACCGTAGATATTTATCCATGAGATAGAAGGAGGATAATCAATGCTTGTGTTCTTGGTTCAAGTGGCTGAGCAATATGCCTTGATGATGATGGAGACCTTGTGACTTGAGATTGCTACAAAGTTGAGCTTGAGCTCTTGGTTGAGCTTTGAATATGAAGCTCTTCGGTTGATTGTTGGATAAGATGCCTTGATTCCCTATCTAAGGTCAATGCTAGGTGCAAATGCTAATGCAAGTGATAATGATATGGAGGTTAAAGGTTATGGTGAAAAAGAAGGTGTGACAATTGAAAATGTTTTTGCCGTTGCTGCAAATTGTTGCTTTAGTGGCTAACATCATTGACGGCGAAAGAACTAACACGAATCTACCAGAATATTACTAAGAGAAGACATCACCGTTGATTCTTGTAGTAACACGATTCATGTCGATGATGCAGTTCATAAATCTATTCTGATTGTAGAAGCACAAACTTCTTAACATCGGCGGTCAGTAATATCGAACCAACTTCGTTCGAACCAAATTGTCAAATCCCGCGATGAATTTTTCATCGAACTGTTGTTATTAGCATAGATGCAGAAAGAACGAATTTCTTTACAGCAAACTTTGGTTTTGAACTAAAATGCTTGAAACTTGAAATTTAAATTAGAAAATGAACTTTGAAATGGGATCGAATCTGATCAGGATTGAATATGATGACTTGAAAGAATTGGAAAGAAATGAAACTTTAAAAAAATTGACAATGGATTGAAGCTTGGAAATAGACTCTTGAATTAGACTTGAATCATGCATTGAAACAAAGGATTTGAACTTGCAAGACCTTGAGCAGGAACACATGTTTTGGATTTTTGGAATGTGGTTAGCAGTTGGAAGTACATATGAAATTTATACACAAGTAGGACAAATTTGGGGTATGAAACTTGGTTGTTATCAACTTGTCATTAACATGTTCAACTTGTATCCATGCTTAAATGTTCAAATATTTCCTTCATAAACTCTTAACATGATAAATATATCTCTTTGAAGTTCATATCATCTTTTCACATTTTTAAATCTTGGGCCTCTATCAAGAGTGTAAGACCCATTAAATTTTCAATTACATTTTCAAGCTCTCTTGGGCCTCTGCTAGAGTGTAAGACCCACCACCTTTTATTTTCTTTTCAATAAATCTTGGGCCTCTGCTTAGAGTGTAAGATCCAACACCTTTGTACATAGAGTAAGTCACGGGCCTCTGCTTAGAGTGTAAGACCCAACACCTTTGTACATAGAATAAATCTTGGGCCTCTATCAGAGTGTAAGTCTCATACCTCTTCTCAAAACTTTCTTCAATTTCTCAAAGCTTTCAATCTTTCAAAACTCAAATCTTCAACTTTTATCAAGCACAACCCTAGTGGCATTCAACTTTTAAACTCTCTTGGGCCTCTACTTAGACTGTAAGACCCAACACCTTTGTGAATAGAATAAAACACACAAATAAAACATTCAACACATCAAACCCTAAAGATGTGCAATCTTCCTTGAATTCAAACATGTCTATACTTGTGAATCTTCAATCATGTTTGTTCATATTCTGTTAAGTTTCTCTTGACATTTACATCATCCTTAGTTAGACATAGGTCAAACAATAGAATCCTTTCAATCACAACTTAGTTGAAACAACTAGTTCCCTGACCTCCTCTTGGGCCTTATACAAGCATCATTTCCTCCTCTAGGGCATCATACAAACAACTCCCCTCAGCAAGATAACTTTCTCTTGGGCTTCATAAAAGGAGACTTAGGAAGTCTTATTCAGTTCCCCACAGTCTTCTCTTGGACTTCATACAAGGACCCTCAGGCTTCTCAAAAGCATAAGTCAAGTCTTAGTAATCTATGGAAAAAAAATGTTTAGCCTCATCATCCTGGGCTTTGTACAGGGTACAAATAAATTCTTTTAGCCTCATTCATCTTGGGCTTTGTATAGGATACAAATAAAAATCCCTAAAAAAAGCCAGTCAAATCCTCAATATTGAGTCAGTCTCCTCAAATTTCCTCAACAGTCATTAGCCTTCTCTCAAGCTTTTTTATAACAAATAATTTCTCCAATCTGTTAGCCTCAATCTTGGGCTTTGTACAATACAGATAAAACTCCCCAGTTGAGTCAGTTTTCAATCTTTTAGCTTCATATCTTGGGCTTCAATCAAGATACATAAATCAATCTCCTCACGAATGAGACTTTGATTCATCTCTGTAGGAAGACGTCTCTTTTAATCACTATAATTTAAATCAAACATTAAAAACCCTTTTTCTATATAAGTGATGTAAGTGGCACACTAGTTGATTCAAAATCCAAGATGGGGTCCCTCTCTTATCATGGCCCAAAAACTTTTCTTTCATCTAACTGATGTAAGTGGCACACTTATCGATCCTATATCCAAGTCAAGGTCCCTCTCTTAGTATGCAAAGAATTCATAAAGGAAAAAATGGCATTGCTTAAACACAATAAGTTCAATGCAATTAATTAACTTGAATCACAAATCATTAAAAATTACCACCGAGCTTTAATTTATCCAAAGGAAAGGGTAGAGATCAAAGAAAACCCTAATTGTGCTACGCAACAACGAAGCTAAGAGATATAAGGTTCGGGGGTTGGTTATAACTAGGGAAGGTGTTAGCATCCTAAGTATCTGTAGTACTCTACAGGAGCCTCTTGTTTGGTACTTGTGTTATTGCTAATGTTTGCTTGCTAATGGTTATCTGCTAAGGTAAATGTGTTAAAGGTAAAGACCTATGGGTATATACACTAAGTATGCTTGCCAAGACGTCACATCTCGTGCCTACGTATCCTAACAAGGATGGAATCAGAGCAATGGTAGTTCACTTAACTAGGGTGAAGGAAGTTTTGATTATGGTCAAGGTTCCAAGGGTAATAAGTATCCATAACAATGATACTTACATAGAGTTAACAAACTTTCTAAGTCTAAGTTAAAATACTAAACTGTGGGATGACTTTAACAAAAGTCAAAAGGGGGAGGTGAGTACACATAATAATGGTACACACATAGAGTTAGAAAACTCTAGACCTAAGCTCTAAGTTATAGGACTCTTGACAAGGTATGCTAAAGGTCTTGACTTAACAAAGCCTAAGGGTCATAGGTTCTAACTTAAGGCTAAGTCGAGGGACCTAATGACTCTAACAAGGTCAAGGGAAGGCTAAAAAAGAGAAATCTATGATATTAAGCCAATAGAGAGACTTTCCTTTGAACTAAGGAACAAAAAGGTAACTATTTAGGATGTGAGCTAACAAGCTACATCACTTGGGGAAAACTTAACAAAGTTAAGAGGTATAAAAAACAAGGTGATATTCGAGTACACTTTTTAAGCATATATTCATTCAAGTATGATGAAAACATATGGTCATGGTAAAAACCAAGAAGATAAGGGCAAGTATGTGACAACATCAAGTAAAGATTGGTAAAGTTAGCAGATGACAAGGTAACAACCAAGCATTCATTCAAAGAAGTTTAGAATCAAATCAAATGGTTACAACCAAAGGTAATTTCAAACATGGATGTTACAACATCTAAATAATCATGAAACAAGGTTCTCACAAGACTAAACATCATAGATGACAATTTGAAATACAAGCAATCATGCATAAGTCAAAACATTACTTATCATGGCAAATTTCAAGACTCAAGATCAACATGCATAACTCATGACAATGTTTAAAGCATGGATACAAGGAAAATAAAGTAGAGGTAACAATCAAACACTCTTGAACAAGGATGAGACATGTATGACAATAACATGTGGGTAGAGATATGAATATTCAAAGGATAACATGTAAAAATACAAATCAAGATTATATCACATAAGTCAAGTGGAAATAATACTTGAAAACATCAGATATGTGAGATGAACATGTTTAAACAGTTAGGTAACAACCGACATGTCAATTGGGGTTAAATCATGGCTTTGAGGAAGGAGATAACATCACAAGGTTCTCTCATACAAACATGTATCCTAAGATTACAATCTAAGGCACAAAAGCATTTAGGAAAAAATTCAACACGATATGACAAGTATAAACCACATTCATACATCAATATTTACACAACCATGGAAGAATATTACATGTTGAGAGCAAGGTAACAACCAAAGTTTCAATGACATGAACAAATGAATATTTCAATTCACGTTTACATATAAACAACTGTTGCACCCCAAAATTTGACCAACCTCTTTTCTTAATCTTTGGCTTATGTTTCATTGAATTTTAGCATTTTTAAATTTGCGTATCATAGTTCTTACAGGGGATCAAGTGTTTGTTTATGTACCATCCAGGAGGAGAGCCTTATTGACCACAAGCTCAAGCATAGGCACATGTACTAGCCATTAAGTGGGTGTTATTATCAGGAACCATCAGAAGGTTGTCAGGGGGTCCATGAAGATTTATCATTGGTGTGTTCATGAGGTAGAGGCTTGTTGAGTACCTCAGAAGTCATGGTGGAGTGGGAAAGGTCACTCAGTTCATCTGCACAATGCTTAGGCAAAAAGGGTGAAATTAGGGTTTCATTTTTTTAATCAGGCTAAATTTGTTTTTGAGAGCAATACTTGTTTCCATGGTCTTCCATATGTCCTAAGGTGTTTGGGGGTGGGAGATTGACCATCAATTTTAATCAGAAGAACTTCAATTGATCAGTTGATTGAAAATTAGGAGATTTGGAAAAAAAGTCAACTGTGTAATGAAAAAGTCAACTCCTGACTTTTTGAGGTGAAGATCATGATCCTTAATTTCAATATGACCAATGGATGGAATTTGATAAAGAAAAGTCAAGGGAATCATGAAAAATCAAGAGTTATTGAAAGTTGCTATTTTGGGATTTAGGGTTTTAGAAACTTTCTATTTTTCGAAAGTTTTATGGTTGAAGCAACCATCTTCAAGGCCATTTTTCTTCATGATCAAGGTTTCAATTGGGCTTGCCTCAAACATCAACGTTGTTCATTGTATTTCAAGTTTTCTTTTGAGTACCAATTCATAATCATATGACACTTGGAGCTCAAGTTATGATCCCTCAAAGTTAGGGATTTTAATGATTTCAAAACTATCAAGTTTGGACAGATTGTTGCACCACTTTGCAAACCAAATTCCATCAAGCTCTTGATGTCAAATGAAACTTTGTCCCAAATGAAATTTGTAGAGCATGTTACAAGCTTTCCAAAGAGTCTAAGAAATCCTCAATATGATTTGTGAAACTCAAGTTATGGATGCGTAAAGTTGAGGAAAAATAAGCAAAATCAGTACTTAGAATGTTTTCTAAGTTATTCATGAACAGCCTGCATGCCACGCTTTTCAACCCCAGATTTTGTGATTTTCCAATGTTCAAATGGAACTTCCACCAACATGAAATTTATTCTACTCCATGCCCTCTTTCATTTGAGCACAAGATCTAAGCAAATGGAGTTGTGTGCACAAAGTTACCATTGCTCAAACTTGGTAGTTTGAACATGTTCTTAGAAAAAATGTTATGGTTCATCTTAGCATATTTTGCAAAGTCATACAACATGCTTGCTTTACTCTTCCCATGCGCATGAATTCATGTATTTGGTGTTCCCAAACTTTGCCAAAACCAGCCAAACACCCAATGTACCATTTTGCTCATTTTCAAATAACATTGCCTAAACAAGTTATAAGCCAAAGTATGCCACAACCCAATGCCTCTCTCCATTTTGTTGCTAGCAGACCCAGAAAGAAACTGTTGCATAGCCCTAGCAGCTCATGTACTAGAGCTCATGATCAACCATTGATTCAAAAATCACCATGAAATGAAAATCTGCCCCATTCAAGTTTCACCATGGTAAAACCCTCCAAACCACTTTCTCACTTGATATTTAAGCTAAAGAGAAGTTGAGAAGAAACCCTAGCCACCCTTTTTGCAAGAAATCAGATTTTGAGTTTTGGGAATCTCTGAATTTTTCCTTTGAAACTCTCTCATTTGTGAGCCATTCATCAAAATCTCTTTTCATTCCATCATCACCTCAACATCATTCTGCTGCTGTTTAAAAAAAAAGAAACAACTTGGAGCACTCAGTTCTTCAGCTGCTCAAGATCACTTATTGTTCCAAAAGGAAAGAATTTCAAAGCTAGCTCAAAGGAGGGAGGGATATCTTGCTGTTAGCTTACTGTAAGGAGTCTTCAAGAGGTAGGTATCTCTAAGCTCTCTATTTTATATGCATAAGTATCATTAAAACATCTTTGAGTTTTTGTTTGTGTTTTAGGTTTCTTAACTTTCATTTGAAATGATGACTTGTTATTGTAATGACAATTCTGTGGTTGTTGGATGTACAACATTGTCATGTTAAATTTGCAAGTTGCTTCTGTTAATTGGTGTGTTAGAAGTTTTGGTTGCATACAAGTATTGCTAGGCTGCAGTTTAGGTCAACATGTGTATGTGTTGCTTTTGTAAGAACATGGTTGTTATACCCTTGGTGTATGTTGTTGAAAGATGATGCATTGATCTGCTGTCATGTTTCTGATTGAAGTTTGTCTACTCATTGGTTCACCACTGTCCTAAAACTGTTTTTCATATTAAAACCTATTGGTGAAGTAGCAGCTGCCCTGTCATGTATGTTTTGATCAGTTTGTTTGACCTAGCATTATAATGTGTTGCTGCTCCTACCAAAACTTTCTGGTTCAATTGAGTTTTCATCCTGTTTTCCATGATCTACTATTGAGGACCATGTCTTTTGTAAAGGCATATTTCATTTGGAATTCATCAAATGAATGAACATTAAGGATGCTATCCAGTTGTAGGTTTTTTAACTTTGAAATTCGTGTGTTGCTGTTGGACATTAAGGGTAGCCGGGTTGAGTTTGGATTAGAGACTCATTGAGCTCCCTCTACTGATGTGCTTTTTGTTTAGAAGCTTTTTCCATTTGGAATTCATGACAGTTTGGAATTTTCAACTTTGTTGACTTGATGTTTAGATATTGTGCTTGCTGTCCACAGTGTTGTTAGGATTCACAACTATTTTTGAAACCTGAGTTAACTCAGGATTGCTGGCTGCTTAGAGTTGTTGTTCATACTAAAATTGGGTTTGTGCTTAGCAGGAGTGTTAGTTTTCATTCGTGGAACAATATTGGAGTAGTGTTTGAAGTTGGCATTGTGATGACCAATTGTTGCTGTCATGAGATGAGGATTGTTACAGCCATCCCTCTACATTTGATAAGACTGTGGTGTGCCCCTTGTTTTTCCAAGCATTGACAAGAGTGGTTCTAGGTAGATATGACTAGGGGTTTAGGACTCAGTAGGTTTTCTCTGCCAATGTAAGTTAGTACACTAAATCTGCCAGCCTCACTGCTCTAAGGCTCAATGATCTCTGGTACCCTCAAGCTCATTTTTTCTGTTGCAGTGAACTTTTGATCCCCTACAACCTAGTTTAGTGTCTTAGGACTATTTCAGTTTAATTTTGTTTGGTTGCATCAAGTTTGATGGAATTTAGGATACATACTATCATTAAGCTTGTGAATTGTTTTGTGAGTGAATGTTGGTTTAGTTGTTGATGTGGATTTTGTTAAGACTTATGCTAGATGATAGATTTGGTCCTCATGCTGAAAAATGGTTGTGCTTGCTATCACGAACAACAACTTTCTTTTGAAGCAATGCATTTGAATTGATGTTGATATTTTCATGTCCAAAAACCTGTTGCTGCTTCTATTTAAGTATTGTGTTGAGAACTGATCTGTGTTTGCTGTCATAGGATGTTGACTCTCATTTGAAGTGTGTTTGAGTGGATGTTTAGCATTGTCATGTTAAGCTTATGTGCATTCCTATTAAAACTTGTCTTAAAATCTGTTTGTGTTTGTTAAATAAGCAAATGTTACATGAAGCAGGTGATAGACTAGTTTGTTGGTTGAATTGAATATTGCCATGTTTGAGTTCACAACTGTGCTTTTTGAACTGTTTTTGAGTTGAGTTTGTTCAGACTTGTGTTCGTCTGCAATTGTTATTGGATGTGGATGGTGTCTAGATTTGAATGATGAACTATTCTATTTTTGAACATTATTGTTGGTTCCGTGTAGTCTAGGCATGATGTTTAGATTTTGGGTGATAGATCATTAGCATTTGAGTACTTTGATTAATGTATGCTCATCACTGCTCTTATGCTTGATACTTACTGTTTGAGTTTTGGTTCAGATTAATTCATGTCTTATTGTGCCAACTTAATGCATATGTTCATGTCTTGTATGTGCCTACTGTTTTGAATATGTCTTGTATATGCCCATTCCCTATGTTTGATTATGAATGGAGTTCTGTCATGAGTTGATTGTTTTATTATCATCACAAGTCATTTTGCATTAGATACAAATGTTGATAAGATTGTAATGTTTGAGTCTGCTACAGCAGCTTTGAGTGTGCCTTGACGACATCATTAGACTTTGAATCTTTTGCTGACGGTTTAGGTTAGAGGTTCATGGGTGCTGATTCATGTTGTGTTTGAATGTGTCATGTTTGAAGCTATGTTTGGTTTGGATCTGTAACATTCTGTTTTGCACTTTCAACTCAAGAACAAATTTTGTAACTCACACACCACTTTCAATTCTAGCATATTTTGGATGCATCCTTATGTTCAAACTTCTCATATACCATGTTTAGAATGTGTGCACATCATTTATTTGACCAAAGCTTGATAGGATTGTACTCACACTTTGAAAACGCATTTCAAACACAATTTCATCATTTTGCAACTCATATGCCATTTTCTCATTCCAAGTGTTTTTGATCAAACTTCTTGTTGAAATTCATTCCAAATCATGTTTGGAATTTGCTCAGAGCCTCACCTTGTTTTAACATGCTTCAGCTTGCAACTTTGAACTCAAAATGCATTTCAAACCTTCATTATGCATAAGCCATCGTGTTTTATTGTGTGTGCATTTTCTCAAAATTTGGATTGCACCATCGTGATCCTTATGAAAAAACAAGTGAGTTAGACTAAAATTTCACTGAAATTGGGGAAGATTTGAATGAGTTGTGATCGAATTGTATTTTGAGTTTCCACTTGATCTTGCCTTGACAAAGCCCAGCCTGCGAACGCTTTTGAGTATATATGCACATGGGGTGGCTTGATACAACGGATGTATCGCCACCCCAGTGGTTGTAACCTTGCCTTGCCAAGCCTTGAACCTAAGTTCGACCCCCAGCGGGGGCGTTTTTGTTTCTTTTTTTATTATTTTCATGTTTTTAATATTTTTGCTTTCTTTTTCCATTTCTTTTCACATGCGTTTAGTGGCTGGTGTGGCTTAGTTTTGAGCCTGCAACCCCAAGGTCTTGGGTTCACGCCTTGGGGGAGCCCCTTTCTTATTTTTAGTACCTTGTTTATTTTATTTTATTCTTTTCTTCTTGTTTTGTTTTATTTATTTTAAAAATAGTTTTAAATATCCTAAAATCCAAAAAAATCACTTTTCAATATTTTATTGTGTTAATTTATTTTTCATCATTTTTATTTTAATTTTCATTTTATTTTATCATTTTTATTTTGGATTTATCAATCACTGTGCTTTGTGGCATATCACTTGTTCCAGTTAATTTCTTTTCTTTCTCATTTCATTTGTGAGTGAATTATTTAGTGTTTACTTGGCTTTATGCCATGATCCCCCTAGGATTCCTAGTCCCTCCGTTTAGGATGGGAGTAGGAGAGACATTAGGTGTTCAATCCTATGCATGATAACATTAGGATAGTATCTTCCCTTTCATCCCAACTTTAGGAGAATTGTGCATGATAACTTTAGGATCCAGTTTCCCCTTAGTCTTTCTCTTCTCATCTCCTAAACCATTTAAAACACTTAATAAAGGATAATTTGTGTCGTACGCTATGAGCCTCCTCTCAACTGTCTAGAGTGTTTAGCGTATGCCCTTTGGGAGATATGTGACGCATTCGCTCTCGAGTCATAGTCTTTAGTGCGACATGAGTTTCAAACCATAACTCAATCCACTTCTTGTCTTAAAAAATACAAAAACAAAAAAATCAAATCTTTTTATCCTTCGGGATCTTAATTGGAAAATCATTTTCAGAAAAGAGTGTGTTAAGCTTTGGTTCCACCGCAAACAGGCATCGTCCCTAACTGCTGGAACCACTGTTTAACCTTACTCGGTTTAAAACACTTGAACCAACCTGTGGTCGTGTCAGCCCGAACTACATTTGCTCTGATTTCTCGTACCAGACGAGGATACATAGGCACAAGACAGCGATGTCTTGGCGAGCAACCTCCGCCACCTTTCACCCGTAGTTTCTGAACTACGTTGATTCTGACTTTCCCATTGCACGAGGGAATACGTAGGCATAGAGCGGCGATGCTCTATCGAGTCACTTTCCTTTTCTTTCGTCCCTATGAGCCTTTAACATAGATAGATTAACACCCTTTTAGATAGACAACAAGCGTGGATCTTGTCGAGTACGACGGACGTGATGGGTGCTAATACCTTCCCCTTGCGTAACCGACTCCCGAACCCGAGATTTGGTTGCGATGACCTGTCTTATTCCCTTTTCCTAGGTTTTCTCTGATCGTTTCCTTTCCCTCTCTTTGGGATAAATAACAAACGGTGGCGACTCTTCTGTCCTTGCCAGCCCCTCTTCGCAGTGATGCGACAACAACATTTACACAAGCATGAAATCAAGGTGAATCAAAGAGGTATAATGTTACAACACCATACAAGGTGTAATGATGTTTAAATAAATAAGAAAACATGAAAGGAAACCATAAAGTACACAACAAGGTTCTTAAGAGAAACTAAGGTATCAAACTTTGAATATACACAAAGGAAAGAAAAATAAATCTTTTTGAACATTTCTTGACATAGATGAAAAATAGACATCATCTAGAACATAATGCAAAACAATTGGAGTCAAAATGATAAAAAAAACAAGGAAGTTATGATCAAATCAAATTTCTTAAGAAACCATAAAAAACAAGTATTAAAAAAAAGAAGAGCAATGCGCACCATAGGGTTTGAACCCACGCTAAGGAGGTTCCCACCCAAAACCAAGACAAACTGAGCTGCGCGCGCATTGTTAATAATGAAAGCAGACATGTAAAAATATAGCAAGCACATGAAGAAATCAGAAAAATACCAAAAGGATTGATCAGCAAGATCGAACCCAGGGAAGTCAAGGCAAGGTTCTACCACTGGGGTGGTTGTTATATCTAAACAATATACGCTTCTAAATGTTTTTATTTTAAAACAACTTCAAATGGCCAAATCAGCACTCAGTTAGCGCCACGTCACACTGTAACACCCATTTCTACCCCACGATTAATAAGGCAAAAAAACACAGATATCAGAGTAAAATTATTAAATTCATAAAGCCATCAAAAGGGCGTACATTTCCCAAATCAACAAAGTCGGTCAAGGCTCCATAAACAACGGGTTTTCTCAAAATAATCAATTTGCACAAAGCAGCGGAACTCAAAGGCATAAATCAAGGTTTCCTCATCAAGGAAAAATAAGCAAAATAATTCAACAGTATATAGTTTAACTCAAAATAACCCAACCCGATGTTACATATCAGAGCAAGACCCTCTAAGCTAACTAAAAGGCTAAAAACTCAAAACTTCAAAAATACTCCTCGATGGCATCCACGGCTAAACTTGGTCATTTGCACGTTACCCATGTGGAGGTAACATTCAAACAGGCAGGGTGAGTAAAATAATTCATAATAACCAATGTATAAAAATCAACATAAAAAACGACGTCATATTTATATTTTCAACACATTCATATCCTTCAATGGGACTCGAAGGCCATAACATCATAATTTATACAAAAAGGCTCATAAATGAAAATGCAACAAGACTCGATGCATGTGGTACCAATCATCACAGCGCGATGGACACTGGGCCATCAACCCTCCATAGATCCCCATCAATAGGATCGATTCTACTAGAGAACCGAAGCACATCAAAACACTTCACATCCACATAATGGGATTGAAGCCAAAGTAATCGAGGTCCTGAACCGAAGTCCGAATGCAAATGAATGCATGATGCACACGTCACAAATCATCCTCATATAACAGCATAGGTGCATCATTATTCATCATATTCATCATCATGTCAATCATCATCATATCTCATATCATCACATAATTCATCAAAGTCATGGTAATATCATCATATTAAGTCATATAAATCATCATATCATCATGTACACATCATATAAAACTCACAGTCAGACTCATGTTAATTCATCACAGAAATCACAGAATCAAACATCAAGGCATCGCTGCACACAATCAACATTCGCGAAACTCAGATACGTTTGATGGCATGTTCGCTAGGCGAGTATGAGGCGAGTTTCTTCGCTAGGCGAGTCTGGGAGCAACATTGTTCGCTAGGCAAAGCTTTCTTCGCTAGGCGAACTGTGCGATGACAGCAAATTATGCTACGCATCAGACCTGATTTCTACCAAAAAGGCTCTACGATTCACTTACCCAATGCCCCCAAAACATCCCTAAATCATCCCTAATGTCCTACGGCGATAAAGGCACAAAACCTACGGTTTATTAGGCCAATCCCGGAACACATTCAGCCCTAAATCACAATTTTTCCTTCAATTACACCCTAATGCATTAGAGTTACTCACATTCAAATATTCCTATTCCTTCAGGGTCAGACATATAACAATTCAAGGTTTTGGCCACGAAGGCCTAAGGTTTCCCTTTCTCATATTATGCTCTAACTGTCAGGAATACTTACCACTACACCACAACATCAGAGTTCCCACAACTAGATTTAGGCCACGAAGGCCAAAATCCCTTTTTCTCATAATTCTCCATAAAACCCTTAAATCAACCTCACTACATCGAAATCTGCACATAGAAAATCATGGAAAGCTATACTCCCCATACCTTAAACGTTGATTCAAAGCCTTCATGAATCTGTCAGGGAATCCTTCAACGCTTCTGCCTCCAATTTCCTCTTCAGAGATCTCTGGCCTCAATTCTTCACGGTTAACACAAAATGAATCCTAAAACCCTTCAGAACTCCATTTTTGTTAAACCTAGACTTGGGCCTCACAATTTGGGTTTTTCCCATAATATCCTTACTAACTCCTCTTAATGCCCAAATTACCCTTCTTTCACTATTATTTATTTTAATTCATAATAATACTAATAAGTTAATATTATATACTATTAATCAAATAAATAACCCACAAATTGCACAATTTTCCAATAATCCCCAAACTACCGAAAATCACCGAAAAATGAATATTCTCAATTAAATAAATTAATTAAAATATCCTAATTAAATTTGGGGTGTTACAACTCTCCCCCACTTAAAAGAATTTTCGTCCTCGAAAATTACCTCAAGAAAACAGAGTCGGATACGACTCCTTTATCTTATCTACACGCTCCCAAGTCCAACTTTCTCCAGCTAGTCCTCCCCACAATACCTTCACTAAGGCAATCTCCTTACCTCGCAAATGCTTCACTTTTCGTTCATCAATCCGAACAGGCAACACCTCAACAGTCAAATCATGTCGCACTTGTACCATCTATCTGAATCACATGCGACGGATCTGGAATGTACTTCCTCAACTGAGATACATGAAACACATCATGTAAATTCACAAGCGACGGCGGTAAAACAATCTGATATGCTACTTCCCCCACCCTCTGCAAAAGCTGATACGGACCAACAAAGCGCGATGTGAGCTTTCGAGACTTCAAAGCTCGGCCAACACCAGTTACCGGCGTAACTCTCAAAAACATGTGATCTCCCTCTTGGAATTCAAGTGCTTTCCTCCTCTTATCATGGTAACTCTTCTGACGACTCTGCGATGCTTTCATCTTTTCTTGGATCATCCTGATCTTTTCAATTGTCTCCTGCACAATCTCAGGTCCGAGTACAACACTCTCGCCTGACTCATACCAACACAATGAAGTCCTACACCTCATACCATACAAAGTCTCATACAGTGCCATTCTGATACTAGAATGGTAACTGTTATTGTAGGTAAACTCAATCAACGATAAATGACTATCCCACTATCCCAAGGACGGGATAGCTCTCTCTGTCTGTCCATCCGTCTGCAGATGATAGGCAGAAGTCAACCTCAACTTAGTACCCAAAGCTGTCTGCAAACTTTCCCAAAACCTCGATATAAATCTTGGATCTCTATCAGACACAATACTTTATGGAACACCATTCAACTTTATAATCTGATCAATATACAACTCGGCAAGCTCCTGCAACGAATAATTGATCCTCATCGGTATAAAATGAGCCAATTTGGTTAATCTATCAACAATCAACCAAATCGAATCATATCCCTTCAAAGTCTTCGGTAAACCAGTCACGATCTGATGTTCAATCTTCGACTTCTGACAAGTCAAACAAGCATACACAAATTCTACAGTTTCCTTCTTCATACTCAACCACCAAAACAACTTCTTCAAGTCTTGATACATCTTTGTGGCACCAGGATGAATACTCAACCCGCTTCTGTGACCTTCCTCAAGAATACTCTTCTTGATTTCTACAACATCGGGAACACACACTCTATCTCGAAACCTTATCACACCAATCTCATCGATCCGAAATTCACCTCTGTTACCTTGATTGATTAACGTGAGACAATCCACCAAACTCGAGTCAGACTTCTGACCTTTTTCGATCTCTTGGAGAATACCACTAGTCAACTTCAGCATTCCCAACTTCACACTGTTAGGGGTCTCTTCACAAACCAAACTCAAATCTCTGAATTGCTCAATCAGTTCTAACTCTCGAACCATAAGCATCGACATATGCAAAGACTACTCAACGCATCAGTTACAACATTAGCCTTACCAGGATGGTAACTCAATTCAAATTCATAGTTCTTCAGAAGTTCAAGCCATCTTCTCTGCCTCTTGTTCAACACCTTTTGATCAAACAAATACTTCAGACTCTTGTGATCACTAAACACTTCGAATCTAGACCAAAAAAGATAATGTCGCCAAATCTTCAACACAAACACCACAACGACCAACTCTAAGTCACCCGTAAGATAATTCCTTTCATGAATCTTCAATTGTCTGGAAGCATAAGCAACCACCTGACCTGTTGCACCCCGAATTTGTCCTACCTTTACATAGTTTCTAGTGCCACTTTATTTCGAATGAATAAAATGGCACAATTGGCAAGAGACCGTGTGTAAGTAGTTGTGAGTGTGAGAGGTCGAGAGTTCGAATCCCACCTTCTTCACTTTTTGTTTTGTTTCTTTTATTTTTATCCTAACTTTTCTATTTTCATAAAAAAAATAACAAAAATAGTTTTTTTTATTATTTAATTATTATTTTCGTATTTTATTTAAATTATTTTTTAAAAAATATTATTTTTTCACTTTTTTTTCATATTATTCATAAAAACATCCAAAAATCATAAAATTAAAAATATTAGAAAAGATTTTATTCTTTTAAGTTTGTTTTAATTTGTTTTTTTAGCTTTGACTAATTATTTAAGTTGGGCTTTAAAGTGGACATTAGGTTAGAGTTAACCCTAATTTGTTACCTATATAAACATGAGTTGCATTTGAGAAAAGGAGAAGGAGACAAAAGAAAAAACGGCGGTCGTTCTCACGATTTATCAGAAGCGGGGAGATTTTTGAAAAACCTTCAAGGCTTCATCATCAAGATCAAAGATTCACCACCATCGTCCGATAGAAGCTTTGAATCCGACCGTTATTCCGTAAGAAATTTATCAAAATTGATTTATGGTTTTGTTTTCAAGGTTTTTTTTCAGGGACACATTCAGCGGAAGAGGAACCGCACATGCAACACGAAAGAGATGAGAGAAGCTTTGGAAAAATGGAGCGAAAAGCTCTTTGAAGCTTTAATGGTCGCCGCGTGGGACAAAGAGAATGAAGAAGATGAGAAACCTCTTATAATAACAAATGATTCGTTTCCCCCTCCCCTTTTAATTAGGTTCCTTTTCTTTTTTTTCTTTATTTTTATTAATTATTAATTATTTTATTATTTTATTATTTTATTAGTTTATGATTTAACAATAGTAATAATTAATATAACATTTTTCTTAATTAATCTTTTTCCTTTAATAAATCTAAAATAAAAACTATGTTTTCATAATAAAAAATCTTTATTTTTTCTCATAATAAAAATTTAAACTCTTTTTTTTTTATAATAAAATTTAAGACTCTATTTTTCACAAAAAGTTATGAACTCTTCTAAATTTAGATCTTAAAATAGCCATGAAATTAACACATTTGTTTTTAGTAAAAATTCGAAATCCATTATTCTCTTTTGAATAAAAATAAAAAAAATAAGAAGTTCCTAACGTTCCCGTCCTTTTTCTTTTTCGTCTAATACTCCTTAATTTGTTTGTTTCAGCTTATTATTATTTTATTTGTTCGTCTTTGTCCCATGGATGTAATTTACGCAAGCCCATGGTCGCGGTTTATTTTTTATTTCGCATTTTTTGGGGATTTGTAATTTACGCGAGTGATCGTCGCGATGCTTTCTTTATCGCTTTCATTATTTTCCGTATTTTATTTCTGTTGTATAATAATTTGCTATATCTTGCATGATTTGCCGTTAAAATCCCCTCCGAAGGAATTAGGTCTAGTCGTTTGACCGCCTAGTCAATAACCCTAATTTTTGACCGTTTCAAAAACCCTAATAGCCTAGGTGTCCCGTCGTGGACGAAAATGCCCTTTACCCTAACATTAGGTCAAAGAGTCGCCGTACTTTGTTTAGGGTTTCCCGCCGTGGAATCCCTAATTTAACCCTAATTTCAATTAACAAATTAAACATAGAAATAGAAGTTTCAAAGACTCCACGTAAGCGTGTCCTTAAGATATGTTTATTCCCCATTGAAACCTTGACCACAGTCAAGAAGTTTCTAACCTCCCTTTTGAGGGGAACTACAATTACTCTGATTCCATTCCCGTCAGGATATGTAGGCACAAGATGCGACGTCTTGCCGAGTAAACTTAGGACTAACCCTTAGGTCTTTAGGTCACTCTATCCCTTAATATATATTAAAGCAGATAATAAAATATAAAAAAAGCATACAATAAATAAAAGGTTCCTGTAGAGTACTACAGAAGTTTAGGGTGCTAGTACCTTCCCTAAGCTTAACCAACCCCTTACCTAGATCTCTCCCCGCATTGTCTTTACAATGCAAAATTAGGTTTTCCTCTTTTGACCTTTTCCTTCGGATAAATCAAAGAGCGGTTGTAAACTAAAGATGCGATTCAATTGTCTAGAAGCATAAGCAACCACCTGACCATTCTACATCAGTACGCCTCCAAGACTCATCTTCGACGCATCACAATACACAACAAAAGACTCACTCGAACTTGGCAAAATCAACACTAGAGCAGTCATCAACGTCTTCTTGAGTTCTACAAAACTCTTCTCACAAGTAACATCCCACACATAAGCTTGACCCTTTCGAGTCAACTAAGTCAAAGGCAGTGCCAACTTAGAAAAGCCTTCTATAAACCTACGATAATAACTAGCTAATCCAAGGAAACTTCGAATCTCAGTAGCAGACTTTGGAGTCTCCCACTGCAACACAACATCAACCTTCAATGGATCCACCATAATTCCACTACTAGAAATCATATGGCCAAGGAAACTCACTTCCTTCAACCAAAACTCACACTTAGACAACTTGGCAAAGAGCTTCTTGTCTTTCAAGACCTGCAATACCACTCTTAGATGTTGCGCATGCTCTTCATTGGGTTTAGAATATATCAAGATAACATCAATGAAAACTACCACAAACTGATTCAAATAAGGATGAAAAACCCTATTCATATACTCCATGAATACACCAGGTGCATTAGACACACCAAAAGGCATCACAGTATACTCATAGTGTCCATACCTCGTCCTGAAATCCGTCCTCGGGATATCATCATGCTTAACACGAATCTGATGATAACCAGACCTCAAATCAATCTTTCTAAACACACAAGCACCCACCAATTGATCCATCAAATCATCAATCCTTGGAAGTGGATACTTGTTCTTAATCGTTACCTTATTCAACTGTCGATAATCCACACACAATCTCATACTACCATCTTTCTTCTTCAACAACACAGGAGCACCCCACGGAGAAACACTCGGTGAATAAACTTCTTCTCAAGCAAATCTTCCAACTGTTTCTTCAACTCTCCTAACTCAGATGTAGACATCTGATAAGGAGCCATCGACACAGGACTAGTGCCCAATATCACATCAATAGTAAACTCTACCTCACGCTTAGGAGGTAAGTCACTCATGTCGTCTAGAAACACCTCTGGAAATTCCCGAACAACTGGTAGTTCCACTCTCACTGCTTCATCATCAACTTGAAGCGATGTAAACAATGCAAACATCTGAGCCTCATCTTCCAAGAGTCTTTCTACTTGCTTGGCAGATACAAACGTCAACTCTCCATCATCATTAAACTCAGGAAACCTCACAGTCTTGCTGTAGCAATCAATATGAACATAGTTGTACTCCAACCAGTTCATTCCAAGAATTACATCAATTTGATGGAAAGGTAGACATACCAAGTCCATCACAAAATTCTTATCATAAATGGTCAAAGGGCAGCTCAAACAGACTAACACAGTAGTCACAGAACCACTAGCCGGGGTATCAATAACCATACTCCCAATCATAGAAGATAATTTCAAATTCAACCTCTTAGCACATTCAAGCAAAATCAATGAATGAGTAGCACCAATATCAACTATAGCAATCAATTCAACATCATTAATAAAATAATTACGTCTGATCAAGTTATCTGTCTTGGATTCTTCTGCACCGCTCAAAGCAAACACCCTACCACTTGTCTAAGCAGCAGTAGCAGTCTTCTTTGGCTGCTGGCACTAGGTACTGATATGATCCTTCTCTCCACAGTTGAAGCAAGTCAGAGCTTCATCTTTACAATCAATAGCTCTATGACCCCTTTTGCCACAACGATTACATCTCAGCGCTCTGCAATTCTCAGCACGGTGGCCTTGCTCGCCACACTTATAACACTTACCTGGAGCAGTAGTCGCTCCCCCACCTGGCTTTTTCCCATCAGAAGCCTTCTGCTTCCCTTTATCACCTAAAGTCACATACGGCTTCCCTCTATACTGACCTTTCTCTTTATTCTCACTCAACTGCTTGTAGTGAGTAGATCGAGCTCAGCTATCCTTATCATAAATTCTGCTCTTGTCCACCAATTCTGAAAACCGACGAATCTGCTGGTACCCAATTCCTTTCTTAATCTCTGGTCTCAATCCATTGTCAAACTTGAGACACTTTGACATCTCTACGTCAACATGATTGTAATGCGGACAAAACTTCACTAAGGACTCAAACTTTGCCACATACTCAGCCACGGTCATATTCCCTTGTTTCAGCTCATGGAATTCCACCTCTTTCTTGCCCCGAACATCTTCAGGAAAATACTTCCTCAAAAATTCTTCCTTAAACAATGTCCAAGTTATTGCAATGCCAGCACCTCCCAATCTCTTACGAGTGTTATTGTTAGCTCCCAAATTCGACATTGCCTTGGGTTGCTAAACTTTAAGACATAATTAATGTCTAAGTAAAATGAAGCAAAGAGGTTTCGACAGCCTCTAAGGAATTTTCTAAGCTGAACTGTTGAAATAACTTGGAAAAATTAAGAAGCCTAAAGTTGTGAGCATTTCGACCGAGTCAGAGGTCATTCGACCAAAAATTCCGCAAATGGCATTGCTACGTCGTTTTGAAATTCAAAAAAAAAAAAAATTGGAGGGAGGAGTTTGGTTCATAAGACACGTGGCGAGTTCTAGAGCAGGAAGTTACATGCAAATGACACTTGTCAGATCGAGGAGATACTAGGAAGTTATTAGCAGTTAATTATTAGCATTATAAATAGGGATTTGTTAGGCAGATTTCTGGTGTGTTTTACCATTTGTACAAAGTAACTCCAATCAAATTTACTCAAAGTACCCGAGTGTGAGAAAAGAGTATTTTCACGGAGAATGTACGTTATGTAAAATCACCAACTTTTCAATAAAGTCTTTTACAATTTTAGCAAATATTTACATTTCCTCTGTCGAACCACTTGTGCAAGTGTTACGTTTTTCCTTTACCTTTCCTGCATCTTTTACTCCAATTCCTTCTTCCCTTTAAACTTTTTACCCTTTTCGATCAGCCTTTTTTACAAATCTTTTACAGCGTTTCTTTAAGTTTATGCACTTTAAAATACCCAGCCAAAGTCTTTTTCATTGCAAGCACAGTTACCAATTCGTTATCACAAGTACTTTAAATTTAATTCTAAACGTAGAATACTTTAGCACATGTCCTAGGATCAATCTGATCGGTCCTGTGAGTCACCAAAGTCAAATTTGTAAGATCAACGGTTGTTTTCTGATTTTCAAGGGAAACAAAATGGCACGCCCAGTGGGACAGTGCTAAATATCCCCGCGATTTAGAATTAAAAGAGTCTCATTCACAAGTCTTAGTAATCTTCGTAGAAAGTACATTATATGTTACTAAGAAGTGGTAGAATTACTGCTGCTAACGAAGAAAGACGAACAATCCTTAGGAATATGGCGACGGAAGCGAACCAGCCAAACAATCCTAACCCACAAGCCCAAGGTTCTGGCGAAGGAACCAGTAACAACATGGTCCCACCGCCTATACCATCAACAGGAGAGCAAGTAGCGCCTCCTATAAGGTCAGAGCAAACCGTCGCCCCAGTAGGATCTGGGAAAACGATAGTTAGGCCTTACACACAACCCGTATTGGAGTATATTGGGCCACCAGTGTCGAATCCCCAAACTCCAATAGCAGGACCACCAGTGTCAAGGCAGTTTGCCCCTCTTGGTCTTTCGCAGTTGCCAAGGAATCCCCCGTATGGGATGTCAACGACTGTAATGCAGGGGCTGCAAAATGCGCCCCCAATATTTTCTGAAAACACAATGGCGTCACCTTTGCAAGGATTAGGGCCTGGTTCAAACATTGGTCGAAACCCTCAGAGTT
The DNA here is from genome assembly GCA_963859935.3 of Lathyrus sativus. Classification (NCBI taxonomy): domain Eukaryota; kingdom Viridiplantae; phylum Streptophyta; class Magnoliopsida; order Fabales; family Fabaceae; genus Lathyrus; species Lathyrus sativus. The sequence goes on along the minus strand of OZ012739.1, from coordinate 237,768,970 downwards.
TAAGTCTAGGATACTCGACTCAAGGTCCCAATCTAACCAATACGTCTGTTGCCTGCTTGAGGCAGCAGATGGATGAGAGTAACTTACAAATGGTTCAAACCCTCTCCCAGACTATGGGTGAGATCTTTCAGCCATTAATTCGAGACACAACTCACGCTAACCAACAACTGGCGACACAGTTAACACGCTTGACTGAATTTATAGGGGTACCTCCGTTAGAAAGAAACCAAGCCCCTGTGTGGAATACTCCACAACAAATTCCAAGAGTAGCGCCAGAAGCTAATTTAGAGAACCAAGGAGGAATAGACCCTTATGTTGTCGAAACCCCCAGAGTCCAGGTCGAGAGAAACCCAGAAATAGTTATGGTGAATCGAAACCAGGATGCAGACAACGTGGTCCAGCAAGTAAGACACAACAACCTCGCGGTCGAAAACAACTTGGCTACGATGGTAGAAAGAATCATGACTCGAAATGGCCTAAACACTGGGTTTACTAGGCCAAATTATACTTCACCAATAGTCGACTACATCCTTCGAGCGGAATTACCCCCTAGGACTAAGGTGCCTAAGTTCACTAAGTTTTCAGGGGACACAACGGAGTCCACCGTCGAACACGTAGCACGCTATATAATTGAGGCTGGGGAGATAGCCAATGACGAAAGCCTTAGGATAAAATACTTCCCAAGTTCTCTTACAAATAACGCCTTCACGTGGTTTACCACTTTACCAACAAGTACAATATGTAACTGGACGCAGTTAGAACGGCTCTTCCATGAACAGTTTTACATGGGCCAAACGAAGATTAGTTTGAAAGAGTTGGCCAGTGTAAAGCGTAAGTTTTCAGAGCCAATTGAAGAATACCTCAATAGGTTTCGACTACTTAAGGCAAGGTGTTTTACGCAGGTGCCTGAACATGAGTTGGTCGAAATGGCAGCAGGAGGTTTAGATTACTCTATTAGGAAGAAATTAGATACGCAGTATCTGAGAGATATGGCCCAATTGACCGACAGAGTCCGACAGCTAGAAAGGCTGAAAGACGAAAAGTCAAGATTTAACAAAGGCAAGAAAGTATCTTTTGTCGAACTCAATGAAAGTAGCGAAGGGGCTTGCGAATAGTCCCCCTACTTCAAGGAGAATGAAGTCGATCTTGCTGAATTAAAACAGGGTCCCCCATATTCCTGTCGAGTACTGGCCCCTCCTCAAGGAAAGGGTTTTGTCGAATCAGAAAAGAATGATAGGTTCCCTAAGAAAACCTACACCTTTGACATCACGAAATGTGATGAAATCTTCGATTTGCTAGTAAAAGATGGGCAGATGATAGTGCCGCCTGGTGCTAAAACACCGCCCTTAGAGCAACGAAAAAAGAGAGGTTTTTGTAAGTACCATAATTTTCTGGGTCATAAAACATCTCAATGTTTTCTTTTCAAGGATCTCGTCCAGAATGCGATACAGGAGGGACGCTTGAAGTTTGGAGATAAGGCGAAGGGCCAGATGAAGGTGGATGCTGACCCGCTGCAATTGGCTGATGCTCTTTATGCTGAACCTATGGAAGCAAACATGATAGATGCCACTGAGGGCATCGAGTTTTCTGTTAACATGATGGAGGTTACTGGGGACCTCATTTCAGCATCAGTGATGGCGAAATGCGTCATGGGTTTCGGTTTGGACGATACGGCAGTTACAGTCGAGGAGAATACTGGTCGAAACGATAACGATTCAAGTCTAAGGGTTCAAAGTCATCCAAGTTACGCCATGGTAACCAAGGAAACAGCTGACCATTTCGTCAGAATGGACCAGGCCACTGATGGCTTGGAAAGAATAGAGCTAGGCGGGACGGTCGAAGTCAATATAGTCGACATTAACCCATCAGAGACCATGGAAGAGAAAGAATCAAAACACCATGAGGGATGTAGCAGGTTAGCATACCCAAAGACAGAAGAGTCAATCGTTGGTTTTTTACATCGGTGCAAAGACAATGGATCGAGCGTGATGCTGTGCCCCAGGTGCAGCGCCATTTTCGATAGAAAAGCAGCAGAGAAGCTAGAGGGAGAACGTCGACGTCGTCTGAACAGAGGTGGCCATGGTTTTGATCAACGAAAGAGCTACCACAGGAGGACAGAAGACTAACGGTCTGAACCTCGAATCAGGCCACCAAGTGCTAGGCCCTCCAGTTTCAAACCTGTTGTAGATTCCGCTGATGAAAAGTGGAGGAAGCCTAATGAAGAGAGGGCGCAAGGGCAGCAAAGGTGGAAGAGCTTTGAAGTAAATCGTGGATCTTCGGTCTCCTACAGCAAGGAGTATCAATCCTCTAAAACAGCGCACATATCTGAAAACTATAAAGGTAAGAATCCTATGACTAGATCTCAATGGAGGAGAGAGCAAAGAAGAAGAAAGGCCCTCAGAGAAGAGAGGGAGAAAAGTCAGTCAAAGAATATTTCAAACCCTCCCGGAGAAGAAGAACAGCAGTCAAAGATAGCTGAAAAGTTACCAGTTGGGCGAAGGTTGTTTTCGCCTAAACAAGACAGACCAACGGAAGGGGACGAAGACATGACAGATAATTTTGACTCAGATGACTCTTTGGACCTGGTGGTCAACGTGGTGTCGGCGATGCCCCGGGAATTCAATAGGGTTTCAGAGGTCGAAGAACCAGGCGCAGACGCTGAGTGGGAAATGGTAGCACATAAACCTATATGCTATTACGTGATGAACAACGGCTGTGTCGAAGAGCAAAACGCTTTCTTCGAACGGCCCACTGAAGAAATGAGGACCCACCTGAAACCGTTGTATATTACAGCAAAAGTGGAGAACATCCCCATCAACAAAATACTGGTGGATTGTGGCGCTACGGTAAACCTGATGCCACATTCTTTGCTGACCAAAATAGGAAAGCATGACGCTGATACAAAGCCACATAATACGGTTTTGTCGAATTATGAAGGAAAAGTAGGAACCACCAGGGGTGTGATTCAGGTGGACGTAACCGTCGGAACAATTACAAGACCAACGGTATTCATGGTGGTCGAAACCACGACCAACTACAATATTTGCTTGGCCGAGAATGGATACATGGCATTGGAGCACTGCCATCATCGATGCATCAAAGGATTGCCATCTGGAGGCCAGATGGCATAGTTGAAAATATTGAAGTTGATCAAGGATACTTCAGGATGCCAAGAAGGCAAATAGATCAGTTCCAATTCGACAAGCACTTGGCCAGCATAGGCCCTTGTGCTCCAGCGGACTTTGAGTTCGCACCAAATGACGAGGTATACTACTCACTATACCTCCACCTTGTCGACGGATTTCGTTGGGATAGGGAAATACCTGGGGAGAGACTCCCATACCTGGGGGCAGCCCCAGTTGACCCCACTGGGTGGGGGAGTGAGTTTGATGACTGAAGCAGCGGTGCTGCAAAGAATTTCGGCCTATGTGGCTGAAACCAAATTACAAACGGCCGTAATGGCCGCCCATGACAAAATCGTTGAAGAAGCCACCAAAATGCAGCGTGAGAGCCAGAGGCTCGATGCCATCTATGATGACGAACCTCTGGTATTCGAAAGAGATCCTTTGGGGAACGACATCAAAATGCTCGCACAGGATCCATTGGAGGAAATTGATTTAGGAGAGGGTCCAACCAGGAGGCCAACGTACATTAGTGCTAACCTCGACCCTCAGCTGAAGATCGAAGTCATCCAGTTGCTCCGGGATTATAAGGATTGTTTCGCCTAGGACTATGACGAAATGCCTGGGTTGCAAAAAGATTTGGTGGAACATAAGCTACCAATAAAACCTGGAAAGAAGCCCGTCAAACAGGGCCCAAGGCGTTTTGCTCCAGAGGTCATGTCGAAGATCAAGGAGGAAATCGAAAGGCTCCTTCGTTGCAGATTCATTCTCACAGCGAGGTATGTCGAATGGCTGGCCAACATTGTCGCAGTCATCAAGAAGAACGGGTCCCTATGAGTGTGCATTGATTTCAGAGATTTGAATTCAGCCACTCCCAAAGACGAATATTCGATGCCAGTGGCGGAAATGTTAGTTGATTCAGCCGCTGGCCATGAGTACCTTAGTATGTTGGATGGTTATTCTGGATATAACCAGATTTTTATCGCAGAAGATGACGTCCCAATACAGCGTTTCGTTGTCCAGGGGCCTTAGGCACTTACGAATGGGTGTAATGCCATTTGGTCTAAAGAACGCTAGGGCAATGTACCAGCGAGCGATGAATTCTATATTCCATGATTTCATTGAATCTTTTATGCAAATATACATTGACGATATTGTGGTGAAATCTGTTTCAGGAAAAAGCCATCTGGATCATCTGCGACAATCGTTCGCCAGAATGAGGAAGTTCGGCCTCAAAATGAATCCGTTAAAGTGCGCGTTTTGTGTACAGGCGGGAGACTTCTTGGGTTTTTTTGTCCATAAGAAGGGAATCGAAATCAACCAGAATAAGACGAAGGCTATCTTAGAAACAAAAGCGCCGTCGAACAAAAAGGAGGTTCAATCGCTGCTGGGGAAAATTAACTTTCTAAGGAGGTTCATCTCTAACTTAAGCGGCAAGACACAAGCCTTCTCACCTTTGCTTCGAATTACTAGGGACAGATTCGAGTGGGGCTAAGAGCAGCAGGAAGCCTTCGAAAAAATCAAAGACTACTTGGCTCACCCCCCAGTCCTTTCGCCTCCATGTAGAAGCAGGAGCATGCGATTGTACATAGCAGCGTCAGATAGAACTTTAGGGAGCATGTTGGCTCAGGAGGATGAGAATGGCGCCGAAAGGGCTACTTACTACCTTAGTAGAGTTTTAAATGACGCAGAAACTAGATATAGTGAAATCGAAAAGCTATGTCTATGTTTATATTTCTCATGTACAAAGTTAAAGCAATATATTAAACCAGTAGATGTTTGTGTTTCTTCGCACTTTGATGTTATTAAACACATGTTATCAAAACCTATTTTGCACAATCGAATTGGAAAATGGGCACTGGCACTGACAGAATATTCTTTGACTTATAGACCGCTAAAAGCAGTAAAAGGGCAAATAGTGGCAGACTTTATCGTCGACCACTCTATAAACGAGAATGCCCTGAATATAGTTGAAGTGGAACCATGGAAATTATACTTCGATGGCTCTAGCCACAAACATGGCACGGGTATTGGTCTGATGATTATTTCTCCAGATAAAATTCCAACAAAATTCAAGTATAAAGTCGAGGGGTTGTGTTCCAACAACGAGGCTGAATATGAAGCTTTAATAGCTGGACTTGAAATTTTGTTAGAATTGGGGGCAACCCAGGTCGAAATAATGGGCGATTCGGAATTAGTGATAAAACAGTTGACAAAAGAGTATAAATATGTTAAAGAAAATCTCATCATGTACTTCGTAGTGGCCAATAGGCTGCTTAAAAAATTCAAAGCGTCAACTATTCGACATATACCGAGAATACAGAACCAAGTAGCCAACGATCTAGCACAGATTGCCTTGGGATATAGGGTCTCGAAGGAAGACTTGCAGGAAGTAATCGAAGCTAGAGGCAAGGTAGTGTCGGTTGGGTTGAAGCCATCAGACTTGGAGGCTACAAAGTTTGGATATATGGATGAAGAGACTTTCGAAGTCTTTACCATCGGAGAATTGTTAGACAATGACTGGAGAAAGCCTTTAGTCGAATATCTCCAGAATCCGTCAATAGCCTCGGATCGAAAGATAAAATATCGAGCACTGAGCTACGTCTTGATGGGCAACGAATTGTTCAAAAAGACCCCTGAAGGAGTTTTGCTGAAATGCCTGAGTGAATCAGAGGCATACTTGGCGTTGTCAACAATCCACAGTGGGGCATGTGGTGCACACCAAGTTGGCCATAAAATGAAATGGTTGTTATTTCGACAAGGTTTGTACTGGCCTACGATGCTAAAGGATTGCATCGAGTTCGCCAAAGGGTGCCAGGAGTGTCAAGTTCATGCAGGCATACGACATGTCCCAGCAAGCGAATTACATTCCATAATTAAACCATGGCCGTTTAGAGGTTGGGCTTTGGACCTGATTGGAGAAATTCGACCAGCATCCTCAAAAAACCAAAAGTATATCTTAGTGGGGATAAATTACTTTACCAAGTGGGTCGAAGCAGTGCCTTTACCTAAAGTAGATCAAGAAGATGTGATTGAATTCATTCAGAAAAATATCATCTTTAGGTTTGGACTGCCAGAGACGATAACAACGGATCAAGGGTCGATCTTCACGGGTAGAAAGATGCAGGATTTCGCTAGAGAGATGGGGTTCAAACTCTTAACTTTAACCCCTTATTACGTGCAGGCTAACGGGCAAGTCGAGGCAGCAAATAAAGTGGTCATTGACATAATAAAGAAGCAAGTAGGAACCAAGCCAAAGAATTGGCACAAAGTGTTGGATCAGGTTCTATGGGCATGTCGAACGTCACCCAAAGAGGCAACCAACGCCACCCCATATCGTTTGACCTTTGGTCACGATGCAGTGTTGCCAGTCGAAATCCACATACAGTCGATTAGGGTACAAAGGCAACACGAAATTCCTAGAGAAGTCTATTGGGATATAATGCTCGATGAGGTCATAGACTTAGACGAAGAAAGATTGAAAGCTCTAGAATTGCTGAGAAGGCAGAAAAAGAGAGTGGAAAAGTCATACAATAAGAAGGTTAAAGCAAAAACCTTTTTAGTTGGAGACTTAGTTTGGAGAGTCATTTTGCCTATGGATCGAAAGGCCAAGACGCTGGGGAAATGGTCCCCAAAGTGGGAGGGACCCTTCCAAGTGTCGAGGGTTTTCTTTAATGGAGCCTATGAAGTGGAAGAATTGGGCAAAGAAAAGAGGATATTAAAAGTAAATGGTAAGTACTTGAAAAAGTACAGGCCTATGCTGCAAGAAGTTAAAATAACAACAGAGTAACAAAAAGTATAAAGCAAATCCATAAATGGTATTAATATTTGCCAAAATGGCGCGATAAGTTACAATAACAAAGATGACTTCAAAGGCCAGCAAAATATAGTCTGTTACAATATGTCAGTAAATTAGAAAGGAAGATTGGCCTTCATTTTAAGGTAGTTCGCCTTCTGAGATTCGATACGTTGTTGGAACGAGGCCCTTTCGTCAGTTAATCTAGCAACTTCTTCTTCTAAGCTTCGAGCCTCTTCTGCAAAAGTGATAGCATGTTCGAGTTCAGCAGCAAGGGCCGAATCGTCTTTGGAAGACAGTTGAGAAATCTTCTTTTCTTATTTCTTGATCTTGCCCTGAAGTTTCTTGATCTTTACTAACCTATAGAAGATATAGGTTAGTAACGTTGAAGCTTCATGAGAGGAAGCCAAATCGAAGGGAGATGACCTTCAAGGATTTCGGTCTCGATGTGAACATCTCCGATATTGAGATGAAGGTGCCCTCTAAAGGTATCAAGTGTATGTTTAGTCGGAACCACCCGTTGCGCTTTAGGCTTCGACTGCTGTCGAAGTATTTTTATACTATCCTTACAGATAAACCAGTCTGGAAATGGAGGGGCAAGAGCCACGCCAAAATCAGCGGTTGGTAATCGAGGGGTCTTTGGAGGAAAGAGTTTAAAAGCAACCTCATATCGTCTATCGTAAGGGATAGATGAGGGGATTTTCAGTTTCTCCATTCGTTTAGAAAATTTTTCTTTTAAAGTGACAGCAGCCTCGCGGACGGTTCGACTAACATCATTTGGTCGATAGGCAATTTCGAAGTACTTCTGGAAAGCTTATATCTCTTTGATATGAGTAGACGTACCTTTCTTGACTTTTTCCTGCACATCAATAAAAGCCTGGTCAATCAAGCGTGAAAAACTTGAAACATCAAGAAAGTTATTGGAGTAATGATTGGTCCACCAGTTGTAAAAATCTGGGGTACAAAGGTGAGAGGGTTCAAAATAAATTGGAGTAAAATGGGACTTATGGGCATAACGGGCCATTTGAGTCGAACACTCAAGTGGGTTGAAGCTAGTAGAGAGAAGGATAACATGAGACTTCTTATCATACAAGCACCTAGGCAATGATTGAATTAACCCAAATTGCCTCGACACCAAATTGGGTTGATAAGCGACTAATATTGCTTGTCCTCTGACAAGGTTGAGCTTATGAACTATCAAGCCTGGCGTCAAGAATCTCTCCCATATCAGGTTTGATTCTGCTTCTTGTTTTTGTGAAACTCGAGGAAATGACCTGGTGAACCATTCAGGGCCATACAGCCTATGAGCAAAAGGGGCCATCCTGGGAGTGAATTCATGCCTTTTTGCAAACAAGTGGATGAAGCTGGTAAGATTGGCACGAAGGCTTCGACCCTCTTCATTTGGTGTCAACTGAACCAAGCGTGGCCATTCGACCCGACGTTCAGATACCTGGGCTTCGTCGACCTCTCCTTTAAAGGGAAGGCTGTGCTCGAAGGTAGCATTCAACCATAGTTGAAGCAACCAAAATGGCCCTGCCATTATAAGAGCGCCATGGGTTTTTGGATCCCTCAGTTTATCAGCGCCTTCTCCTAAAGCCTCATATAGGCTGGCTAGTATCATCTCACTAAGGCATACGTCCCTTTTAAGGTGTAACTGATTCGCCAGGGTCAGGTACTTCCTCGCCACCTGCAAGGACTTTGTGCAAAAAATGCAACGAGACAACCACATAGCCAGAAAGGCTATGTGCTCCTCGTCTTCGACTACGTCGGTGTCTTTCTTATGATAATGATTTATGAAGGGTGTGTAAGTATGTTTCGTACTACCAAAACCTATGGTGTCCCGTGCATCAATTTCAGGATTGTAAGCCAATCCACATGGTCTTAATCGAACGATAACAGCCATGTCGAAGAGCGTGGGAGTCACCATTCTGCAGGGAAGATGGAAGGTATGGTGAGTGATGTCCCAAAAATACAAAGAGGAGGCCCGCATTAACAGACAGTAAGGTGGCCCAACCTTCGACAACATGATTAGGTCATAAATACCTATTTCTTTCCAATGTTGTGCCTTCGCTTTCTCTATTTTTGCCAACCAGTTAAGGTAAAGGTCAGAGTCTTTGAAGTACGACGTAGCTCTGAAGAGTCTTGCTCCATCATGTAAATATTTGAGGTCCACATTGAAGAGAGAAAGGTCATCTGGGTTATCAGAAGGGATTTTGCTAGCGTCTTTTTTCCCTAAGGGTTTGGTCTTCCGATAGGAGGGGAAAAAGTCACTCAAGGTGGAATAATCAAGGTTTGGGGGTGACAATGGGCCAGACATGGCTAAGGTATTTCCAGCCACATCAACGGGGATGATTACCTGAGATTCGTAGATGTGTCGTTTTTCTTCTGCTAACGATTCCCTGATGAGTTGTTGGTTCTTCGTGATTTTTGGTTCGCTCAAGGTAGCGAAAGGTGGCAATGCAGATGAAGAAGATGGTCTCCTAGTTTGAGTTTTCTTCTGTTGTTCAGCCATGATTGAAGTTTTTCAGAGAAAAAGGAGATTTTTTTCTTGTGTTGGAAAAACGGGTTTCTTCAGCAAAGAGGAGAAGAGTAAAGGGTGGTAAAGAGTAGAAAGTCTTATGAAATTTTTTTTGGTGATTTTATAAGGATTCAGAAAATTAAGAATTCTTACGTGGGTGAAGTTAGTGGGCCACGTGTGCCACCTAGTGGAAGAAGTAAGGGGCGGTTGTAACCTATACCCCTAGGCGATAAAAGGGTGATGATGTTTTCTGAATTTTTGTGAGTTCCAAGAAACCTGCCATGATGATGATGACGTCAGAAGCGTGCAAAGTGGCGCGGTTTTTAATATAAACATTTCTCTTTCTTCTGTTTTATCTTCCAAAGGATAAGAGGCAAACCAAAGGGTCTGATAGTATCGAAAAGATGGTGTCGAATGGGATACTATCAAAAAATGTCCTTTTCCTACAATAAGGTCGAAAAGAACATTCTTTGGGGGCAATTTGTTAGCTCCCAAATTCGACACTGCCTTGGGTTGCTAAACTTTAAGACATAATTAATGTCTAAGTAAAATGAAGCAAAGAGGTTTCGACAGCCTCTAAGGAATTTTCTAAGCTGAACTGTTGAAATAACTTGGAAAAATTAAGAAGCCTAAAGTTGTGAGCATTTCGACCGTGTCAGAGGTCATTCGACCGAAAATTTCGTAAATGACATGGCTACGTCGTTTTGAAATTCAAAAAAAAAAATTGGAGGGAGGAGTTTGGTTCATAAGACACGTGGCGAGTTCTAGAGTAGGAAGTTACATGCAAATGACACTTGTCAGATCGAGGAGATACTAGGAAGTTATTAGCAGTTAATTATTAGCATTATAAATAGGGATTTGTTAGGCAGATTTCTGGTGTGTTTTAACATTTGTACAAAGTAACTCCAATCAAATTTACTCAAAGTACCCGAGTGTGAGAAAAGAGTATTTTCACGGAGAATGTACGTTATGTAAAATCACCAACTTTTCAATAAAGTCTTTTACAATTTCAGCAAATATTTACATTTCCTCTGTCGAACCACTTGTGCAAGTGTTACGTTTTGCCTTTACCTTTCCTGCATCTTTTACTCCAATTCCTTCTTCCCTTTAAACTTTTTACCCTTTTCGATCAGCCTTTTTTACAAATCTTTTACAGCGTTTCTTTAAGTTTATGCACTTTAAAATACCCAGCCAAAGTCTTTTTCATTGCAAGCACAGTTACCAATTCGTTATCACAAGTAGTTTAAATTTAATTCTAAACGTAGAATACTTTAGCACATGTCCTAGGATCAATCTGATCGATCCTGTGAGTCACCAAAGTCAAATTTGGAAGATCAGCGGTTGTTTTCCAATTTTCAAGGGAAACAGTTATCCCACCAGTCTTCAGCTTCCTCTGCTAGCATATGCGTACCAAACTGCACCCGCTGAGCATCAGTGCATGCCATAAATCGGAAAATCTTCTCAATCACTTTCAGCCACTTCTGCGCATCATCAGGATCATAAGTGCCCACAAAAGTCGGCGGATTATTCCTCTGGAACTTTCCCAAAGCACGAAACGCATTTGGAGGTCCACCATTATGAGCCATCACTTGGGCAAGTGATTCCAGCGCATCAGCAATAGCACGATCATTTCTTCCAGCCATCTGCGACCACCAACAGGGTTATAAGAAACCAACTCATCAATAATGTTCTCACACTATCGACTAACAGGGGACTAACAACATAAAACTTGGCCGGACGGACCGACCTGCTCTGATACCACTAATGTAACACCCTTTTCTGCCCCATGATTAATAAGGCAAAATAACACAGATATCAGAGTAAAATTATTAAATTTCATAAAAGCCATCAAAAGGGCGTACATTTCCCAAATCAACAAAATCGGTCAAGGCTCCATAAACAACGGGTTTTCTCAAAATAATCAATTCGCACAAAGTAGAGGAACTCAAAGGCATAAATCAAGGTTTCCTCATCAGGGAAAAATAAGCAAAATAACTCAACAGTATATAGTTTAACTCAAAACAACCCAACCCAATGTTACATATCAGAGCAAGACCCTCTAAGCTAACCAAAAGGCTAAAAACTCAAAACTTCAAAAATACTCCTTGACGGCGTCCACGGCTAAACTTGGTCATCTGCACGTTACCCAAGTGGAGGTAACATTCAAACAGGCAGGGTGAGTAAAACAATTCATAATAACCAATGTATAAAAATCAACATATAAACGACATCATATTCATATTCAACATATTCATATCCTTCAATGGGCCTCGTAGGCCACAACGTCATAATTTATACAAAAAGGCTCATAAATGCAAATGCAACAAGACTCAATGCATGTGGTATCAATAATCACAACTCGATGGACATTGGGTCATCAACCCTCCATAGATCCCCATCAATAGGATCGATTCTACTAGAGAACTAGAGCACATCAAAACACTTCACATCCACACAATGGGATTGAAGCCAAAGTAATCGAGGTCCTGAACCGAAGTCCGAATGCACATGAATGCATGATGCACACCTCACAAATCATCCTCATATAACAACATAGGTGCATGATCATTCATCATATTCATCATCATGTCAATCATCATCATATCTCATATCATCATATAATTCATCAAAGTCATGGTAATGTCATCATATTAAGTCATATAAATCATCATGTCATCATGTATACATCTCATAAAACTCACAGTCATACTCATGTTAATTCATCACAGAAATTACAGAATCAAACATCAAGGTATCGCTGCACACGATCAACATTCGCGAAACTCTTCTACGTTTGCTGGCATGTTCGCTAGGCGAGTCTGGGGCAAGTTTCTTTGCTAGGCGAAGGATTCTTCGCTAGGTGAGTCTGGGAACAACATTGTTCGCTAGGCGAACTGTGCAATGACAGCAAATTCTGCTATGCACCAGAACTTATTTCTACCCAAAAGGCTCTACGATTCACTTACCCAATGCCCTTAAAACATCTCAAAATCATCCCTAAGGTCCTACGGCGATAAAGGCACAAAACCTACGGTTTATTAGGCCAATCCCTAAACACATTCAGCCCTAAATCAAAATTTTCCCTTCAATTACACCCTAAGGAATTAGAGTTACTCACATTCAAATATTCATATTCCTTCAGGGTCAGACATATAACAAATCAAGGTTTTGGCCACGAAGGCCCAAGGTTTCCCTTTCTCATATTATGCTCTAACTGTCAGGAATACTTACCACTACACCACAACATCAGAGTTCCCACAACTAGATTTAGGCTACAAAGGCCAAAACCCCTTTTTCTCATAATTCTCCATAAAACCCTTAAATTAACCTTACTACATCGAAATCTACACATAGAAAATCATGAAAATCTATACTCTCATACCTTAAACGTTGATTCAAAGCCTTCACAAATCTGTCAGGGAATCCTTCAACGCTTCTGCCTCCAATTTCCTCTTCAGAACTCCCTGGCCTCAATTCTTCACGGTTAACACAAAATGAATCCTAAAACCCTCAATTCCTCACAATTTGGGCGTTTCCCATAATATCCTTACTAACTCTTCTTAATGCCCAAATTACCCTTCTTTCACTATTATTTATTTTAATTCATAATAATACTAATAAATTAATATTATATACTATTAATCAAATAAATAACCCACAAATTGCACAATTTTCCAATAATCCCCAAACGACCGAAAATCACCGAAAAATGAATATTCTCAATTAAATAAATAAATTAAATTATTCAAATTAAATTTGGGGTGTTACACACACTGACTAGATTTCCGCTCAACTTCATCTTCTTCTTTGCTCTCTCATTTTCTCTCTTCCTTGTGCCCTAGAACAAACGACCATGGCCAGACCTTTCATCTCATGTATCTCTCTCATTTTTCCACCAAATCAAAAGAAGTAAAAAAAACAAAATCTCAACATTTTTCACAAGGAACAATAATATGACACTGTTTTGACATAACACTCAACGTATGAAGCAAAATACCTTCCATAACAGCGCAACACCAAATAACTTCAACATGTTACAACATGAAGTATTCAATGCAAACAAAGCAAGCATTCATCCAGAATCACAAAGTACCAAACATACTACATTTTTCTATTCAAATAACATCAAATCAGTGCATGAATATGAGAGTTTTAAAGGTCAGAATTTCTTACCTCTTGGAGAAATTCCAAGGCTTCTTTTCAGCTATTACAGATACACGATAACAATCTCCTCAACTTCCTTAAGTCCTTCAGAACTTGCTAGAATGGTTGGATCAGTTGGAAATAAGCTTGAGCACAGGTCACGATCCTTGTTGCAACAATGGAGGTTGAAGATGGCACTGTTTTTTTGGTGTGTTATAGAGCCACTTTAATGGGTTTAATGAAGTTTATCGGTGGTTTATGATGGTTATTTGAGAAATACACGAGTAGAATTTGTTTGGCCAGAGGTTTTGCAAAACTGGGGTGTTTTTGCAAGAACACTTAAATGCAAAAATGCAAGAGTGATTTTTGTGAGTTTTCTGGGATTTTTTATCCTCTTTTACAATGAGTGACATCCTATTTTTAGAGGAAGTGGGAAGTTTGAGAAGTTTTCAGAATCCATCTTTTTACAAACCAACCACTTGCATTTTCAAACAGCTCGTGATGATGATATTTGCTTGGTTCAAGGGATCAAGTACATTGCAACTGAGCTTGGATCATGCCTATAAATACTAGGTTGTACTTGTGAGGGATGGGGGATTGGCTCACTGCAAAATTTACGGAAGAGCAATGCTTTACCAAAATGGCAATGAACACTTTATGCCATAAGTGGAATAATCTTTTGGCTTAAGCCTTAAAACTTTGTGTAATCCTTTGTAGTTTCGCGTGACACTCCAATTAAGAAGGATCTTGCAAGTAGACACTCCAAAACATCAATATTTGCAGCATAAACTTGGTCTTGCATCATGTCATGCTAAGTTGAAACCTTGGAATTCAAGTTTATGGACCTCAACTTCAAGTCTTCGAAAATTTTATCTCACTTAATGGATTTGGGAGTTCTTGTACTTTCTAGAAATCCCTAAACATCCCCTACAACCTTTATGTTTTATGAAATTCTTGAATCTAAAGGGATCATGATGAAAACTGGCTTCAAAGGTTGTTGCATTTGATGACCAAAATCTGCCTTGAAATTTTTCTAAATGTTTTAAAATTATTCCAAACTTTAAAGCTCCATATCTCAAAATCTAAGCCCTTTTTTTCACGGGTCAGTTTGACACTTTTGTAGTACATGATGAGAGCAACTAATTGGCCTTTGGAACTCAAAAAATGGATGTGTGGATTGAAAGTTATGATCTTTCAAAGTTGGCACCAAAACTAGGGTTTTTCTCCACACTTAGAAACAATTCACTTCCTTAACTTTACCCCTTTTGCAAGAAACCTCCCAAATCTTGATTTTTCATGCTCACATCCATTTATTAAATATGTCTTGATTAAATTTGGCTTGAATTATTCAATTTGGAACAAGAAACCTAAAATTCAAAGGGTTGGGGTTGTCAGATAAAGCTTGTGTATCAGATGAATTCAACTGCATGCTCTTCAATGATTTTGCATTCTTGAAATTTCCAAACTTTATGGCTAAGCTCCAGGGATGTAATGATGTTGAATCATGTCCCAAGGCTTAGGATCATGCTTGGATCAAAGTTAAGGCACAATTGAATTTTTCTTGATGAAACCCTAATTTAGGGTTAGCTGAAGTTAGGCTTCAATGATCCTGCAATGAGATCAATTAGAACTTGATTCTTGTTGAATATAGGCCTCTTGAATGTATGGAAACTTCATTTGATGATGATCAATCCAAAACATTGACCGATCAAGAAATAATCCTCTTGATTCCAAAGGTGCAAAGCCCTAATTCAGATGGAACTCACACAAGAGCAAACTTGAAACAAAGTTAGGGTTAGAAAATATCCTTGATGCTCCTAAAATGGTGGTGGAATCTAGGGGTTAAAATTTGGGGTATGGCAGTTGCCCCTATTTAAATAGATTTACTAGATGGCATGAGAGATGACAATCTCCATAAAATCAGGGCGAAAGGTATTTAAATATGGCTAACCGAAAATTCTTCCCTTAGATGCAATGATATGCCAAGGACGAGAAAACTATGCAAGTGCTTACATGCTATGAACTCTACAATGATGCTTTATGATGAAAAAGGCAAATTGCTGACGACAACAACAAATAGAAAGAGAAAAAAGCCAACACAACGAGTAACCACTCACTAGGGCGACAAACACCGGGGCAATCTAAAGTGATCAGGAACAGGTTCAAACATGACCAAATGGATACTATAAAGGAAGAAAATACATAACAACTCTACAAGGGAAAACTAAAAACACAGATAAGAATCTTTACCAAGAATAAAACCGGAAAGAAACACACTCTCCACCTGGGGATCAAGTTGAATAAAAGGCTAACCTCTAACAAGAGGAATATACAAGACAAAACAAGACTCCACAGGGGACTAAACCAAACAGGAAATTTCCTTACAGCGAAGAGTTCAAATGGGATCTTCAGGAAATGACCGGAGGAGAAAAAAAAATAATTGGACTTACCTAGGGATATTGGTAACAACCAAACATCCTAAGATTTCACTTGGGATATTAGTAACAACCAATCATTCTAAAATTATAGGGTTAGGTGAAAATTGCCAATAACCATTGGACTTGGTAATGGCGATAACAATGGGCCTTCAAAAGGTGAATCGGTAACAACAAAATATTCCCCTACAAATAACTATTGGGTTTTAAACAAACACTAGTAACAACTAGACTTCAAAAGGTGGATCAGTAACAACCAAGTGTTCCACTACTGATAACCATTGGGTTTAAGCAAATTCTAGTAACGACTAGACTTCGAAAGGTGGATCGGTAACAACCAAGTGTTCCACTACCAATAACCAATGGGTTTAAGCAATGCCAGCAACCGCTGGACTTTTCTGGGGATTGGTAACGACCAAATCTACAATACCAATAACGATTGGACTTAAGCAATGCCAGTAACCATTAGACTTTCAGATGGGACTGGTAATGACCAATTCAGCAATACCAATAACGATTGGATTTAAGCAATTCCAGTAACCATTGGACTTTCAAATTGATGCCAGTAACCACCAGACTTCCAAACAGAGCTGGTAACGACCAAATCAACAATACTAGTAACACTGATTTTAAGCAATGCCAATAACCACTGGACTTTCAAATAGATTCCAGTAACCAATGGACTTTCTAATAGAGATGGTAACGACCAAATCAACAATACCAGTAACCATATGGTTTAAGAAATGCCAATAACCACTGGACTTTCTAACAGAGCTGGTAACGACCAAATCAACAATACCAGTAAGCATTGGGTTTAAGAAATGCCAGTAACCATTGAACTTTTCTGAGGATTTGTAACAACCAAATCTATAATACCAATAACTATTGGAGTTAAGAGATGCTAGTAACCATTGGACTTTCAGATTAATGCCGGTAACCGCCGAACTTTCAAATGGACGCCAGTCACTATTGGACTTAAGAGCAGAATATGCTAATGACTAAATCAACAACACCAATAACAATTGGATTTAAGAAATGCCAGTAACCACTGTACTTTTAAATTGATGCCAGTAACCACTGGACTTTCTAATAGAGTTGGTAACGACCAAATAAATAATACCAGTAACCACTGGGTTTAAGCGTTGCCAGTAACCACTGGACTTTTTAGGGAGCTAGCAACGACTAAACTTCATGGGGAAAAGCTGGTGGCCACCAGATAACAAATTGAACTAAGGAGTTAGTAGCGACTAGCCTCACAGGGCAATACTGGTAACTACCAGACAGACAGTGTCAATAAAGGTTGAAACTATGCAAGTGCCAATGACTATTGGACTACCCACAAGAAATTGCTAGTTACAACTAGACTTCAGGGGAATTGGTAACAAACAAAGGGGTAATAGATGCCAGTAAAAACTGGGTTTAGATAAGGGAATTGGTGATGACCAACAATCTCAAAAAAGGTGTCAGTAATCACTAAAAATAGGAACAAACAACAACCACAAAAGATGTAACAAAGATTGCCGGTTACAATCAGACTTAGAATCGAAAGCTACATCCAAACAACACAACCTAAAAGGTATTCTATATTCACATGCTATGGTATGATGCAAATTCTCAAAGATGTGTAAGAACCGACTCTAACAAGAGACACAAGAACAGGAAACTCAAAAGGAAAGGTAGATAACAACCTACTTCACTAGGGAAACAAAAGGAATCACACTGAATCCAGGGAACAGGAGTGTCCATAACAACACATAGGAGTTAAACCCATTTCACTTCCTTGGGGAACAATGAAGAGCTTAGGCAAGCTTGCTAAAGATATAGCACAACCTCTTTAGGGAGTGAAAGTGTCTACTCTGAGGATGAGTCTTCAATCACATTCAAACTTCTGTCATACAGGGGAAACTCCTTTCTCACTAGTGTATGGTATGGAAGTCGTCCTACCATTGGAAGTTGAGATTCCCTTTTGAGTCTCCTTTGAGAGTGTTGGCTGATGTGAAGCTTGACGAAGTTGAATGGGTGTAAGCTAGGTTGAATCAGTTGAATCTTATTGACGAGAAGAGATTGGCAGCCATTGCATATGGCTGGTTGTACCAAAGCGGGATGAAGAAAGTCTTTGATCACAAAGTGCGTCCTCGATGCTTCCAGACAGGTGACTTAGTTTTAAAAAGGATCTTTCTTCCTCAAACAAATCACAGGGGCAAATGGACTTCAAACTACGAAGGTCCATATGTGGTAAGAAAGGTTTTCTCGGGTGGAGTCTTATTACTATCTACTATGGATGGCGAAGACTTTACTTCCCCTGTGAACACAGGCGTAGTCAACAAATACCTTGCTTAAATAAGACCTACTGGATAACAAAAAGAAAAGTCCAGGAAAAACAGGGGAATCTTGGCAAACCGCAAAAGGAAAAGGTTCAGGAAAAATTATGGATAAAAGAGAAAAGAATAAACCTGCAAAGTTGAAAACCCGAAAGGGAGACTTTGGCAAAAATAGGTATCCCGATGGATTGAAAACCCGAAAGGGAAATGCAAGCAAAAGTTAGGGATTTAAAAACAAACGAATGCGATTTGTGTTTGATCTATGAACTCATCTTGATACATGGAAATTCCGAAGAAAAAGAATTAGTTCAATCAGTCTTTTCAGAGGGCGAAGTATTTGTGAACATTGAAGACATACAGGTCATAACTGAATCAACACATGATGCATATTTGTTTCCACATTTCCGCCATGTGTATTTTCATTTTACTTTTGTACAATTACCTCTTTTCAAGAATTGCATCCAAATTGTAATCTACCTATTTACAGGCCTTTCAATCAATAAAGTATTCATTTCACTCAAAGATCTTTCCATTTCTATTTTTTACTTTTATTGTTTTATTTGCGAAAACGTCTGATATTTTTGATGAACATTACATGTGAAAACTTTGGACTTTATAAAGCATATTGAAAACAATGAATTTACTTGAACGATAGGTGTCATGAATGGTAACTGAGGTAGCCATTTCACATTTTGAACATCCTATTGCTATTGTTTGTTTGTAGGATGACATGATCCTCTCTCCAATAGAGCTTCCCTCCCTAACAATTAAGTTATAATATTAGCAACAAAATATGGTGAAGTTCTAAATCATTCCTCCCCCAGCAGGAGTTCAGAAGTTTATATTCCCCATCCAGTTTGACTTCTCTCCCTAGTGAGTGTTCAAAAGTTTGATTACTCCATACAGAATGGTGTTAATATGCAGTCATGCAGTTGTACAGTAGAAGACTCTTTGTTTTCCCACAACAGAGATTTTTTCTTCCCCAAATAATCCTGTTATCAGATCAGAAGTAGTTTTGCCAACAATGGTGTACACTTATCTACAGCAGGTTAAGGTTGAAGGATATTTCCTCAGCAGTAGGGTAAGCTCGGTGTTATTCCCCGACATGATTTTTATCAATGACTTCTCTCCCCAAGTAGAGTGTGGTATTGATTCCCTCGACAGGTAAATCAACGGTGGTTGTTATCACCGGCAGACTCAAAGTCCAATGATCATTGGCATTTTTCAGAATCAGATTTTTGGGATGGTCTCCCAGCAGTTATTACTTTTAATTCCCAACAGAGGGGAGTTTTCAGTAGAGGTTATATTCAGGAAGGGTATTCAGTGTGTCTTCCTCAGCATAGTGGTATTCTGATCTTCTCCGCACTTCTCCTGGTGGAGTGTTCCTTGTGTATATCATAAGCATCTTTGCATTGCATCCTCAAATGTGTAGCATTTCCATTTCGTATGGAGCATTACTCCATTTTCAAACATATGCACTCGGAGCATAAGCCAAGTTTATATCATTGTTGCCAGATATTTTTCCAGCAGATAATACCATGACTCAGGAGATTCTGTAGTACTTTATCCCCAACAAAAAAATCATTGGTAAATATGTTCATTTTACTAGTACTCCCCGACAGAGTTTGTTTGTTTAAACTTCTCTTTCCCCCAGCGGAGTCTTCTTTTTAGGTCGTAAGATGATTGATTCTACTTCTTGTATATCCTTGTTGTATCCCAACTTTTGGTTGGTATCTTTTGCGAGCTGTATCCCAACTTTTGGTTGGTGTCCCGTGTGGTTATCCTAACTTTTGGTTAATACCCTTCTTGTTTCATCCCAACTTTTGGTTGGTATCTTTCATCATGAATTCGCCTTCGGTCGGCGTCTCTGTTATTCTAACTTTTGGTTAGTACCCGTCGTTATCCCAACTCTTGGCTGGTAACCCTTTGTTTATCCCAACTTTTGGTTGGTATCTTTTGTGGGTTGTATCCCAACTTTTGGTTGGTGTCCTTTGAGGTTATTCTAACTTATTGGTTAGTACCCCTCATGTTGATCATTCCAACTCTTGGTTAGTATTCTCCATCTTTATCCCAACTCTTGGTTGGTATTCTTTATTGTGGATTCGCTTTCAGTCGACATTATGGTTATTCTAACTTTTGGTTAGTAACCTTCATCCCAACTTTTGTTTGGTATCTTTTTCAAATCATTCCAACTCTTGGTTGGTACCCTCTCTAGTGAAGTCACCGCTTGCTTATCCCTAATTTTAGTTGGTACTCTCTCTCTCTCTTTTATCTCAACTTTTGGTTGGGATCTTTTCATGTGAAGCCTCTATCCCAACTCTTGGTTGGTATTTTTCATTGTGAGTTTGCCTTCGGTCGACACTCAGGTTATTCTAACTTTTGGTTTGTAGCCCTTTATCCCAACTTTTGGTTGGTATCTTTTCTTTCATCCTAACTCTTGGTTAGTAGCCATTTATCCCAACTTTTGGTGGCTATCTTTTCTTTCATCCCAACTTTTGGTTGGTACCTTATGTCTGCATCCCAACTTTTGGTAGGTATCTTTTGGTCAATTTATCTCATATCCGTTTGCTATCCCAAATATTGGTTGGTACCCGTTATCTTTAAGTCCACCTTCGGCTGACAATCATTATACTCTATATATCCCCACAAGTTTTAAATTTCCAGGTTCTTTTGGTATTCAACCTCCATGTACCTTGAATGTCTAAAAGTCGTTGTTATCATTCCTTCAGGTCCAAGTTATTTGAATAGGGACATCTGTAACACCTCAAAACTTGTCTTAACTTTCTCTTAATCTCTTGGCTTATGCTTTATTTCATTTGCATCATCATTTGTACACAACATTGGTTCTAGGCAGGGGATCAAGGTATCATGGTTTGATTCTCAAGAAGAAGAACATGATTCTCAAAGCTCAAGCAAGGGTTTATTCTTGACCTTATTGTATTCTCAAGCCCCATGGTCCCCTCATCATCAAGTATGCTTCAATATAACATCATTTCAAGGTCATATGTGATTCATCATGCCTTAATTTGCAAGGAACGTTCAAAATATTCAAAGTTGGTTCAAGTAGTTTGACCTAATTTAGCATGTTGTTGATTCTATGATCAAAAGGGCATAACTCTTTCAAATTTTCAACATTTTGAGGTGTTTTTTTCAATCGACTCTTCTCATCATCCCCGACAAATTATCTTTGCATGGCAAGGTCCAATTGTGCTTGGAAAATAATCAAAAGTATGAAAACATTATAGGTCATTTTGCGATTTGAGGAGATTTTCTTACCAACTTCAAAAGGTCATAACTTGGTCAATTTTCATCATTTGAAGCCCATTATTTTTCTAAAATGAACTTGAGGATGTCCCCTACAACTTTAATTCAAGATGCAAGTTCTAAAAATCCATGGAAGACCTTGGATTTTATCAAAACATTATAGGTCATTTTTAGTCTTTAAAAAGACTCAAAAAATTTCTAAGTGTTTTCATAAGTTTGAGTTACTTGGTGCAAGCTATTTTGATTCCACTCTCGGAGACTCAAAAAGAGCTTGAAATTCATTTTATTAAGAACATGAGGAATCAAAATCAGAGCTTCAAAGTTGAATTTCAACAGGTAGATTTCTCCATTATTTCACCTCAAATTTGTTGCTATAATGTAGCTCTTGGTTCACTGATGCGCTTAGAATCATTTGTTTTTAACTGGAGTTGAGTTTTACATGTTTGTTTTCAAACCCCTTTTCAAAATGTCTTCTGGTTTTTTTTCAAATTGAGTAAGCTATGGTTAAAAGAAATTTTTCGTGAGGATAAGGTTGAAATCGTCTTGAAAAGACGTGTCTGATGATACCACTATGAGCGTCTAATTTTACAGTTTCTAGAATCATGATTTTCTGCATTTTCCTTTTGATTTTAAATGGTTAGAGGTTGAAGATGGTGAGCTGGCATCATCTGACCGTCCATACATGACAGTTGTTATAATCATGTGCTTTTGACTTTTGTTGGCCCCATGTGATGAGTTTGACTTAAGTCTACCATGGATGCGCGCTTTTGAAATACCAGATCATCTGCGTCAGTTAATAAACTGATATCCAACGCGCCATATTTTTTCTCTTTTATTTTATTTTATAAAAATTGTTTTAAATTCATTTTATCTTCATAAATTCATAAAAATTTCATTTTTCATCATAAAAATACCAAAATAATTTCTAAAATTTTCTTTCCTTTTTCTCTTTCTGATTCATATTTTTCTTTATTTTGATTTTTGATTTTACTAATTTTCATGGATTTTTGTGTCTTTGCTTGATTGTAATTCAGAGAAAAAGATAACATGATTCAATGATGGTCTCTGATCTATGGTGATTTTATTTGGTTTTTGTTTTTGATTTGACTATTTTTCATGGATTTTTGTTTCTTTGCTTGATTTTAATTGGTTTAAAATTGTTTTTAGGCATTTTAAAATTCTGAGAAAAATATCACATGACCTATGGTGATTTTATTTGGTTTTTATTTTTAGTTTAAGTATTTTCTATCCTTTTTATAGCTTTTATATGATTTTAAATAGTTTTAAAATAGTTTTAAGTTTCAATAATTGTTTAAACCTGTTTCTAAAATAAATTTGGATTTATTCTGATTTTTTTATGGTCTCATTTGAGATTTATTTGTTGCTTTGAAGCTCCCTTTTGTGTCAAGTTTGAGAACATGTTGTTAATGATATGAGTATACATTCTTGTTGCTTTAACATGATGTTGATACTTCCCTTGTGTGATTGAGATCAATGTTTTCTTATTTCGTGTTTTGCCTTTGAACTTCCATATTTGTTCTCTGTTGCATTCCATTCTTCTTATTTCATTTCTCTTTCTTCTCTTCTTGAGACTTGTTTAGGTTTTATCTTGTTTTCATTTGTGATTTATTAGTATAGTGTTTACTTGTGTTTATTCACATGATCTCTTAAGATTCCTAGTTCCGCTTAATTTCTGATTAAGTTGGAGGTAGGAGATACATTAGACTTTCAATCCTTTGCATGATAACCATTAGGATAGTCCCTCTTTGACCTCAACCTTAGGTCCATCATTTGGTAGACTTCCCTTTTATCCCAATCTTAGGACCATATTGTATGATGACATTAGGTTCCAGTTTCCCTTAATGTTTTCTTTTCACCCCTTGAGTCCTCTCTTCTCATCTCAAAACAATTCTAAGACACTTAATAAATATTATTAATGTTGTGCGCCATGAGCCTTAAGCATATGGGGAATTCTCAAAAGGGAGACTCAAAAGGGAAGGTAGATAACAATCTACTTCGCTGGGGAAACAAAAGTAATCACACTGAATCCAGGGAACAAGAGTGTCCATAACAACACGTAGGGGTTAAACCCATTTCACTTCCTTGGGGAACAATGTAGAGCTTAGGCAAGCTTGCTAAAGATATAGCACAACCTCTTTGAGAAGTCAAAGTGTCTACTCTGAGGATGAGTCTTCAATCACATTCAAACTTCTGTCATACAAAGGGTCACTAGAGAAATTGTTTTCAGTGGGGCTATATAATGCTGAGATGGCAATATCAAGGTTGCGGCCACTTTTAGATTTCCCGAGAAAAACCTTATTTCCACTGAAAATTTCCATAAACCAAAGTAACAACTTGTTCTATTTTAGTTTTCTTTTAAAATCATTTTTGATTCAAAACTTTTTGCTTTCAAAAATCATTATTAACAAATAAGTGATCTTTTTCATAAAAAGAAAAGTAAAGAATGCAGTATATTTCAAATAATTGAGTGGTCCAAAACTGATTTTATTCATTAATGGTAGCTTGCGAATGGCAAAGCTCGATAGGGTTTTTACAATTGAAAATGGTAAAGAGTAAAAGGTTACACCGAATCCAATGACAATCTTGCTCTACTGACTAAGAGTTCCCAAGATCTTCGCCTCTAACAAGAGTAGTGGAAGTGAGCCTATTTAGTAATATCTTTGGCAATGGTAACAACCTCTGATGCAGCGAAATGCATTTGTCCCTAACTTTTTCCTGTACCTCCCTTTCGGGTTTTCAATCCGCCGGGATGCTCATTTTTGCCTAAGCCGCCCTTTCAGGTTTTTGACTTAGCGAACTTTTTTTCTTTTTATTTCATTTCTAATTTTTCCTAGATCTCCTTCATAGGTTATGATCCACCGGGATACCCATTCTTGCCTAAGTCGCCCTTTCAGGTTTTCAACTTAGCGGGTCTTTTAGACATAATATTTTCTGACCGCATCAGATTTCACAGGATGAGTAACTTATTCTCCTTCCATTGTCGTGAGAATGATCGAGCCTTTAGAGAAAACAGTCTTTACAACAAATGGGCCATCATAATTAGGCATCCACTTCCCACGCATGTCTTTGTGAACTGGAAGTATTATGAGTAAGATTCTCCCTCTTGGAACTCTAGACTATGGACCTTCTTATCAAAGGCTCTCTTGATCCTCTTCTGATACAACTAGCCATGGCACATCACAGTCATTCGCTTCTCGTCAATGATATTCAGCTGATCAAACCTTTCCTTGACCCACTCTTCTTCTTCTAGCTTTACTTCCATTAGGACCCTCAAAGATGGTATCTCAACTTCAATGGGTAGGACCGCATCCATCCCATATACTAAAGAAAATGGGGTTGTGTCGCAACTGCGAAAAAACAACCGGTGGAAACAAACAGAAGAGTTGCCACTGAACTTTATTTATCCCAAAGGAGGGAAAGGAAACGATTAAAGAAAACCTAAAAGGAAGGAAAATACAAGGTCATTGCAATCAAATCTTGGGTTCGGGAGTCGGTTATGCGAGAGGAAGGTATTAACACTCGTCGCATCCGTTGTACTCAATGGGATCCACGCTTGTTGTCTAATCAAAGGGTGAGTTATCTAAAAGCTACTACTAAACAGAAACTAGAAAGGGAAAAGAAAAATGAGACTCGATAGGACATCTCCGCCCTATGCCTATGTATTCCCTCGTATAATGGAAAAGTCAGAGTCAACGTATTTCGGAAAACTACGGGTAAAAAGGGAAAAGGGTGCTCACCAAGACTTTGTCGTCTTGTGCCTACGTATTCTAATCTGGTATGAGAAATCAGAGCAAACGTATTTCGGAAAAATAAACCACAGGTTGGTTAAGTGTTTTTTATGAGCAGTGTTAAACTCCCATTCCAACAGTTAGGGTCGACCCGTCTGGGGGCGATATGCGAAACATTCGTTCCTATATCATAGTCTTTAGTGCAAGGTGAATCTCAAATCAATCAACTCACTTCTCTAAAACTCACAAACAAAATTCAAAGATTTTTATCCTTCAGGATTGCCTGTCAAACAAAAGTAACGTGCTATTTTTTGAAAATGAGTTTGAAAGACAACCCCGAAGGATAAAAATCTTTGAATTTTGTTTGTGAGTTTTAGAGAAGTGAGTTGATTGATTTGAGATTCACCTTGCACTAAAGACTATGATATAGGAACGAATGTGTCGCATATCGCCCCCAGACGGGACGTACACTAAACACTCTAGAGAAGTAAGGATGAGACCCCTTGTACACTAAACACTTTGATATCAAAGCTAATATGACTACTAAAGGTGTAGTTTTTAGATTAACCACGGATTTTCTAATCAAGAAAGCCCAATGTTACGCCGATCATATGAGCATGAACGCATTTGAGGCTATCCTCGCTTTACTCATCTATGGAGTGTTTCTTTTCCCAAGTTTTGAAGGATTTGTTGACCTTAATTCTATTAAAACATTCATGAAGAATAACCCAATACCAACTTTGCTAGCTAATGCTTATCACTCGTTTTATCTCATAAACTTTCATGGTGGAGGAATGATTACGTGTTGTGTGCCTTTATTGTACAAGTGGTTTATTTCGCACTTGCCCAAGTCTGGTTTCTTTTGGGGTCTTAATAAAGGTCATTGGTCATAGAAAATTATGGCTCTTACTCACCCAGATATTGATTGGTACAACCGCGTCTACGATGGGATACTGATCGTTGACAGCTATGGAGATTTTTCTAATGTGCCTCTCCTTAGTGCTAACGGAGGAATTAGTTACAATCATGTTCTAGCTCGCCTTCAGTTAGGCTATCCTTTGAAAGATAAACCCAATAGTGCTCATGTGGAAAATATTTTCTTCAAAGATAACAAAGAACTCCAAGAGAAGATTGTGATTGCATGGCGTCATCTACACAAAAGAGGAAAAGAAAGTTTGGGGAAACCTGACTGTGTTTCTTTGGAACCTTATCTCTAATGGGTTAGAGATAGGGCTATCAAGCTGAAGATGCCTTATCCACGACAAGAGCCCATGCCTTTGAAGAGAGAACCTATTCTAATCTTCATGTCTGAAGCGGAAGAATTGAAGATTGCTCTGAGAAAGGCACAACAGGAAGGAGAGGCTTGGAAGAATAAGTATCAAGTGGTTGTCGAGGAGAATGCTGAACTCCAGAGAAAATTACAGATGAAGAGTGAAGAAGTACTCTCTTATTAGAACAAAAGGATGTGTTAGTTATAATCCTGTCCTGGCACGTAGACAACTTGGACATCCAATGAAGGAGAAGTCGGGCCAGACTCTTCTAGAAGGGATTTTTCTCAAGGGATGAGAAAATTTGGAACTCAAATCTAGGATTGTACAAGCGTGGTGTCACATTCACAAGAAATGGATGACTTCATTAGGATATCCTGACTGTACCATCTCTGAATCTTATCTACGATGGGTACGAGAAAGGGCGTTTGAGCTTAAAATGCCTTTTTCTCGTCATGAACCCATGCAACTAACTCTTCAGGATTCCGCCTGGACTGTTACAAGTGAGGAAGGGAAACTAAAAAGTGCTTTGGATAAGGCTGAGAAGGGAAAGAATTCTTGGAAGAATAAGTACTACATTCTTAGTCTAGAGAAAGAAAAACTGCAGAAGTTACAATAACAAAAGAAGGAAGAAGAATCTTCGAAAAAAAGGAAAGTGCAAGAGGATTTATTTTCCTCTCGTGCGTCTTCAAGGTCAACTAATAGCTCTGGTCTTCCTCTAACTTCAGTGGCTTGGAAATAGTATGTGGACAAGCTTATCCTCGAAAAGGCGAAGATGCAAGATGTAACACCCCAATTTTTAATAATTATTTATTTATATTAATTAATTGAGTGATTTTATGCATATTTGATTTATTTGAATTATTTGATTTAATTTAATTATTTGATTTAATTGATTTATTTTATTTGGTGAAATAATATGTGGAAATGGTAGAAATAAGTAATTTGGCCTATTGGATGAGAATGTGAAGAGTAAAGGTGGGGGTATGATTAGTAAGCCCATTAGTTACTAGAATTAGTTGTTATAAGGGTTTTATATATAAGGAGAAAAATAGGGTTAATAAGGAAAAAGAGGAAAAGAAGTTATCATAGAAAAAAGGGGAAAGGGAAAAAAGGAGAAGAAAATCTAAGGAAAAAACTCAAGAGTTTATCAAGAAACTAAGGTATGGGTGGGTCTTTCCATGGTTTTGGGATTGTATGATAATGTATGGTGTGTAGTAGCATATTTAGGATAAAAATCACTAACTTTCATGGTGGTTGTTATATGATGATTATATGATGAGTTTGTGTGCCTTATATTAGTGTATTCTTTTTTCTTATTTGGAAGATTGAACATATATCCATCCATTTCAAAGGTTTTAGGCATAATCTTAAAACGATGATTAAATGGTTTAATTGTGTTAAAATTGTAAATTTATTCGAGATAATTGCTGCATTGAATGGGTTTTAATTTCATAAGAGTTTGGGTTTTTACGGAATTAAAATCGGAGGTCCGGAAGGACTCCACCAGTGAAAAACACATAAAATTCTGCATGTTGTCCGTCACGACTGTTCATGTTTTCAATCGAAATCGTTTTGGACGTAACTTTTGATCCGTAAGTCCGTTTTGATCCCCGTTCAAAGTGTTGGAAAGCTAATAAACAACGCTATAACATAGTATATATAAGATAATTGGTTGCCCAATATTTTTATATCTAATATATTTGGGAAGTCAACTGTGTATATGTTCTGTTAATGAATTGTTGCACTGTTTGCTGCCGGTTCTGAAATTATTTATGGACAATTTATCTAATACTTGTGTGTATGCTTGTATAAGTATATTTTGGTGTGTGAAAATATGAAATGCATGATAGTTATTGCTTGTTGTAATAATAATACAGTTGTAATTGTATTATAAAATGTGTTGTATACCATTTGAATAGTGAATTTAATTATTGATGATGAAGTAATTATTTTATGATTAATCGGTAATTTGTGTTGTGTGTATTGATATTGGATTGATGATGAATTAATTATTTTATGAAATGCATGATAGTTATTGCTTGTTGTAATAATAATACAGTTGTAATTGTATTGTAAAATGTGTTGTATACCATTTGAATAGTGAATTTAATTATTGATGATGAATTAATTATTTTATGATTAATCGGTAATGTGTGTTGTGTATATTGATATTTGATTGTGTTGATACTTTGTGTATTATTTACTAAGTATGGTGGTAATTTTTGAAGTAAGAATGTTATGATTATGAAAATGTGATTATTGATGATGGCCTTTGTAGCGTTAAAACATTGTATAAATGAATATCAATGTATATGGTAAGTAATTCATTGTGTTGAATTATGTGTGTATGCATATGTTTGTCATGAGTTAGTTATCATAGTTTGCATTGTACAAGACTTGGACAATACTCGTACTCACTGTGGTAGAATGATTGAGATGTCGTTCCTAGTGGGGTATAAGTGATATAGTCGTACGCACTGGGGTAGAATGACTAAGATGTCATTCCTAGTAGGGTACTCGCTGGGGTAGAATGACTGAGATGTCGTTCCTAGTGGGGTATAAGTGATATAGCCGTGCGCACTGGGGTAGAATGACTAAATGTCGTTCCTAGTGGGGTACTCACTAGGGTAGAATGAATGAGATGTCTTTCCTAGTGGGGTATAAGCGATGTATCCATAATTTTGAATAAGAATTGATGAGAATTAATGGGTTCTATATGAACCAAATGGCCAGTTGCATTGTGTTGCATTGTTATTGCATTGTGGTTGAAATATGAGATTATGCGAAATATGTGAAATTGATGAATTGGTGAAATTATGGATTTGTGAGTTTGTACTTATGAATAGTATGGTAACTTGAGTGATAATATATTGATGAAACTTTTGAAGTGTGAGAATAATTGTGATTATGCTTGTATGCCTTAAATTGTATATTATCATATAATTTCAATAATTATGTGAATTCTCACCCTTCTGTTGGAATGATATTTTGTATGACACCGCTCAGGTACCGACGAGTGGAGTTGCTTCTAGTGCAAGGTAGCCATTGGAGTAAAGAATTTAGTTTCTTTATTTATGTTGGGTCGAGTCATGCTCTGATTATGTAACACTTGGATCGTTTCAATTTATGTTTGAGAGATACTTTATGTACTCTACTTTATTTTGTTATTGTTATTTGAATTATGTGAAGTATAGACTTTTATTCCTAAGTGATGATTATGAATGAGTTGATCATGGGGCTTTCATTATGTTAATTTATGATTGATGTAATTTCGTTGCTACATGCTATATGAAAGTATATGAAAAACATGAATTTAGTTTCAGTGTTATTGAGCATGACAAGTATATGTGTGATGTTTTAGATTATATGTGACACCCTTATTTGAGATGCATGATAATTTACTATGATTATTTATATATATTTCACGGGGTTTAGAAGGGTATTACATTAGTGGTATCAGAGCAGGTCGGTCCATCTGACCAGGTAGTCTAATGTTGTTTGTTCCTTAGTATTGGACATGTGTGTGAAAATACTGCCGGTACACGTTTATTTTTCTAACCCTTGTCTGCAAGAGTGGGATTGAAATAAATGGAGGAGAAGCTTGTACTTCTCCAAGATGCTTCAAGTGCGAAGTGGTGGCTCAGTGTGTTGTTAAACGCTATTATAGTTTGGTAAAGATGGTTGGTTTATGCCCCATCATGATTGTCGGCTGCTTATTGAAATATTAAGGAACTGATCACCTTTAATCTTTTGTTGATTGTAGACGGGATCATGTTGGATGGAATAGACGTGTGTTGCAGGCTTAGATGTTGCCTGCAGTGAATTGTTTGGAGTTAAGTCAAGTGCTTACAGATTATTTTGATGAGTCAGTGCAGGATGGTGCTGAGATGTTTATGTTGATGGCAACTTTAAGTGTTAGTAAAAGTGGGGCAGTTGGGGTTTTTCCAATTCTTTGTGATTTTCCAGAAGTTTTTCCTGATGAGATAAGTGATTTATCGTCGAAATGCGAGGTGGAGTTTACGATCTACTTAGTTCATGGAACTAGTCTTGTATCAATGGCTCCATATCGTATGTCCGCATCGGAATTGAAAGAGTTGAAGAGTCAACTTGAAAATCAGCTTGAGAAGAGATTCATTCGTCCTAGTGTGTCACCATGGGGTGCACAAATTTTGTTGGTCAAGAAGAAAGAAGATTCTATGAGACTTTGTGTGGATTACAGACAATTGAACAAGGTGACTATCAAGAATAAGTATCCACTTACGAGGATTGATGATTTGATGGATCAGTTGGTTGTTGCAAGTATGTTCAATAAGATAGATTTGAGATTTGGGTATCATCAGATTCATGTGAAGGCTGAAGACGTTCAAAAGACTGCTTTTAGAATGAGGTATAGACATTATGAGTCTTCTGTGATGCCATTTGGTGTGACTGATGTGCTAGGTGTATTTATGGAATACACGAACAGGATTTTCCATTCGTATTTGGATAAGTTTGTGATTGTGTTCATTCATGATATTTTGATCTATCAAAGAGTGAAGAGGATCATGCTGAGCATCTGAGGATTGTGTTATATGTGTTGAAAGAGAAGTAGTTGTATGGTAAACTTTCTAAGTGTAAGATTTGGTTAAAAGAAGTGAGTTTCCTTGGCCATGTGATTTCAAGTAGAGGTATTGTAGCTAATTCATCGAAGTTTGAAGTTGTATCGCAGTGGAAAGCTCCGAAATCAGTTTTTGAGATTAGAAGTGTTCTTGGTGTGGCAGGTTATTATCAGAAATTCATTGAAGGATTTGCCAAGTTATCTTTGCCTTTGACGCAGTGGACTAGGAAGGTTCAAGCTTTTGTTTTGGATGCAAAGTGTGAAGAAATTTTTCAAGAGCTTTTGAGAAGGTTGACAATAGCTCCTGTTTTGATTTTGCCGAATCCGGCATAACCATTTGTTGTATATTGTGATGCTTAGTTGATGGGATTGCAAGGTGCGTTGATGCAATATCAGCAAGTGGTAGCTTATGCTTCAAGGCAACTTAAAGTGCATGAGAGGAGTTACCCGACGCATGATTTAGAGTTGGTTGTTGTTGTGTTTGTACTGAAGCTTTGGAGGCATTACTTGTTTGGATTGAGATTTGAGGTGTCTAGTGATTATAAAAGTTCGAAGTATCTCTTTGATCACAAAGAATTGAATACGAGACAGAGGAGATGGTTGGAACTTCTAAAGGACTATGATTTTGGTTTGAATTACCATCCGGGTAAAGCAAACATGGTAGTTGATGCATTGAGTAGGAAATCTTTATATATATATATAGATGATGATGGTAAGAGAGTTGGAAATGATTGAGCAATTTCAAGATATGAGTTTGGTTTGTGAAGAGACTTCTTATGGAGTTAAGCTTGGTATGTTGAAGCTTACTAGTGGTATTCTTGATGAGATTCGAGAAAGGCAGAAATCTTATTTGAGTTTGGTAGATTGGTTGACTTTGATCAATCAAGGTCAAAGAGCTGATATTCAAATTAATGAAAATGGTATCATGAGATGTTGTGATAGAGTTTGTGTTCCGGATATTGCTGAGCTAAAAAAAGAGTATCCTTGAGGAAGGGCATTGTAGAGGATTGAGTATTCATCCGGGTGCTACTAAGATGTATCAAGATTTGAGGAAAATATTTTGGTGGCCTAGTATGAAGAAAGAAATTGCAGAGTTTGTGTATTCTTGTTTGACTTGTCAGAAGTCAAAAATCGAACATCAGAAATCGTCAAGTTTAATGCAACTGTTATCTATTCTTGAGTGGAAATGGGATGTCGTATCAATGGATTTTGTGTCTGGTTTACCTAGAACGCCGAGTAATTGTGCAGCTATTTGGATTATTGTGGATAGATTGACGAAATCTGCTCACTTTATTCCAATGGGGATGGATTACCCGTTGGAGAAGCTAGCGAAGCTGTACATTGAGAGGATTGTGAGTTTGCGTGGTATTCCGTCTAGCATTGTGTCAGATAGAGATCTGAGGTTTACTTCAAGATTTTGGGAATGTTTGCAAAGTTCTTTGGGTACGAAGTTGTGTTTAAGTTCGGCTTATCATTCGCATACAAATGGTCAAACTGAGAGGACGATTCAGTCACTTGAGGATCTTTTGAGAGCTTGTGCGTTGGAAAAAGGAGGTGCTTGGGATAGCTACTTGCCTTTAATTGAGTTTACTTACAACAACAGTTTTCATTCGAGTATTGGAATGGCACCGTTTGAAGCGTTGTATGGTAGGAGGTGTAGAACGCCATTGTGTTGGTATGTGTTGGGAGAGAGTTTTGTTGTTGGACCTGAGATAGTCCAACAGACTACTGATAGGATTAAGATGATTCAGGAGAAGATGAAGATTTCTCAGAGTCGTTATAAGATTTATCATGATAAGAGGAGGAAAGCATTTGAGTTTCAAGAGGGAGATCATGTGTTTCTTCGAGTTACTTCTGTAACTGGTGTTGGTAGAGCATTGAAGTCGTGTAAGTTGATGCGGTGTTTTATTGGTCCTTATCAAATTTTGCAGAGGATAGGAGAGGTAGCCTATCGGGTTGCCTTACCGCTGTCACTTACTAATCTTTATGATGTGTTCCATGCATCTCAGTTGAGGAAATACATTATGAATCCATCTCATGTAGTTCAAGTAAATGATTTGCAGGTGAGAGATAACCTGACTGTAGAAACATCACCTATGCAGATAGAGGATAGGGAGTTGAAGAAACTCTGAGGTAAAAAGATTGCCTTAGTGAAGGTAGCTTGGGGAGGACCAGCTGGTGGGAATGTGACTTGGGAACTTGAGAGTAAGATGTGGGAGTCTTATCCTGAGTTGTTCGTTTGAGGTAATTTTCGAGGGCAAAAATCTTTAAGTGGGGGAAGGTTGTAACACCCCAATTTTTAATAATTATTTATTTATATTAATAAATTGAGTGATTTTATGCATATTTGATTTATTTGAATTATTTGATTTAATTGAATTATTTGATTTAATTGATTTATTTTATTTGGTGAAATAATATGTCGAAATGGTAGAAATAAGTAATGTGGCTTATTGGATGAGAATGTGAAGAGTAAAGGTGGGGGTATGATTAGTAAGCCCGTTAGTTACTAGAATTAGTTGTTATAAGGGTTTTATATATAAGGAGAAAAATAGGGTTAATGAGGAAAAAGAGGAAAAGAAGTTATCATAGAGAAAAGGAAAAGGGGAAAAGAGGAGAAGAAAATCTAAGGAAAAAACTCAAGAGTTTATCAAGAAACTATGGTATGGGTGGGTCTTTCCATGGTTTGGGGATTGTATGATAGTGTATGGTGGGTAGTAGCATAGTTAGGATAAAAATCACTAATTTCCATGGTGGTTGTTATATGATGATTATATGATGCGTTTGTGTGCCTTTTATTAGTGTATTCTTTTTCTTTTTTGGAAGATTGAACATATATCCATCCATTTCAAAGGTTTTAGGCATAATCTTAAAACAATGATTAGATGGTTTAATTGTGTTAAAATTATAAATATACTCGAGATAATTACAGCATTGAATGGGTTGTAATTTTCTAAGAGTTTGGGTTTTTACGGAATCAAAATCGGAAGTCCGAAAGGCCTCCAACGGTGAAAAACACATAAAATTCTGCATGTTGTCCGTCACGACTGTTCATGTTTTCGATCGAAATCGTTTTGGACGTAACTTTTGATCCGTAAGTCCGTTTTGATCCCCGTTTGAAGTGTTGAAAAGCCAATGAACAAGGCTATAACATAGTAGATATATAAGATAATTTTTTACCCAATATTTTTATATCTAATATGTTTGGGAACTCAATTGTGTATATGTTCTATTAATGAATTGTTGCACTGTTTGCTGCCGGTTGTGAAATTATTTGTGGATAATTTATTGAATACTTGTGTGTAAGCTTATATAAGTATATTTTGGTGTGTGAAAATATGAAACGCATGATAGTTATTGCTTGTTGTAATAATAATACAATTGTAATTATATTGTAAAATGTGTTGTATACCATTTGAATAGTGAATTTAATTATTGATGATGAATTAATTATTTTATGATTAATCGGTAATGTGTGTTGTGTATATTGATATTTGATTGTGTTGATACTTTGTGTATTATTTACTAAGTATGGTGGTAATTTTTGAAGTAAGAATGTTATGATTATGAAAATGTGATTATTGACGATGGCCTTTGGAGCGTGAAAACATTGTATAAATGAATATCAATGTATATGGTAAGTAATTCATTGTGTTGAATTATGTGTGTATGCATATGTTTGCCATGAGTTAGTTATCATAGTTTACATTACACAAGACTTGGACAATACTCGTACTCACTGGGGTAGAATGATTGAGATGTCGTTCCTAGTGGGGTATAAGTGATACAGTCGTACGCACTGGGGTAGAATGACTAAGATGTAGTTCCTAGTAGGGTACTCACTAGGGTAGAATGTCTGAGATGTCGTTCCTAGTGGGGTATAAGTGATATAGTCATACATACTGGGGTAGAATGACTAAGATGTCGTTCCTAGTGGGGTACTCGTTGGG
The DNA here is from genome assembly GCA_963859935.3 of Lathyrus sativus. NCBI lineage: Eukaryota > Viridiplantae > Streptophyta > Magnoliopsida > Fabales > Fabaceae > Lathyrus > Lathyrus sativus. Next base: position 237,733,804 of record OZ012739.1, on the reverse strand, counting down.
GTAGAATGACTGAGATGTCATTCCTAGTGGGGTATAAGTGATGTATCCATAATTCTGAATAGGAATTGATGAGAATTGATGGGTTCTATATGAACCAAATGGCCATTTGCACTGTGTTGCATTGTGGTTGAAATATGAGATTATGAGAAATATGTGAAATTGATGAATTTGTGAAATTATGGATTTGTGAGTTTGTACTTATGAATAGTATGGTAACTTGAGTGATAATATATTGATGAAACTTTTGAAGTGTGAGAATAATTGTGATTATGCTTGTATGCCTTAAATTATATATTATCATATAATTTCAATAATTATGTGAATTCTCACCCTTCTTTTGGAATGATATTTTGTACGACACCGCTCAGGTACCGACGAGTGGAATTGCTTCTAGTGCAAGGTAGCCATTGGAGTAACGAATTTAGTTTCTTTATTTATGTTGGGTCGAGTCGTGCTCTGATCATGTAACACTGGGATCGTTTCGATTTATGTTTGAGAGATACTTTATGTACTCTACTTTATTTTGTTATTGTTATTTGAATTATGTGAAGTATAGACTTTTATTCCTAAGTGATGATTATGAATGAGTTGATCATGGGGCTTTCATTATGTTAATTTATGATTGAAGTAATTTCGTTGCTACATGCTATGTGAAAGTGTATGAAAAACATGAATTTAGTTTCAGTGTTATTGAGCTTGGCAAGTATATGTGTGATGTTTTGGATTATATGTGACACCCTTATTTGAGATGCATGATAATTTACTCTGGTTATTTATATATATTTTGTGGGGTTTAGAAGGGTGTTACACAAGAACATATCAACCAGCTTATGGAGGAACTTCATGGAAATAAAGGGCCGTAATAAAGAGGATTAGACTGCTAGATTCTTTTGCTTTATTTTAGTGCTTTTGATGTATTTTCTCTTGAAGGAATACTTTTGCTTTGTAATGACTCCTCAATTTGATTAATAAAATGAGTTTTTTTAATTATCTTGTAGTCCTATTATTACAATATTTACAAATACACTTCTGAGTTTCTTGAAGTTTTATTTGCATCTGTGTATATGCATATGCATTAACATGTCATTCTTCTCATTCTAGGTTTTTACTCTTGCTTCATCTTCACAGACAAGTTGAATCATCGATATAACACTCGATCCAACCAACATCGATGAATGGATCAACTAGACCAAGACAATCGAGTGCTCCATGATGAAGTCACTACTTTGAAGGAGAGTTTGGAAAGGCTCAATGGACTGGTTGAAGCATTGACGAATAAGTCCTTGTATAATTCTCAAGAGAACCCTCAGAGGACTACTATTTCTGAAATCATATTAGCATTGATCCCGTTGGTATCTACAATTATTGAACCTCCATACAGTATGTCACTAGGTTTCCCATGGGGGATGCCTCATTTCTTCACTCCAGCTGGATACCACCCACCAGTACCCGAAGTTCCTACGGTGACCACCATTATTGTTGTGACTATAATTCTTGCCACCATGGCTGTGATGTCTATGCCACCACCATATGTGAATGCCACTCCCTATGTCTTGGAAGAACCAGTGTATCATGGTGCGCCTAGAGATTCTATAGGATTTGATGAAAGGATGGACGAATTTCAGGATAAATTCTCAGAAATCCAGAAGGAATTGAAAGCCCTCCATGGAAAAGAATTGTTCGAGAAAAGTGCTTCAGACCTCTGTTTGGTCCGAAATGTTAAGGTCCCTCCAAAATTCAAGGTTCCATATTTTGTAAAATATAAAGGCAACACTTGTCCGCAAAGTCATCTCATTATGTACACCCGAAAGATGTCGGCACAAACAGACAATGACTAGTTACTCATACACTATTTTCAAGATAGTTTGACTGGCGCAGCCCTCAAATGGTATATGGGGTTGGACGACATGAAGATTCAAACATTCAACGACCTCTGTGAAGCATTTATCAAGCATTATAAATACAATGATGACATGGCACCTAATCGAGATCAAGTAAGAGCCATAACTCAAAGAGACAAGGAAAATTTCAAAGAGTATGCCCAGTGCTGGCGTGAATTAGTCGCTCAAGTTACACCGCCGTTGGAAGAGAAAGAAATGACCAAGATATTTTTGAAAACACTAGGTTCATTTTTCTACGAGAGAATGGTAGCTAACGTGTAACACCCCCTTCTCTACCCCCAAACAAAACAAATAAACATTTATGCACATTTCAAAATTCATCAGAGTATGATTTAATATATGGTATAAAAGAAGTATGTCACATCATCACCAATTAAAACACTCAACACCCGCTCTTATATATAAAAATATATATATAAAAGTGGTATAGTTGTCGAAATAGAGGGACTTAGTCCTTAACCCACACCTCAATATTTAAAATTAAAGCGGAAGAATAAAACATTTGAATTACCTCAAAACATTTGATTACATAAATACATATTATCCAGTTGTTCATCAATCATTCATGTTACAAAACATCATCAACTGATACATCACATATGTATCACAAAAGAATGCTATACAAGCCTAACTATCCAGTGTTACATAATCAGAGCAATCCGACTCAAAAGAATGAAGCTATACTTCACAAAAGAAACCTCTCGCAACCTAATCTGCAATGCCTCATAGAGCATTATAAAACAGCAGAAGGGTGAGAAATATTACCATAATAATCAATGCATACGATTATATATATACAAGTAACAATTACATATAATCCACATTTCTCACCATAATTCATTTTCATTATCATATGCATCATCATACATATACACAAACCATTCATGGATATTCAACAAGTATATTTCACCCTACATACATCCATATCCTCAACTTCATAATTCACAATCAAGCATATTCATATAACCAGGACATCCATGTTATGTGACTCAATCACGGCTCAATGCAACTCAATGCTATGTGGTACCAACACTTGTTATCATTTTTCGGTTTTTACACTTAAACCGGGTCCACCCTTCTAGACCGATAACAACAAAGCCCGTCCCCTAGGCTTCAAACCCACCCTTCTAGGTTTGGGACAAGCCACTAGTCTCCACGAAACTAGCAACATTGCCTCTTGACTAAATGATGCATATGCAATCAACCAACAAAATGCACTTAAGACCGATCTCGCGTCTTAATCTCATGCATTCAAATAATTCATCCCTTCAAGAATTACAACATGATTGCACACACAACATATTCATAACACTTCAAGGCATTCACATTCAATACCATCATCACATTCATCAAAACAATGCACACATATCCATGATATGTTCCCATGCATTACATACATTAGCATACAACATTATGCAATTACGTACTTATTAGACAATACACACATATTCACTAATATGTTCTCATGTATCCCTAATCAATTCAAACAATACACATATCACAATCTAGGATTCACGCCCAAAGGCTACCCACAGCTCATCACAATAGTACACAAACTATTCATATCACGTAGGATTAACATAATTGAACCAAGAAATTAATCATTGGATGGATAAAACAGGAAAAAAAAACAATGATGTCCTGCTCGCCACCCTTCGCCTGGCGAAGCCATTGGCGAATGCTCGCTGGGACCTTCGCCCGGCGAACTCGCCAGCGAACAAAGTCAGTAGCTACTGACTTGTTTCGCTACCCTTCGCTGAGGTACTCGCCTGGCGAACCTTCGTCACTCACCTTCGCCTGGAGAACTTGCCAGCGAAGACCACTGGGAGTTTTCTTGAATTATTCGCCAGCTATTTGCTGGGCTTCGCCCGACGAAACTTCGCCTTTACTCGCCTGGCGAGAGCCAGCGAACCTGCGATAACAGAACCCTTATTTTGTCCCAAAACTTCTACCCTCTAAAAATCGACTGACTCTCACCGAACCAGTTCCAGTAAACTTAATCCCACATCACCCGACTATTTTACGGCATTATTTTCAGTTTCTAACCGATTAAACTACGATTCTACCGATTAAATCCATTTTGCCCAAGCTTGAAAAATGGTGGAAACTCACAACAAAACCCAACCCACACATACATAACCACATACATTGACTAGATAATAATGTTTCTCACCCTTACCTTGATTGGATTGAAGCTTGAAGTTGATTCTTTGATGATTTCTCCAAGTTTCCCTCTTCTCTTCTCTTTTCTCCTCTTTCTCTATTCTTTCTCTTCTATTTTCTTTCTATCCAATTCTTTCCACTTATTTCTTATATACTTCTATTATTTTCTTTCCTTCCCATTTCTCTCTTCAATTATCTACCAAATAAATCCAATTAATCCAAATCATTAAGATTAATTCCAATAAATCAATTAATTAACATAATTAATTAATTAATGAAATTTGGGCTGTTACAACCCTCCCCCACTTTAGGAATTTTCGTCCTCGAAAATGTTACCTAGTTCAAACAGTTCTGGATAAGACTCCCTCATTTGGTTCTCCAGTTCCCAAGTCACATTTCCACCGGCCGATCCTCCCCAAGCGACCTTCACCAAAGAAATATCTTTGCCTCGAAGTTGCTTCAACTTCCGATCCTCTATCCGCATAGGTGATGCCTCCACAGTTAGGTTATCTCTCACATGAACATCATGTGCTTGGACTACATGAGACGGATCCGCAATGTATTTCCTCAACTGAGGTACATGGAACACATCATGGAGATTAGCAAGCGACGGAGGTAAAGCCACACGATAGGCCATTTCTCCTATCCTCTGTAAAATCTGATAAGGACCAATGAAACGCGGCGTCAACTTATGCGACTTCAATGCCCTACCAACACCAATCATTGGAGTAACCCGAAGAAACACATGATCTCCCTCTTGAAATTCAAGTGCCTTCCTCCTCTTGTCATGATAACTCTTCTGACGACTTTGAGAAATCCTCATCTTTTCTTAAATCATCTTAATCTTGTCTGTAGTCTGCTGAACTATCTCGGGTCCAAATACAGAACTCTCTCCGGACTCATACCAAGACAGTGGCATCCTACACCGCCTACCATACAATGCTTCGAACGGTTCCATACCAATGCTCGAATGAAAACTGTTGTTGTAAGTAAATTCAATCAAAGGCAAGTAGCTATCCCAAGCTCCTCCTTTCTCCAATACACAAGCTCTCAAAAGATCCTCAAGTGATTGAATAGTTCTCTCAGTCTGACCATCTGTCTGAGGATGATAAGCTGAACTCAAACGCAACTTTGTACCCAAAATCTCGAAGTAAACCTCGGATCCCTATCTGACACAATACTAGACGGAATACCATGCAAACTGACAATCCTCTCGATGTATCGCTTTGCCAATTTCTCCAACGGATAATCCATTCGCATAGGAATAAAGTGAGCAGATTTAGTCAATCTATCCACAATAACCCAAATAGCTTCAAAATTACCCGGCGTCCTAGGTAATCTAGACACAAAGTCCATAGAAATGCTATCCCATTTCCACTCAGGAATAAACAACGGTTGCATCAAACCCAACGGTTTATGATGCTCAATCTTCGACTTCTGGCAAGTCAAACAAGAATACACAAATTCGGCAATATCCTTCTTCATACGAGGCCACTAAAATATTTTCCTTAAATCTTGATACATCTTAGTATCACCCGGATGAATACTCAATCCACTACGATGTCCTTCCTCAAGAATACTCTTTTTCAGTTCATCAAGATCCGGGACACAAACTCTATCCCGACACCTCATAATACCATTCTCATCAATCCGAAAATCACCACCTTGGCCTTGGTTGATTAAAGTTAACCGATCAACTAGACTCAAATCGGATTTCTGTCCTTCTCGAATTTCGTCCAGAATACCACTCGTAAGCTTCAACATTCCAAGCTTAACCCCATACGAAGTCTCCTCACACACCAAACTCAAATCACAAAATTGCTCAATCAATTCCAACTCTTTCATCATCATCATCGACATGTGCAACGATTTTCGACTCAACGCATCCGCTACCACATTCGCTTTACCCGGATGGTAATTCAACCCAAAATCATAATCCTTCAAAAGCTCTAACCACCTTCTTTGGCTAGCATTCAATTCCTTTTGATCAAAGAGATACTTCAAACTCATGTGATCACTAAACACTTCAAACCTCGCACCAAACAAATAATGCCTCCAAAGATTAAGCACAAACACGACGGCGGCCAACTCTAAGTCATGCGTCGGATTATTCTTCTCATGCACTTTGAGTTGCCTTGAAGCATAGGCTACAACTTGATTATTCTGCATCAACACACCTCCCAAGCCCATCAAAGAATCATCACAATACACAACAAACGGCTCTTCCGGATTTTGCAAAATCAGAACAGGGGTTGTCGTCAATCTTCTCTTAAGTTCATGAAAACTCTCTTCACGCTTGCCATCCCAAACAAAAGCTTGACCCTTCCTAGTCAATTGCGTCAACGGTAACGATAACTTAGCAAATCCTTCAATGAACTTACGATAATAACCCGCTAAACCAAGAAAACTTCTAATCTCAAAAACTGATTTCAGAGTCTCCCATTGCGATACCGCTTCAACCTTCGATGGATCAACCGCAATACCTTCACTTGAAATCACATGACCAAGGAAACTCACTTCTTTCAACCAAAATTCACACTTAGAAAGTTTCGCATACAACTGCTTCTCTTTCAACACAGCTAACACAATCTTCAAATGTTCGGCATGCTCCTCTTCATTCTTCGAGTAGACCAAAATGTCATCAATAAACACCACAACGAACTTGTCCAAATAAGGATGGAAAATCCTATTCATGTACTCCATAAATACACCTGGTGCATTAGTCACACCAAATGGCATTACAGAATACTCATAATGTCCATACCTCGTTCTAAAAGTAGTCTTCTAAATATCCTCAGCTCTCACACGAATCTGATGATACCCAGACCTCAAATCTATTTTAATGAACACACTTGCACCAACCAACTGATCCATCATATCATCAATCCTCGGAAGTGGATACTTGTTCTTGATAGTCACCTTGTTCAACTGTCTGTAATCCACACAGAGTCTCATAGAACCTTCTTTCTTCTTAACCAACAACACAGGTGCACCCCACGGCGACACACTCGGACGAATAAACCTCTTCTCAAGCAAACCTTCAAGTTGACTCTTCAACTCTTTCAATTCTGGTGCGGACATACGATATGGAGCCATCGATATCAGACTGGTTCCAGGAATCAGGTCAATCGAAAACTCCACTTCTCGTTCCGGCGGTAAATCCCTTATCTCATCAGGAAAAACTTCCGAAAAATCACGGACAACTGGTAAGGCATCAATTGCCTCAATTCTACCAATACTCAAATTTGCCATCAACATAAATACCCTTGCACCATATCGCACTGATTCTTTCACTTGCTTAGCAGTCATAAACAAATTCCCTTCATCACCCGGTTCAGGAAAAATAACCGTTTTATCAAAACAGTTAATATAAACACGATTGAATTTTAACCAATTCATTCCCAGAATGACATCAAGTTGATCTAAGTGAAGACACACTAAATCAACCCCAAAGTCTCTACCGAAAATACTCAAAGGGCAATTCAAACACACATACGGTGTAGTTACCGAACCCATAGCAGGAGTATCAATAACCATGCCACCACCAATAACAGACATTTCAAGATTCAACCTTCTAACACACTCCAGAGAAATAAAAGAATGCGTAGCTCCAGTATCAATTATAGCGATCAAAGGCATATCATTAATAAAACACGTACCTCTGATCAAACGATCATCACTAGCATTTGCAGATCCAGATAGAGCGAACACTTTTCCGCTCCCTTGATTCTTCTTCGGCTCATCACATTTGGTGCTAATGTGCCCTTGCTCACCACAATTGTAGCAAGTCACACCCGTACCGCTTCTGCATTCAAGAGCCTTGTGGCCTGGCTTGCCACACTTGAAACACGTCTTCTCAACACTTCTGCATTCCGGAGCACGGTGTCCCTCTTCTCTGCACTTATAACATCTCACCGGAGTAGAAACTCCCCCACTTGGTTTCTTACCGAAACCAACCCTTTGTTTCCCCTTTTCAGCAGGAGTCACGTAAGGTTTTCCTCTGAATTGGCTCTTTCCTTTCTTATCACTTAGGCTCTTGTAGTGGCTAGACCGAGCCCTACTATCCTCATCATAAATCCTACTCTTGTTTACCCACTCAGAAAATCGTCAGATTTCTTGATAACCAATAGCTTGCTTGATCTCAGGCCTCAAGCCATTCACAAATTTGAGACACTTAGATCTCGCAGCATTAACAGTGTTGTAGTGAGGACAAAACTTGATCAACTCCTTAAATCTTGCCGCATACTCAGCTACCGTCGAATTACCTTGCTTCAGCTCAAGGAATTCAATCTCTTTCTTTCCGCGCACATCTTCTGGAAAATACTTCTCCAGAAATGTCTCTCTAAAAAGATTCCAAGTAATCACAATCTCATCCTCTTCAAATCTTTGGCGAGTATTACCCCACCAGTCCTCGGCTTCCTCTTCAAGCATATGAGTTCTGAACTCCACCTTCTGTGCATCCGAACAATTCATAACCCGGAAAATCTTCTCAATAGCTTTCAACCAAATTTGTGCTTTGTCAGGATCATAGGTTCCCTTGAACGTCGGTGGATTATTCCTTTGGAACCTTCCCAAATCACGGAATTCATCATCAGCATTATTCCCCCCATTCACGTTGGCCTGAGGATTCTGTCTAATTGCCCCAGCCAATCTCGTCAAAGCCTCCGCAATTGCTTCGTCATTCCTACCTGCAACCATCCTACTTGATTCCAACAACAGAACCACGTAAGAACACCAATATCGATAGTGTAACACACACACATATCAATATACACAAAGAACAACACACTAACAACTTGGCCGGACGGACCAACCTGCTCTGATACCACTTAATGTAACACCCCCTTCTATACCCCCAAACAAAACAAATAAACATTTATGCACATTTCAAAATTCATCAGAGTAAGATTTAATATATGGTATAAAAGAAGTATGTCACATCATCACCAATTAAAACACTCAACCCCCGCTCTTATATATAAAAATATATATACAATAGTGGGATAATTGTCGAAATAGAGGGACTTAGTCCTTAACCCACACCACAATATTTAAAATTAAAGCGGAAGAATAAAACATTTGAATTACCTCAAAACATTTGATTACATAAATACATATTATCCAGTTGTTCATCAATCATTCATGTTACAAAACATCATCAACTGATACATCACATATGTATCACAAAAGAATGCTATACAACCCTAACTATCCGGTGTTACATAATCAGAGCAATCCGACTCAAAATAATGAAGTTATACTTCACAAAAGAAACCTCCCGCAACCTAATATGCAATGCCTCATAGAGCATTATAAAACAGCAGAAGGGTGAGAAATATTACCTTAATAATCAATGCATACGATTATATATATATAAGTAACAATTACATATAATCCACTTTTCTCACCATAATTCATTTTCATTATCATATGCATCATCATACATATACACAAACCATTCATGGATATTCAACAAGTATATTTCACCCTACATACATCCATATCCTCAACTCCATAATTCACAATCAAGCATATTCATATAACCAGGACATCCATGTTATGTGACTCAATCACGGCTCAATGCAACTCAATGCTATGTGGTACCAACACTTGTTATCATTTTTCGGTTTTTACACTTAAACCGGGTCCACCCTTCTAGACCGATAACAACAAAGCCCGTCCCCTAGGCTTCAAACCCACCCTTCTAGGTTTGGGACAAGCCACTAGTCTCCACGAAACTAGCAACATTGCCTCTTGACTAAATGATGCATATGCAATCAACCAACAAAATGCACTTAAGACCGATCTCGCGTCTTAATCTCATGCATTCAAATAATTCATCCCTTCAAGAATTACAACATGATTGCACACACAACATATTCATAACACTTCAAGGCATTCACATTCAATACCATCATCACATTCATCAAAACAATGCACACATATCCATGATATGTTCCCATGCATTACATACATTAGCATACAACATTATGTAATTACGTACTTATTAGACAATACACACATATTCACTAATATGTTCTCATGTATCCCTAATCAATTCAAACAATACACATATCACAATCTAGGATTCACGCCCAAAGGCTACCCACAGCTCATCACAATAGTACACAAACTATTCATATCACGTAGGATTAACATAATTGAACCAAGCAATTAATCATTGGATGGATAAAACAGAAGAAAAAAAAAACAATGTTGTCCTGCTCGCCACCCTTCGCCTGGCAAAGCCATTGGCGAATGCTCGCCGGGACCTTCGCCCGGCGAACTCGCCAGCAAACAAAGTCAGTAGCTACTGACCTTTTTCGCTACCCTTCGCTGAGGTACTCCCCTGGCGAACCTTCGTCACTCACCTTCGCCTGGCGAACTTGCCAGCGAAGACCACTGGGAGTTTTCTTGAATTATTCGCCAGCTATTCACTGGGCTTCGCCCGACGAAGCTTCGCCTTTACTCGCCTGGCGAGAGCCAGCGAACCTGCGATATCAGAACCCTTATTCTGTCCCAAAACTTCTACCCTCCAAAAATTGACCGATTCTCACCAAACCAGTTCCAATAATCTTAATCCCACATCACCCGACTATTCTACAGCATTATTTTCAGTTTTTAACCGATTAAACTACAATTCTACCGATTAAATCCATTTTTCCCAAGCTTGAAAAATGGTGTAAACTCACAACAAAACCCAACCCACACATACATAACCACATACATTGACTAGATAATAATGTTTCTCACCCTTACCTTGATTGGATTGAAGCTTGAAGTTGATTCTTTGATGATTTCTCCAAGTTTCCCTCTTCTCTTCTCTTTTCTCCTCTTTCTCTATTCTTTCTCTTCTATTTTCTTTCTATCCAATTCTTTCTACTTATTTCTTATATACTTCTATTATTTTCTTTCCTTCCCATTTCTCTCTTCAATTATCTAACAAATAGATCCAATTAATCCAAATCATTAAGATTAATTCCAATAAATCAATTAATTAACATAATTAATTAATTAATGAAATTTGGGCTATTACATAGCGCGCCTGGTGACTTCACTAAAATGGTGAATATGGGTATGCGTTTAGAGGAAGGAGTCTTTGAAGGAAGATTAGCTAAGGAAGGAAGTACTCCTAACAGTGCGAAAAAATATGGAAGTAACTTTGTCCAGAAGAAAGAACAAGATGTGAGTGTCGTGCAAAAAGGAAGACCAAGGAGGAGGTACCAACAACCCCAACAAGTTGCTTCCGTGACACTAGTAATCGATACTCTAGCCTACCAGCCACAATTTGCTCAACCATATCAACCACCTCAAGCTCCCTGAGCTCCCCAACAACAGTGCCAGCAGAATCAGCAATCCCCTCAACAGAGTCGACCACAGTTCAATAATCAGAGTTGTATGTATAGAAAACTGGATTTTGATCCTATTCCTATGACCTATACAGAATTATTCTCAGCTTTGTTACACAAGGGACACATTCAGACCAAGGCTCCACCAGAGGTACCCAAAAAGATCCCATATTGGTACAGAGCAGATAAATTTTATCCATATCACCAGGGTGATCCGAGTCACGATATTGAGAATTGCTATGGGCTAAAAGTAGATGTTTAAAGGCTAGTTAAGTGTGGAATCTTATCTTTTAAATATTCCAATCCTAATGTGCAAGACAATACCCTGCCTCAGCATGGTTCGTCCACTGTAAATATGGTTCAAGGTTGTCCAAGAAAGTATGTTGTATTTGACTTGAAGTATATTCGGAAGTCCTTAGTAAGAATGCATGGTGGTCTGACGATAATGGTTTTCTTCAATCATGAGCGTCTAAATATGCTGCTTGTTCCATTTGTTCTGTAAACTCTCGAGGTTGTCTCCTTATGAGGGAAGACATCTAAGACCTGTTGGATAAAAGAGTTATTACAGTTATGTATGACAAGGATCCCGCTCCTATGGAAGAAGATGAGGAAGTATTCGTTATGGTACCCCACTTTAAGGAATTGGAGCGCATTGAAATCACATATGATAGTAGAAGACCCTCTGTAATTCCCCTGATAATTAATTTGCCTGGACCAATCCCTTATGCTTCCAACAAGGCGGTTCCATACAAATATAATGCCACAATGATGGAAAATAGAACAGAGGCGCCTTTACCTGTTCTACCCTCAGTTGTTAATATTGCGGACGTTAGCAGAGTGACTAGAAGCAATCGAGTTTATCCTTCAACGCTTCTAAAAAACAAAGAGATTTCATTCGAACAACCAATTACGAAAGATTCGACTGTGGGGCAGTCTGGTGGCGCTGATTCTTCTAAACCTGATGAATTTCTGAAGTTGATCAAAAGGAGTAAGTATAAAGTTGCGGATCATTTTTTGCAAACCCCTTCCAAGATTTTTGTACTACAACTACTAATGAGTTCAGAGGCCCATAGAGAAGCATTGCATAAAGTGTTAGAGCATGCTTATGTTGAACATGATGTGACTATCGAGCAGTTTGACAGTATTGTAGGTAATATTACTTCATGCAATAATCTCTAATTTTATGAAGAAGATCTCCCGGAATTAGGAAGAAAACATAATATGGTGTTACACATCTCCATGAACTGTATGAATGACGCGTTATCTAGTGTGTTGGTCGACACTGGGTCCTCGCTAAATGTAATGCCCAGAACTACCCTCACAAAATTGTCATACCAAGGGCCACCTATGAGGCCAAGCAATGTCATTGTTAAATCTTTTGATGGATCTAGGAAGACAGTAATTAGTGAAATGGATATGCCGATGACCATCGGATTGCATATTTTTCTGATTACATTTCAAGTCATGGACATTTGCGCCGCCTATAGCTGTTTATTAGGAAGGCCGTGGATACATGAGGCTGGGGAAGCTACCTTTACACTACACCAGAAATTAAAGTATACCTTTGAAGGAAAGACAATTACGGTTTGTGGGGAGAGAGCCCTGGTGGTAAGTCATTTTTCTTCATTCTCTTATGTATATGCAGAGGAGGAAGTTGGAACTCAGTTCCAAGCACTTTCAATTGTTGATAATGATACCAGGAAGCCTGGAGTCTCTATGTCATATTTCAAAGACACATAACAAGACATGAATAGTGGTTCCCAAGAAGGATGGGGAAAGGTGTTGTCTCTACCCAAGAACAAGAATAGAGAAGGTGTTGCGGTGGAAATAGAATATCAAACTATTAATTAGTTTGAATCACAATTCTTAATTCACAACCGCTCTTTGATTTATCCGAAGGAAAAGGTCAAAAGAGGGAAAACCTATTTTTGCATAGCAAACACGACGCGGGGAGAGACCTAGGTAAGGCGTTGGTTAAGCTTAGGGAAGGTACTAGCACCCTAAACTTCTGTAGTACTCTACAAGAACCTTTTGTTTAATGTATGCCTTTTATTTATATTTATTATCTGCTATAAAATATTGAGCTAAGGGATAGAGTGACCTAAAAGACCTAAGGGTTCATCCTAAGTTTACTCGGCAAGACGTCGCATCTTGTGCCTACGTATCCTAGATAGGGAATGGAATCAGAGTAATCGTAGTTCCCTGTAACACCCCCTTCTATACCCCAAATAAATGCATATAAAACATTTAAGCATATACAAATTCATCAGAGTAAAAGTTTTAGAATAAGGTATAAAAGAAGAATGTCACAACTTCACCAATAAAACACTTTAACATTTTTGCTCCATAAAATATGTAACGTTTTCGTAGTTTTAGAAATCACATTTCAACATTTAAATTTAAGCGGAAGATAAAATCATTTAATCAGTTAGTTTACAAAACCACATCAGCTGATGCATCGCAATGTATCACAAAAGAATGACTATACTAGTCTAACTACCCGGTGTTACATATCAGAGCAGCCGACTCAAAAGAATGAAGATAACTTCACAAAAAGGACTCCAGCATCCTAATCTGCAATGCCTCATAGAGCATTATAAAACAGCAGAAGGGTGAGAAATATAACCATAATAATCAAGGCATAAGATTACGTATATATAGGTATCATATAACACATATTCACATTTCTCACCACACTTCATTCTCATAATCATAATCATATCACGTTCATATATATCAACATTATGAACATCCACAAGCACATCCCTTCATGCTTGACTTCACAATCATTCACAAGCACATTTGTACCACAACAATATTATGCAATGTGACTCAACATATTCAATGCAACTCAATGCTATGCGGTACCGACTCTCGTTATCTTTTTTCGGTTTTCACTCTAAACCGGGTCCACCCTTCTAGACCGATAACTCGTTATCATTTTTCGGTTTTTACTTTAAACCGGGTCCACCCTTCTAGACCGATAACAACCAAGCCCGTCCCCTAGGCTTCAAACCCACCCTTCTAGGTTTAGGACAAGCCACTAGTTTCCACGAAACTAACAGACATTGCCTCTTGACTGAATGATGCATGTACAATCAACCAATCACAATAAATGCACTTAAGACCGTTCCCGCGTCTTAATCCCATGCATTCGAATAATTCACCCCTTCGAGAATTTCATCATGATTGCACATACAACATATATCAAACATTTATCAATGTATTCATTTCACACATCATCATATTCAACAACAATGCACACATATCACATATGTTCCCATGCATTCACACAACAATCGCATACATATATGCACTCACAATTCATTAGACGATACACATACATTCCTCATTGTATTCCCATGTATCTCTAATTATCATAACAATCAAGGTATTCACATCGCAATACCAATCATACAATTATAAGTTATGCACACATATTCAAAATGTTCTCATGCATACTCATTACATAATTGTATACCCATTAAGCATTCGCAAGTTCATTGGACAATACACATACATTCATCATTGTATTCACATGTATTTCTATTTATCATAATTAATACGCATCGCACATCAACTAGAATTCACGCCCGGAGGCTACCCACAGTACACATCATCACAATAGATCATATCTATATCATATCATAGAGGTATTAACCTATGTGAATCAATCAAACAATCACCACATGAGCAACACAGCAAAAGAAAAATGCTGTCACATTCGCCTTCATTCGCCTGGCGAACCCTCGCAGCGAACCTTCGCCTGGCCTTCGCCTGGTGAACTCTCTCAGCGAACACTCGCTAGGCTTCGCCTGGCGAGACTTCCCAGCGAGCCCAAGTCAGTAGCTACTGACTTCATTCGCCACCATTCGCCAGCACCTTTGCTGGGCGAACCTTCGCTATCCAACTTCGCTTGGCGAACTCGCCAGCGAAGTCCACTGGAACTTAAACTTAATTACTCGCCAGCATTCGCTAGGCTTCGCCTGGCGAAGCTTCGCCTTCGCTCTCCTGGCGAGAGCCAGCGAACCTGCGCAGAACAGAACCCTATTCTGCCTCTCCTTCATCAATCCATCATCAACCAAACTTTTAACATCCAAATCAGTACAAATAGCATCAATACATGTTACCCGACTATTCTACGGCAATATTGCTCAGTTTCAACCGATTAAATCATCAATCTACCGATTTATTCAACTTTTGCCCTAATTGGAAAGTGATGAAAACTCTACCAAAACCCCAACCCAACATACATAACATCATGCAATGATCAAATAGAAACATTTCTCACCCTTACCTCGATTAATCGGAGCTTTGATGTTGGTTCTTGAAGATTCTCCAAGCTTTTTCCCTTCTTCTCTTCTCTTTCTCTCCTTTCTTCTTCTTTCCTCTTTCTTTCCAAATGTTTTCTATCTTTCTTTTCTTTTCTTTCTCTCTTATATATTTCCTTCATTTTCCTTCCTCTCCAATTCCTTCTTAATTTTCTATCCATACCAATTAATAAAAATTAATTCCAACATTAATAAAAACCCCACTAAATCAATTAATTACTATAATTAATTATTTAATGAAATTTGGGCTGTTACAACTCTCCCCCACTTAGGAATTTTCGTCCTCGAAAATGTTATCTGATCCAAACAACTCTGGATACGACTCTCGCATTCCAATTCTTCCAAATCCAATTCTCCCATAACTACTTCCACCAAAGGAATCTCTATACTTCGAAGTTGTTTCTTATCAACAACTAGAACTAGCCACGCTTCCAAAGTCAAATTCTCTCTCACTTGTACACCATCCACCTGAATCAATGTACCTCTTCAGCTTAGACATATGAACACATCATGCAATCCTCTCAAGCGACAGCGGTAAAACAGTCTAACATGCTATCCGCCTCACGCTTCCGCTGCGCTACTCTGATACAGATCAACAAAACACAGGGTGCTCACGAGACTTCAAGCTCGACCAACACCAATTACTACCATAACTCTCAAAACACGGCCTTACTTGGATTCTTTGATCGTTTCCATCGTCCCTTGCACGGTCTTTGATCCGAGTACAACACTCCCGTTGGACATGCTACAACACAAAGGAGTCATACCCTCTTACCCAACGAACTTCATACGATGTTGTTTCCGATACGAAATGACAACAGTTATTGTAGGAAACTCCATCAACGACCATTAACTACCCTTAGATCCCTCTTGGTCCAACACACAAGCTCTCAACGAGTCCTCTTCATACTGGATAGTTTTCTTCGTTTGTCCATGCCATTCACGGACGCTAGTCAGAGTTCATCTTCAACATGGCACCCAACCGCTTTCGCAATCTTTCCCATAATCTTAACGAAAAACTTGAGTTTCCATCTAACAGAATGATTCATCTTCATTGGTAGGCAACGAGTTACTCTTGTTAATCCATTCTTAACTGTCTAAATCAGATCATACTCCCTCAAATTCATCAGAAAACCCGGCACAAAGCCCATGGGAATACTATCCCATCCCACTCGAAATACTCAACAGTTGTATCAGATCCAACCATTTCTAATGTCCACACTTCAATTCCCAACAAGTCTAATCAACATATACAAACTCAATCAATTCCTTCTCCATCTATGGCTATCCAAAACTATTTCTCAAATTCGGTCGCATCTTCCTAGTACCTGCACAGATACTCCATCTTTCTCGATGTACTTCTCCCTGAGTACTCTTATCCAACTCACACTATTCAGAATACACACTTCATCAGGACATCTCACAATACCATTTCCCTTAATCCGAAAATAAGCCCTCTGACTTTTATCCATTAAATTCAATTAATCTATCAACTCAACTCAGAATTCCGATTTCCTCGAACCTCATCAGAATACCAAAAGTCAATCTCAACATCCAAGGCTCAACTCCATAAGAAGTCTCTTCACAGGCTGAACTCATATCTGAATTTGCTTAATCAGTTCTAACTTCCTTACCATCTTCATTAGTGTATACCAAAATTCCCGATTCGATATCTTAGCTACCACTTGGTCTCATCCGAATGGTAATTTAACCAAAACCATACTCCTTCAGGAGTTCCAATTACTTCTCTGTCTCATATTTGACTCTCTCTCAAATAAAACAAATACCTTAAGGTCAGTAACCATCTCAAATCTCAACTAAACAATTGAGGCTTCCAAACTCCGGTACAAACACACAACAGCAACCCACTCCAAATTACTTGTCAGATAATCCCTCTCTGTACTTTATATTGCCTTCAAGCATAACCAAAACTCATTAATGTTGTACTTAACACATCTCTTAATCATATCAACAAAGTATTTCAAAACACAACGACAATCCTGTCGGACTTGGCAAAACCAATACACGAACTGTTGACAGCTTTCTCAAAACTCTTTGAACTTTCTTCACAGTAGTACATCACTGCCTCTTCCCCAATACTAATAACTCAAGTTCCCGACGCTCAACATGAACCCCTATACTCTCCTAACATATCCAAACACCATCGGTTACATAACCATTGACTCTCTCAATCAAGTGTGGAAAATCATTATATCAAACGGACACTCAGCTGTGAACTTATGGTGATAACACAAACCGCACTCTCCGCGCTTACCATAACATCCAAACATTTTTCGCCAATAAATACTTAATTCCATGTCACTACTTTCCCATCACATAGAGCACTGTAATATCTTCCAACGCTTCTAATCTTGCATCATTCCGAATTACGGTTTTCCGTTACGACAAAATCACGGAAACAACCCTTCCACACTTAAAGGTCATCCAATACCTCTCCAACTCTTGAAATGCTTAAGGGTCCAATTATACCAACCATGTATTCCACATCTCATTTCCTTTAGTAATCACTAGAAGTCATTATCCACCCTTATACTCAACTCCACGATTTGTTGCCGTAGCACACACACCAGACATAATTCTCAACACTACTCAATCAATTTAATTCTTCGACTGTCCAAACAGATATAATTAGTCAGCAAAACTGCCATCTTCCCACTTTCATTAGCACCCTGAATTCCCATCAAAATTAACCATCTCCTCACTGTCTCGTGCCGACTCATCAACAAACTTCTTAAGCACCTGGCTTAGCTCCAAACAATTCTCTGCTCACGCCACCTAAGCTTGCAAGACACGTCCATCCCATCCAACAGAACTCCAACTACTATCAACAAGAGATTAAGGGTGATCAGTTCCTCAATTTGTCAATAGGCAGCTGAAAATCATGATGGAGTATAGACTATCTTTACCAAACCACAAGAGTGTTAACCACCCACTGAGCTACAACTTCTACACCTGCAGCATCTTGGAGAAGCACAACTTCTCCCCCACTTAGATCATTCCCACTTCTCCAGACAAGGTTAAGCAACAACATGTATCGACAGTGTTTTCACACACATGTCGCATACAAGGGAACAAATAACATTAGACAACTTGGCCGGACGGACCGACCTGCTCTGATACCACTATTGTAACACCCCCTTCTATACCCCAAATAAATGCATATAAAACATTTAAGCATATACAAATTCATCAGATTAAAAGTTTTAGAATAAGGTATAAAAGAAGAATGTCACAACTTCACCAATAAAACACTTTAACATTTTTGCTCCATAAAATATGTAACGTTTTCGTAGTTTTAGAAATCACATTTCAACATTTAAATTTAAGCGGAAGATAAAATCATTTAATCAGTTAGTTTACAAAACCACATCAGCTGATGCATCACAATGTATCACAAAAGAATGACTATACTAGTCTAACTACCCGGTGTTACATATCAGAGCAGCCGACTCAAAAGAATGAAGATAACTTCACAAAAAGGACTCCAGCATCCTAATCTGCAATGCCTCATAGAGCATTATAAAATAGCAGAAGGGTGAGAAATATAACCATAATAATCAACGCATAAGATTACGTATATATAGGTATCATATAACACATATTCACATTACTCACCACACTTCATTCTCATAATCATAATCATATCACGTTCACATATATCAACATTATGAACATCCACAAGCACATCCCTTCATGCTTGACTTCACAATCATTCACAAGCACATTTGTACCACAACAATATTATGCAATGTGACTCAACATATTCAATGCAACTCAATGTTATGTGGTACCGACTCTCGTTATCTTTTTTCGGTTTTCACTCTAAACCGGGTCCACCCTTCTAGACCGATAACTCGTTATCATTTTTCGGTTTTTACTTTTAACCGGGTCCACCCTTCTAGACCGATAACAACCAAGCCCGTCCCTTAGGCTTCAAACCCACCCTTCTAGGTTTGGGACAAGCCACTAGTTTCCACGAAACTAACAGACATTGCCTCTTGACTGAATGATGCATGTACAATCAACCAATCACAATAAATGCACTTAAGACCGTTCCCGCGTCTTAATCCCATGCATTCGAATAATTCACCCCTTCGAGAATTTCATCATGATTGCACATACAACATATATCAAACATTTATCAATGTATTCATTTCACACATCATCATATTCAACAACAATGCACACATATCACATATGTTCCCATGCATTCACATAACAATCGCATACATATATGCACTCACAATTCATTAGACGATACACATACATTCCTCATTGTATTCCCATGTATCTCTAATTATCACAACAATCAAGGTATTCACATCGCAATACCAATCATACAATTATAAGTTATGCACACATATTCAAAATGTTCTCATTCATACTCATTACATAATTGTATACCCATTAAGCATTCGCAAGTTCATTGGACAATACACATACATTCATCATTGTATTCACATGTATTTCTATTTATCATAATTAATACGCATCACACATCAACTAGGATTCACGCCCGGAGGCTACCCACAGTACACATCATCATAATAGATCATATCTATATCATATCATAGAGGTATTAACCTATGTGAATCAATCAAACAATCACCACATGAGCAACACAGCAAAAGAAAAATGTTGTCACATTCGCCTTCATTCGCCTGGCGAACCCTTGCAGCGAACCTTCGCCTGGCCTTCGCCTGGCGAACTCTCTCAGCAAACACTCGCTAGGCTTCGCCTAGCGAGACTTCCCAGCGAGCCCAAGTCAGTAGCTACTGACTTCATTCGCCACGATTCGCCAGCTCCTTCGCTGGGCGAACCTTCGCTATCCAACTTCGCTTGGCGAACTCGCCAGCGAAGTCCACTGGAACTTAAACTTAATTACTCGCCAGCATTCGCTAGGCTTCGCCTGGCGAAGCTTCGCCTTCGCTCGCCTGGCGAGAGCCAGCGAACCTGCGCAGAACAGAACCCTATTCTGCCTCTCCTTCATCAATCCACCATCAACCAAACTTTGAACATCCAAATCAGTACAAATAGCATCAATACATGTTACCTGACTATTCTACGGCAATATTGCTCAGTTTCAACCGATTAAATCATCAATCTACCGATTTATCCAACTTTTGCCCTAATTGGAAAGTGATGAAAACTCTACCAAAACCCCAACCCAACATACATAACATCATGCAATGATCAAATAGAAACATTTCTCACCCTTACCTCGATTAATCGGAGCTTTGATGTTGGATCTTGAAGATTCTCCAAGCTTTTTCCCTTCTTCTCTTCTCTTTCTCTCCTTTCTTCTTCTTTCCTCTTTCTTTCCAAATGTTTTCTATCTTTCTTTTCTTTTCTTTCTCTCTTATATATTTCCTTCATTTTCCTTCCTCTCCAATTCCTTCTTAATTTTCTATCCATACCAATTAATAAAAATTAATTCCAACATTAATAAAAACCCCACTAAATCAATTAATTACTATAATTAATTATTTAATGAAATTTGGGCTGTTACATTCCCCTCGAAAGGGAGGTTAGAAACTTCTTGACTGTGGTCAAGGTTTCAATGGGGAATAAACGTATCTTAAGGACACGCTTACGTGGAGTCTTGAAACTCCTATTTCTACATTGAAAAGTTGAATTAAAGTTATGGTTGAAATTAGGTGTTCCACGGCGGGAAACCCTAAAACAGAGTACGACGACTCTTTGACATAATGCTAGGGTAAATGGCATTTTCGTCCGCGGCGGAACGCCTAGGCTATTAGGGTTTTTGAAACGGTCAAGGGTTAGGACTATTGACTCGGTGGTCAAACGGCTAGACCTAATCCTTCAGAGGGCGCTTAAACGGTAAAAATCATGCAAACAGACAAAATATATCATAGCGGCATAATTAAGGTGCGGAAAGTAAAGAAATTGTAAATAAATGCGAAAATTACAAATCCCAAAACAAATGCGAAAATATAAAATAACTGCGATCATGGCCTCGCATAAATTACATCCATGCCAAAAAAACTTGAAATAAATATGAATCGGAATCTATGTATAATCTAAAGAGAGAAACATAGAATATTAGTGAAAAGTTAGACAAAAATTCATGGCAAACAGTTAATATTGACAGAAAGACAAAAATGCAATTTGGAATTTTTATTAATATTTTATTAGTTTTGAAAAGGGACTTTAGTTTTAAGTTAAAAAAGAAGTTTAGTTTAAATTTTTTTAAAAAAAGATGCTTTAATCTCTTAAATTTTAAAGAAAGGATGTTTTATGTTTTAAAATTTAAAGAAAGTTCTAGTTTAAAAAATTTTAGATTAATTTTAAAAGGTTTTAATTTTAATATTTTAAAACTCTTGTTTTAACCCTTCTTAAAATGTTTTAATTTTTAATCTTTAAAACTTAATTTTAACATAAAAAGAAAAAATGTTACTTTTAAAATTAAAAAAAAAAGAAGGTTTTTAACTTTTAAATGTTAAACAAGATTTTTTTTAATAAAAAAAATGCACTTCACCTTTAATGTAAAAAGTGAATTTCAATTCTTAATGCAAAAAAAAAGAACTTTAATTTTTAATGCCAAAATGTATTTTGACTTCTTTTAATGTAAAAAGATATTTTAATTTCTATGCAAAGAAGATATTTCAATTCTTAATGCTAAAAGGATATTCAATTTTAAATTGTAAAAGAGGACATGTTAATTGTAAATGCTAAACAATGAATTTGACTTTTTTTTTACTTTAAACCTTATTCTTCCATTAATATGAAGGCTTTGATCGTTAATAGGAAAATTTATTTTAGTTGTCAAAAGATTAATCTAAAATCCTACATGTTTTACCTAAGTACTCTTAATCCCTATGACCTGATGAGTTGTAAATTAAACTACAAACAACATGTTAAAATAAACAAGGAAAGATAACAGTGTAAATAAATAGCCAAAGCAGATTAGAAGGGGCGCCGTTTCCTTCTGCACACGTTTAGGGCCTTGCTTGTTGTCCTTCATCTTCTTCGCACCGCCGGTAGCCATGAGTGACTTGATGAAGCTTTTCTTTATTTTTCCTCCCTCTTGCATGTAATGATGAACACCTTCCCCTTCCATGAATCCAATCACCTGAAACAGAACATGAGGGAAAACGAAAAATCTCGGTGGGATCCTTACCGTTTTCAGTCGATCAGTTGGTTATGAGTGACCGATGACGAAGCTGGCCTTCCGACGTGGATTCGACGGCTGCTTTGGGCGTTCCGGCTGCCTCGTTTTGTTGATGATGGCGGTTTGGTAAGCTTCTTTCCCTCTTCTCCTTTCCTCTGTGGTAACGATGATGAGCTCTGAAGCTCTTTTGAACCTCCGGATCTTGACGGCCGCCGTTTTTCTTATGCTCTGAACCTAGGGTTTTGAGCTTCATCTGACGCTTATTTATATAATTCTGTTTCGTTGGTTTGTGGGCTTTTAGCTGAGATTTGTTGTTACCATTGCTGTGAAAATGAAGGCTTGATCCATGGTGGGATCTCCAGAAATTTTTTACGGTTTCCTCTGATTTTGTTGTGTTTCAGTTTGGATCCGGTTTGGACTTGTTGGATTTCGATTTTACTGAACTGTTTTTCTGGACTGGTTATGAACTAGTTCTTCTGAACTGGTTTCGGAATCAGCTTTTCTGAATTGGATTTTCTAAAACTGTTTTCGGAACGGGTTCGACTTGTAGGATTGGATTGTTGGAATTGATTTTTTTCTTCGGAGGATTGGCGTTACGGTCCCATTAGGGGCAAACCGTCCTCCGGAGAAAAATCACTTTCTCAAACCTGCTTTTTGAATAATCTCTTTTGGCCAATAGCTTATTTCGAAACCACTTTTCCTCTTCATCTTTCGGTAGCCTCGAAAAGAACAAAAATCTGCCATGATCTGGCCAAGGTCGCGAATCGGACACCCGATGATGATATCTCTGAGGGTGTCAACATAACCGATTAAATTTGCTTGTTGTTCGCAGGTACGGAAGAATCGAGAAAGTCGGAAACGTCAGAGAAGATCGGAAGACTTAGGAAATTTTTTTAGAAATTGTATTTAATATGTAAAAGAATATAAATTTATTTTTGTAATTTTATGTTTTATATTTTTGTAAAGATTTATTACTTCTAATAAAATTCTTTAATTTTATATGTTGTGTAATATTCTTATTGAAATGCAACTTTGATTTAAGTAGAAAATGAAAATAATACTACGAGTAACATGTAAATGTGGACGAGATTATAGTTACCATTATTCAAAAATGAAAACAAGATTATTTAAAATGGAATGAAAAAATAAATGAAATTATTTTAAAAAGAAATGAGGTAAAAACTAAAATGAAATTATGTGAAAAAATTGCAATGATATTATTTGAAATGAAATGATTCAAAATGAAATGAGGTAAAAGCTGAATGGAAAAAAATGATTTAAAATGAAATGATTAAAAATGAAAATTTACAAACAAATGAGGCGATGATTTATTAACTAACAAATAAGAGGCGATTGATTTAAACTGAAACAACATTAATTGAAAGGAACTATTTTTGTTCTTTTGATTTTTTTTAAATGAAATAAAATGCAATGTAAATGATTAAAATGAAATGAAAACGAAATAAAAAGTATATATTTATATTAATTTCTGATTTCTCCAACTTATCCGACTAATCTCATTTCCGACACAAATTCCGATTGAACTTCATCAACCAGATCAAATGGCCCAAATTTCCTGCCCAAATTAAGTTGTGCCTGATGATAGAAACGGTACCGGCCTTGAACAAAGTAAAACAGCAAAAAGCAGAGAAATTCGATTAACAGTGAACAGAACTAAACTCCGCACTAAAAATTCAATTGTGTCTCTGCTAACTAAATCCAATGTCCTAAACCGACTCGGCCAAAAAAAATCACGATTAAACAGGTCAATAAATCCACACGCGAATCGAACTTTCCACTGCTTTCCCTTTAAAAATTGACTGGTAGATAGCAGAGGAAGCCGAAAAAATGAATGTCTGTTAAAATAAATTCCACAGAGTGAATTCTCGCACTGCTTTGAACCACACCACTGACATCTCAACACAATCAGCCCTATATGATAAAACAACATTTCAGAGATCCCCTGACAGTAAGTCCTGGCCTTTGAATAAATCAATGTGTCTCGAAGATTCCGACGTCAAAATTACTGTAAAATTCCGTTCTTCCTCAAATGAAATAAGGAACTCATAAATGGAGATTATAATTATTCAAGGGACTTCTGATGATGGCCCTGCTCCCTAAACCGTCAGCAAACAGTGAATGAAGTGCGCCTGATGTGATTCTCCTGCAAAAACAACAAACTACGTAACCTGTTAGTGGTTAGTTAAACGCAATGCAAATGAAATGGGGTGCAAGATTAAACGACTAATCTTAGGGAAAATTGTGGGGTATTATAGTTGCCCCTATTTAAATAACTTCACCGGATGATTTGAGCGACGGGGGCTCGAAAAATCATGGTGGAAGGATTTAAATATAGATAACCGAAAATTTTGTCCTTAGATGCAGTAAGATGCAATGCTATGGACAAAACAAAAATAAACTATAATTGCTAACAATGCCACGAATCTAGTATGATGCGTATGATGGAATGATGAATGCAAGGATGCAGGTGACACGACGACACAGGAGACAGACGCGACAAGCAAACCACACTGGGGAATACGACGCACTGAGAAACAGCACGACACTGGGGAAGTCTAAAGTGATGGTCAATCGGTGCGAGCACGACCAATTGTCACCTTTAGAGGAAACGGTAAGAACGGGATCCTTAATGGAGATGGCACCGGCGAGACGGCCTCCACTGGGGATAATCTAAGAATAAACGTTTAACAGGTTCAAACGTGACCGACTAAAACTCCAGGGTCAAAGTAAAACTGGATATGCACGACTGTAGGACCGATTAACAGAATGCTGGAGCATTGAGCAAAGAATAACATCCGAGCTTCTGGAAACTCTCCCTCGTGACAGGATCAAATGGAATTTAGGAATCCGTAAAAAAAAATACAGGGTAAAACCGGCTGTATGCCAAAATAAATGGACTTTAATGGGACATGCCCTGATAAGCTTCCTCGAGAGAGAACTACCACTTATCGTTGGAAGGGACTTACATGCCAAACCGGATAAGCTCTCAAATAAAGAGATTGTTTCTTATCTGGGGATAATATATGAAAAATTGATTGATGAGCCCCGCTGGAGGGATTGTCACTCATCGGATACATAAACCTCTTCATATTTAAGGTAGGCGCCCGAAATATGATTCAGATTCTTCTTTTACTAAAGGATAAAACGAACTTCCTCATACCTCAAGGTCGGCACCCTGAACATGATTCAGATCCCTCTTTTACTAAAGGATAAAATGAACTTCTTCGTACTTCAAGATTCACACTCTCTTGAATATGATTCAGCTCCTTCTTTTACTAAAGGGTAAAATGAACTTCTTCGTACTTCAAGGTCGGCGCCCTGAACACGATTCAACTCCTTCTTTTACTAAAGGGTAAAATGGTCACGGCGGGAAGCCTAAGTATGAGTACGGCGACTCAACATCTTAAAGTTTAGGGAAAGATATGTCCACGGCAGGACGCCCAAGCATGAGTGCGGCGACTCAACTTCTCAAGGTTTAGGAAAGGATGTGTCCATGGCGGGACACCCAAGCATGAGTGCGGCAACTCACCGTCTCAAGGTTTAGTGTAGGTGATACACTCCTCGGTTGGGAACTGTCGCTTGTCTGTAAAGGATTGTAAATGATTTCTTTGAAAGATAGTGCAAAATCAATGCACGTCCAGGTAGGTTCAGTGACCGACGTGACCGAAGTTCGATCTAGAATTGGGCTAGAAAGAATCAACAAGCAAGACTCCATTAAAGAAACGAACTCGAATAGGGACTACCTTATCCTAGCGCGGAAAGGTAACAGAAATAACCATCATCCACGAGGGTTGAACTCTGTGGGGACTAGCTGGAAATAAATAGTACTTTATGCTTAAAGCTGACGATCTACTTGGAGAGAGCGGACAACCCAGTTACTCGGCGGTAACAACAAAGGATGACGATGAATAGCAAGCATGCAAATTCCACTGCGTATGCCAAAGTGTATATGAATGTGTATGTTAATATGTATGAAAATGTCATGCAATGAGTACACAATGCTTAGGATCATGCATATGTTGACAAAACAGACGAGAAAAGTGACATGAGATGAAATAAACATCTCGACGGGAATACCCGAGGAGTACGATATTGTGACTTCAACTGGGGATTGCTATCATGAACCATAATCAGCCAAAGAAAATCTTAGGATCAGAGACTTCCGGGGATAAAATAAATATCCGTTTCGTGGGGAAGATGTGGAACTAGGTAGCTTCATGAATGAAAACGTAGCAACTTCCTGGGAATAGTACATCGGCTTCCTGTGGAGAAGGTACGTCCAACTAGGGGATAAAGTATATCAAACTTCCCTGAGGAGAGTTCATCAGAGTTGCTGGGGAGAAATCACCAGACATTCCTGGGGAAAGTAACTCGGCCTCTTAAGGAGAATGTGGCAATCTCCTAGGGAAACTTCCTGAGGAAAGTAAGGCAATTCCAACTGAGGAACAGATAATTCCACAGAGAGCGGGTCTTCCCCAAACATATATCACTTGGAGGATACCAGGGATATCTCTGCAGTCTTGAAAGTCACTGGGGATTTATTGGATGGATCCCAAAAGTGTTGTCAGCTTAAAGTCTCGTTGGGGACTATCTCTGGGAAGATGCTGGTAATGAGCAAATGCTTATGCAACACTGAGACTTACCGGGGAGCGAAGAGATCCTTTACAGATTTCCATGAGTCAAAGTAACTTTCATTTCCAAGTGTATTTTCGAGAAAAATTATTTTGGTTTTAAAAACACTTTTCACGTTCAAATTTTATTAACAAAAGCAAATTGCATAACAAAATGAAATGGAGATAATGTGAACAAGGAAATTGAATAGCAAAAGGTAAATTTTATTGAAGAATAGTAGCTTGCTAAAGGCAGAGCTCCATGGAAAATTACAATTTTAAATTGGCAATATGGGAAAGGTTACATTGAATCCAACGACCTACTGTCCCTAATGACTGAGACTACCCAAAACCTTGCTTACGAAGAGAGTGATTGGATTTGAAATGGACTTTGGCAAATGTATCTGCGATGTTCGGTGTCATCCGATGCAGTGAAATGCCTTGTCCCTAACTTTTGTCTGGACCGCCCTTTCAGGTTTTCAATCCACCGGGACGCTCATTTTTGCCTAAGCCGCCTTTTCGGGTTTTCAACTTAGCGAGCCATATTTTTTTTTCTTTAGGCATAAAATTTTCGGACTGCATCGGAATTCACAGGATGTGCGAGCTCTTCTCCATCCATTGTTGTAAGAATTAGCGATCCTCCAGAGAAGACTGTCTTAACAACGAATGGGTCGTCGTAATTGGGCATCCATTTCCTGCGCATGTCTTTGTGAACTGGCAAGATCTTCTTGAGTACAAGTTCTCCTTGTTGAAACTCACGGATTCGGACTTTCTTGTCGAAGGCTCTTTTCATTCGTTTCTGGTATAGCTGACCATGGCATATAGCCGTCAAACGCTTCTCGTCGATGAGATTCAGCTGGTCGAATCTGTCTTGAACCCACTCGACTTCATCTAGCTTGGCTTCCCTCAATACCCTTAAGGAAGGTAGCTCAACTTCAATGGGGAGGACGGAGTCTGTTCCATATACCAATGAGAAAGGTGTTTCCCCTATAGAAGTTTGAACGGTGTTCCTGTACCCATGCAGAGCAAACGGTAACATTTCATGCCAATCCTTGTACGTCTTAACCATCTTTTGTAGGATCTTCTTGATGTTTTTATTCGCAGATTCCACGGCTCCATTCATCTTAGGACGGTAAGGGGATGAATTGTGGTACGCAATCTTGAAGCTATCACACAACTCTTTCATAGTCTTGTTATTCATATTGGTACCATTGTCAGTTATGATTCGACTCGGAATCCCATAGCGGCAGATAATTTATCTCTTGATGAAGCGAGCAACGACGACCAGCTTGGTCACCTTGGCATAGGAAGCGGCTTCTACCCATTTGGTGAAGTAATCAATAGCAACTAGAATGAACCAGTGACCGTTAGAAGCTTTCGCCTCAATTGCCCCAATCATGTCAATGCCCCACATTGAGAAAGGCCACGGTGAAGTCAAAACGTCCAACGGTGCCGGAGGTACATGCATTTTATCGGCATAAACCTGGCACTTGTGACATTTCCTAGCGTATCAGATGCAATCTGATTCCATAGTTAACCAGTAGTACCCAGCCCTCAAGAGTTTCTTGGACATGGCGTAACCGTTAGCATGAGTTCCGAACGTCTCTTCATGAATCTCCTGGAGTAACATGTCCGCTTCACGTTTATCAACACATCTAAGCAGAACCATGTCGTGGTTTCGTTTGTATAGCACGTCATTGCTGATGAAGAACTTGGATGCCAGTCTTCTCAAAGTCCTTTTGTCAAGGTAAGAAGCATCTGCTGGATACTCCTACGTGAGCAAATAATTCTTGATGTCATGAAACCAAGGTTTTTCATCAGTTTCATCTTCTTCAATCACCAAACAGTAGGCGGGTTCAATTCTACGCTCGATTCGAATGAGCGGCGCTTTATTGACAAATTTGACCTTCCACATGGATGCTAGCATGACTAAGGTGTTAGCAATATGATTCTCATACCTCGGAACATGTTCGAACTTGATCTCATCGAAGTATTTAATCAACTCCACAATGTAGGCTTTGTAAGGGACTAGCTTCTCATTCTTGGTTTCCCATTCACCTTTCACTTAATAGATAACCAAAGCTAAATCTCCGCTTACTTTAAGAAGTTTGATTCGGAGGTCAATAGTTGCTTCAAGGCCAAGGATGCAGGCTTCATATTCGGCGACATTGTTCGTGCATTCAAAATCTAACCTTGCTGTAAATGGGTTATAGCCACCTTTTGGATTTATCAAAATGGCGCCTATGCCATGCCCACTGTAATTGGAGGAACCATCAAACATCATCTTCCACCAGAGACCCGGTTCGGGACCTTCCTCGGGCTCTGACTCTGGCTCTTCGAAATCTTTGACCCACATAATATCTTCGTCTGGAAAGTCAAACTTGAGAGGCTCGTAATCTTCAACTGGTTGCTCTGCAAGATAATCTGACAAGATACTTCCTTTGATAGCTTTCTGAGGTACGTACTGGATGTCATATTCTGATAACAATATGTGCCAACGAGCAAGTCTCCCAGTCTGAGCAGGCTTTTCGAAAATGTACTTTATTGGATCCATCTTCGAAATCAACAAGGTGGTATGACACATCATGTATTGCCCGAGACGCCTAGCAGCCCATGCTAGCGTACAACAAGTCATCTCCAAAAGTGAGTATCGGTTCTCGCAATCAGTAAACTTCTTGCTCAGATAGTATATGGCATGTTCCTTTCGTCCGGTCTCATCGTGTTGCCCAAGTACACAGCCCATAGACTTCTCCAGAACAGTAAGATACATGAAGAGTGGTCCTCTAGGAACAGGGGGGATCAAGATAGGAGGTTCTTGCAAATAATCCTTAATCTTTTCAAACACACGCTAACAATCCGGATTCCAATCAACAGTCTGACCTTTGCAAAGCAACTTGAATATCGACTCACAAGTAGCAGTCAGGTTAGATATAAACCTGGAGATGTAGTTCAAACGTCCAAGAAAACCTCTGACTTGGGTTTCGGTCTGCGGAGCTGGCATGTCTTGAATGGCTCAGACTTTATCAGGGTCTACCTCGATTCCTCGTTGGCTGACGATGAAACCAAGTAGCTTTCCAGATCTGACACCAAAAGTACACTTGGCGGGATTTAGTTTCAACTGATATTTCCGGAGTCGTTCAAATAGTTTCAATAGATAAACCAAATGTTCCTCTTCGTTATGAGATTTGGAAATCATATCATCCACATACACTTCGATCTCTTTGTGCATCATGTCATGAAAGAGATTCGTCATAGCACGTTGATAGGTTGCCCCTGCGTTCTTCAAACCGAAGAACATAACTTTGTAACAGAAGGTTCCCCAAGAAGTGATGAATGTAGTCTTTTCTCTGTCGGCGGGATCCATCTTGATCTGATTATAACCGGAGAAACCATCCATGAATGAGAAAACTGCAAAACTAGTTGTATTATCGACAAGTGTAACAATATGAGGCAAAGGGAAATCGTCTTTTGGACTAGCCTTGTTCAGATCCCAGTAATCTACACACATTCTGACTTTACCGTCCTTTTTGGGCACGGGAACAATGTTGGCAAGCCAATTAGGATACTTCGCAACCGCAAGGAAACCTGCATCCAATTGTTTCTTAACCTCATATCGAATCTTCAAAGCCATTTCAGGTCTTGTTCTTCAAAGTTTCTGCTTGACAGGTGGACATTCTGGCTTAAGCGGTAGCTTGTGAACTACAATATCTGTGTCTAAACCGAGTGTCGCTACTGCGAAAATCGGCGCCGGCTATGACAGAAGAGTTGCCACCGTGCGTTATTTATCCCACAAAAGGGAAAGGAAACGCTCAGAGTAAACCTAACGCAAAGAGGGAAAGGAATGGTCATCGCAACCAAATCCTGGATTCGGGAGTCGGTTACGCAAGGGGAAGGTATTAGCACCCCTCACGTCCGTCGTACTCGACGGGATCCACGCTTGTTTTCTAGTACGGATTGTTATTCTATATATTCTAAAGGTATGGGGTTAAAAGAAAATAAAATGACTCGGAAAAGTATCGCACTTTATGCCTACGTATTCCCGTCTGGAACGAGAAATCAGAGTCAACGTAGTTCGCCTAACTACGGGTTAAAGGAGGGGAAAGTTGCTCGCTAGGATACAGCATCCTATGCCTACGTACTTTCATACAGCATGAAAGATCAGAGCAAACTTAGTTTGGGCTACGGAAGACACAAGCTTGTCTGCCGGTTTTTTTAGATCCTTCTGAAAAGGTTTTCTTCTGATTAAGAGTCCAAGTGGACAAAAATGACACTTTGATGTTTGTTTTGAATCTTTTACGAAAGAAGTGTTTTTTAGCATGTTCACAATCTCTGACGCACTAGAGACTATGATTTGAGAGTGACTACATCGTATGTCACCCTAAGGGTAACACACTAAGTAGTCAGATTACTGAAGAGTGACCCTCCAACAACCCTTTCTCAAATATCTTAAGGCTCGTAGCGTACGACATCGATTATCCTTATTACTGAGTTTTGAATTGTTTTGAGATGGAAGAGAAAGAAACTCTAAAAAAACCTAGGGTTGAAAAGGGAATAAAAACTAACCTAATGTTGTCATGCATGGATAGGAATCCTAATGTCTGTCATAATTCCCTCTTGCACAGAGGAAATCAGAGATCCTAGGGGATAAATGGAAAAGAAACAGATATAGACAGTAAACAGTAAACATGCATGAGATGCAGCAGTACAAGCGAGGTAACGGAGTCCCACTCAACCTCGAACCTGGGAAAACAATAGGCAAAGTGAAACAGCTTCACTTCAAACCTAAGGGGCAAGCTGAACAAGCCAACAAACAATACAGAAAAAGAAATAAAATCCAACACCAGCTCTGACAGCAACACCAGCTCCTGCAGTAAGCAACACAAGCAGCAACAGCTCTGTCAGCTACAGTTGATTAACAGCAAAGGGTTGACAATAACAACTTCTACAAGTAGGACCCCCTCATCCATCTTCAACAATCTTCAAGCTTTAGATAAGCTCATATCTTTAATAAGCCCCATCTTTAGCAAACCTGAACCTCAACCAGTACCCAGCTTCAACAAAAAAACAGCAAAACCCTAGCTTCAATAGACAACCAGTTTTGACAGTCACCAGCTTCATCTTCACCAATCTTCAATGAACTCCATCTTCAATGCAATCACTCCAGAAGAGATTCAATTAATAATAGACGAAGTTGAGATGTTAAGAGGCTCAGTGACAACCCAAGGAAATCACTAAGATCTTAACATAGCAAGTTAAAGGTATCCTCAAGGTTCTACCTAACCAAAGCATGTTCTACATCCCTCCTAAGGAAAGATGGAACTTCTTTGAGGGACCTTGTGTCATGGGATCGAATAGAGGCACAAGAAGCTCTCTATGTTTGACAGAAGAAACAAGACTACTCTAATGCTCTTCCTATATATCCTAACTCCTAAGCCTCTGACAAACCCTCTAACAAAAGAGAAGTCTTCAACTCCAAGCTTCTTCAAGCCATCCCAAAACAACTTCATTTGATCCTCAAGTCATCCAAGCAAAGCCCAAGCCAAAAGCACTCCAAAATAGCCCCACACAAGCATAACCAAATCCAATACCCAAAGGAGAAACCCAAAATCATCACCCAAGTTGCAAAAATCAGATAAAATGCTAAAGCTTATCAAAAAATCCTAGGTAAATTTCTAAGGGAACCTAACCCTATACCCAATACCCTATAGGAATCCCAAACCCTAAATCAACCATTTAATCCTCAAACTATGCACAAAACTACAACTATTTGTCTTGAAACCCTAATTCTAACACCTCTCCTATTCACCTCTCAAACTAACCTAAATTTTATTCACAAAATTATGGTAAAATTTCTAAGGGTACATGCTTCCCTAATATAATAAATCCAACAAGAATCAACTTAAAATCATTCACCAATTAATCACAAGAAAATCAGCAAGAACATGTAGCAAATATACCAAATTTAAAGAAAATAATAAAATGGAAAAATTCAAATTAAATTGAAAAAATGGATAAAAATGGGATTTATTAATTTCATAAAATCACAAATAAAGCCAAGATCATGGATATATTTTTAAAATATTTTTTTGATCAATATTGGATTTATTATGATTTTTAGAAATTAAAATGCAATTAAAATAAAACTAAAATGAATTTAAAATGAAAAAAAGAAAATAAAAAGCTGAATTAAATGAGAGCCATCAGATCTATTGACTTGGTAAGCTGATCCAAGCACAAAGCGCGCGTCCACATAGGTTGCTAACTGGGAATGACATGGACTGCCACCTCAATTATTGAAACGGAGCGTTTTGGCAATTGGAGGCAATTTCTGAGTTTGAATCGTGGCCCTTGGATACGTGAGGGAGTCAACTAGTCAATTTGATCTGAAGGTTGGGACTTCATCTTCTCCACAAGCTCAGGCGATCTGAGACTATTCTCAGGTGGTGGTTCACAGTGGTTTCCACCGTCTTCTCCGGTGGAGTAATGGTTACAGGTGACCAAACAAGACAAATCTTATACCAATTCTGACCAGAATTTCACATGGATTCCAAATATAATCTCTAAATCCTCTAGATCCTTATGGATTCTCAAAACCGATTCCTTCTCTAAAATGTGTCAAGATTTCAAACATCTCCATTTGCAAAATTGAAACCCTAGGATTGTTCCTCATTCTTCACTGATCATGATGAACTATCCAACTCAACTTGAAACCTCAAGATCATCCATAACCTTCTCTTAACAGAAATTGTGCATCACACTTAATTGTCTCTAAATGGTTCCAAATCAATCTAGAAACGATCCTTATCATCTCTAGGTCCTAACCACATGGTCAATTCTATCTAATCCTCCCTAGATCATGAGGAATTATGAGAGTTACATACCTGGTAAAACTGGATGAACAGAAGGATGAAACGCTCGATTCAAGCTCCAAAACTTCCCAGACACGATCAAGAGTGATAGTAGAAGCTTTTTACACACTCAATTTGGCTTGAATCCTCTTGGAACTCAAAACACGATTTCTGTTGAAGCTCTTGAAACCCCAACGGCTATCTCTCTTTCTTGCACGAAAATCGCACCAAAATGCATCTGAAATCACTCCTCTCAATATATAGAAACTCTCCATGGGCTTTTGAGCCCAGTTTGAAGCCCAATTCAGTGATCCATCATTTCTAATTTTCCTCTTGAAAATGCAATGTACCAGTCACGATTCTGAGCTTCCAGCTTGCTCTAGAATGTTCTATTCAACTGCAAATTGGTTATGGAGTGTGTTTAGATAGCTAGCTTGGCCTGAATTGCCCTGATTTTTGTTTTGGCATTGTGACTTATAATGTAAGTAATCACTTTACAAAGCAAGTCATGGAATTAAGCCTCGATTCAAAAATGTGGAAATGTCATTGTGTTTGAAATGCATTTCCTGATCAATTTGGTATGTCATATGGACTGGTTTGGACCTATAGCTCAAAAATCACAATTTCCCTCTTTGATTCATTTAAAATCCATCCTTATTTTAGGCCATTTTGGATCATTTTGTGAAGCAAGCCATTTCAATCACTGATGACTTCTTATCTGACCTAAAAACATCATTTTAAGCACATCTCATGTTGAACATTTTTTCATTTGAGGAGTGGAAAATAGAGATTTTGACCTATGTTGAAAAATGACCTATAATTCAACTTTCCCAAAATACCCCTGGATTGCCAAGATCATAACTTGAGTTCCACAAATCTTATTGAGGACTTATAGTACTCAAATTAAAGGTAAGATCAAACCCTACAATTCTTATGTTGGCCAAGAATCCATTTGAAAACTCCTTGATAGGAAAACGTTGCTTGGAAGTCAAGTGACTTTCACAGATAAATTTCAGTGTCCTCTGATGACCCATAACTTGAGTTCTACAAATCTCCTTGAAGACTTCAAGTACTAAAATTAAACCTATTGAGAAGCTCTACAAGTTTCATGTTGGCCAAGAATCCATTTGAAACTTGTATTTGGACTTGTGTGGCTTGGAAGTCTAGTGCTATACAGGGGATTTTACCCTAGGAACCCTGTCTCAAACCCCTCCAACCACTCTTGATTCCCTTGAACCTGATCTTGACTCATCCATAAACATGCTTTAACATCTCAACCCATGACTTCCATGACCTAGAGCTAAGTCTTGGTGCCCTTTCCTTGCTCTCCTTGACCTAGAGTTACCCAGATGAAACCCTACTTGTACACACCTCAACTGTGGTTCTTGAACTTGATGCCATGACTTGTATAAGCTTCAATAGGGCTCTCTAGGCCTCCCATGGGATCCATACACACCTCAAATTCATAATTCCATGCTTCATACCCCATTGATGACCCTCAATACACCTCAAGTTAGGAGAGAAATCCACTTGTTGACATTCAAATCTCCTCAAAGCTTCAACCCATGTCTTGATGACTTGGATGTTCTTCAGCTTGAATAAGGCCCCTTGATGTGCTTCTTTATATAAGGATGGAACTTGATCCCCTGTTAGATGACTTGCTATGTTATGATATGCAAATGATTGGACCATGTACATGATGTGACTATGCAAATGATAATGCAATTGAAACATAAACCAGGTGAAATAGGTTGAGCAAATTTTAGGGTGCAACAGCTGCCCCTATTCAAACGGCTTGGACCCGACTGGGTGAAGAGCGAACGGCCTTCAAACAATAGAGGTACGAGACGGTTGAATACCAAGAACCCGGAAATTTGCCAACCGCAGAAATAAACTGCACAAACTGCTTGGAAAACAACATCCGCTGACTGAATCTGGTTGTTACAGCGACAAACTGATCAATTATCTGATATCAAAACCTGATTTTAATGTCAACCGCCTGCGTAACGCCCCAGGCCTGGAACTCTCTCTTGTTAAAACATCCCGCCTTTTGTCCACGTTAAAATTCCGCCGTCTGTTAATATAGAGAAAACAAATTAGCGACCGTGATGGGGATCATTTTCATCAACCCGAAAAAGATTCTATCATCGCGGGGATAGAACTTTGTCCATGTTAGGACGCTATATTCTGCCAACACAGAAAAATCCCGACGACTTCGCTGGGGAACCATTTTCTGTCTAATCACAGGAGACTCATCTGCCTATCCATACAAGCAAATCATCTGCCTAAACACAGGAAAGTTCATCCGCTTGCTTCATACGGGAAAACACTCTGAATACCGTTTCTCTGCCTATCTCTGTAGTAGCTAACTCCGTTGGTCCCAACCCACAAACGAATTTGAGGAGGACTCTACTGGGGATAGTAACACGAGGAAATCACGACGACTTCCTTGGGGAAAATACTTTTGTCAAATATCGGAACACAACTCACATACTCTGTCGATCATGGGAGAATCATCTATCTGGATACCGGAAAGTTCATCCGCCTACTTCATACGGGAAACTCCATCTGCCTGATTCTTACAGGAAAATTCATCCGCCTGCTTCATACGGGAAAAGTAATCTGCCTGATTCTTACAGGAACATTCATCCGCCTGCTTCATACGGGAAAACACATCTACCTGATTCTTATAGGAAAGTTCATCTGCCTGCTTCATACGGGAAAATTCATCTGCCTGATTCTTACAGGAAAGTTCATCCGCCTGCTTCATACGGGAAAATTCATCTGCCTGATTCTTACAGGAAAGTTCATCCGCCTGCTTCATACGGGAAAACACATCTACCTGATTCTTATAGGAAAGTTCATCCGCCTGCTTCATACGGGAAAACACATCTACATGATTCTTATAGGAAAGTTCATCCGCCTGCTTCATACGGGAAAACAGATCTACCTGATTCTTACAGGAACATTCATCCGCCTGCTTCATACGGGAAAACACATCTACCTGATTCTTATAGGAAAGTTCATCCGCCTGCTTCATACGGGAAAATTCATCTGCCTGATTCTTATAGGAAAGTTCATCCGCCTGCTTCATACGGGAAAATTCATCTGCCTGATTCTTACAGGAAAATTCATCCGCCTGCTTCATACGGGAAGATTGACTCAGATATAGCCTCTTTGCCTATTCTTTGCAGTAGCTAACTTCTTTGGGGATATTCTGAAAATAACTGCCCGACACCCGTTTTGACAACAAGTGACCACTTCTGAAATCTTGATTCATGAAACCCTGAAATGCTGTCGCGACAGCAAACCTGAAGAAAAACACTCCGCTGGTTGGATAAGAGAAACTTCAACCAGTAACTCTGTGGGGAATGATAACAAGAACTGTGTCATCATATGTCTCACAGTGAGACCTCGATCATCTGGTAACAGATCTGCACTGTAACTTCATACTCCTGCTGAGAAACACACCTGAAAGCAAAAGGTTAACCAACCTGATTTATGTTTCAAAATGCGTATGTCTGATAATGGCGTAACGCTCCATACGGCATGGAAATGCTACGCGTTTTTAGGTAGATGCAAACATGATAATGTATGCAAATGCAAATGCAGGTTCGGGCTGCTGGGGAAGGCTCTGACAAGCTTGCTTCAACACGGCTGTTGAGGGCAAATACCACCCTGCTGGGTATGAACGGGTATCGCGAAGTATTCTGGCAAAATAAATGCCGGAAATACAACCAACTCTGTCGGGGAGAGATTACACATCGATTTCCACTGGGAGGAAAGAATAACACCCGCTGGGAAGATTAACTCAGCTGGGGGAGAAGCAACCCTTCTGGGGGACAACTGTCTGGGTACAGTTTACAAACTCGGAACTACCACCCCGCTGGGGATAATCATCCTGACGAAAGCATGACGACCTGCGGGGAGAAAGAAAACCATCCTCGTTGGGGATAATCCTTCTGAACCTACTATGACTTGGTTATGTGTCGCGGAAACCCTCCCAATTGGGGATTGAACGTGCACCTACTCGACTCTCTGGGGAATATAACCTTTGCATGGGATACTGGTCTTGTCTTGCGGGGGACATCCTGTGGACTATTTCCATGAGGATACTATTCTGGGGAAAATAATCCTTCCTTCGGTAAGGGATAACGTCATCTCAACCTCTGGGGATGAGGTACGACCTGTTGGGAAATAAGGTCACGTCCTTCTTCCAGGGCCTCTGGCTGGGGCCACCATTTTCTGATTGTCCGCTTCAAGGGCGAGAACCCTGCAAAACACAAACGAGACAAAACAAATCTATACAACCAAATCTATTCGGGTTAGCATCTGCGACATTACTTCAGTCAATTCGAAGTTTTAGCAATTATTGGCAAGGGCCAGCAAAGTTATGCACATGCGAGTTCATCGGAACATCGGCGTTTTCCACATACAAAACAGTAAAGCACAGACATCAAATACTGAATAACATGTTTTATTGATTGAGCCTGTAAATAGGCGAAGCTTTGTACATCGGATGCAACTCCTGAAAAGAGGAAGTTACGCACACACACATACATGTACGCACAAAAAGCATAAAATAAAAAGTACAAAACAATATTTGTATACATGTCGGCAACGTGGTGCAGACAAACATCATGAGCTGATCCTCCTATGACTCGCCTGACTCTGGCGCTTTCCCGACATTCAATTTTCGGAAGAGATTGTGTTGGATAAACGAACCCTCAGGTGCTCCCAAACCACTAAGCAATGTAGTATCGAATCCGGACCGCAGTCATTTTCTTTTTCAATCCCTAACTTTTGCGTGAACCGCCCTTTGCGGGTTTTCGATTCACCGGGATACCCTTTTTTGCCGAAGTCTCCCTTTGCAGGTTTTCGACTTCGCAGGTGTACATCTTTTCAATCTTATCCCTAACTTTTTCCCGAACCTTTTATTCATTTTTTACGGTTCGCCGGGATGCCCCATTTTTG
Organism: Lathyrus sativus; assembly: GCA_963859935.3. Taxonomy (NCBI): domain Eukaryota; kingdom Viridiplantae; phylum Streptophyta; class Magnoliopsida; order Fabales; family Fabaceae; genus Lathyrus; species Lathyrus sativus. Next base: position 237,694,454 of record OZ012739.1, on the reverse strand, counting down.
CCTGAACTCTCTTTTTACTGTCCAGCGGGTCACTTTCAAGCAAAGTATTTTTTAACTGCGTCCGAATTCACAGGCGATGTAAAGTCTTCACCATCCATGGTGGATAGTAGCAAGGCTCCTCCAGAGAAGACTTTTCTGATAACGTAGGGACCTTCGTAACTAGGGGTCCATTTGCCCTTGTGATCTGTTTGTGGCGGGAGAACCCTCTTCAGCACAAGGTCGCCCGTCTGAAAGCTTCGTGGACATATCTTCTTATCGTATGCTTTCTTCATCCGACTCTGATACAACCGACCGTATGCGAGAGAAGCTAGCCTCTTCTCATCCATTAAGCTGAGCTGATTCAGTCTATCTTTAACCCATTCTGCCTCGTCAAGTTGGACATCTCGTAAAACCCTCAAGGAAGGAATCTCAACCTCCAACGGTAACACTGCCTCCATTCCGTATACCAATGAAAAAGGGGTTGCCCCGGTTGATGTGCGTACCGTCGTACGATAATCATGCAACGCGAAAGGTAGCATCTCGTGCCAGTCCTTGTACGTCACAACCATCTTCTGGACAATCTTCTTTATGTTCTTATTGGCCACTTCAACAACGCCATTCATCTTGGGCCGGTAAGGAGAAGAGTTGTGATGCTCGATCTTAAAATTCTGACACAGCTCTTTCATCATTTTGTTATTCAAATTCGAACCGTTGTCGGTGATAATCCGCTCAGGGATTCCATATCTGCAGATAATATCTCGTTTGATAAATCTGGCGACAACTTGCTTGGTGACATTGGCATATGATGCTGCTTCCACCAATTTGGTGAAATAATCAATTGGCACCAAGATGAACCGGTGTCTGTTGGATGCCGTAGGCTCAATCCTCCCGATTATATCAATTCCCCACATCGAGAACGGCCACGATGATGACATCACATTCAGAGGACTTGGGGGTACATGGACCTTGTCCGTATAAATTTCGCATTTATGACACCTCTTTGCAAACTTGAAACAGTCTGTTTCCATAGTTAGACAGTAATAACCTGCCCGCAACAGTTTTCTCGTCATAGCATGCCCACCAGCATGTGTACCAAATGTACCCTCATGTATCTCTCCCATGAGCAACTTCGCTTCTTTCTCATCTACACAGCGTAGCAACACCAAGTCGTGGTTTCTTTTGTATAGGACACCGTCAGGGTTCAGATAGAAATTGCCAGCCAATCTCCTGAGAGTCTTCTGATCTCGACTGGATGCCCCAGCCGGATACTCCTTGTTCTTCAGGAAATTCTGGATGTCAAAGTACCAGAGTTGACCATCGGGAGCCTCGTCGATGGCAAATATGAATGCAGGCCTATCGAGCCGAGGGATTACAATCCGGGGAGCCTCGTTCTAGAAGTTAACTTTATACATTGAAGACAATGTTGCCAGGGTGTCAGCCATTTGATTTTCTGCTCGCGGCACATGATGCAATTCCACCTTGTCAAAAAAATTCAACAATCTCCTTGCATAATTCATATATGGTATCAAATTGGGCTGACGTGTCTCCCATTCTCCTTTAATCTGATTCACCACTAGAGCCGAGTCTCCGTATACATCCAGATGCTTGATTCGTAAATCAATAGCTTCTTCCAGACCCATGATGCAAGCCTCATATTCAGCCTCATTATTGGTAACGGGAAAAGTCAATCGGGCGGTAAAGGGGATGTGCGACCCCTGAGGAGTAGTGATAATTGCACCTATTCCACTACCATAAGAATTTACAGCTCCGTCAAATATCAACTGCCATTTGGAACCCAACCCTGGCCCTTCGTCTGGAAACGGTTCTTCACAATCTTTCATCTTCAGGTGCATGATATCCTCGTCAGGAAAATCAAACCTCATCGACTGGTAGTCCTCAACAGGCTGCTCCGCAAGGTACTCTGACAGGACGCTACCTTGAATAGCCTTTTGCGAGACATACTGAATATCATATTCGGTTAGCACCATCTGCCATCGGGCAATTCTTCCGGAGAGTGCTTGCTTCTCAAACACGTATTTGATTGGATCCATCTTTGAAATTAGCAGGGTTGTATGATTCAACATGTATTGCCTCAAACGTTTGGCGGCCCAGGCTAGCGCACAACACGTTTTCTCGAGCATTGAGTATCTAGACTCGCAATCAGTAAACTTCTTACTCAAATAGTAGATCGCATGCTCTTTGCGCCCGGTCTCGTCGTGTTGACCGAGAACACAACCCATACTTTCCTCAAGAACCGTCAAATACATAATCAGAGGTCTCCCGGCCACTGGGGGTATCAAAATAGGAGGTTCCTATAAGTATTCTGTTATCTTGTCGAACGCCTTTTGACAATTTTCATTCCAGGTCACAACCTGATCCTTTTTTAACAACTTGAATAACGGCTCGCATGTCGCAGTTAGGTGAGATATGAACCGGGCGATATAGTTCAACCTCCCTAAAAACCCACACACTTCTTTTTCTGTTTTAGGCGTCGGCATTTCTTGTATTGCTTTTATTTTCGCAGGATCAACCTCTATTCCTTTTCCGCTCACGATAAACCCCAGTAGTTTGCCCGATCTCACCCCGAAGGTGCACATGTTAGGGTTCAGTCTCAACCTAAACTTCCTAAGCCTCTTGAACAGTTTCAGCAGATTAACCAAATGCTCCCCCTCCGTCTGGGATTTGGCAATCATATCATCAACATAAACTTCAATCTCTTTATGCATCATGTCATGAAAGAGAGTCGTCATAGCACGTTGATATGTTGCCCCAGCGTTCTTTAGTCCGAAGGGCATCACTTTGTAGCAAAATGTTCCCCAGGGAGTAATGAAGGTAGTCTTCTCCATGTCTTCTGGAGCCATTTTGATCTGATTGTAACCTGAGAAGCCGTCCATGAAGGAGAATACGGAGAACTGAGCAGTGTTATTAACCAGCACATCGATGTGAGGAAGTGGAAAGTCATCTTTCGGGCTCGCTTTGTTCAAATCACGGTAGTCTACACACATTCGCACTTTACCGTCTTTCTTCGGCACTGGCATAATATTAACGACCCATGAGGGATATTTTGTAACAGCTAGGAAACCAGCATCCCACTGTTTTTGAACTTTCTCCTTGATCTTCACAGCCATATCTGGTCTAGTTCTTCGGAGTTTCTGCTTAATAGGCGGACATTCCTCTCGCAGTGGCAGACGGTGAACAACCATATCCGTATCCAACCCAGGCATATCCTCGTACGACTAAGCAAATATATCACTGTACTCTTTGAGCATCTCAACCAACTTTTGCTTGATGTCGCTCTGCAGCGCAGCCCCTATACGGATGTTTCTCACAACCTCTTCTGACCCCAAATTGATAATCTCAATGACTTCCTCATGAGGCAGAATGATTCTTTCTTCTGGTTTCAATAACCAGGTCAACTCTTCTGGCACGTCGCCATCTTCCACAATCTCTTCCTCATCCTGAAATATCGGGTGCTCGAAGTCGAAGTCAGTCATAGGTGGTTCATAGATGTCATCTGAAATAGTAATCCTGCAAAGGAAATGGTTAAATGCTTCAAAACACGGACAGAGCGAATAACCACGTTGTCATTTTATTGTAAAAGACAAAACAGAAAAAACAGGGATCACAATATTTGTATATGAAAAACGCCTTTATTTCATGATTAAACAATGTAATGTACATAACCAAATGGCCCTAAACAAAACCACTATGCCCCGGGTAGGACACAGGATTGTTCAACAATTAAGAAAACAAATCATTACTGTTTAGTTGTCACAGGAACAATTTCCCGGATAGACCAATTGCAGAGACTTTGTTTTGGCACGCTTGACTTGATCCATGCGTCCATATCACAGTCGCTATCTCCGTCTTCAGCATTGGAAATGGCATTGACGGCCTCGAAGCTCACCCCGCTTGGCGTAATCGTGACCGGTCCCTTGAACCTGGGTGCTCCTGAAGATGATGATGACGACGTCGATCGATACCCTAGCCCGAACTTGTCGTTCTTCATGGGAATCTCCAATACCTTCCCCCAGCCCTTGGTTTTGCCTGCCTGCACTAGAGCCTGAGCCTCTTTGTAGGATGACACTGCCACGTCTGATATTTTACTTGGCACTGGAACTTTGTCTTTAATTCGCAACCCCTCGAAGGATTGACAGGGTGTTTCGTGTATTTTGCCGTCGACCTCAACATATTTAAACGAAGACAAATGGCTAACCAAAATATCTTCCTCTCTGCAAACCATGACGACACTATCCCCAACCATATACTTCAGCTTTTTGTGTAACGTGGATGTGACTGCCCCGGCAACATGGATCCATGGGCGCCCAAGAAGACAACTATGCGCTGGTTGGATGTCCATTATATAGAATTCGGTTTCAAATATTTCAGGCCCCACCTGTAACGGTAATGTTATTGATCCGAAAACTGACCTCCTTGTTCCATTGAACGCTCTCACCACTAAATCACTGGGCGTGCAGATAATCCCCCTGGTATCTAACTTCATCATGGCTTTCTTCGGTAGCACATTCAGGGAAGATCCAGTGTCTACTAAAACATGGGACATGACCGTGCCCCGGCATTCGACTAACACATGCAATGCCATATTGTGCTCTCGCCCTCTCGGAGTCAAATCAAAGTCTGTGAAGCCCAAACTGTGCCCCGCATTGACATGCGCCATCACCCCTTCTAACTGATTAACAGAAACCTCTTGAGGAACGAACAACGTGTCTAGAATCTTCAGCAAAGCGTTCCGATGGGCCTCGGAACATAACAACAATGATAGGATGGAAATTTTTGACGGCGTTTGCTGGAGGTGCTCAACGATTTTGTAATCACTTTTACGAATGAGCCTCATAAACTCCTCCACATCCTTAAGCGACGTTTCCTTTTCATTCGACTGAGACGGACTACCCTCAGCTACCTTGGCTTTACCCTTGGCTAATCTTTCTGCCTCTACCTCGGGTGACGTGAAGATTCTTCCGCTTCTGGTCATACCCCCTGTTCCGACAACATTATCTACAACCCCAGCTGGTTGTCCATTGACTTCAGTTTTCTCACCATCGCAATATACCTCCAACCCGTAAGTCCACGACACTGCTTTAGTACTCTCAAAAGGAACTGGTCCTGCCTTAGTAATTGTGATCGTCGGCCGCCTGGCAGGCGCCGTTATCGTAATTGTTTTCCTCGGAATCGTCACCGTCGCAACATCATTCTGCTCATCACACAACGCCTCTACAGGCTTTTCAACCGCGGTTCTATCAAATTGCAATGTACCTTCATCCATCATGGCCTGAATGCCCTGCTTCAACTCATTACAACCCTCTGGCTGGGTCCAACAATCCAAGCAAAATTCGTCACAACCTGGGAATACACCCCCTTTTAACAACGTGCTTTTAATCTCACCCAACGGTGTCTTCAGCTCATTGACATCCATCACTAGATTCAGATTTTCTTTCGTCAAGATGGCATTTGCCCCATGATTGGGCATAGGCTGTTGTACGATATTTGGACCCACCTGTCCAAAGTTGATAGCTTTGCTATCCAATAAATCCTGAACTTTGTGTTTAAATGCCTGACAAGCTTCTATATCATACCCGGGTGCCCCGGAATGGAATTCGCAATGCTTGTTGGCATCATACCCATAAGGGAGTACCGCCCCTGTAGGTGGTGCCAAAGTCCTCTTTTCAACAAAGTTCAACCCTAGCAGGGTCTGAAGGAGTTCTGCATACGTGGAAGGAGGTGCGTCGAACACTCTTTTCGGTCTCGCATTCTGTACCCTTCTCTGACCGGGATTCTGCCCTTGTTGCGGCTGTGGTTGTTGTTGTTGTGGCTGAGGCTTCCCTTGTTGAGGAAAAGGGATAGTGACAGTAGCTATCTGTTGCGGCTGAACATACTGATTTCTTCCTCTGCCCCTGCCCTTGCCACCAAACACAGCACTAGTATCACCCTGTCGTCTACCACCAAATGCTTTTCTGGCACCTCCTGCTGAAGTAGACTCACCTGCTTGGAACCTTCCAACTTTAATCCCGTTCTCGATCATCTCCCCCATAAGAATCAAATCTGAGAAACTGCTCAATGACACACTAAACAATTTTTCATAGAACACCCCCGTAAATGTCCCAATGAACATATCATTCATCTCCCTTTCAATTAAAGGAGGATGCACCCTCGCTGCCATATCCCTTTGCGCATACTCTTTAAAACTTTCACCGTTCTTCTGTGACAAACCCTGCAGTTGGACCCGGTTTGGCACCAGATCGCTGTTATATTTGTAATGTGTCACGAAAGCATCAGCCAATTGCTTCCAGGTTTTGATCTGCGTGGGCTCCAGCCCCATATACCATTCAAGTGAAGGTCCTGATAAGCTATCTTGAAAGAAATGCATGAGCATCCTTTCATCATCTGAATACGCGGACATTCTCCTGTAATAAGAGCGGACATGGACCTTAGGGCAGGTGTCCCCCTTGTACTTGTCAAAAGTGGGAGCCTTGAATTTCAACGGCACCCTCAGCCCCGGTACCAAGCTCATTGTAGTCATATCCAAACCGGTGGAGTTCTGACTCACTACCCCCTTCATCTGTTCTTCAAGCATTCTGATCCTCTGCACAGGATCAACAGGTCCTTCAAATCCCATGCCTCTTCCAGAAAAGGCATCCTCCTGGCGGTCTTCGCCCCAATTCACATTTTCATTTCCATATCCGTCGTAACCAGTGTTGCGACCAAACCCTTGCTGATTGATCATGGGACCTCGTCCCCCGTTACCAAAACCCTGGTTGACCCTAACAGGTCCAAACCCAGTGTTGACAGGAATCACCCCAGCACCATTCATATTACCAAATCCACCATACCCCTGGTTAGCGTTACCAAAACCGTCGTAACCGAAACCCTGCGTGTTGAAGCCGAATTTCCCGTCCTGATTGACGTAATCAAATCCCTGATCATTGTAGCCGAAACCATTGTTGCCGAAACCATTACCGCCATTGTTGTTACCACCGCCTTGGTTGGCGTCCCCAAACCCAACATTGTTAACAACAGTCTCATTTCCATTCCTTGTGTTACCATTGCCAGCGCCAGCGCCATCGTTTACAACCACAACCGGTGGGGTCACCACAGGTGGAACCACAGGCGTAGGGGGCCCATCCTCCAGAATAGTTTCAACGTGCGCAGAATTGTGGTCATTGTTGCCATTCCCATTAGTCCGCGTCAGCAGCGGCTGTACCAAAGTCTGGAGGCTCTCCTGGCCCTTAGCAATGTTCTCCATTGCTTGCATGAACAGATTCAGCTTCTCGCGGATTTCCTGCATCTCCACTTGGACTTGATCCATGATTCTCTTGCAGTTGTTTCGGGTTGAGTAGCGGTGGACTCTTTGTTCGTTAATCCTGAAAAACCTGAAGATGCAGGAAATAAGATATAGATTCGAGAATACCGGTCATGCAAGATGAATGCAGATGCAAATGTGTAAATATGCTACAGGTTATATTCCCCCCTGATTCTAGTTTCGGAGAGAAGGCCATCACGACAATGGAGTCCCCATCAAGCAAGCAAGGAATCAGAAAACCCTCATATATAAACAAATGCCAAGAGGCTGAGTGCAAGAGTACAACTGAATACAACTGAAGAGACCTCGGTCAACAAGCCTGGCGATGGTCAAAATACAAGTACAAATAACAAAAGCAAGACAAAGATAAATCAGGTTAAATGGAGTGCTCTGACATCTTCCAATATCTTCAACGTCTCCGAATGCCCTAATCGGGAGATCAGCTCCTGTATCAGTAATGTATGTCGCTCAGTCGTGGATCTCAGTTTTTTTGCGTCGTCCTTGCAGGTTCCTTCGCCAAAACACTCGTCGAGTCTACATCTCTTAGATTCGGCCTTCACTTCATAACCTCTCAGCTTCTTGTCAAGGTCACTTACTCTAAGCTCAACAGCGCTCCTAAGTAATGTCTCTTCAACAATCTTTGCGTCTTGGGCTCTAATCTGTGCCTCTAGCGTGGCAATCTGCAGCTTCAGTTCATCTTCACGCTCCTTCTGCTTGGTAAGCGTGGCATTCCACAACGTTTCCCACCTGCTGAGGCGGGAATAAGCTTTTCTTAAAAGTTCCTTCTTGGAAGTAAGCACCTTGCTGACACCGTTCAAGGCTATTCCCACTTTTTCTTTCTTGTTGGTCTCCTCCGTCAATTCTGAACCTAACTTATTAATCAATTCAGTTTGTTCCCTCACAGTGAAGGTAGCTTCATTCTTCTCATGACGCAACTGGAAAATCTCCTTTTATAACTCATCATTGGCTTTCTTGAATTCTTCGTTTTCAGCCAACAATTTGTTATACTTCTCACTCTCTACCGAAGTAGGTACCTCACTCACTGGAAGATACAGAGGTTCCACAGCAGGATATGGCATCAAGGAAATCCTAGCTCTCTCGCGGATCCAAGCCAAATAAGGATCATAAGCTTTGTTTTTGCTCTTACCAAGCAAAGCTTTCCCTCTCCTATGGATGTTGGCCCATGCATGTCTCAATCTGATCAAAATAGCCGTGTCTAATAAGCCTGTGAGATACAGAGATTCCTGTATCTCCTTCTCAATAGGAGCGTCCCTCAAAGCATAACCGAACTGTCTTACCAGCAGTGAAGGGTTATAGTTAATACAGCCTTTCCGTCCAATCAAAGGGACATTCGGAAAGCCACTGCAACGGTATATAATATCAGTGCCAAGCATACTTTGATCAAACCAAATGATGTTCTCAGCAGACAGCCCCATCAACCGGGAAGCCCAATCCAAAGTATTAACAGCATCAACAAAAGGCCCTGTCTTCGGAAGATGTTCCTGGAACCACCTGTACAAAAGAGGAAGACAACAGGGAACATTCTTGCCACGACGTTTCTCATTCTTATAGTGAATAGAATGATAAACATCGCCCAAGAGAGTAGGAACTGGATTCTTCGAGGCAAGAATCAAGAAGGCATCTGAGTCAACAAAATCTGGCACATTGGGAAACAAGACAATCCCATAGATGCAGACGGCTAGAATAGCACTGAAGGCGACCCAACATTCACTCTTCGCGCACTGTGTAGCCTTTTCAACCAGGACAGGCAGGTGAAAACCATAAGTTCCGTTCAGCTTAACCAAACCTCCAGGGAACTCAGAAGCGTCTAAACTGACAATCTCAGCAAGTGTAGCCAACTCAGGCTCAGCATCAACATATATAAAGGGCATCTGGTCTAACACAGGAACTCCCTACATAGCAGAATACTCCTCCAAAGTGGGTGCCAGAATATAGTCAGGAAATAAGAAACATCTCAGCTGCGGCTCATAAAACTGCATCAAAGTATACACCCCAGTCGTCTCAAATGCGGAAGGGCTGTATAACAAACTAAACAATCTCCCATAGGATACTCTGAACTCAGACCTCACTCTCTCATCTGCTAGAGCAATCAATCCCAGCAAGGAACTGACATCAGGCGAATGCAACCGGTAAGCAACTGTCCTCTTCATGGACTCCATGTCTGGCCAGAAAATACACTAGAATCAGAGGGGAATAATCACACCTGTAGCATAACTACATGTTAATGATATGCAAGATGAGTATGCAACAATGCAATATGCAAAAATAATGCAGCGGGGATCAAGTGACATATTGTTGAGGAGATCCATCCATAATATCTGTCTTCATAGGCTCATAATACTGCTCAAACCTGGTCTCGATAGACCCAAAACAATGCTCCAGCCTGGTCTCCACAGACCTATACCAAAGCTCTGATGAAGAAACCCAGGTAACCACACATAATGATCCAAAATCAAGAAAACAGGGTGATCTGGAGGTCAAGTTTCCTGCATGCCCCAATCCCCCTCACAGGTAGGTGTCCTATCAACTGACCCAAGGTACGGCATCCTATGCGGTCATTGATGTCACAGACTTTCAAGACTGATGATACGATACCCAGAAGGTGTGGCACCATCATGTCCTGAAGAGGCCCTCCTCAGCCAACTTCCAATTGATCGGTCCCCAGAGTCGACAATCCTCGGGTCAGACAACTTGTCGAGCCCTAAGGGCCAGGCAAGAAGCATCAAAGAGAATCTCGTCCGAGCGCAGATTTCGCGGCTAGCTGGTGCGAGCTAAGCAAGCAGGCTAACCACTACTCTCTACTTCTAAGTCTAGGTGTAAGCTCAAGCCCAGGTCCGACTTTTCTCTCAACAGATCACCCCCTTCCCACAAAAGCAATAACAATATAAAGCTGATAATAAAATGCGGAAAGTAAAGATAGAAAAGTAAATCTATACAACACCCACAACGGGAAAACAAGCGCTAGGATTGACTCGCGTAGGGAACCAAAGTAGGTCCCCAGCAGAGTCGTCAGCTGTCGCTACTGCGAAAATCGGCGTCGGCTATGACAGAAGAGTCGCCACCGTGCATTATTTATCCCACAAAAGGGAAAGGAAACGCTCAGAGTAAACCTAACGCAAAGAGGGAAAGGAATGGTCATCGCAACCAAATCCTGGATTCGGGAGTCGGTTACGTAAGGGGAAGGTATTAGCACCCCTCACGTCCGTCGTACTCGACGGGATCCACGCTTGTTTTCTAGTACGGATTGTTATTCTATCTACTCTAAAGGTATGGGGTTAAAAGAAAATAAAATGACTCGGCAAAGTATCGCACTTTATGCCTACGTATTCCCGTCTGGAACGAGAAATTAGAGTCAACGTAGTTCGCCTAACTACGGGTTAAAGGAGGGGAAGGTTGCTCGCTAGGATACGGCATCCTATGCCTACGTACTTTCGTACAGCATGAAAGATCAGAGCAAACGTAGTTTGGGCTACGGAAGACACAAGCTTGTCTGCCTGTTTTTTTAGATCCTTCTAAAAAGGTTTTCTTCTGATTAAGAGTCCAAGCGGACAAAAATGACACTTTGATGTTTGTTTAGAATCTTTTACGAAAGAAGTGTTTTTTAGCATGTTCACAATCTCTGACGCACTAGAGACTATGATTTGAGAGTGACTACATCGTATGTCACCCTAAGGGTAACACACTAAGCAGTCAGATTACTGAAGAGTGACCCTCCAGCAACCCTTTCTCAAATATCTTAAGGCTCGTAGCGTACGACATCGATTATCCTTATTAATGAGTTTTGAATTGTTTTGAGATGGAAGAGAAAGAAACTCTAAAAAAACCTAGGGTTGAAAAGGGAATAAAAACTAACCTAATGTTGTCATGCATGGATAGGAATCCTAATGTCTGTCATAATTCCCTCCTGCACAGAGGAAATCAGAGATCCTAGGGGATAAACGGAAAAGAAACAGATATAGACAGTAAATAGTAAACATGCATGAGATGCAGCAGTACAAGCGAGGCAAGGGAGTCCCACTCAACCTCGAACCTGGGAAAACAATAGGCAAAGTGAAACAACTTCACTTCAAACCTAAGGGGCAAGCTGAACAAGCCAACAAACAATACAGAAAAAGAAATAAAATCCAACACCAGCTCTGACAGCAACACCAGCTCCTGCAGTAAGCAACACAAGCAGCAACAGCTCTGTCAGCTACAGTTGATTAACAGCAAAGGGTTGACAATAACAACTTCTACAAGCAGGACCCCCTCATCCATCTTCAACAATCTTCAAGCTTTAGATAAGCTCCTATCTTCAATAAGCCCCATCTTTAGCAAACCTGAACCTCAACCAGTACCCAGCTTCAACAAAAAAACAGCAAAACCCAAGCTTCAACAGACAACCAGTTTTGACAGTCACCAGCTTCATCTTCACCAATCTTCAATGAACTCCATCTTCAATGCAATCACTCCAGAAGAGATTCAATTAATAATAGACGAAGTTGAGATGTTAAGAGGCTCAGTGACAACCCAAGGAAATCACTAAGATCTTAACATAGTAAGTGAAAGGTATCCTCAAGGTTCTACCCAACCAAAGCATGCTCTACATCCCTCCTAAGGAAATATGGAACTTCTTTGAGGGACCTTGTGTCATGGGATAGAATAGAGGCACAAGAAGCTCTCTATGTTTGACAGAAGAAACAAGACTACTCTAATGCTCTTCCTATATATCCTAACTCCTAAGCCTCTGACAAACCCTCTAACAAAAGAGAAGTCTTCAACTCCAAGCTTCTTCAAGCCATCCCAAAACAACTTCATTTGATCCTCAAGTCATCCAAGCAAAGCCCAAGCCAAAAGCACTCCAAAATAGCCCCACACAAGCATAACCAAATCCAATACCCAAAGGAGAAACCCAAAATCATCACCCAAGTTGCAAAAATCAGATAAAATGCTAAAGCTTATCAGAAAATCCTAGGTAAATTTCTAAGGGAACCTAACCCTATACCCAATACCCCATAGGAATCCCAAACCCTAAATCAACCATTTAATCCTCAAACTATGCACAAAACTACAACTATTTGTCTTGAAACCCTAATTCTAACACCTCTCCTATTCACCTCTCAAACTAACCTAAATTTTATTCACAAAATTGTGATAAAATTTCTATGGGTACATGCTTCCCTAATCTAATCAATCCAACAAGAATCAACTTAAAATCATTCACCAATTAATCACAAGAAAATCAGCAAGAACATGTAGCAAATATACCAAATTTAAAGAAAATAATAAAATGGAAAAATTCAAATTAAATTGAAAAAATGGATAAAAATGGGATTTATTAATTTCATAAAATCACAAATAAATCCAAGATCATGGAGGTATTTTTAAAATATTTTTTTGATCAATATTGGATTTATTATGATTTTTAGAAATTAAAATGCAATTAAAATAAAAATAAAATGAATTTAAAAAGAAAAAAAGAAAATAAAAAGCTGAATTAAATGAGAGCCATCAAATCTATTGACTTGGTAAGCTGATCCAAGCAAAAAGCGCGTGTCCACATAGGTTGCTGACTGGGAATGACATGGACTGCCACCTCAATTATTGAAACGGAGCGTTTTGGCAATTGGAGGCAATTTCTGAGTTTGAATCGTGGCCCTTGGATACGTGAGGGAGTCAACTAGTCAATGTGATCTGAAGGTTGGGACTTCATCTTCTCCACAAGCTCAGGCGACCTGAGACTATTCTCAGGTGGTGGTTCACGGTGGTTTCCACCGTCTTCTCCGGTGGAGTAATGGTTACAGGTGACCAAACAAGACAAATCTTATACCAATTCTGACCAGAATTTCACATAGATTCCAAATATAATCTCTAAATCCTCTAGATCCTTATGGATTCTCAAAACCGATTCCTTCTCTAAAATGTGTCAAGATTTTAAACAGCTCCATTTACAAAATTGAAACCCTAGGATTGTTCCTCATTCTTCACTGATCATGATGAACTATCCAACTCAACTTGAAACCTCAAGATCATCCATAACCGTCTCTTAACATAAATTGTGCATCACACTTAATTGTCTCTAAATGGTTCCAAATCAATCTAGAAACGATCCTTATCATCTCTAGGTCCTAACCACATGGTCAATTCTATCTAATCCTCCCTAGATCATGAGGAATCATGAGAGTTACATACCTGGTAAAACTGGATGAACAGAAGGATGAAACGCTCGATTCAAGCTCCAAAACTTCCCAGACACGATCAAGAGTGATAGTAGAAGCTTTTTGCACACTCAATTTGGCTTGAATCCTCTTGGAACTCAGAACACGATTTCTGTTGAAGCTCTTGAAACCCCAACTGCTATCTCTCATTCTTGCACGAAAATGACACCAAAATGCATTTGAACTCACTCCTCTCAATATATAGAAACTCTCCATGGGCTTTTGAGCCCAGTTTGAAGCCCAATTCAGTGATCCATCATTTCTGATTTTCCTCTTGAAAATGCAATGTACCAGTCACGATTCTGAGCTTCCAGCTTGCTCTAGAATGTTCTATTCAACTGCAAATTGGTTATGGAGTGTGTTTAGATAGCTAGCTTGGCCTGAATTGCCCTGATTTTTGTTTTGGCATTGTGACTTATAATGTAAGTAATCACTTTACAAAGCAAGTCATGGAATTAAGCCTCAATTCAAAAATATGGAAATGTCATTGTGTTTGAAATGCATTTCCTGATCAATTTGGTATGTCATATGGACTGGTTTGGACCTATAGCTCAAAAATCACAATTTCCCTCTTTGATTCATTTAAAATCCATCCTTATTTTAGGCCATTTTGGATCATTTTGTGAAGCAAGCCATTTCAATCACCCATGACTTCTTATCTGACCTAAAAACATCATTTTAAGCACATCTCATGTTGAACATTTTTTCATTTGAGGAGTGGAAGATAGAGATTTTGACCTATGTTGAAAAATGACCTATAATTCAACTTTCCCAAAATACCCCTGGATTGCCAAGATCATAACTTGAGTTCCACAAATCTTCATGAGGACTTATAGTACTCAAATTAAAGGTAAGATCAAACCCTACAATTATTATGTTGGCCAAGAATCCATTTGAAAACCCCTTGATGTGCAAAAGTTTCTTGGAAGTCAAGTGACTTTCACAGATAAATTTCAGTGTCCTCTGATGACCCATAACTTGCAAGAACCATAACTTGAGTTCTACAAATCTCCTTGAAGACTTCTAGTACTAATATTAAAGCTATTGAGAAGCTCTACAAGTTTCATGTTTTCCAAGAATCCATTTGAAACTTGTATTTGGACTTATGTGGCTTGGAAGTCTAGTGCTATACAGGGGATTTTACCCTAGGAACCCTGTCTCAAACCCCTCCAACCACTCTTGATTCCCTTGAACCTGATCTTGACTCATCCATAAACATGCTTTAACATCTCAACCCATGACTTCCCTGACCTAGAGCTAAGTCTTGGTGCCCTTTCCTTGCTCTCCTTGACCTAGGGTTACCCAGTTGAAACCCTACGTGTACACACCTCAACTGTGGTTCTTGAACTTGATGCCATGACTTGTCTAAGCTTCAATAGGGATCTCTAGGACTCCCATGGGATCCATACACACCTGAAATTCATAATTCCATGCTTCATACCCCATTGATGACCCTCAATACACCTCAAGTTAGGAGAGAAATCCACTTGTTGACATTCAAATCTCCTTAAAGCTTCAACCCATGTCTTGATGACTTGGATGTTCTTCAGCTTGAATAAGGCCCCTTGGTGTGCTTCTTTATATAAGGATGGCACTTGATCCCCTGTTAGATGACTTGCTATGTTATGATATGCAAATGATTGGACCATGTACATGATGTGACTATGCAAATGATAATGCAATTGAAACATAAACCAGGTGAAATAGGTTGAGCAAATTTTAGGGTGCAACACCGGGCATATCTTGATACGACCATGCAAACACGTCAACATAATCCTTCAACAACTTGACCAATCTCTGCTTGACCTCCACCCCAAGTACTGCGCCAATCTTGACCTCTTTCTTATCTTCATTTGTGCCAAGGTTAATCAAGTCCAACTGCTCTTTATGCGGTTGAAGTTCTGTGTACTCGTACTCGACCATTTTTTTAAGCTTAGCGGGCACTTCAAAATCCTCTTCACCCTCATCTTCAGCTTGGTATATGGGTGAATCCCAATCAGGAGAGACAATAGAGTCATCGGATTCAACAAGGGTTGTAATGTCACCGCATGTTGAAAGGATTATTTTTATTTAATGTTCAATGAAAATGCGAGAGAAAATGAAAATGTTTTCAGTTTATTTTTGAAAAGATTGTCAGTTCCATTAAAAGGTGAAAACGAAGAAACGCTAATGAAACAAGATGGAACGGGAGCAAAATGCATTTATTAATAATTGTTTGAAATGAAAGGTGGCCCTACAAAGCAATCCAATAGCCTTGGGCAGAGCTATGGATTTGAAAACACATATGAAAAATTAAATTACTTTGACAATGGAAAAATGACTGGAATCTCTATAGCCTCCTAGTTGCTCAAAGTTGCGTCACTCTTGAACACTATGCTTCTCAGGTCTTCATCTTCGTCACCATTGCTGATGGCATTAACTTGAAAACCTCCGCTGACAAACACTTCTTGAAAAACCTTCGGACGCCCTTTGACAGATGCAGACACTTTCTCATGAGTTGGTCTGTAACCCAACCCGTAGTGGTCAGTCTTCGTCTTGATATTGATTACTTCTCCCCAACCTTCAGGAATGCCCATGTCGATCGTTGATCTGGTACTCTTCAAAGATGCAAAAGATGGGTTACTCTGGACTCCTGCAATTTCCTCGACTTCCACTAAAACAACATTAGCAATCTCGAGTGCTTAGAATGAAGTTTCCAAAACGTCTTCATCCGCCTCAATATACCAGAACGAGGATAAGTTGCTAACCATTAAATCCTCCTCACCATGTATGATCACCAACTTGTCATCAACCACGAACTTCATCTTCTGGTGCAAGGTAGAAGTTACTGCCCCAGCGGCATGGATCCAAGGCCTTCCAAGCAAACAACTGTAATTGGGATTGATATCCATGACTTGCAAAGTGATATTGAAAACATGCGGACCAATCAGAATCGAAAGTTCAACTTCTCCAATCACAGCTCTACGAGAACCATCAAAATCCTTGACAATCAACGACGTAGGCTTCACCATAGTCTCTTTATAGGCCAACCTGCTAAGAATTCTCTTGGGTAGGACGTTCAAAGATGAACCGGTATCCACAAGCACCCTGGCTAAATTATCCTCTTGACACTTCACTGATATGTGCAACGCACGGTTGTGATTTGGACCTCTTTCGGTAGCTCTTCCTTGCTAAAGCTGAGAGTATTACAAGCGGTAATATTGGCGATCACACTATCAAACTGACCGGTAGTAATATCTTGAGCGACATGAGCTTGCGTCAATACTTTCTACAAAGCAGCTTTATGAGCGGGTGAATTTAGTAACAGAGATAGAATAGAGATCTTTGAAGGAGTATGATGAAGCTGATCAATAATTTTGTAGTCGCTTTTCCTGATGATCCTTAAGAATTCAACATCATCATTATTGGCTGCCTCTTTATTTTTATCTCTAGCAGGCACACCAGTGTTATTAGTTGTCTCTTTAGGTGGAGCCTCATCAAAACGGGGAGTGTACACGCGACCACTGCGGGTCATCCTGCTTGCCCCAGCTATATTAGTCACATTTTCACCATCAATCTTCACTTCTTCTCTTGGAATGACCTTCCCAGATTCTTTGTCAATCGTAGTTACATCATACTTCCAAGGTACTGCTTTGGGATCACTGAATGGAAATGGACTTGGCTTTTGGATAATCAAAGGTTTAGGCTGGTCCACTGTTGGAGTGACAGGAGTCGGTATACTGAACACTGGCATGACAGAATATGGTGCTGGCAGATTAAACACTGGCTTCCTACCCCTTGGTTCGGGCATATTGAAGGTAGGCTCAATTGCGGCTATTTCTTTTGCCTGGTTAACTACTTGCAGGAAACCATCATCAATCAATCTCTGTACGTCTTTCCGAACCATAGCACAACCTTTATCACATCTTTCACAGCTCGTACAACCGATATAGGAGACAGATACTAGGCCTGCTTCAAACAACTTTGAATGGAATGCCTTGAGCGGAGTCTTAATCTGAGCTACATCAAGGATAAAATTCTCTTCATACAAAGTATCAATGGCATTAATATCCCCATGGTCAGGAAAAGGGTTACTTTTGACATTGGGTGGAGGATCGTTGAACGACAAAATCTTCTTTTCCATCAGATCCCTCACAAGGTTTTTCAAAGCATAACAGTTCTCCAAATCATGAAATAAACAATAAGCGGCGGCGTTGTAGTTGGCTGGCAAAGGATTCAGAGGCGGTCCCAAAGCTCGAGTAGTGACCAACCCTCGTTGCACTAAGCATACAACTCGGTGAACGTCATTGGAATCGGTGGATAAGTCTTGTATAGTCTCCTTGGAGCATTCTGGCGCGGTGCCTGATTCCTCAGTTGTTGATTTGTCGGAGCGTTGGACGCTTGCTGATAGTTAGGTGGAGGTTGTTGATAAACTGGAGGCGGATACTCAGGAGCCTGCGGCATAGGCTGGTAAACAGGAGCTTGGGGAGCTTGTTGACTAAAGGATGGTGCGACAACGGCTACATACGGAGGTGGTGCAAACTGAACCGAGTAACCCTGGGGTTGGGCATACTGTGGCGGATATTGATACTGCCTATTTCTTCTCCTATCTGAAGACACAGCATGAGTCTCCCCTTCCTTCTTTTTCTAAGGATTGACGGAAGTCTTCTTGGCTTTGTCCTTCAAACTCATACTGCTAGAACCACTGGACATCTTTCCACTCTTCATAGCCATTTCAACCTTTACTCCAACAACAACAATATCAGCGAAATTCGTGGTTACACTACCCACCATCCTTTCATAGAACTCAGGACGAATCGTGTCAACAAACCAATCTGCTAATTCCTTGTCGGTCAATAGAGGTTCCACCTGGGAAGCAATTTCCCTCCATCGCTGGGCATATTCATTAAAGGTCTCAGAACTTTTCTGCGTCATACTCAAAAGTTGTCTCCTGTCAGGAGCCAAGTCCATGTTGTACTTATAGTGCTTAATGAAAGCGTCAGACAAATCCTGAAAAGACTTAATGCGAGACTGGTCCAATGTTAAATACCACTTCGACGAGGCACCTTTCAGACTGTCTTGAAAACAGTGAATCGTCAA
This sequence comes from Lathyrus sativus, assembly GCA_963859935.3. NCBI lineage: Eukaryota > Viridiplantae > Streptophyta > Magnoliopsida > Fabales > Fabaceae > Lathyrus > Lathyrus sativus. The sequence goes on along the minus strand of OZ012739.1, from coordinate 237,675,860 downwards.
GTTGTCATTCTCCACGTGGGCAGCCATTCTACGGTAGTACATGATCAAATGGCTTTTCGGGCAAGTAGTCCCTTCATAGCAGTCAAAGTTCGGATTCTTGAACTTTGGCGGGATAACTAAACCGGAAACCAAACAGATGTCTCTAGCAGCAACACCAAAGATCTGGTCTCCTTCCATCTTTCTTAATCTTTTATCAATAGTAACCACCTCCTCACGGAGCCTATCACGCGGCTGGTACCCTTCATCATTATCATCCAGAATTTCATAAATAGGCTCATTAAGATAGGGTTGCACTCGAGTACGAACATTAGCTTGTGTGAAGGTAGGGACCACCTTCGGAGGCTCGGGAACCAAAGGCACAGTCTGTTGAACGTTCTGTATAACGGGGATGGCTTGTTGACCACTTTGTGCAACAGACATAGTTTGTTGAACTGACGTAACAATAGGCGGATGTATGAAACTCTGCGAAAGACCATAAGGAAACAGATTCTCTACAGAAACAACCGGAGGATCTACGGCAGCAGTAGCGTTAATCTCAGAAACCACAGTAGTCTGAGTATTCATCTTTGCATTGATAACCTGGAGTAATTCCATAATCGTCCCTACATTCCCTCGAAGGTCTGCTAGCTCGTTGTTAACGCGATCCATCTCTTGAGCGTGTTCTTCCATCCTTCTTCGAGCTTGAGCTCTAGTATTGTATCGACTCAGGGTGACGAAACTGGAAGGCGAGAGAACCGAGTATGAGAAAACCGGAAGACACATGAAATGCAAAATATGATGCAAAATGTGAATGAAATGACTTCATGGAATTCAAATATTTACAAATATTACTGAATAACAAAGAAATTTTTATTAGTTGAAAATAAATGAATTACAATCAAATATAAAGTTTTTAATGGAAACAACTAAGCAAAAGCTAATAATGGCCCTAAGGAAGCATTATACACAACTTTGACGAGTAGGCGGAGAATCGGAGGAAAATAAATCCTTGTAGAGTCTTCTCCTCTTGTCCGAAAGTGCCTTCTCGTTCCTTGACTGAAGCTGTTTCTAAAGTTCCTCGTACTCACTGACCATCACATGGTATTTGTTCTTCCATGTTTCCGCTTTATGTTGAGCTTTCTTCAAAGCGATCTTCAATGTTTCAGCCTCGAACATGAAATATTGGATAGGTTCCTCTCTCGGAGGTAAAGGATCTCGGCGAGGATAGGGCATCTTCAATTTGATAGCTCTTTCTCAGACCCACTCAAGATAAGGCTCCATGGAAATGCAATTTGGCCTACCCAGACTTTCTCGACCTTTCCCATGCAAGTGTCCCCAAGAAGATATTATTTGATCCTAAAGCTCTTTGTTGACTTCGAAGAATATCTTCTCTACGTAGATGCTTTTAGGTGGTTCTTTCAAGGGATACTCTAACTATCAGCGAGCTAGGACTGGATTGTAGCTTATTCCTCCATTAAAACCGAGTAAAGGCATGTTAGCGAAATCTCCACAACCATCAATGACTAGTATTCCATCGTACATGCGATTGTACCAATCAATATCGGAGTGAGTTAAGGCCATAACCCTTTGTGACCAACGTCCTTGAGTGGGACTCCAAAAAGGACCGGACTTAGGCAAGTGCGAAATAAACCACTTGTACAATAATGGCACACAACAGGTAATCACCCCTCCACCATGGAGGTTTCGGAGATGGACTGAATGATAAGTATTACCCAATAAGGTCGGTATTGGATTCCTTTGCATGAAGATCTTGATGGCATTAAGGTCCACAAATCCTTCAAAATTAGGGAAAAGCAACACTCCATAGATAAGCAAGGCAAGGATCGTCTCAAAGGTAGGCATGCTCAAATAATCGGCATAATATTGGGCCTTCTTGATTAGGAACTTCGTAGGTAACCCAAAGATTTCACCTTTATGAGTCATATTCTCCTTAATGTCAGATACCTTCAAACATGTGGCTTTAGCAATATCCTATTCTTTAGGGTCCTTCTCCAAGAAAGGGAAAGGAGACTTATCTAGAATAGGTAACCCTACAAGCTGAGAATACTCTTCCAAAGTAGGTAATAGCTGATAATCGGGGAATGTGAAGCAATGGTAGTCGGGATCATAGAATTGTAGCAAAACCGAAAGAAGTTCTTCGTTCATTTTATATTCCAACAGAGATAACAACCTTCCATACCGGTTACAAAATCCTTCTCGATCTTGGACTAAAGATCCTAGCTTCCTTAGGTCATCTAGCTTAGGACTTTTAAAAGTATATTTCAAAGTTTTTCTTCTATTGTAATCCATAATCCTGCAATGTTCATAAATAAGATTTGAATTCCATGAAGTGTAATGCAATGTGATGCTTTTATGGATGTAATGCACATATATTTATAAGTCCTAGGTTAAAGGTATGTGTAAGGCGTTAGGGTCTACCCATCCCAATAAGGTATGTACTAAGGTTAGTTGTACCTACAGAACAAGGTTCTAAGAAGTGCCCAAAGTCATTGGTCCATCCTTCGGATATTATCAACTTTCCAACTGACTCGGGGGTTGATAATATTCTCGAGAGAACCTCTTTTGAGTGTAGCATCGCGTAGCAACTATTGTAGGACTACTCCCACATAGTTCCCGCACTACGTCCTATATAAGGCCAAAGTGGTGTTAAGGTACTACAGTCCTCAATATCATAGACTCTAATCAAAAATAGTAAAATTTTTCACGACTAACTCGATCAATCGAACCATTTTCGAAAGGGTCTCAACTAAGCGCTGATTCTCAAGTCAACTTGGTCGGGACTCACTCACGGCAAGCCTCGTCGAATATCTCACCTTCCTATAATAAGGTCACTCAAGTCCGGGTTAGGACTTATCTCACAAGAACAGGGTACCCCCCCCCCCCCCCCCAAGCAAGGCACAATAATAATATATACAATAGAATAAATAATGGAAAATATCATACAATAAACAAAATAGGGGTAACCCTTAAAAGTTATGAATTCTCCCCAGTGAAGTCGCCATTTTCTGCTGCGGTGGAAATAGGATATCAAACTATTTATTAGTTTGAATCACAACTCTTAATTCACAACCGCTCTTTGATTTATCCGAAGGAAAATGTCAAAAGAGGGAAAACCTATTTTTGCATCGTAAACACAACACAGGGAGAGACCTTGGTAAGGGGTTGGTTAAGCTTAGGGAAGGTACTAGCACCCTAAACTTCTGTAGTACTCTACAAGAACCTTTTGTTTAATGTATGCCTTTTATTTTTATTTATTATCTGCTTTAATATATTGACCCTAAGGGATAGAGTGACCTAAAAGACCTAAGGGTTAGTCCTAAGTTTACTCGGCAAGACGTCGCATCTTGTGCCTATGTATCCTAGATAGGGAATGGAATCAGAGTAATCGTAGTTCCCCTCGAAAGGGAGGTTAGAAACTTCTTAACTGTGGTCAAGGTTTCAATGGGGAATAAACGTATCTTAAGGACATGCTTACGTGGAGTCTTGAAACTCCTATTTCTACGTTGAAAAGTTGAATTAAAATTAGGGTTGAAATTAGGTGTTCCACGGTGGGAAACCCTAAAACAGAGTACGACGACTCTTTAACCTAATGCTAGGGTAAATGGCATTTTCGTCCGCGGCGGGACGCCTAGGCTATTAAGGTTTTTGAAACGGTCAAGGGTTAGGACTATTGACTCGGTAGTCAAACGGCTAGACCTAATCCTTCGGAGGGCGCTTAAACGGTAAAAATCATGCAAACAGACAAAATATATCATAGCAGCATAATTAAGGTGCGGAAAGTAAAAAAAACGGTAAAGAAATGCGAAAATTACAAATCCCAAAACAAATGCGAAAATAAAAAATAAATGCGATCATGGCCTCGCATAAATTACATCCATGCCAAAAAAACTTAAAATAAATATAAATCGGAATCTATGTATAATCTGAAGAGAGAAACAGAGAAATTAGTGAAAAGTTAGACAGAAATTTATGGCAAATAGTTAATATTGACAGAAAGACAAAAATGCAATTTGAAATTTTTATTATTATTTTATTAGTTTTGAAAAGGGACTTTAGTTTTAATTTAAAAAGGAAGTTTAGTTTAAATTTTTTTTTAAAAAGATGCTTTAATCTCTTAAATTTTAAAGAAAGGATGTTTTATGTTTTAAAATTTAAAGAAAGTTCTAGTTTAAAAAATTTTAGTTTAATTTTAAAAGGTTTTAATTTTAATATTCTAAAACTATCGTTTTAACTCTTCTTAAAATGTTTTAATTTTTAATCTTTAAAACTTAATTTTAACATAAAAAGAAAAAATGTTACTTTTAAAATTAAAAAAAAGAAGGTTTTTAACTTTTAAATGCTAAACAAGATTTTTTTTTTTAATAAAAAAAAATGCACTTCACCTTTAATGTAAAAAGTGAATTTCAATTCTTAATGCAAAAAAAAAAAAAAAGAACTTTAATTTTTAATGCCAAAATGTATTTTGACTTCTTTTAATGTAAAAAGATATTTTAATTTTTATGCAAAAAAAAAGATATTTCAATTCTTAATGCTAAAAGGATGTTCAATTTTAAATTGTAAAAGAGGACATGTTAATTGTAAATGCTAAACAATGAATTTGACTTTTTTTTACTTGAAACCTTATTCTCCCATTAATATGAAGGCTTTGATCGTTAATAGGAAAATTGATTTTAGTTGTCAAAAGATTAATCTAAAATCCTACATGTTTTACCTAAGTACTTTTAATCCCTATGACCTGATGAGCTATAAGTTAAACTACAAACAACATGTTAAAATAAAAAAGGAAAGATAACAGTGTAAATAAATAGCCAAAGCAGATAAGAAGGGGTGTTGTTTCCTTCTGCACACGTTTAGGGCCTTGCTTGTTGTCCTTCATCTTCTTCGCACCGCCGGTAGCCAAGAGTGACTTGATGAAGCTTTTCTTTATTTTTCCTCCCTCTTGCATGTAATGATGAACACCTTCTCCTTCCATGAATCCAATCACTGAAATAGGACATGAGGGAAAACGAAAAATCTTGGTGGGATCCTTACCGTTTTCAGTCGATGAGTTGGTTATGAGCAGCCGATGATGTAGTTACTGAGGATCTCGCGGGTTCGTGAGAGCTCGTCGAGGACGAAGCTTGCCTTCCGAGGTGGATTCGACGGCTGCGTTGGGCGTTCCGGCTGCCTCGTTTTGTTGATGATGGCGGTTTGGTAAGCTTCTTTCCCTCTTCTCCTTTCCTCTGGAGTAACGATGATGAGCTCCAAAGCTCTTCTGAACCTTCGGATCTTGAAGGCCACCGTTTTTCTTGTGCTCTGAACCTAGGGTTTCGAGCTTCATCTGACACTTATTTATATGATTCTGTTTTGTTGGTTTGTGGGCTTTTAGCTGGGATTTGTTGTTACCGTCGCTGCGAAAATGATGGCTTGATCCATGGTGGGATCTCCAGAAAATTTTTACGGTTTCCTCTGATTTTGTTGTGTTTCAGTTTGGATCCGGTTCGGACTTGTTGGATTTCGGTTTTACTGAACTGTTTTTCTGGACTGGTTTTGAACTAGTTCTTCTGAACCGGTTTCAGAATCAGCTTTTCTGAATTGGATTTTCTTAAACTGTTTTAGGAACGGGTTCGACTTGTAGGATTGGATTGTTGGAATTGATTTTTTTTTCTTTGGAGGATTGGCGTTACGGTCCCATTAGGGGCAAACTGTCCTCCGGAGAAAAATCACTTTCTCAAAGCTGCTTTTTGAATAATCTCTTTTGGCCAACAACTTATTTCGAAACCACTTTTCCTCTTCATCTTTCGGTAGCCTCGGGAAGAACAAAAATCTGCCATAATCTGGCCAAGGTCGTGAATCGGACACCCGATGATGATATCTCTGAGGGTGTCAACATAACCGATTAAATTTGCTTGTTGTTCGCAGGTACGGAAGAATCGAGAAAGTCGGAAACGTCGGAGAAGATCGGAAGACTTAGGAAATTTTTTTAGAAATTGTATTTAATATGTAAAAAAAATATAAATTTATTTTCGTAATTTTATGTTTTATATTTTTGTAAAGATTTATTACTTCTAATAAACTTCTTTAATTTTATATGTTGTGTAATATTCTTATTAAAATGCAACTTTGATTTATGTAGAAAATGAAAAAAATACTACGAGGAACATGTAAATGTGGACGAGATTATAGTTACCATTATTCAAAAATGAAAACAAGATTATTTAAAATGGAATGAAAAAACAAATGAAATTATTTTAAAAAGAAATGAGGTAAAAACTAAAATGAAATTATGTGAAAAAATTGCAATGATATTATTTGAAATGAAATGATTCAAAATGAAATGAGGTAAAAGTTGAATGGAAAAAAATGATTTAAAATGAAATGATTAAAAATGAAAATTTACAAACAAATGAGGCGATGATTTATTAACTAACAAATAAGAGGCAATTGATTTAAAATGAAACAACATTAATTGAAAGGAACTATTTTTGTTCTTTTGATTTTTTTAAAATGCAATGCAAATGATTCAAATGAAATGAAAACGAAATAAAAAGTATATATTTCTATTAATTTCTGATTTCTCCAACTTATCCGACTAATCTCATTCCTGACACAAATTCCGATTGAACTTCATCAACCAGATCAAATGGGCCAAATTAAGTTGTGCCTGATGATAGAAACGGTACCGACCTTGAACGAAGTAAAACAGCAAAAAGCAGAGAAATTCGATTAACAATGAACAAAACTAAACTCCACACTAAAAATTCAATTGTGTCTCTGCTAACTAAATCCAATGTCCTGGACCGACTCGGCCAAAAAAAATCACGATTAAACAGGTCAATAAATCCACACACGAATCGAACTTTCCACTACTTTCCCTTTAAGAATTGACTAGTAGATAGCAGAGGAAGTAGAAAAAACGAATGCCTGTTAAAATAAATTCCACAGAGTGAATTCTTGCACTACTTTGAACCACATCACTGACATCTCAACACAATCAGCCCTATATGATAAAACAACATTTCAGAGATCCCCTGACAGTAAGTCCCGGCCTTTGAATAAATCACTGTGTCTCGAAGATTCCTACGTCAAAATTACTGTAAAATTTTGTTCTTCCTCAAATGAAATAAGGAACTCGTAAATGGAGATTCTAATTATTCAAGGGACTTCTGACGATGACCCTGCTCCCTAAACCGTCAGCAAACAGTGAATGAAGTGCACCTGATGTGATTCTCCTGCAAAAACAATAGACTACGTAACCCGTTAGTGTTTAGTTAAACGCAATGCAAATGAAATGGGGTTCAAGATTAAACGACTAATCTTAGGGCAAAATTTGGGGTATTACAGAAGGTCTTGATTTTGCTTCCAAATCTAACAAGCAAGTCGCTAAAAGTTCTTTTATTCCTCCTATCGAAGAAGTTTTCCACAGTAGAGGGATTATTTGTCCTCCTCATGTCAATATGGTATCTAAAGATGAATCTGAGGGTTATATATCGGATGGTTCTGAAAGCCTTTCCATTCCATATCAAGACTTTGAGCCTTACTTTGTAGACCCTGGTCATGATTCTGAAACTGAAGATGCATATGTGCCTTTCTATTCTCCCAGATCTAGGTGCAAAGAGTACCATTTTGAGGTTGATGCTATCACCGGAGAATATTCGGATGAAGACCTACCCAACTTCGTGACGCTTGGAGCGGTCGCCTGAAATTGGAGTGCGGTTGATATGCTTGTCATTTCCATATATCAAAGTAATTGTTTGTTTTGTTTTCCACTTTGCCCAAGGCGAAAAATTGTTGCGTGGGCTTATTTTTTTAAAAAATAATTCCCTTCACTCTGCCCAAGGTAATGGTGATATTGTTTGGGCATGTTGTTTGAAAAGGATGATTTTCCGCTGCCTCATATTGCCATACTGGTAGATAGCACCGCGAGGTACGAGATTTTCTCTTTTATGGATGGATTTTTAGGTTACAATCAAATCAGGATGGCTCCCGAAGATAGAGAGAAAACGTCATTCATCACACCATGAGACACCTTTTGCTATAGAGTCATGCCGTTTGGTCTGAAGAACGCCAGGGCAACATATCAGAGAGCTATGACCATTCTTTTTCATGACATGATGCACAAGGAGATTGAAGTTTATGTGGACGATATGATAGCCAAATCTAAGACTGAGGAAGGCCATGTTAAGCATCTGTTAAAGTTGTTTTGTCGACTAAGAGAATACCAACTTCGTTTAAATCCTAACAAATGTACATTTGGTGTGCGGCTAGGGAAACTTTTAGGTTTCATTGTCAGCCAGAAAGGTATTCAAGTGGATCCTGACAAGGTTAAAGCCATTCAAGAAATGCTAGCCCCACTACAGAGAAACAGGTTAGAGGATTCTTGGTAATATATCTCCCGGTTTATCTCTAACATGACTGCTACCGTGGACCCATATTTAAGCTTCTTAGAAAGCAACAAGGTTATGTTTGGACTGAAGACTGTCAAAAGGCCTTTGATAGTATCAAGGAATATTTTCTTAAACCCCTTATTTTGATCCCTCTAGTTGAAGGACGACCTTTAATCATGTATTTGACCGTTTTGGAAGACTCTATGGGATGTGTACTCGGCCAGCGAGATGGACGGGGAAACAAGAGCATGTTACGTACTATCTGAGTAAAAAATTCACCGACTGCGAATCCAGATACTTCATGCTTAAGAAGACTTATTGTGCTTTGGCATAGGAAGCCCGACGTTTACGTCAATATATGTTAAACCACACCACATGGTTAATCTCTAGGATGGACCTGATCAAATATATCTTCGAGAAACTTGCTTTGACTGGAAGAATTGCTAGATGGCAGATGTTATTGTCAGAGTACGACATCGAGTACCATACTCAGAAGGCTATCAAAGGATGTGTCTTGGCTGATCACTTGGCACATCAACCTACTGAAGATCACTAATCCACCAATGATGATTTCCCCAATGAATATGTAATGTATTTGAAAATGAAAGATTGCGAAGAACCTCTACAAGACGAAGGACCTAAACAAGACTCTCAGTGGGGTCTAATTTTTTACGGAGCCATCAACACTCACGAGAAAGGAATTGGGGCAATCATTATGACTCCTCACGGATCTCAAATCCCATTTACTTTCACGTTAACATTCAAGTGTACAAATAACAAAGCCGAATATGAAGCATGTATTATGGGCCTTGAAGAGGTAATAGACTTCAGAATCAAGAATTTGGACGTATATGGTGATTTTGCTATGGTAGTTGTCGCTACTGCGAAAAAAAAGAAGGCCGGCAATGACTAACAGAGTCGCCACCTATCGTTATTTATCCCAAAGAGGGCAAAGGAAACGATCGAAAAAAACCTGACAAAAACGGGAAAAGACGAGGTCATCGCAACCAAGTCCTAGGTTCGGGAGTCGGTTAAGCAAGGGGAAGGTATGAGCACCCCTCACGTCCGTCGTACTCGACGAGATCCATGCATGTGTTATCTATCTAAAAGGGTGTGTAAACTATCTACGCTAAAGGCTTATGGACAAAAAGAAAAGAAAAATGATTGACTCGGCAGAGCATCGCCGCTCTGTGCCTACGTACTCCCTCGTGCAATGGGAAAGTCATAGTCAACGTAGTTCGACCAACTACGACTAAAGAAGGGGGGAAAGTTTCTCGCTAAGACATCGCGTCTTATGCCTACGTACTTTCATCTGGTATGAAAGATCAGAGCAAATGTAGTTCGGGCTTACGAGAACACAGGTTGTTCAAAAGTTTTACCCGAGTAGGGTTAACAAATAGTTCTAGCCGTTTGGTGTATGCAGCTCGACCATTGGAGACTTAGGCATTACCGTTTGCGATAGAACTAAGAGTTAACAACACTCTTGTTTATGAAAAGGTTTTCCTGATTAAGACCCCGAAGGATAAAAAGGTTTGAATTGTTTTTGTGTTTTTTAAAGAAGAAGTGTTTTGAGTTATGAGTGTTCATAATGTACGTTGTAACAAAGTCTAAAACCTAGGATCGAATGCGTCGCATATCGTCCTAAGGACGTATACTAAACACTCTAGGAAATTGAGAGGTATCCACTCAATCACCATTTCCCAAGTATAAGGATCATGGCACAACATCCATTATCTTTATTAAGTGGATTGAATTTGTTTGAAGATGAGAAGAGAAAGGGACAAACTAAAGGGGGACTAGACAAAACCCTAGAAGTTGTCATGCAAAGTGCACCTAAAGTTGGGATCACAAAAGGGAAACATCTACCTAATATTATCATGCATGATTAGAACCCTAATGTCTATCATAACCTCTCTTGAACAAGAGAGATTAGAAATCCTAAGGGAAGGAAGACAAAAGAAGAAGAAGAAAGAACAAAGGAAACATGCAAAATGAGAGAATGCATACATGGAATGCACAAGTAGGAACACATAGAATGAAAGTGGGAGGAAAATGTGTGTGGGGCAGTAGCCACCACAAGCCCATCTCAACCAAGCATGCATATGAGAATGCAAAGAGAAAATAGAAAGAGATGCATCAAAAGCAAACAAACAAGTGTGACAAAGTCACTAAGAAAAGTCCTCATGGATTCATCACTTTAGGTAAGCTTCAAGTTCCTCCTAAGGAGGGACCAAGCTACCTTAAATAACATTTCAAAGTCATATGACAGAAGAGAAGATGAAGAGGAAATATCAAAAGCAAAAGCAAATCATAACAAAAATAAATGCAAGCTAGAACACAAAGAAATGCAAGCAAATTAACACAATGAAACCCTACATGAAAGCTCAAAAGCAAACAAACAAATGAATAAGGAAGAAACAATATCATGACCTAAAATTGAACATACATCATCCTTAACATGTTAGCAACATGAAACAAAAGGGATTGAAAGCTCAAAGGATCCAAAACTGTCATATCCAAATCAAACTAGGTCAAGGTGCATGTATGAACTTCCCTTAGAGGTAACTTGACTTGCAAGTTACCTCGAAATTAGGAAAATGGTTCAAAAATTACCAAATAAAATGCACAAGAAAGCTAAACAAGTTGGCAAACAGAAGCCAAAATCACAAGGCCAATATCCCCTCAAAGCACCATCAAAAGAAAATTAAATTCAAGATGTACCACTTTGAAATGGGAGAATTGAGGGTCAAAAGAAAAGCCACCAAAGTCAACCCTAAAGTCAACCAACCAAGGGTAAAATGGTCCTCAAAAATTGCCAAACTCATGAAGTGTATGAAGATCAATTTTCATTCATTGGACCCAAAGGAAATGGAAGAAACAAATAAAAGATAACACAATGTCACAATTTAAATCAAATAATACACTTCCAATATTAAAATCCAATTTTAATTGAAAATAAACCAAAAAATAAAATAAAAATTTTCCAAAATTAAAAGACATCTCAAAGTGTCTAAAAAGTATTTTTGTGATTTTTTTGGATAATTGGAAGTAATTAAAAATGATTTAAATGCAAACAGAAAATAAACAAAAATAAAATGGAAATAAAAATAAAATAAAAAGACAAACGGTGCAGATAGTAAGAAAAATCCAGTTGAAAATGAGATTGGGCCAGGAAGGGGGTGCAAACAACATCTGAGGCTCAATGCGCCCAAACAAAGTTCAGGGTTCAAACATGATCCACCAAGGCTGGTCAACAAAAGGACCAGCGTGGAATGCAATTAAGACCGTCTGATCATCTGGTAAGCACATCATGTGGCCAAAAACATGCCAGCGCATTAATGAAATATTTAAATGAGATTACGTGCGCGTGGTCAAAGGTGGTGTAGGCTGTGTCTTAATCTCAAGCGTCCAACAGAAAAGTAAACGCGTCGTGTGGTCAGGACATCATCTTCTCCAATGAGAAGTCAACCAAAACCATAGAAAATAGACGGTGGCCGGAGATCCCTTCCGGTCATCTTCTCCGGCCACCCAGCCACCGTGAACAGTTCCAAGAAAAACACAGTTACCAAAACTCCACCAAAATTAACAAACTAATAGTGCAAAATCATCCTCTCATCACGAGGCACTCAAATCCAACCTTGGTTTTCATGTTTGAGCAACACTTAAATCAAATCGAAGACAAATGTAAAATGCACATAAATTGCAAAACTTGAAATCAACCCCCAAAAGTGTCCAGAATCCATCTACACTTCATGTAAAGTTCAAATCCATAATCATTTTGCTCTAAAAAACTCAAGAACAAGCCAAAATACAAATAACAAGATTTGTGCTCCAAACAGAAATCAAACCAAATGCCAGTTCATTTTACATATTAATGGTCTACATGATTCCTATGTCTCAAATATGCAAGAATGGCACAGAAACATGGCATAAATAGAGAGATATGGTGATTTTGAAATTACCTAGTGGAGAACCTCCACTGGGTCTTGTCTTTGGCTAAACCTTCAAGAAAATCACCCAGAATCGTTCCAAATACTTCAATGAAGCTTTTAGTGTGCTCAATTTCACTTGATAATGGCCAAAACTCCAAAACCGATTCTCACTTTCCTCTTGCTTTTTCAAGTTTCTATTTCTGCAATTCTACCACCAATTCGAGCTCTGAGGGTTTGGGAAGCTTGCTAACCTTTTATATGTTGGGTTCAGATGAGAATGGAGCTTTAATTCATGCCCTAAAGCCCAATTGCCAAATCAATTTTTCCTCACTTTTTCACTTGCCATACTCGTGTTTTCTCCACTACACCAACCTCAATTTTGTTCCAAATCAATTGCACATGGCTTGAGCTGATCAAAGGGCCAAGAATTGAGCCTTATTTTGATTCTATGGTAGATTTCCCATTTGTTACTTCATGGTGAAGAAACCATGAAAATGACCAACCAAATTACCTAAAATTGCAAATGTAAAATTGGCATTGTATTTAGAACATCATTTGCACTCAAAATATGCATAAATTTGCCTTGAAAAGTTCCAAATGAATTAATTCCCATTTTCTCATTTCAAGCCTTCTTTATGAAAAATTCAAACACCAATTCTTCAATCCAAGCTCCAACCATGACAAGATATGATTTGGTAATGCAAATGGCCCTATTTGGAGAAAGTTTCATGTTGAAAAGATTTCCATTTGAAGTGTGCAAGTTGGTGAAATGGACCCATAATTATATGATCTATAATCTCACTTTCCCAAAATACCCCTGACTTGCAAACTCATAACTTGAGTTCTAGAAATCATATGAAATACTTCTAGTACTCTTTGGAAAGCAAAGACCATGCCCTAAAACTTTCAAGTTGGCCAAAAGTTGAGGAGAAACATCCTTCTAGGTCAAAAATGGCTTGGAAGATGGTTGACTTTTATTGACTAAAATCACATTCATCTGATGACCTGTAACTTGTCTGGATCATAACTTGAGTTGTATAAATTCAATCAAGGACTTCTAGTACTCAAAATAAATCTAAGAACATGCTCTACAAGTTTCATGTTGGGCAAAAGTTGAGATGAGACTTGTATCTTGAGATAGTTGGTCTTGAAGTTAGGCACTAAATAGGGGATTTTACACTGAGAACCCTAATTTAGTAACTTCTCACACTCTTGATCCTTGATGAATTGATCTTGAAATGATATATTAAACATCTCAACACAACATCCCATGACCATAGAGACTTGGAATTAAGTTGTAACCTCCTTCAATTTCACAGTTAACTGAGGATTTACCAGATGAAAACCCTAGATGCAACATTCTTGACTGATTGTGGCTTGTTCCACTTCATACAACAACTTGAATAAGCTCCAAATGGCTCTTAGGGAATTCAATGAGCTCTCTCAACACCTTATATCCATAATCATGACTTTACAAACTTCAGATGATCTTTAACTGGCCTCCAAGTTAGAAGCTGACCCACATACATACATCCATCCTTTCACAAGCCTTTGACAACTTCAAGATGACTTGATGACCATTCAAACTTGAGTAACACCCCTTTCTTAGGCTCAACACTCTGAGAAGACTTCTCTTGCTATGCACAACCCCTTGATCCCCTGTTCAATGAAACATGTTATGCAATGCAAATGCTAGTACAAAATGAAATGAAACATAAACCAAGTTAAGAAAAGGTTGAGCAAATTTTGGGGTACAACAGCTGCCCCTATTCAAGCGACTTGGACCTGAATGAGTGAAAAGCGAACGACTTTCACGCCAACAAGGTAAAAGACGGTTGAATACTAAAGAAACTGGAAATTTGCCAACCGCAGGAAATCTGAATATAGTTGTACTGATCTCAAAAACACTCCGTTGGGGAAAAAGAATACAAACGTCAAAAACGGCGCCATGGTCTGGATACCATATTGGAGAAAAGTAACAATCCAAATTACCGGAGTCGGGGTACTCCATAGAAATCGGAGCCTGGATGCTCAAAAACACAAATTGGAGCATGGATGCTCAAAGAAACAAACTGGAGCCTGGATGCTCGGTAATGAATCTGAGTCTGGATACTCAAAATTCGGAGCCTGGATGCTCGAAAACAGAAATTGGAGCCTGGATGCTCTGTATTAAATCTGAGCCTGGATACTCAATAATTGGAGCCTGGATGCTCTACACAAATCGGAGCCTGGATGCTCTATGCAAAAAACCTGAGTTTGGATACTCGGTTAATAAATCTGAGTCTGGATATAAATCACTAGAGCCTGGATGCTCAATGCAATTCGGAGCTTGGATGCTCTATGCAAAAAACCTGAGTCTGGATACTCGGTTAATAAATCTGAGTCTGGATACTCAAAAACTGGAGCCTAGATGCTCGATGCAAAAGAAATATATTCATCAGGATCTGGATATCCTACGAGTCCGAGTCAAATGACGATGCTGGGAAACAAAATAGGTTGTGGTCTGGATACCACATGGGCTGAGAAAAACACTATGTGCCAAGGTCTGGATACCACACGGCAATAGGAGATAACAACGATTATTGTGATCTGGATATCACGGAGCATCAGATAAACTACCATGGTCTGGATACCATAACTCCCTTTAACGGATTCTGGATACTCAGCAGAGAAAGTACAAACAGTATTCATCAGGGTCTGGATACCCAACTGACTTTACCGGAGTCTGGATACTCAACGGAGAAAGCATAATAACACGAGCATAAGCCATGGTCTGGATACCATAAGGCAAAAGAACACAAATACACTTGATGTGATCTGGACATCACAAGGGAATTCGACCAGAGTCTGGGTACTCAACGGACAAAACAGATCTGTAACTGCCATGGTCTAGATACCACGTAGGCGAAGATAACTAACTGTCGGGGAATACAAAAGCCGAGGTCTGGATACCATGCAGGCTAACAGAAACTTAACAACTTGCTATGGTCTGGATACCATGTTCACAAAGATATCTAGCTCGCCATGGTCTGGATATCATATAGGGCTAAAGATAACACCGTCAACCGAAGTTCGATGACACTACTGGGGAGAAACGCAAGTCGGGGTCTATATACCATGCGGGCTGGCAGAAAATATTATGGTCTGGATACCATTCGGGCATAGATACTCTTCTTCTCTCCATGGTCTGGACACCATACGGGCACAAATATATCAATCATCTGTTGGATACATTCCTGCAAACAAAGAGGTAACAACCTGGTCTATGTTTCACATGCAAAAT
Organism: Lathyrus sativus; assembly: GCA_963859935.3. Classification (NCBI taxonomy): domain Eukaryota; kingdom Viridiplantae; phylum Streptophyta; class Magnoliopsida; order Fabales; family Fabaceae; genus Lathyrus; species Lathyrus sativus. The sequence continues at coordinate 237,660,279 of OZ012739.1, read as the reverse complement.
GTTTGAAAATGGCATAATTACCCATACAAGATGATAATGCTATGCATTCTGGTAGATGCTATGCACGCATGCAGATGCAACGGAACTGAAACAAGCAAAATAAATGCTAGAGAAACAGAAACCATCCTATCAGGAACAACAAACAACCCTGCAGGGAACGACTTACCCATACCAATAATGATCGGACTTACACTGAAACGAAAGGGCCTCGAAGGGCTCCCCTAACGGGAATAAAGTTCATACAAGAACAGGAAATCCAGACTCAACTTAGGATGCAGATCGCCACTTGCTAGGGAAAAATTCCCGGGCTGACTCTCCGGAATACAAACTTTTTGAGTAACAGACAACTCACTGAGTACTTAAAACATCTAGGCTAAACATCCTAACTTACCTGATAGAGAACAACAATGTGTTGCACCCCAAAATTTTCCTAACCTTTTTCTTTACCTAGCTTGTGTTTCATTTCATTCATTATAGCATTTCATCTGCATTTCATTGACATGTGTGCAGGAGATCAAGAGGTGTCACTACCAATCAAGGGATACACAAGGCTATAAAGATATCTAAGAGGTTTATCCCAGTGTTCAAGGGTTGATATCCTCATCAAAGAAGTCACAGAATCTCAGAGAGAGTGGTTGAAGCCAAGTGTGTATACCTCCTAACTTGAGGGTTGTGGGAAGTCACCTGATGATTATAAATCCATGGGAGAAGACTTGAGACCTTGAGAGAGCTCATGAGAAATATTGAAAGTCATTTGGAAGCCTAGACAGGTCATCATGCAAAAGATAAGAAGCTACAACCAAGATTGGTGTAACTAGGGTTTCATCTGGTCAGCCCTGGGTTAACTGATGATTTGAAGAAGGTTGAGACCTGATTCCAAGGCCATGTGATCATGGATTGATGTATTAATGTGCCCAAGGGATGATTCCAAGGTCAACTCATCATGAATCAAGAGTGTGAAGAGTTCCTAAGCTAGGGTTGCTATGCTTGACAGTGTAAAATCCCCTGGTTTGGTGCCTAACTTCAAGACCACATAGCTCAAGATGTGATTTTCATCTCACCTTAACCCCAACATGATTGTTGTAGAGCATGATCATAGATTTAATATGAGTACTAGAAGTCCTTGATAGGGTTTATAGAACTCAAGTTATGAGCCAGACAAGTTATAGGTCAGCAGAGGAGTGTGAATTTGGGGCTTGAAAGTCAAGCAACTTGCATGACACTTTTGCCCTAGAAGGATGATTCTCACGAACTTTTGGCCAACATGAATGTTGTTCCTTATCCTCTTAGCTTTTTAGAAAGTACTAGAAGTCCATGAATGGATTTGTAGAACTCAAGTTATGAGCTTTGCAAGATAAGGGTATTTTGGGAATTTGGATTTATAGGTCATTTTTGGTTATGGGTCAATTTCATCAACTAGGACACTTCAAATGGACTTTTGATCAACTTGAAAGTTATTCAAAATGGTGTTATTTGTCCAACCATGACCCAAACATTCATTGATATGGATTAAATATGGAAGTGTATGAAGAAAATTTGAAAAAAAGATTATTAAAGGCATTAAAAAAGGAAAAATTCAAAATAAATCATAAGTGTTCAAGAAATGTCAAGTGGGTACATATTTTAACTAGAAATCACATTTGGAACACAATGGCATTGCTACAAATCCATTTTGACACATAATTCATGGACTTTCATTTGGTTGCTTCATGATGAAGTTACACATCAAAGATTGACCATTGGATAAAATCAAGGAAGCAATCTGATCCATTCATACTCCAAGAGTGTTATGCAAGCCATTTGAACAAGAATTGAGCTGAAACAGGGCCTAAAACATGACTGCCATGAAAGAGTTTAGAAGGAAAATTGGAAATTTGGATTGCTTGAATTGGGCTTCCATTGGGCCTGGGAAGTATCCAAAACAGTTCTATATAAACCCTGGATCCATTTCAGATCAATTTTGGGTGGCATTTTGGTGAAGAAGCAGTTATTACAGTTGGAGTTTCAAGCTTCCAAAGTGAGAAATCGTTTTTGCAATCCAGAGCATTTCAAGAAGAATTGTGGATTTCCATAGCACCAGCAAGCTTCACTGAAAGTTTTTGCACGGTTTGGCATCAAGATTCACACGCAAACACCTTCAATTGCAAGCTTCTTTTCAGGTTTGTTCACTTCAAATTTTCTCTAGATTGAGACTTAATTAAGATAGAAACTGCATGTGGTTAGGCTATAGATGAACCCTAGATGAATTTAGGTATGATTTGGAGAGGTTTTGAGATGATTCTTGATGATGAGTGATTTGTTCAAAAGCATGGTTAGGCTTGAATCTTGATAGATTTCAAGAATTGGATACATGTAATTGATCAGGGAGAAGAGTAAAGTAGATTGATGGCGTTAATTTGGAGTTTGATGACAGTTGTTGAATTGATGATTTTTCTGTTGAGCATCGTGTTTGATTATTCATGGAGAATCAGTGAGATCTGAGTAGGGATTCATGATCAGTGAGAGATTGCGAGAAGAACTGTATAAATTTCGTGCGTTTTGGCCATGTTTTGAATTCTGGTGGTGGTGGTGCTACCGGAGAAGACGACCGGAGTCTTCTCCGGCCACCGTGAGTGCACTTTCCCCCCTTTCAGTTTTCAAGTGGGGAAGACGAAGTCATAGCCCTTGGATTGAGTTGGAATAGTTGACTAGGTCTGAAGATCTAACGCGTGAGATGCGTTCTGAGAAATTTGTGACTTTGACTGCTGAGGTGTCACCATGATATGAGTTGGATTGTAATACTTTTTGAGTGCACGGCCAGGTTTAGGGAGTATGGTGATCATGAGTCAAACGCGTAGCACCGTGCCCACATCAAAACGCAGCGCTTCATTTAAGTAGCCTGGGCGCTACATGGCACGCATCATTCCCCTTAGATCTGTTGACTAGTATTGATATCTAATGGCTGTGGTTTTTTGTCATTTTCTGAATTTCTTTAATTGATTTTCTATTTTTTTAATGATCAGAAAAATATGAGAAAATTTGTGGATGATTCCTACCTTGTTTCTGATTTTTGTATGGCATTTGTTTTCATTTTTGGATAATTTTCCATTTATTTGGAATTTTTCTATTTTTAATAGTTGATTAAAAATGCATAAAATGAGTAGTTTACTTTCTGATTTTATTACTAGTTCATGCTTTGGAATTTGATGCTGAAATTTTGCATGCTTGTTGTAGACTCCTTGATAGGTTTGTGTGATTTTTGTTGTATTTTTTAGATGATTCTAAGTAGGAGTTTGAGATAGATCTTTCGGAGCATTCCTTGATGGATCCCCTTTAGCATACCCTTTGAGTTTAGATTTTATTAAAACCTTTAGGATTAGGTTTTAACCCTGGGTTTTCTACCATAGATTCTTAACCCATGTAGGATCATCTAGGATTTTTATTAGGGTTTCTTAGAAGTTGTTGTAGTTCCTTCTTTCCCTTATGTGATTTCTCCCCTGGGCTTTGCCCTATCCTCTTTCTCCAAGTCTTGAAGAGGATCCCTCCTGGGAGAGCCTAATCCTTCCTTTGGTTGGATTCTGTGCATTCCTTAGGAGGTTGAGCCTTGAATTGACATTCATTAGTATGGTACGTTCCTTTGGTTTGTACTATCTTTCTCTTTCAAGTCTTGAAGAGGAGCCTTCCTGGGAGAGCCTAATCCTTCCTTTGGTTGGATTCTGTGCATTCCTCAGGAGGTTGAGCCTTGGATTGACATTCTTGGCATGGTATATTCCATTGGTTTATATATTGTCATCCATCTCCAAGTCCCTTTCTTAGGAGCCCTCTTGGGAGAGCCTAATCCTTCCCTTGGTTGGATTCTGTGCATTCCTCAACAGGTTGAGCCTGACGTGGACACTTTATGTTGATACACTTAAACCAGATACCTTAGATTGATATCTAGGACTAATACCCAGCTTTCTGTCCTATTGACATAGGATCCCTCTTGGGAGAGCCTAATCCTTCCTTTGGTTGGATTTTGTGCATTCCTCAAGAGGTTGATCCCATGATGGACTCTTGTGTTGACACACATCCAACCTAATGTAGCCTGGGATGACTTCCCTGTTGCTCATTTTAGTTTCTTTTCTCTTCCTTGTTTGATTTGCTTGATGCATTAGAATAGGTTCATATATAGAATATTTTAGGCTAGGAGCATGACTGCTTAGAAGTTGAGTGGGTCTCCCTCTACTTGTTTGCATTAAGGGTTGAGGTGATCCTCCCCTTGCTTGTGTGTTGTTTTTCTTTTGTATCTGTGTGTTTGCATTGAAAGGTTGAGCTGAGCTCCCTTTGCTTGTGTGTTTTGATTATTTTATTTGCTTGATTGCTTAGAGTTTGAGTGAGTCTCCCTCTGTTTGTATTGCTGCATTGCATTTGCATCTTTACTATTTTATTTTCTATTTATCTGTTTCACTGATGTTTAGCTGATGCTTTGTCTATTTTCTGTTTCCTATTGACATGATCCCTTAGGATTCTCACTTCCTTTGATAAGGAAGTGACGATAGAACTTTAGGTTGAAACCTATGCATGATAACATATAGGAGTTCCTTGTTTCAAAACTCAACCATAGGATGAATCCTTGGCATGACAACTGTTAGGACTTGATAGTTTCCCCTTAGTTGTGCCCTCTCTCTTCTCTCTCTAAAACAACAGTAAAAAACGTAATAAAGACAAGTTGGTACAAGCGCGTTACGAGCCTTAAGCCACTTGGGGAATGATGATTGATTGGTCTCCTCTCAATCGTCTAGAGTGTTTAGTATACGTCCGTTGGACGATATGCGACGCATTTGTTCCCAGGTCATAGTCTCTAGAGCTGTACGGACTACAAACATCCACACAAAAACACTTCTTCCGTAAAAGACTCAAAACAAATATCAAACCTTTTTTTGCCCCGTGGGCCCTTAATCAGGAAAACGTTTCAGAAATAGAGTGTCGTTAACTCCCAGTTCTATCGCAAACGGTAACACACGAGTCTCTGACGAGCGAGCTGCATACACCAAACTACTGGAACAGTTTGTTAACCCTACTCAAAAAAATAGATGAATCTGAACCCCCGTAATCCGTATCATCCCGAACTACGTAAGCTTTGATCTCTCATATCTGCTGGGAGTACGTAGGCACAATACTAACGTATTGGCGAGCCACCTTCCCCCATCTCGTTACCCGTAGTTAGCCGAACTATGTTGACTCTGATTTCTCGTTCTCTGACGAGAATACATAGGCACGAAGCGCGATGCTTTGCCGAGTCATTTTCTTTTCTTTTCAGACCAGCCTTGATAGGTAGATAGATAAAACCAACCAGTCAGATAAACATAACTAGCGTGGATCCCATTGAGTACAACGGACGTGAGGGGTGCTAATACCTTCCCCTTGTGTAACAGACTCCCGAACCTAGACATGGTTGCGATGACCTTGTCTTATACCTTTTCGTCAGGTTTTTCCGATCGTTTCCTTTCCCTTTCTGTGGGATAAATAACAAAAGGTGGCGACTCTTCTGTTTTTCCGGCACCTTATTTTCGCAGTAGTAACACAATACCCTGAACGGCCTTCCAAGATACAACTCTCTTGGGGAACAAGGATCTAACTGAGAAAAGATGACCAACACTGAGATTACACCTTTCCTGCTAGGGGGGAAAGACACTGCGGGGAAATCAACTCTGCCAGAGACCTCGGTCCGTGCTGCTGAAAGCTGAGTACCCGCAATCAAGCTGATGGAGAGGGAAAAGTACCAGACCGCTACTGGGATAAATTTTACAACCACTCTGTGGGGATATGCCTGAATCTCGACTCGCTGGGGAATAAGCACATACCCGTACTCTGCAGAGGATTAAAAGCGTACCGGCAAACTGCCAGGGACATGCTAATACACTGCACATAACTCTATTGGGATAGAGATGCAACACAACTGCTGGAGAACAACACTATTTAGGGAACATATGAATCCATTCGTATTCATAAAACCTTGCCCCAAGAGTAACAACCCTGCAAAAGGAAAACAGAGAAGCCAACCTATACAACAGGACTATCTTGGTCATCATCCGTGACATTTTTCAATTAATATCAGAGTTTTAACAATTATTGGCCAAGGCCTGCAAGTTTATGTATGCAAGTTCATGAAAAACATTGGGCGTTTTTCACAAACAAAACAGTAAAAGCTAAAACAAAGCACACAGACAAGTACTGAATAGTATATGTTATTGATAAACGGCCTGTAAATAGGCAAAGTTTTACAACAGATGCAACTCCTGAAAAGAGGAAGCTGCGCAAAACTACAAGTATGCATAAAAGCAAAATACAAAAGTGTACATTTTAAACAAAAAGTACAACAATGTCGGCAATGTGGCGCAGACAAACACCATGAGCTGATTCCTCTATGACTCGCTTGACCCTGACGCTTTCCCGACGCTTCATCGAACCTATTTTCCCTTCTTTATGGTTCGCCGGGATGCCCCAATTTTGCCTGGAATTTTCTTTTTGTGTCCAGCGGGTCTCTTTTAAGCAAAGTATTTTTTTTAACTGCGTCTGTGTTCACAGGGGATGCAAAATCCTCACCATCCATGGTGGATAGCACTAAGGCTCCTCCAGAGATAACCTTTCGTACAACATATGGACCTTCATAATTGGGAGTCCATTTGCCCCTGTGATCTGAGTATGGTGGGAGAATCTTTTTCAGCACAAGATCGCCTGTCTGAAAGCTTCGAGGGCGCACCTTCTTATCGTAAGCTTTCATCATCCGGCTCTGATACAAACGACCATATGCAATAGATGCTAGCCTCTTTTCATCCATCAGACTAAGTTGAGTCAATCTGTTCTTGATCCATTCTGCCTCATCAAGCTTTACGTCAACCAAAACTCTTAAAGAAGGAATCTCGACTTCTAGTGGTAGGACAGATTCCATATCGTACACTAGCGAGAAAGGAGTTTCCCCGGTTGATGTGCACACCGTCGTACGATAACCGTGCAGAGCAAATGGCAACATCTCATGCCAATCTTTGTAGGTAACAACCATCTTTTGCACTATCTTTTTGATATTCTTGTTGGCCGCTTCGACAACGTCATTCATATTCGGTCGATAGGGAGATGAGTTGTGATGTTCAATCTTGAAGTTCTGGCATAACTCCTTCATCATCTTATTATTCAGATTCGAACCATTGTCAGTAATGATTCACTCGGGAATTCCATATCTGCAGATGATGTCCTTCTTTATGAATCTTGCTACTACTTGCTTGGTCACATTAGCGTACGAGGCTGCCTCCACCCACTTGGTGAAGTAATTGATAACCAAGATAAAACGGTGTTCGTTAGAAGCAGTGGGCTCTATCTTTCCAATCATATTGATGCCCCACATAGAGAACGGCCAAGGGGATGACATTACATTCAACGGGCACGGTGGCACATGAATCTTATCAGCATAAATCTGGAATTTATGGCATCTCTTCGCGAATTTGAAACAATCAGACTCCATTGTTAGCCAAAAATACCCAACTCCTAGTATCTTCTGAGTCATGGCATGTCCGCCGGCATGCGTGCCAAAAGTACCCTCGTGGACTTCTTCCATAAGCAAGCTTTCTTCTTTTTCGTCCACACACCTGAGTAGTACCAGATCATGATTTCTTCTATAAAGCACACCATCTGGATTGAGGTAAAAGTTGCCAGACAATCTCCTAAGAGTCTTCTTATCCTGCGTCAATGCCCCTGGCGGATACTCTTGGTTCTTAAGGAAATTCTGGATGTTATGGAACCACGACTTGCCATCGGAAACTCCCTCAATGGCAAATATGAAAGCGGGTCTGTCGAGGCATGAGATAACAATCCTTGGAGCTTCATTCCAAAAATTGACCTTGTATATTGAAGACAGCATAGCCAGAGCGTCTGCCATTTGATTCTCCGCTCTTGGCACATGGTGGAAGTCTATACGATCGAAAAATGGCAACAGTCTGTTGCACCCTAAAATTTGCTCAACCTATTTCATTTGATTTATGTTTCAATTACATCATCATTTGCATAGCATCATGTATATGGTCCAATCCTTTGCATAGCATAGCATAGCAAGGCATCCAACAAGGGATCAAGTGTCATCCTTATCTAAAGAAGCACATCAAGGGTTTTTATTCAAGCTTAAGACATCCAAGTCATCAAGAAATGTTTGAAGCTTTGAGAAATTTGAGGGTCAACCAGTGGACTTCTCTCCTAATTTGAGGTATATTGAGGGTCATCAGTGGGGGTATGAGCTATGAATTGAGGGTATGGAATGTGCACAAAGCTTATGAGATGTCTAGAGGTTCATATTAAAGATGAGACAAGTCATTGATTCCAGTACAAGAGCCACAGTTGAAGAGCAGTCAACTAGGGTTTCATTTGGGTCAACCCTAGGTCAACCCTAGGTCAACTGAGTGATTGAAGAGCATCAAGGCTTAATTGGAGGTTGTGGGATTCATGAATTGATATGTTTATACATGTGTGATGTGGTGCCAAGGATAAATCAAAGAGAATCAGGAGTAGGAGGAGTTACCAAGTTAGGGTTTCAGTGTAAAATCCCCTATTAGGCCTCACTTCCAAGCCAGATAAGTCAAAATGCAAGTTTCAAATGGATTCTTGGTCAACATGAAACTTGTAGAGCTTCTCAATAGCTTTAATTTTAGTGCTATAAGTATTCAATAAGATTTTTAGAACTCAAGTTATGGTTCTTGCAAGTTATGGGTCATCAAAGGACACTGAAATTTATCTGTGAAAGTCCCTTGACTTCCAAGCAACGTTTGCACATCAAGGAGTTCTCAAATGGATTCTTGGCCAACATAAGAGTTGTAGATATTGATCTTAGCTTTAATTTTAGTACTAGAAGTCCTCAAGAGGATTTGTAGAACTCAAGTTATGGTCTTGGCAATCCAGGGGTATTTTGGGAAAGTTGAATTATAGGTCATTTTCCAACATAGGTCAAAATCTCTATCTTCCACTCCTCAAATGGAAAAAATGTTCAACATGAGATGTGTTCAAAATGGTGTTTTTAGGCTAGGTAAGAGGTCATGGGTGATTGGAAAGGCTTATATCACAAAATTGCAAAAATGGCCTAAAATAAGGGTGAATTTTAAAGGAACCAAGGATGAAAATTGGGATTTTTGATCTACAAGTCCAAACCTATCCATATGACATACCAATTTGATTGGAAAATGCATTTCGAAAACAATGACATTGCCACAATTTTGAGTTGAGGATTAATTCAAGGACTTGCTTTGTAAAATGGTTACTTACATCATAAGTAACAAATGCAAAACCTCTTTGCAAGGCATAACGAAGGCTCTAATGAATCCTAACACATTCAATATGTCATCTAATGAGAATTTGGATCAGAACCAAGGCCTTGAAGCAAGCAAAAACTCAGCTGCCATATGGGAATTTCTCATGACATTTTCAAGAGCAAGAGATGGTGAACTTCTCATTAGAGCTTTCCAGAAGATTCTAGAGCTTTCATTCATGTTCTATATAAGATTTAGAACTGGTTCAAAGCTTGAGTTGGTGGAGATTGAGGGAGAATTGAGAGATTGCATCTTGAGTTTTCCATGTGCATAACAGAATCGGTTACAACAAATTAACCCATTTCAATCCATTCTTTTGTGTTCAATAGCTTCCTCTGGTGTTGGTGAGTGATTCCATATAGATTTCAAGGCAAGATTATGGAGGAATCGTGTGTTAGCATCTGAAATTCTCAACCTGCAACTCAGAATCGGATTCCAAGATTCAAGCCATTTCAATTCATCTTTTTGCATACAGAAGCTTGGTTATATGCTAGTGAAGGAATATGGAGCTTGTGGAAGATTGATTTGAAGGTTCAAGCACTCTGTTCATCTCAAATTGTCAGGTATGTAAACTTCAAACCATGGCTTGATATGTGCATGATCATTAGGTTTTAGGTGGTTAGATAGGATGTAGATGATCATAGGAAGCTTTCTGGTAGCTTTAGGATCGATTTAGAGACCAAAACTTAAGTGACATGATTTCTGTTCTTGCTGATAACTTAGTGTTCTTGATGGTATAATCATGGTGTGATAGTGGAATTTGATCAGGGAGAGATGGTGATGAGTTTAGGATGATTAATTTTAAGAACGGTGAGATTTCATTTCTGAGCAAATTCTGAAGATTGAATCGTGTTTGAAGAAGGAGAGTGTTTCAATGCTTGTGATTACCATAGTTGAATTGCTGGTAAAATTTAGAGTGAATTAGGGTGTTCATTTTTGGATTTTGGTGAAGATTTGATGGAATACGAATTGGAGATGAAGGTGTTCATAACTTTGAGTTTCCATGGCTTTCCCTCCACCCAGACTTTCAAAGGTTGAAGATGATTCAACCACCCTTAGATTCACATAGGACTTTGACCAAAAATGGGATCCAATGGCCACGACTGCACCTCAATTTTGTGAAGAACTTTGATGCTCAAAACGCACCGTTCCACTTATTTGCTAGCTTGGGCTTATGTGACCTTAACTGATACCCACACCCCCTTTGGGAGGCCCACTTGAAAACACATGGGATTTACTTGCTATCTGCACCAAGTTTTTTTCCCATTTTTCTTTCTTTTTCATTTTTGTTTTCTGAATTGGAATTGGGCCTAGCGCGTCTGGCTATACGCACCCCCTTATGGGCCCATCTGGTGTTTTAAACTTCAGTTAATTGCTATTTGACACGCATCCTTTCCATTTTCTTTTATTTTTCTTTTATTTCACATATTATTTTAGGTTAATTGAAAAAATCATAACTAATTGAAAAATGAACATTTTAAGGTGAGAATTTTTTTATCTATTTTCCTTAGGGTTTCTAGAATTTAATAAAACAATAAAAATATTAATTCCTTGCATTTTATATTTTTGGCATATTTTACCATTTTATTGATTTTATTTTGCATTTGTTTGATACCTTATTTTGCTGAATTTAGTATGAGAGATTGGTGAGTGTTTTTGAGTTGATTCTTGTTGGATTGATTAGATTAGAGGTACATGATCCCTTAGAGATTTTTCTCATATTTTTATGATGAAATCTAGGCTAGTTTTGAATGGTGAACTTTAGGGTGCTAGGATTAGTGTTTTACAACACATAGGTGTGGTTTAGGGCATAGTCTTGGTACTTAGGGTTTGATCTAAGCCTTGGGGTTTATAGGGGGTATAGGGTACATAGTTAGGTTCCCTTAGAAATTAATCTATGATTTTAGGGTGAGTATTACTATTTTATCTGATTTTTGCAAATTGATTGTTATTGGTGTGTTTCCCCCTTGGGATGTTGTTTTGTTTGTTGGGTTTTGGGCATTTCAATTGGGTGTTGGTCTTGGGTTTTTCCTGTTGGAGCTAATGAAGGACTTGGAGGTGATTGAAGACAAGGGATGGAGCTTGGAGCATGAGATTCCTCCCCCTAAAGATTGCTTTTGAAGACTTAGAAGATAGGGATGTAGGGAGAGCTTTAGAGTAGACTAATTTCTTCTATAAAAACATAGAGAACTTCTTGTGCCTCTATTCCATCCTATGACATAAGGTCCCCCAAAGAAGTTCCATCTCTCCTTAGGAGGGATGTAGAGCATGCTTTGATTGGGTAGAACCTTGAGGATACCTCTCACTTGCTATGATAAGATCTTAGTGATTTCCCTGGGTTATCATTAAGCCTCTTAACATTCCAACTTCCTCTATTAGTTGATTCTCTCCTGTGAGTGTTTGCATTGGATAAGGGAACCTATTGGGAAATGAAGGATTAGTGAAGACTGAAGAAGATGAAGTTCATGCCTGTTAAAGCTGGGTGTCTGTTGAAGAATTAGGGTTTTGCTGCTGATTGAAGTTGTCTACTTATTGGGGTTCAGTGCTTGCTAAAGCTGGAGATTATTGGAGATAAGAGCTTATCTAAAGCTTGAAGATGGGGCTTACTTGAAGGTGTTACTGTCAACCCTTTGCTGTTAATCAACTGTAGCTGTCAGAGCTGGTGCTGCTTGAGCTGTTACTGTAGGAGCTGATGTTGCTGTCAGAGTTGGTGTTGGGTTTTATTTCTTTTTCTGTATTGTTTGTTGGCTTGTTCAGTTGGCCCCTTAGGTTTGAAGTGAAACTGTTTCACTTTGCCTATTGTTTTCCCAGGTTCGAGGTTGAGTGGGACTCCCTTGCCTCGCTTGTACTGCTGCATCTCATGCATTTTACTGTTTACTGTATATATGCTGTTTCTTTTCTGTTTATCCCCTAGGATATCTTATTTCCTCTGTGCAGGAGGGAATTATGACAGACATTAGGTTGTAATCCATGCATGACAACATTAGGGTAGTTTTGATTCCCATTTCAAACCCTAGGTTTTTAGAGTTCTTTCTCTTCTATCTCAGAACAATTCCAAACACAGTAATAAGGATAATCGACGTCTTACGCTACGAGCCTTAAGCCATTTGAGAGAGGATTGCTGGAGGGTCACTCTTCAGTAATCTGACTGCTTAGTGTGTTACCCTTAGGGTGACATACGACGTAGTCACTCTCAAATCATAGTCTCTAGTGCGTCAGAGATTGCAAACACTATAAAAAACAGTTCTTGCGTAAAAGACTGAAAACAAACATCAAAGTGTCATTTTTTGTCTGCTTGGACTCTTAATCAGGAGAAAACCTTTTCAGAAGGATCTAAAAAACAGTCAGACAAATATGTGTCTTCCGTAGCCCGAACTACGTTTGCTCTGATCTTTCATGCTGTATGAAAGTACGTAGACATAGGATGCCGTATCCTAGCGAGCAACCTTCCCCTCCTTTCCCGTAGGTAGGCGAACTACGTTGACTCTGATTTCTCGTTCCAGACGGGAATACGTAGGCATAAAGTGTGATACTTTGCCGAGTCATTTTCTTTTCTTTTTAACCCCAGACCTGTAGAATAGATAGAATAACAATCCGTACTAGAAAACAAGCGTGGATCCTGTCGAGTACGAAGAACGTGAGGGGTGCTAATACCTTCCCCTTGCGTAACCGACTCCCGAATCCAGGATTTGGTTGCGATGACCATTCCTTTCCCGTCTTTGCGGTAGGTTTACTTCGAGCATTTCCTTTCCCTCCTTTGGGATAAATAACGCACGGTGGCGACTCTTCTCTCATAGCCGGCGCCGATTTTCGCAGTAGCGACAGCTGGCGACTCTGCTGGGGACAGGAATACCCCCTATGCGAGTCAATCCTAGCGATTGTTTTCCCGTCGTGGGTGTTGTATAGATTTACTTTTCTGTCTTTACTTCTCGCATTTTATTACCAGCCTTATTTTGTTATTGCTGCTGTGGGAAGGGGGTAATCTGTTGAGAGATAAGCCGGACCTAGGCTTGAGGGTATACCTAGACTTAGAAGTAGAGAGTAGTGGTTAGCCTGCTTGCTTAGCTCGCACCATCTAGCCGCGAAATTTACGCTCGGACGAGATTCTCTTTGATGCTTCTTGCCTGGCCCTTAGGGCTCGACAAGTTGTCTGACCCAAGGATTGTCGACTCTGGGGACCTATCAATTGGGATTCAACTAAGTGATGCCGCTTCAAGGGATGATGATACCACACCTTCTGGGTATCGTATCATTACTCTTGAAAGTCTGTGACGTTGAACCCGCATAGGATGACGTACATCGTCTACGAGTTAAGTACACACCTGTGAGGGGTAGGTGGGTCTGTTTGCAGGAAACCTTTGACCTCAGAATACCTGGTTTATCTCTGTCAGTGAGATGTGGTTACAGGGTTCTTTTGAGTGGTTGGTTTGGTTTGAGATAAAGATTCGATGGTTCTCAGGCTTCAGTACAAAGCAGCACAGCTCAGCAACATTGCACTTGGTCCCTTGTTTGCATATGCATTTTCATGACTGCATTTCATTAACATGTATTTATGTTGCAGGTGATCATTCCCCTCTGATTCTAGTGTATCTTCTAGCCAGACATGGAGTCCCTGAAGAGGACAGTTGCTTACCGGTTGCATTCGCCAGATATCAGTTCCTTACTGGGTTTAGTTGCTCTAGCAGATGAGAGAGTGAGGGCTGAGTTCAGGGTATCCTATGGGAGATTGTTTAGTTTGTTATACAGGCCTTCAGCATTCGAGACGACTGGGGTGTATACTTTGATGCAGTTTTATGAGCCGCAGCTGAGATGTTTCTTATTTCCCGACTATATTCTGGCACCCACTTTGGAGGAGTATTCTGCTATGGTGGGAGTTCCTGTGTTAGACCAGATGCCCTTCATACATGTTGATGCTGAACCAGAGTTAGCTACACTCGCTGAGATTGTCAATTTAGACGCTTCTGAGTTCCCGGGAGGCTTGGTCAAGCTGAACGGAGCTTATGGTTTTCACCTGTCTGTCCTGGTTGAGAAAGCTACACAGTGCGCGAAGAGTGGATGTTGGGTTGCCTTCAGTGCTATTCTAGCTGTCTGCATCTACGGGATTGTCTTGTTTCCTAATGTGCCAGATTTTGTCGACTCAGACGCCTTCTTGATTCTTGCCTCGAAGAATCCAGTTCCTACTCTCTTGGGCGATGTTTATCATTCCATTCACTACAAGAATGAGAAACGTCGTGGCAAGAATGTTTCCTGCTGTCTTCCTCTCTTGTACAGGTGGTTCCAGGGGCATCTTTCGAAGGCAGGGCCTTTTGTCGATGCTGTCGATACTTCGGATTGGTCTTCCCGGTTGATGGGGCTGTTTGCTGAGAATATCATTTGGTTTGATCGGAGTATGCTGGGCACTGATATTATATATAGTTGCAGTGGCTTTCCGAATGTCCCCTTGATTGGACGGAAAGGATGTATCAACTATAACCCTTCACTGCTGGTAAGACAGTTCGGTTATGCTTTGAGGGACACTCCTATTGAGAAGGAGATACAGGAATCTCTATATCTCACGGGCTTATTAAGCACGACTATTTTGATCAGATTGAGACATGCATGGGCTAACATCCATAGGAGAGGGAAAGCTTTGCTCGGTAAGAGCAACAACAGAGCTTATGATTCTTATTTGGCTTGGATCCGAGAGAGAGCTAGGATTTCCTTGATGCCATATCCTGCTGTGGAACCTCTGTATCTTCCGTCTATTGAGGTACCTGCTTCAGAAGAGAGTGATAAGTACAACAAATTGTTAGCTGAAAACAAAGAATTGAAGAAAGCCAATGAGGAGTTAGAGAAGGAGATCTTCCAGTTACGTCGTGAGAAGAATGAAGCCACCTTCACTGTGAAGGAACAGACTGAATTGATTAACAGGTTGGGTTCAGAGCTGACGGAAGAGACCAACAAGAAAGAAAAAGTGGGAATAGCCTTGAACAGTGTCAGCAAGGTGCTTACTTCCAAGAAGGAACTTTTAAGCAAAGCTTATGCCCGCATCAGCAAGTGGGAAGCCTTGTGGAACACCACGCTTACCAAGCGGAAGGAGCGGGAAGACGAACTGAAGCTGGAGATTGCCACGCTAGAGACACAGATTAGAGCCGAAGACGCAAAGATTGCCGAAGAGACATCACTTAGGAGCGCTGTTGAGCGTAAGGGCGGTGACCTTGACGAGAAGCCGAGAGGTTATGAAGTCAAGGCCGGTTCCAAGAGGTACAGACTTGACGAGAGTTCTGGCGAAGGATGCCAGGACGACGCCAAAAAGCTGAGATCCACTATCGAGCGGCATGCCTTACTGATACAGGAGCTGATCTTCCGACTGGGGCATTCAGAGACGTTGAGGATATTGGAAGATGTCAGAGCACGCCATGTGGCCTGATTTGTCTTTGCCTTGCCTTTGTTATCTGTACTTTGAGCATCGCCAGGCTTGTTGGCCGAGGTCCCTTCAGTTGTATTCAGTTGTACTCTTGTACTCAGCCTTTTGGCATATGTTTATACACGAGGGTTTTCTGATTTCTTGCTTGCTTGAGAGGGATTCCATTGTCGTGATGGCCTTCTCTCCGAAACTAGAATCGGGGGGGAATATAAAACCTGTAGCATATTTACATAATTTCATTTGCATTCATATTGCATGACCGGTATTCTTGAATCTGTATCTTATTTCCTGCATCTTCAGGTTTTTTAGGATTGACAAACAAAGAGTTCACCGCTATTCAACCCAAAACAACTGCAAGAAAATCATGGATCAAGTCCAAGTGGAGATGCAGGAAATTCGCGAGAAGTTGAACTTGTTCATGCAAGCAATTGAGAACATTGCTAAAGGCCAGGAGAGTCTCCAGACTTTGGTACAGCCGCTGCTGACGCGGGCTAATGGGAATGGAAATAATGACCACAACTCTGCGCACGTTGAAACTATTCCGGAAGATGGGCCCCCTACGCCTGTGGTCCCACCTGTAGTGACCCCACCTGTTGTAGTTGTGAACAATGACGCTGGCACTGGCAACGGCAACGCAGGGAATGGAAATAAGACTATGGTTAATAATGCTAGATTTGGGGACGCCAACCAAGGCGGTGGTAACAACAATGGCGGTAATGGGATCGGTAACAATGGTTTTGGCTACAATGATCAGGGATTTGATTACGTCAATCAAGACGGGAAGTTCGGCTTCAACACTTAGGGTTTCGGTCATGACGGTTTCGGTAAAGCTAACCAGGGGTATGGGGGATTTGGTAACATGAATGGTGCTGGGGTGATTCCTGTCAACACTGGGTTTGGACCTGTTAGGGTCAACCAGGGTTTCGGTAACAGGGGACGAGGTCCCATGATCAATCAACAAGGGTTTGGTTGCAACACTGGTTACGACGGGTATGGAAATGGAAATGTGAATTGGGGCGAAGACTGCCAGGAGGACGCCTTTTCTGGAAGAGGTGTGGGATTTGATGGACATGTTGATCCTGTGCAGAGGATCAAGATGCTTGAAGAACAGATGAAGGGGGTAGTGAATCAGAACTCCACCGGTTTGGATATGACTACAATGGGCTTGGTACCAGGACTGAGGGTGCCGTTGAAATTCAAGGCTCCCACTTTTGACAAATACAAAGGGGACACCTGCCCTAAAGTCCATGTCCGCTCTTACTACAGAAGGATGTCCGCGTATTCAGACGATGAAAGGATGCTCATGCATTTCTTTCAGGACAGCTTATCAGGACCTTCGCTTGAATGGTATATGGGGATGGAGCCCACGCAGATCAAAACTTGGAAGCAATTGGCTGATGCTTTCGTGACACATTACAAATACAACGGCGATCTGACGCCAAACCGGGTCCAATTGCAGGGTTTGTCGCAGAAGAACGGTGAAAGCTTTAAATAATACGTGCAAAGGTGGCGCGATATGGCAGCGAGGGTGCATCCTCCTTTAATTGAAAGGGAGATGAATGATATGTTCATTGGGACATTTACGGGGGTGTTCTATGAAAAATTGTTTAGTGTGTCGTTGAGCAGTTTCTCATATTTGATTCTTATGGGGGAGATGATTGAAAACGGGATTAAAGTTGGAAGGTTCCAAGCAGGTGAGTCTACTTCAACAGGAGGTGCCAGAAAAGCATTTGGTGGTAGACGACAAGGTGATTCTAGCGCCGTGTTTGGTGGCAGGGGCAGGGGCAGAGGAAGACATTAGTATGTTCAGCCGCAGCAGATAGCTAGCGTCACTATCCCGCTTCCTCAACAAAGACAGCCACAACAACAACAACCACAGCAACAACAAGGACAGAATCCTGGTCAGAGAAGGGTACAGAATGCGAGACCGAAAAGAGTGTTCGACGCACCTCCTTCCACTTATGCAGAACTCCTCCAGACCCTGCTAGGGTTGAACTTGGTTGAAAAGAGGACTTTGGCACCACCGACAGGGGCAGTACTTCCTTACGGATATGACACCAACAAGCATTGCGAATTTCATTCCGGGGCACCCGGGCATGATATAGAAGCTTGTCAGGCATTTAAACATAAGGTTCAGGATTTATTGGATAGCAAAGCTATTAATTTTGGACAGGTGGGTCCAAATATAGTACAACAGCCTATGCCCAATCATGGGGCAAACGCCATTTTGACCGAGGAGAATCTGAATCTAGTGACGGATGTCAATGAGCTGAAGACACCGTTGGGTGAAATTAAAAGCAGGTTGCTAAAAGGAGGTGTATTCCCGGGTTGTGATGAGTTTTGCTTGGATTGTTGGATACAGCCAGAGGGCTGTAGTGAGTTGAAGCAAGGTATTCAAGCTATGATGGATGAAGGTACTTTGCAGTTTGATAGAACCGCGGCTGAAGATCCTGTAGAGGCATTGTGTGATGAACAGAACGATGTTGCGACGGTGACAATTCCGCGGAAAACAATAACGATAATTGCGCCCGCCAGGCGGCCGACGATCACAATTACTAAAGCAGGACCAGTTCCTTTTGAGAGTACTAAAGCTGTGTCGTGGACTTACGGGTTGGAGGTATATTGCGATGGTGAGAAAATTAAAGTCAATAGACAACCCGCTGGGGTTGTAGATAATGTTGTCGGAACAGGGGGCATGACCAGAAGCGGGAGAATCTTCACGTCACCCGAGGTAGAGGCAGAAAGATTAGCCAAGGGTAAAGCTAAGGCAACTGAGAGTGGTCCTTCTCAGTCGAATGACAAGGAAACGTCACTTAAGGATGTGGAGGAGTTTATGAGGCTCATTCGTCAAATTGATTACAAAATCGTTGAGCACCTCCAGCAAACGCCGTCAAAAATTTCCATCCTATCATTGTTGTTATGTTCCGAGGCCTATCGGAACACTTTGCTGAAGATTCTAGACACGTCGTTCGTTCCTCAAGAAGTTTCTGTTAACCAGTTAGAAGGGGTGATGGCCCATGTCAATGCGGGGCACAGTTTGGGCTTCACAGACTTTGATTTGACTCCGAGAGGGCGAGAGCACAATATGGCATTGCATGTGTCAGTTGAATGTCGGGGCACGGTCATGTCCCATGTTTTAGTAGACACTGGATCTTCCCTAAATGTACTACCGAAGAAAGCCTCGATGAAGTTAGATATCAGGGGGATTATCTGCACGCCCAGTAATTTAGTGGTGAGAGCGTTCGATGGAACGAGGAGGTCGGTTTTCGGATCAATAACATTACCGTTGCTAGTGGGGCCTGAAATATTTGAAACTGAATTCTATATAATGGACATCCAGCCAGCGTATAGTTGTCTTCTCGGGCGCCCATGGATCCATGCTGCCGGGGCAGTCACATCCACGTTGCACCAAAAGCTGAAATATATGGTGGGGGATAGTGTCGTCACTGTTTGTGGAGAAGAAGATATTCTGGTTAGCCATTTGTCTTCGTTCAAATATGTGGAAGTCGACGGCGAAATACACGAGACCCCGTGTCAAGCCTTCGAGGGGTTGCAAATAAAAGACAAAGCTTCAGGCTCCAGCAAAGCATCAGATGTGGCCGTGTCGTCGTACAAAGAGGCTCAAGCTCTAGTGCAGGCAGGAAAAACCAAGGGCTGGGGTCAGGTGTTGGAGATTCTCGTGAAGAATGACAGGTTCGGACTTGGATATCATCCTTCGTCATTAGCATCCTCTTCAAGAGCGCCCAGGTTCAAAGGACCGATCACCATCACACCACATGGAGTGAGCTTCGAGACTATCAATGTTGTTTCCGATTCTGAAGAAGGAGATAGCGACTGTGATATGGACGCATGGATCAAGCCAAGCGTGCCAGGACAAAGTCTTTGCAATTGGTCTATCCGGGAAACTGTTCCTGTGACAACTAAACAGTAATGATTTGTTTTCTTAATTGTTGAATAATCCTGTGTCCTACCCGGGGCATAGTGATTTTGCTTAGGGCCATTTGGTTATGTACATTACATTGTTTAATCATGGAATAAAGGCGTTTTTCATATACAAATGTTGTGATCCCTGTTTTTCCTGTTTTTATCTTTTACAATAAAATGGCAATGTGGTTATTTGCTTTGTATGCGTTTTGAAGCATTTAACCATTTCCTTTGCAGGATTACTATTTCAGATAACATCTATGAACCGCCTATGACTCACTTCGACTTCGAGAACCCGGTATTTCAGGCTGAGGAAGAGATTATGGAAGATGATGACGTACCAGAAGAGCTGACCTGGTTATTGAAACAAGAAGAAAGAATCATTCTGCCTCATGAGGAAGTCATTGAGATTATCAATTTGGGGTCGGAAGAGGTTGTGAGAAACATCCGTATAGGGGTTGTGCTACAGAGCGACATCAAGCAAAGGTTGGTTGAGATGCTCAAAGAGTACAGTGATATATTTGCTTGGTCGTACGAGGATATGCCGGGGTTGGATACGGATATGGTTGTTCACTGTCTGCCACTGCGAGAGGAATGTCCGCCTGTTAAGCAGAAACTCCGAAGAACCCGACCGGACATGGATGTGAAGATCAAGGAGGAAGTTTAAAAACAGTGGGATGCTGGTTTCCTAGCTGTTACAAAATATCCCTCATGGGTCGCTAATATTGTGCCAGTACCGAAGAAAGACGGTAAAGTGCGAATGTGTGTAGACTACCGTGATCTGAATAGGGAGAGCCCGAAAGATGACTTTCCACTTCCTCACATCGATGTGCTGGTCGATAACACTGCTCAGTTCTCCGTGTTCTCCTTCATGGATGGCTTCTCGGGTTACAATCAGATCAAGATGGCTCCAGAAGACATGGAGAAGACTACTTTCATTACTCCCTGGGGAACATTTTGTTACAAAGTGATGCCCTTCGGGTTGAAGAATGCTGGGGCAACATATCAACGCGCTATGACGACTCTCTTTCATGACATGATGCATAAAGAGATCGAGGTTTATGTTGATGATATGATTTCCAAATCCCAGACAGAGGAGGAGCATTTGGTTAATCTGCTGAAACTGTTCAAGAGGCTTAGGAAATTCAGGCTGAGACTGAATCCTAACAAATGCACCTTCGGGGTGAGATCGGGTAAACTGTTGGGGTTTATTATGAGCGAAAAAGGAATAGAGGTTGATCCTGCGAAAATAAAAGCAATACAAGAAATGCCGACGCCTAAAATAGAACAAGAAGTGCGTGGATTTTTAAGGAGATTGAACTATATCGCCCGGTTCATATCTCACTTAACTACGACGTGCGAGCCGTTATTCAAGTTGTTGAAAAAGGACCAGGTTGTGACCTAGAATGAAAATTGTCAAAAGGCGTTCGATAAGATAAAAGAATACTTGCAGGAACCTCCTGTTTTGAAACCCCCAGTGGCCGAGAGATCGTTGATTATGTATTTGACGGTTCTTGAGGAAAGTATGGGTTGTGTTCTCGGTCAACACGACGAGACAGGACGTAAAGAGCATGCAATCTACTATTTGAGTAAAAAGTTTACTGACTGTGAGTCCAGATACTCAATGCTCGAGAAAACGTGTTGTGCGCTAGCCTGGGCCGCCAAATGTTTGAGGCAATACATGCTGAATCATACAACCTTTCTAATTTCGAAGATGGATCCAATCAAATACGTGTTTGAGAAGCAAGCACTCTCCGGAAGAATTGCCCGATGGCAGATGGTGTTAACCGAATATGATATTCAGTATGCCTCGCAAAAGGCTATTAAAGGTAACGTTTTGTCAGAGTACCTTGCGGAGCAGCTTGTTGAGGACTACCAATCGATGAGGTTTGATTTTCCTGACGAGGATATCATGTACCTGAAGATGAAGGATTGTGAAGAACCGTTGCCGGACGAAGGACCAGAGTTGGGTTCCAAATGGCAGTTGATATTTGACGGAGCTGTAAATTCCTATGGTAGCGGAATAGGTGCGATCATTACTACTTCTCAGGGGTCGCACATCCCCTTTACTGCCCGATTGACCTTTCCTGTGACCAATAACGAGGCTGAATATGAGGCTTGCATCATGGGTCTGGAAGAAGCTATTGATTTGCGAATCAAACATCTGGATGTATACGGAGACTCAGCTCTAGTGGTGAACCAGATTAAAGGAGAATGGGAGACACGTCAGCCCAATTTGATACCATATATGAATTATGCAAGGAGATTGTTGCCTTTCTTCGACAAGGTGGAATTGCATCACGTGCCGCGAGCAGAAAATCAAATGGCTGACACCCTAGCGACATTGTCTTCGATGTATAAAGTTAACTTCTGGAACGAGGCTCCCCGGATTGTTATCTCTCAACTTGATAGGCCTGCCTTCATATTTGCTATCGACGAGGCTCCTGATGGTAAATGGTACTTTGACATCCAGAATTTCCTAAAGAACAAGGAGTATCCAGCTGGGGCATCCAATCGAGATCAGAAGACTCTCAGGAGATTGGCTGGCAATTTCTATTTGAATCCTGACGGTGTCCTATACAAAAGAAACCACGACTTGGTGTTGCTACGCTGTATAGACGAGAAAGAGGCGAAGTTGCTCATGAAAGAGATACATGAAGGAACATTTGGTACACATGCTGGTGGGCATGCTATGACGAGAAAACTGCTGCGGGCAGGTTATTACTGGCTAACTACGGAAACAGACTGTTTCAAGTTTGCAAAGAGGTGTCATAAATGCCAAATTTATGCAGACAAGGTCCATGTACCCCCAAGTCCTTTGAATGTGATGTCATCACTATGGCCATTCTCGATGTGGGGAATTGATATGATCGGAAAGATCGAGCCTACGGCATCCAATGGACACCGGTTCATCTTGGTGGCAATCGATTACTTCACCAAGTGGGTGGAAGCAGCGTCATATGCCCATGTCACCAAGCAAGTGGTCGCCAGATTTATCAAACGAGATATTATCTGCAGGTATGGAATCCCTGAGCGGATTATCACCGACAACGGTTCAAATTTGAATAACAAGATGATGAAAGAGTTGTGCCAGAATTTCAAGATCGAACATCACAACTCTTCTCCTTACCGACCCAAGATGAATGGCGCTGTTGAAGCGGCCAATAAGAACATAAAGAAGATTGTTCAGAAGATGGTTGTGACCTACAAGGACTGGCATGAGATGCTACCTTTCACTTTGCACGGTTATTGTACGACGGTACGCACATCAACCGGGGCAACCCCATTTTCATTGGTGTACGGAATGGAGGCAGTGTTACTGTTGGAGGTTGAGATTCCTTCCCTGAGGGTTTTACGAGATGTCCAACTTGACGAGGCAGAATGGGTTAAAGATAGACTGAATCAGCTCAGCTTAATGGATGAGAAGAGGCTAGCTTCTCTGGCATATGGTCGGTTGTATCAGAGCCGGATGAAGAAAGCATATGATAAGAAGATATGTCCACGAAGCTTTCGGACGGGCGACCTTGTGCTGAAGAGGATTCTCCCACCACAAACAGATCACAGGGGCAAGTGGACCCCTAATTACGAAGGGCCTTACGTTGTCAGGAAAGTCTTCTCTGGAGGAGCTTTGCTACTATCTACCATGGATGGTGAAGACTTTTCGTCTCCTGTAAATTCGGACGCAGTTAAAAAATACTTTGCTTGAAAGTGACCAGCTGGACAGTAAAAAGAGAGTCCAGGCAAAATGGGGCATCTTGGCGAACCGAAAAAATGAATAAAAGGTTCGGGCAAAAGTTAGGGATAAAATTGAAAAGATGTACACCCGCGAAGTCGAAAACCTGCATTGGGCGACTTCGGCAAAAAAGGGTATCTCGGTGAATCGAAAACCCGCAAAGGGCAGTTCACGCAAAAGTTAGGGATTGAAAAAGCAAATGACTGCGGTCCGGATCTGATACTACATTGCTTAGTGGTTTGGGAGTACCTGAGGGTTTGTTTACCCGACACAATCTCTTCCGAAAGTTGAATATCGGGAAGGCACCAGAGTCAGGCGAGTCATAGGAGGATCAGCTCACGATGTTTGTCTGCACCACGTTGCCGACATGTGTACAAATTCGATTTGTATTTGTATTTTATGCTTTTTGTGCATATATGTATGTGTGTGTGCGTAACTTCCTCTTTTCAGGAGTTGCATCCGATGTACAAAACTTTGCCTATATAGAGGCCTGTTATTAATAAAACATGCTATTCAATATTTGATGTTTATGCTTTACTGTTTTGTATGTGGAAAATGCCAATGTTCCGATGAACTTGCATGTGCGTAACTTTGCTGGCCCTTGCCAATAATTGCTAAAACTTCGAATTGACTGAAGTAATGTCACAGACACTAACCCGAATAGATTTGGTTGTATATATTTGTGTTGTCTCGTTTGTGTTTTGCAGGGCTCTCACCTTTGAAGCAAACGATCAGAAAATTGTGGCCCCGGCCGGAGGCACGTGGTGAAAGACTTGACTTTGTGTGACGCTAATCCCCATGCAGGTCATATCTCATCCTCAGTGGGTGAAATAATGTTATCCCTTACCGAAGAGGGATCACTCTCCCCAGCTAGTCGCGACTTATTCCCCACGGGTAACCCCAACAAGAATCAGTGTCCCATGCAGAATTTACACTCCCCAGAGAGTCGAAGATGTGCGCATTCAATCCCCAGCAGGGAGGATTTCCGTGGCGCATAACCCAGATAATAAGTTCAGAAGCGTTATCCCCACCGAGGATGGTTTTCTTTCTCCCCACAGGTCGTCAGGCCTTCGTCAGGATGGTTATCCCTAGCGGAATGGTAGTTCCGAGTTCGTAAACTGTATCCAGATAGTTGTATCCCAGAAAGGTTGATTCTCCCCCCCAGCTGAGTTAATCTTCCCGATAGGTGTTGTTCTTTCCTCCAGTGGAAATCGATGTGCAATCTCTCCCCGGCAGAGTTGGTTGTATTTCCGGCATTTATTTTGCCGGAGTACTTTATGATATCCGTTCATCCCCAACAGGGTGGTATTTGTCCTCGACAGCCGTGTTGAAGCTGTTGGTGTAAGCCCTAGAGGCCAATACTTTTTGGTACTTGTATCGGATTATTCGTTTAATAATAAAAGGCATTTCTTTATTATGTTATTCTTTCAGAATAATAAAGTCCCTAGAATAGTTAGTCTGTTTAATGAAATGTTAAGTGTGACTTAATCATGAGATCCCATTAAACATAAAGACATTATTCTTAAAATATCCGTAGTCAAGCTTTATTGCAAAGTGGGATAACATTAAAAGCATTGAGACTATTATGAAGATAGACTGATGATCACATCTCATGGATCATGGATAAAGAGTTATCAAGTCTTGACATAGGTATAAATATTAGGAGTAATATTTATACCGGATTGACCCGCTATGAGAATACTACATAGTATGTTATGCAAAGTGTCATAAGTTATTCTCATGGTGATAATGGTGTATTACCACCCTTCGACCTGAAACCACTATGGACCCTAGATGTAGAGTCGGGTGCTTTATTGCTGATCAAACATTATCCATAATTGGATGATCATAAAGACAGTTGATGGGCACTCCACGAAGCATGCTGAGGGACATGAGTGTCCTAGATGGAATTTGCCAATCCTGCATAACAGGAGAAATGTCTAAGGGCCCAATATTGAACTGGACAAGGATGGCACAGTGTATGCCTTGTGTTCAATATAGACATAGGGGCAAAAGGGTAATTGTACAAACATATATTATCACGAAAAAGGTTTTGTCAGATCACATGACATTTTCGTGACTTGGGTAGCAGTGATGTGTTGCTAGATACCGCTTACTGTTTATTATGTTAAATATATAATTTAATATAATTACCAACGTTACGAAATCCTACAGGGTCACACACATAAGGACAGTTTGATGAGAGATAGAAAAAAAAAAGGAACACTGTAAGGTACGGTGCACTTAAGTGAAAAATAGAAATTCGGATAATATAATAATAATTATTGTTATTTTATAATGGTTATAAAATAATAATAAAATAAATATATTTATTATAATAATAGTTATTATAATAATATATAATATTATTATGGATCATGTGAATTGGGTTTTTAGCCCGCAGCCCACAAGAGAGTCTATAAAAGGAACCCTTGTGATGAAGCTTTCACTTGATGCAATTTCGTTTTTGATTCTCTTTTCTCACTCAAATAATTCCGTTCGTAAGCAGCTAGCACTGTGACCGGAAGCTGTTCGTGTGGACTGAGTAGAGGCGTTGCACTTCATCAATGCTTGTGATTGCTGCATCAAAGATCTGAATCGCCACAAAGAGGTAACGATTCTATCACTGACCATGCTCATTCGTAAGGATCACTAAAGGAAATTTTTGTTTTCCGCTGCGTTTAGATCGCAATTTTCCATCAGTGGTATCAGAGCTTCTTACGAAACCATGGATCTGATAGCTGTTAAATTTTCGTCTTTTCTGTATTTGATTCGATTAAAACACAGAATGAATTTAACAATAAACGATTAATTAAATTTGGCATCTGTTGTGTACGATTTGGATGATTGATGTTGATTATGCTTCAGAAACCGACATTAGTATGGTGAAGTTGTGCGATACATTGATCATCCATAGGTTACACAATTAGATCGATCACTTTTATATAAGATATAAGAAATTCTGATGCAAAGATGATATATGGGATATACTGTTTTGATTTCATCCATTCAATCACATAAGGATTATAATTCTTTTGAAAGATCATCATTTTCATTCGCTTCGGAATCCGACGTTAGTATGGTGAAGTAATGACATGTTGATCTATCATATTGAGTTATCAATCGAGTTGTGTTTGACGGCATGAAATTGTTGCATTAGGATTAATGGCAGTACAAGTGTTGTATTGCCGCAGACTTTTCCGGTTGGGGTTGTAAATGCACAAAAGTTGTGCAGGAAACGACGTGAAATACAATGAAGTGTTCATAAAATTTTTCGTCGGGGCGCTGCCCCTAACAACCCTGCAAGGAGGCGCTGCCCCCTTGACCCCCGTCCGCTGAACGGTCAGCGGAACCACCGGCTAAGTCTGCAAAGTGTGATCAATCAGCCGAAATTTAATTTAGTTTATTTAATTATCGGAATTTTAAACTAATAATAAAAGTGTGTTTATTATTATTTATTTGTGGTGATCAGTTATGGCCTTAGTTTATCCTTTATTATTGTTTTGGGATTTTTGAATACGGCCTGCGTGTCGTGCCTCTCTCTCAATCTCTTTATGTAACTTCTTTTCTCATCTCACTCCCTCGTATGTAAAACGAGTTTTCTTATATGTAATGTAATATTATGTTATAAAAAAAAGGAAGTATTCAATATTAAAGGAGGATAACCTTGGAGATCATGCTTGGAGAAGCTTAGATCGTTATTAGGTTAGCTCAGGTTCTCTCATTGGCTTGAGAGAACAATTGCGTTAGGGGACATAATTGTATCTTTTTATATGTATGTTGATGCATGTAATTGTATGTTGATGCATGTGAGAAACGTTTTGCATGTTAAGCCGGTGAGATCAAACTAATAACAAATTCCCTCAAAATTAAATATTAAGTTTATGCTTTCCAATTTTTAGCACTCATCAAGACTAGTATCGAGCATTGTAGGTTTCACCTACGCGAGGTGCATGTTCTATATTAGTAAGGTGTGATGGGATAATTGTAATATCCAATTGCTAAAACAATGGGTCAAACTTAACTAAACAAATTATAATAAGATTATATATGTTTAAAAGCAAGAATTGGGAATGATTCATGTGATGGATCAGAATAAGGAGTTATTCACCCAATTGAAAATATTCGAGAGTTGTATGAGATACAATTGGAAGGAGTTCCTACCTAAATAACTTAGTTTTGTGTAATCAGCCTAACGCTGACTTAAAACAAAGTGAAACATGGATCTCGACCCACTAGAAAGTCTTCCAACGGGATTTTCCGAATCAAATGATGAGGGTCATTTGTTTTGAATAAAATAGTGGGAGCATATTTGATTAAAGGCCTAATTAAATATGTTGTTTTAATGATACTTATATTTTCATATTTCTCTTGTAGATTACCATGACAACAAACACATCAAACAATATTTTGCGATCCATCCTAGATAAGGAAAAATTGTCTGGGACAAATTTCCTGGATTGGCACCGTAATCTGAGGATTATCCTCAAGCACGATAAGAAGCTGTATGTCTTAGAGACACCAGTTCCTGAGGAGGAACCTCGTAGTTCTGCACCAAAGGCAGAAAGAGATGCTTATAAGAAGCATTTCGATGATGCCAATGAAACCGCTTGCCTCATGCTTGCTACCATGAACTCTGAGTTGCAAAAGCAACACGAGAACATGTCTGCGTTCGATATGATCGGACATCTGAAAATGCTTTATCAAGAGCAAGCAAGAAATGAGAGGTTTCAGGTTTCAAAGTCCCTTTTTAACAACAAGTTAGCTGAGGGAGCCCCTGTAAGTCCCCATGTACTCAAGATGATTGGGTATGTGGAGAACCTTGACAGATTAGGGTTTCCCCTTGGAAAGGAACTTGCGATTGATCTGATCTTGCAATCGTTGCCAGAGAGCTTCAGTCAGTTTGTCCTGAATTTCAATATGAATGACTTGGACAAAAGTCTTCCAGAACTGCTAGGCATGTTGAGAACTGCTGAGCAGAATATGAAGACAAAAGGGAAATCCATTCTGATGGTCAGTAATGGAAAGAAACAGAACAAGAGGCCCATCAAACAGGGTGGTAGAGGGAAAGGCAAGGAAGTTGCCAAACCCAAACCCACTCCTCCTGTTTTGAAGCCTAGTGGAGGAATAGCAAAGGAGGGCACTTGCTTCCATTGCGGTAAGACCGGACATTGGAAGAGAAATTGCCCAAAGTACCTGGAAGATAAGAATAATGGAGTAGAGACTTCAAATTCAGGTATTTTTGTTATTGAAATTAATTTATCTACTTCTGCATCATGGGTATTAGATACTGGATGCGGTTCTCACATTTGTACTAATGTGCAGGGGCTAAAAAGGAGTAGAGATTTGGCAAAAGGTGAAGTTGACCTACAAGTTGGCAATGGAGCAAAGGTTGCTGCTTTAGCTGTAGGAACTTATGTTTTAACTTTACCTAGTGGTTTAATAATTCAGTTAGAGAACTGTTATTATGTACCTGCAATTAGCAGGAATATTATTTCCGTTTCTTGTTTGGACAAGTTTGGTTTTCATTCATAATAAGGAACAATTGTTGCTCCATTTATTTGAATGATATATTCTATGCTACTGCAAAAATGAATAATGGAATATATGTCCTTGATCTTGAAATGCCAATTTATAACATTAATACTAAAAGGTTGAAACCTAATGAGTTGAATCCAACTTACCTTTGGCACTATCGATTAGGCCACATAAATGAGAAACGCATTTCCAAACTCTACAAAGATGGACTCTTGGACTCTTTTGATTATGAATCATATGAGACATGCAGATCTTGTTTAATTGGAAAGATGACAAAGTCCCCATTCACAGGAAAAGGTGAAAGGGCTAATGATCTTTTGGCACTCATACATACTGATGTATGTGGACCACTGAACATACCAGCCAGAGGAGGTTTTCAGTACTTCATCACTTTTACTGATGACTTCAGTAGATACGGATATGTGTATTTAATGAAACACAAATCTGAGTCCTTTGAAAAGTTCAAGGAATTCAAGAATGAAGTACAAAACCAACTAGGTAAGAATATTAAAGTTCTTCGATCAGATCGAGGCGGTGAATATTTAAGCCTAGAATTTGATGACCATCTAAAAGAGTATGGGATTCTATCCCAACTTACTCCTCCTGGAACACCACAATGGAATGGTGTATCTGAGAGAAGAAATTGAACCTTGTTAGACATGGTCCGATCCATGATGAGTCACGTCGATCTTCCAAACTCCTTTTGGGGACATGCATTATTAACAGCAGCTTACACACTTAACCGTGTTCCATCCAAAAAGGTTGATAAGACACCATATGAGATATGGAGTGGTAAGAAACCACATATGTCTTACATGAAGATTTGGGGTTGCGAAGTTTACGTCAAACGACAAATTTCAACCAAGCTTGAGCCCAAATCTGACAAATGCTTATTTGTGGGGTATCCTAAAGAAACAAGAGGATATTACTTCTACAATCCTTCTGAGGGCAAAGTGTTTGTCGCTCGAACTGGAGTCTTTCTGGAAAGGGATTTTATTTCCAAAGGAAACAGTGGGAGGAAAATACAGCTTGAAGAAATTCAAGAATCACAAAACATTGAAACACCTATGGAGGAACTAGAGCGGGAAACACAAGTAGTTGTGGAAGAGCAACCTGCTCAAGTAGAACAAGACCAGCGTAGGTCAAGCAGGATACGTCACCAACCTGAGAGATATGGATATCTCATAAGTGATCAGGGTGATGTATTACTCATGGATCAAGATGATCCTGTGACCTACAAAGAGGCCATAACTGGTCCTGAGTCTGAGAAGTGGCTAGAAGCCATGAAATCTGAAATGGATTCCATGTACACAAACCAGGTTTGGACCTTGGTGGAACCTCCTATAGGAGTTAACCCTATAGGATGCAAGTGGGTCTTCAAGAAGAAGACTGACATGGATGGTAAGGTACATACCTATAAAGCAAGACTGGTTGCAAAAGGCTATAAACAAATTCATGGGGTTGACTATGATGAAACCTTTTCACCAGTTGCAATGCTTAAATCTGTTCGGATTTTACTTGCCATCGCTGCATATCATGATTATGAAATATGGCAGATGGATGTCAAAACTGCTTTCCTTAATGGGAATCTTCTTGAGGATGTGTACATGACACAACCTGAAGGATTTGACATACCACAAGATGCCCAAAAGATATGCAAGTTACAGCGATCAATCTATGGATTGAAGCAAGCTTCCAGAAGCTGGAATCTTCGTTTTGATGAAACCGTAAAACAATATGGATTCATCAAAAATGAAGATGAACCTTGTGTCTACAAGAAGGTTAGTGGGAGCATGATCGTGTTTCTGGTATTATATGTAGATGACATATTACTCATTGGAAACGATGTCCCTACCTTGCTACAAGTGAAGACTTGGTTAGGGAATTGTTTTTCTATGAAAGACCTAGGTGAAGCAGCCTATATATTAGGAATTAGGATCTATAGAGATAGATCACAAAAACTGCTTGGCCTAAGTCAGAGTACATACATAGATAAAGTGTTGAGACGCTTTAATATGCATGATTCCAAGAAAGGATTCATACCTATGCAACATGGTCTGTGTTTATCAAAAACACAATCCCCTTCAACTAAGGAAGAAAGGGATCGCATGAATAAGATTCCATATGCATCTGCAATAGGATCTATCATGTATGCCATGTTATGTACTCGACCAGATGTCTCGTATGCATTAAGTGCAACGAGTAGGTACCAATCTGATCCCGGTGATGCTCACTGGGTAGCTGTCAAGAATATCCTTAAGTACTTGAGAAGGACTAAGGATTCATTCTTGATATATGGAGGTCAGGAAGAGCTTGATGTAATTGGTTACACTGATGCTAGCTTCCAGACAGATAAGGATGATTTTAGATCACAATCTGGTTATGTGTTCTGTCTCAATGGTGGCGTTGTGAGCTGGAAAAGTTCAAAGCAAGAAACAATTGCTGATTCTACAACTGAGGCCGAGTATATTGCTGCCTCAAATGCAGCAAAGGAAGCTGTTTGGATCAAGAAGTTCATTAGTGAACTTGGCATAGTCCCTAGCATTGTGGATCCCATTGGTTTATATTGTGATAACAATGGTGCTATCGCACAAGCTAAGGAGCCTAGATCTCACCAACGATCCAAACACATACTTAGGCGTTATCACCTCATTCGAGAGATAATCGATCGGGGAGATGTGAAGATATGCAGAGTACCTACACTTGACAATATCGCTGACCCATTAACAAAGCCTCTTGCGCAACAGAAGCATGATGGTCATACTAGATCTATGGGTATTAAGGGTATGCCTAATTGGCTCTAGTGCTAGTGGGAGATTGTTGGTGTAAGCCCTAGAGGCCAATACTTTTTGGTACTTGTATCAGATTATTCGTTTAATAATAAAAGGCATTTCTTTATTATGTTTGTCTTTTAGAATAATAAAGTCCCTAGAATAGTTAGTCTGTTTAATGAAATGTTAAGTGTGACTTAATCATGAGATCCCATTAAACATAAAGACATTATTCTTAAAATATCCGTAGTCAAGCTTTATTGCAAAGTGGGATAACATTAAAAGCATTGAGACTATTATGAAGATAGACTGATGATCACATCTCATGGATCATGGATAAAGAGTTATCAAGTCTTGACATAGGTATAAATATTAGGAGTAATATTTATACCGGATTGACCCGCTATGAGAATACTACATAGTATGTTATGCAAAGTGTCATAAGTTATTCTCATGGTGATAATGGTGTATTACCACCCTTCGACCTGAAACCACTATGGACCCTAGATGTAGAGTCGGGTGCTTTATTGCTGATCAAACATTATCCGTAACTGGATGATCATAAAGACAGTTGATGGGCACTCCACGAAGCATGCTGAGGGACATGAGTGTCCTAGATGGAATTTGCCAATCCTGCATAACAGGAGAAATGTCTAAGGGCCCAATATTGAACTGGACAAGGATGACACAGTGTATGCCTTGTGTTCAATATAGACATAGGGGCAAAAGGGTAATTGTACAAACATATATTATCACGAAAAAGGTTTTGTCAGATCACATGACATTTTCGTGACTTGGGTAGCAGTCATGTGTTGCTAGATACCGCTTACTGTTTATTATGTTAAATATATAATTTAATATAATTACCAACGTTACGAAATCCTACAGGGTCACACACGTAAGGACAGTTTGATGAGAGATAGAAAAAAAAAAGGAACACTGTAAGGTACGGTGCACTTAAGTGAAAAATAGAAATTCGGATAATATAATAATAATTATTGTTATTTTATAATGGTTATAAAATAATAATAAAATAAATATATTTATTATAATAATAGTTATTATAATAATATATAATATTATTATGGATCATGTGAATTGGGTTTTTAGCCCGCAGCCCACAAGAGAGTCTATAAAAGGAACCCTTGTGATGAAGCTTTCACTTGATGCAATTTCGTTTTTGATTCTCTTTTCTCACTCAAATAATTCCGTTCGTAAGCAGCTAGCACTGTGACCGGAAGCTGTTCGTGTGGACTGAGTAGAGGCGTTGCACTTCATCAACGCTTGTGATCGCTGCATCAAAGATCTGAATCGCCACAAAGAGGTAACGATTCTATCACTGACCATGCTCATTCGTAAGGATCACTAAAGGAAATTTTTGTTTTCCACTGCGTTTAGATCGCAATTTTCCATCAGAAGCAAGCTTATCAGAGCTCCCCAGCAGCCTGAACCTGCATTTGCATTTGCATACATTATCCTGTTTGCATCTACCCAGAAAACGCGTAGCATTTCCATGCCGTATGGAGCACTACGCCATTATCAGACATACGCATTTTGAAACATAAATCAGGTTGGTTAACCTTTTGCTTTGCAGGTGTGTTTCTCAACATGAGTATGTGGTTCTATCTCAGATCTATTACCAGACGATCGAGGTCTCACCGTGACACATGTGATGATGTAGTTCTTGTTATTCATTCCCCCACAGAGTTACCGGTTGAAGTTTCTCTTATCTGACCAGCGGAGTGTTTTCTTCAGTATTGTCGTCGCGGCAGCATTTCGGGGTTTCATAAATCAAGATTTCAGAAGAGGTCACTTGTTGTCAGAATGGGTGTCGGGTGGTTATTTTCAGAATATCCCCAGTGGAGTTATCTACTACCAAGAACAAGCTAGGAATCTATATCCGTGTTATATTTCCCGTATGAACCAGGTGGAAGAACTTTCCTGTAAGTATCAGGAAGATGTGTTATCTTTTTCCGTATGAATCAGGCAGAAGAACTTTCCTGTATGCATCAGGCAGATGTGTTATATCTTTTCCCGTATGAATCAGGCGGAAGAACTTTCCTGTATGTATCAGGCAGATGTGTTATCTTTTCCCGTATGAAGCAGGCGGAAGAACTTTCCTGTATGTATTAGGCAGATGTGTTATCTTTTCCCGTATGAAGCAGGCAGAAGAACTTTCCTGTATGTATCAGGCAAATGTGTTATCTTTTCCCGTATGAAGCAGGCAGAAGAACTTTCCTGTATGTATCAGGCAGATGTGTTATCTTTTCCCGTATGAAGCAGGCGGAAGAACTTTCCTGTATGTATCAGGCAGATGTGTTATCTTTTCCCGTATGAAGCAGATGGAAGAATTTTCCTATATGTATCAGGCAGATGTGTTATCTTTTCCCGTATGAAGCAGGCGGAAGAACTTTCCTGTATGTATCAGGCAGATGTGTTCTCTTTTCCCGTATGAAGCAGGCGGAAGAACTTTCCCGTAAGAGTCATGCGGATAAACTTTCCTGTATGAATGAGGCAGATGTGTTTTCCGGTTTGAATCAAAAAAATGGAGTTTCCCGTATGAAGCAGGCAGATGAATTTTCCGGTATCCAGATAGATGATGATCCCGTGATAGACAGAGTATGTGGGTTATGTTCCGATATTCAACAAAAGTATTTTCCCAAGGAAGTCGCCGTGATTTCCTCGTGGTATTGTCCCTAGTAAAGTCTTCTTCAGAGTCGTTTGTGGGCTGGACCAACGAAGGTAGCTACTGCAGAGGTAAGCAGAGAAATAGTATTCGGATGGTTTTTCCCGTATAAAGCAGGCGGATGAACGTTCAGACAGAATTGTTTCCCCAGCAAGATCGTTAGGATTTCTCTGTGTTGACGGAACGTGGACAAAGTTCTATCCCTGTGGTGATAGAATCTTTCTCCGGGCTAATGAGAATAATCCCCAGCACGGTCGCTAATTGATCAGTTTGTTGCCGTAACAACCAGATCCAGTCAGCAAATGTTGTTTTCTAAGCAGTTTGTGCAGTTTATTTCTGCGGTTGGCAAATTTCCGGGTTCTTCGTATTCAACCGTCTCGTACCTCGATTGTTTGAAGGTCGTTCGCTCTTCACCCAGTCGGGTCCAAGCCGTTTGAATAGGGGTAGCTGTTGCACCCTAAAATTTTCTCAACCTATTTCATTTGATTTACGTTTCAATTACATCATCATTTGCATAACATCATGTATATGGTCCAATCCTTTGCATAGCATAGCATAGCAAGGCATCCAACAAGGGATCAAGTGCCATCCTTATCTAAAGAAGCACATCAAGGGTTTTTATTCAAGCTTAAGACATCCAAGTCATCAAGAAGTGTTTGAAGCTTTGAGAAATTTGAGGGTCAACCAGTGGACTTCTCTCCTAATTTGAGGTGTATTGAGGGTCATCAGTGGGGGTATGGGCTATGAATTGAGGGTATGGAATGTGCACAAATCTTATGAGATGTCTAGAGGGTCATATTGAAGATGAGACAAGTCATTGATTCCAGTACAAGAGCCACAGTTGAAGAGCAGTCAACTAGGGTTTCATCTGGGTCAACCCTAGGTCGACTAAGTGATTGAAGAGCATCAAGGCTTAATTGGAGGTTGTGGGATTCATGAATTGATATGTTGATACATGTGTGGTGTGGTGCCATGGATAAATCAAAGAGAATCAGGAGTAGGAGGAGTTACCAAGTTAGGGTTTCAGTGTAAAATCCCCTAATTTAGGCCTCACTTCCAAGCCAGATAAGTCACAATGCAAGTTTAAAATGGATTCTTGGTCAATATAAAACTTGTAGAGCTTCTCAATAGCTTTAATTTGAGTGCTAGAAGTCTTCAATAAGATTTTTAGAACTCAAGTTATGGTTCTTGCAAGTTATGGGTCATCAGAGGACACTGAAATTTATCTGTGAAAGTCCCTAGACTTCCAAGCAACTTTTTCCCATCAAGGAGTTTTCAAATGGATTATTGGCCAACATAAGAGTTGTAGATCTTGATCTTAGCTTTAATTTTAGTACTATAAGTCCTCAAGAGGATTTGTAGAACTCAAGTTATGGTCTTGGCAATCCAGGGGTATTTTGGGGAAGTTGAATTATAGGTCATTTTCCAACATAGGTCAAAATCTCTATCTTCCACTCCTCAAATGGAAAAATGTTCAACATGAGATGTGTTCAAAATGGTGTTTTTAGGCTAGGTAAGAGGTCATGGGTGATTGGAAAGTCTTATATCACAAAATTGCAAAAATGGCCTAAAATAAGGGTGAATTTTAAAGGAACCAAGGATGAAAATTGGGATTTTTGATCTACAAGTCCAAACCTAGCCATATGACATACCAATTTGATTGGAAAATGCATTTCGAAAACAATGACATTGCCACAATTTTGAGTTGAGGATTAATTCAAGGACTTTCTTTGTAAAATGGTTACTTACATCATAAGTAACAAATGCAAAACCTCTTTGCAAGGCATAACCAAGGCTCTAATAAATCCTAACACATTCAATATGTCATCTAATGAGAATTTAGATCAGAACCAATACCTTGAAGCAAGCAAAAACTCAGCTGCCATATGGGAATTTCTCATGACATTTTCAAGAGCAAGAGATGGTGAACTTCTCATTAGAGCTTTCCAGAAGATTCTAGAGCTTTCATTCATGTTCTATATAAGATTTAGAACTGGTTCAAAGCTTGAGTTGGTGGAGATTGAGGGAGAATTGAGAGATTGCATCTTGAGTTTTCCATGTGCATAACAGAATCGGTTACAACAACTTAACCCATTTCAATCCATTCTTTTGTGTTCAATAGCTTCCTCTGGTGTTGGTGAGTGATTCCATATAGATTTCAAGGCAAGATTGTGGAGGAATCGTGTGTTAGCATCTGAAATTCTCAACCTGCAACTCAGAATCGGATTCCAAGATTCAAGCCATTTCAATTCGTCTTTTTGCATACAGAAGTTTGGTTATATGCTAGTGAAGGAATCTGGAGCTTGTGGAAGATTGATTTGAAGGTTCAAGCACTCTGTTCATCTCAAATTGTCAGTTATGTAAACTTCAAACCATGGCTTGATATATGCATGATCATTAGGTTTTAGGTGGTTAGATAGGATGTAGATGATCATAGGAAGCTTTCTGGTAGCTTTAGGATCGATTTAGAGACCAAAACTTAAGTGACATGATTTCTGTTCTTGCTGATAACTTAGTGTTCTTGATGGTATAATCATGGTGTGATAGTGGAATTTGATCAAGGAGAGATGGTGATGAGTTTAGGATGATTAATTTTAAGAACGGTGAGATTTCATTTCTGAGCAAATTCTGAAGATTGAATCGTGTTTGGAGAAGGAAAGTGTTTCAATGCTTGTGATTACCATAGTTGAATTGCTGGTAAAATTTAGAGTGAATTAGGGTGTTCATTTTTGGATTTTGGTGAAGATTTGATGGAATACGAATTGGAGATGAAGGTGTCATAACTCTGAGTTTCCATGGCTTTTGCTCCACCCAGACTTTCAAAGGTTGAAGATGATTCAACCACCCTTAGATTCACATAGGACTTTGACCAAAAATGGGATCTAATGGCCACGATTGCACCTCAAATTTATGAAGAACTCTGATGCTCAAAACGCATCGTTCCACTTATTTGCTAGCTTGGGCTTTAGTGACCTAAACTGATACCCACACCCCCTTTGGGAGGCCCACTTGAAATCACATGGGATTTACTTGCTATCCGCACCAAGTTTTTTTCCATTTTTCTTTCTATTTTCATTTTTGTTTTCTGAATTGGAATTGGGCCTAGCGCGTCTGGCTATACGCATTCCCTTCTGGGCCTATCTGGTGTTTTAAACTTCAGTTAATTGCTATTTGACACGCATCCTTTCCATTTTCTTTTATTTTTCTTTTATTTCACATATTATTTTAGGTTAATTGAAAAAATCATAACTAATTGAAAAATGAACATTTTAAGGTGAGAATTTTTTTCTCTATTTTCCTTAGGGTTTCTAGAATTTAATAAAACAATAAAAATATTAATTCCTTGAATTTTATATTTTTGGCATATTTTACCATTTTATTGATTTTATTTTGCATTTGTTTGATACCTTATTTTGCTGAATTTAGTATGAGAGATTGGTTAGTGTTTTTGAGTTGATTCTTGTTGGATTGATTAGATTAGAGGTACATGCTCCCTTAGAGATTTTTCTCATATTTTTATGATGAAATCTAGGCTAGTTTTGAATGGTGAACTTTAGGGTGCTAGGATTAGGGTTTTACAACACATAGGTGTGGTTTAGGGCATAGTCTTGGTACTTAGGGTTTGATCTAAGCCTTGGGGTTTATAGGGGGTATATGGTACATAGTTAGGTTCCCTTAGAAATTAATCTAGGATTTTAGGGTGAGTATTACTATTTTATCTGATTTTTGCAAATTGATTGTTATTGGTGTGTTTCCCCCTTGGGATGTTGTTTTGTTTGTTGGGTTTTGGGCATTTCAATTGGGTGTTGGTCTTGGGTTTTGCCTGCTGGAGCTAATGAAGGCCTTGGAGGTGATTGAAGACAAGGGATGGAGCTTGGAGCATGAGATTCCTCCCCCTGAAGATTGCTTTTGTAGACTTAGGAGATAGGGATGTAGGTGTCGCTTCCGCGAAAATAAGGTGCCGGCAAAACAGAAGAGTCGCCACCTTTCGTTATTTATCCCTCAGAACGGGAAAGGAAACAATCGGAAAAACCTGACGAAAAGGTATAAGACAAGGTCATCGCAACCATTGTCTGGGTTCGGGAGTCGGTTACGCAAGGGGAAGGTATTAGCACCCCTCACGTCCATCGTACTCGATGGGATCCACGCTTGTTGTGTTTACTGGACGAGTTGGTTTATCTATCTACCTATCAAGGCTGGCTTAAAAGAAAAGAAAATGACTCGGAAAAGCGTCGAGCTTTATGCCTACATATTCTCATGAGAGAATGAGAAATCATACTCAACGTAGTTCGACTAACTACGGGTTAGGGGGAAGGTGGCTTGCCAATACGTCAATATTGTGCCTACGTACTCTCAACAGGTATGAGAGATCAGAGCTTACGTAGTTCGGGTTAATTACGGCTTACGCGATTTCAGATTCATCTGTTTTATCGAGTAGGGTTAAACAGTAGTTCCAGCAGTTAGGGACAACGCCTGTTTGCGGTGGCGCTGAAGTTTAACGACACTCTTTTCTTCAGAAAAGCTTCCTTTGAATTATGGGCCCACGGGGCAAAAAGGTTTGAAGTTTGTTTTCTGTCTTTTACGAAAGAAGTTTGTTTTCACCCTTCAAGGCTATCATCCTCAATAACAAGTATCAACTTTCTCCTCCAAGGTTTCAACCCTTCAAACATAAGTATCAACTTATTCTCTCTTCTCCAAGCTTCAGCTCTTCAGTCAATGCCACCTTCAGGCTTCACTCCTAACTACAAGTATCAACTTGATTCCTTCAGGCTCTCAATGCATCAATGTAAGTGTCAACTTATCCTTTATTCCTCAAGCCTCAGCTCTTCACTCAATCTCCATTAGATCTTCTTCACAAGTATCAACTTGTTCTTCTTGCTTCAGCTCCCTTTGCTTTACCAGTATCAACTTGGCCCTCTTCACCTATAAGCTTCAGCTTCTCAAGGTAGTCTTCAAACACACAGAAGTGTCAACTCCATCCTTCAACCTTCTTCAAGCAAGGAACTCCATCCTCTAACAAGGGAGAAAGATTCATCTATCAAGAGCGAAGTTTGGATGATTGGTAGCAGAGTGAAGACCAAAGGTCACCACTAAGCATCCTGTCATCAGAGAAAGGGACCCTCAAAGGTTCTATCAATTTGCAAAGAGCCACATATACTACCAAAGGAGGGATGAGGCCTTTACAAATGGACCTTTCATCATAGGGAAGAATGGAAGTGATCAACATCATCCATGTTTATGAAGGAATAGAATTATCTAGAAGCTCTGCCTGCAAAACCCTAATCTTAACCTAAACAAAACTACACCAAAAGAAGGGAAGATCTTCAAATCCAAGCCTCTTCAAGCCATCCAATTCATCTTCAACTTGCCTTCATCATCATCCAAGAACAAGCAAAGCAAAACCCTAATCTAAGGGAACTAAAGATGTTAATCTAGTTGAGTTAGTGCCTTAGAATCATCTAAAACTAGCACCTAAGCTAAAATCAATCAAAAATAGTAAACTATCTTATAAATTTCTACAAAAATTTCTAAGGGATCCTAATTCAATTAATAATGCCTCATACAAAAACCAGGGACTAGATCATCTATTAAGTCCTAAATCCAAAGGTATCAACCATAAACCCTAAAAATGGAGCTTCTAAAGGTTTCAACCTAAACTACCACCTATGTTCATCACAAAAATGTGATAAAAAGCTATGGGGAGCATGCATATCTATTCTAACTACTCACAAAAAATCAAGATCAAAATCATCATCACATGATCACACAAAATTCCACAAAATCAAGTATCAAACATGACTATTTTAATATCAATTAAAATGTGAAAATTCACATAAAATCAGAAAATGCATGAAATAAAAATATTTTTTATCTAAAAAATACTAGATTCTATCATGAATTCAATGCAAAAATAATGGGATTAATTGGATCATTTTTCCATTTTTTATGATTTTATCAAGAACCATGAATAAAATGAAGAAATTAAAGAAAATCCAAGTAAAATAATAAATGCACGGTGCAGGTAGAAATAAAATCCAGTTCATATCATGGATTGGGCCATCAGGGGGGTGCAGGTATCAACCAATTCACTAAGCCCAAAATCAGCAACTAAATGAAATGATGCGTTTCATTAAAACTCAGATCCTTCACAAAATGAAACACATTCGTGGCCATTGGATCACTTCTCCAGTCAAAGGTCCACCTAAATCCAAGGGCTCTAAAGTCATCTTCAACCTTTTGAATCTCTGAACCTCGCGCGTAGCTCCGGCCACCACCGGTAGTGCTCCGGTCATCGTCCCCAACCCTAACTCTCTCTAGGATCCTCCATTGCAAGTGGTCTATACATGAAACTTGTCCCAAATTTCCTCACAAATTCATTCATGCCCTTTATTCTCTCTGAAACCTCAAGATTCGCAATAACCAATTCTCAACCGAAAATGACAACATCCCTGATTGGTCACTAATTCTCAAATTAACTATCTGAAAACCTTCCTACACCGTTCTACAATGCATCTAACATCCTAATTCCTATTGATTCCACCTAAAACAAGCCAGAGATCAAAGGTTACCAACCTGAAAATTTCGCGTGCACAGAAGTAGCAAGACCTCAAATGCTCCAAACTCCTTCAGTGAATCACTTCCAAGCTTCTGTATGCAATAGAATTGATTGAAATGGCTTCAACTCTTGGATTCGAATCTGAGTTGCAAGTGGAG
The DNA here is from genome assembly GCA_963859935.3 of Lathyrus sativus. Classification (NCBI taxonomy): domain Eukaryota; kingdom Viridiplantae; phylum Streptophyta; class Magnoliopsida; order Fabales; family Fabaceae; genus Lathyrus; species Lathyrus sativus. The sequence goes on along the minus strand of OZ012739.1, from coordinate 237,619,202 downwards.
AAATCTGAGCTCAAGAACACCAATCAGCCACGAATTCCCTTTGATTATGATCTAGAATCATTCCCTAGCATCCATGGAAGAGATTGCAATCAAGAAAATGGATGGAAAATGAGTGAAATGATGTAACCGAATTCAGTTCCAAGCAATGAAATCTCAATCTCAATCTATGCTCTCTCCTTCAATCATCACCAACCTTTCATCTGAACCTCTTCTACTCAATATATAGAACATGTGTGGATGATCTAGAACCCTCTAGATCCTTCTAATGAGATATCCAATCTCTCATGACATGAGAAGTTCACTTATATGCCATGGTGTGCACAACTCTGCAAACAGCTTGAAACCAATCTCAATTCCTTCCAATTTCTCCTCTCATGACATTTTGGAAGTGTTTGGCTTGCAAGGGATCTTGATCATGCCTTGAATTTGAGTTTTGCACATGTTACTTAAGATGTAAGTAACTACTTTTCAAAGCAAGTCCACATATTAGACCTCAATTCAAAAATTTGGCTAAACCAATGTTCTTAAAATGCTTTTTAGAGTCAAAATGACCTATTACATGCCTTGGTTTGGATGTGTAGATCAAAAGTATCAATTTCCAACTCTGGTTCATTTAACTTGTACCCTCATTTTAGGTCATTTTTGCTATTTTGAGCCACAAGCAAATACAAGCTCTCATGACCTCTTGACTAGCCTTAAAACATCATTTTGAACAAGTTTGATGTTGAACATTTCCTCATTTGAAGCTTAGAAATAGGAGTTATGGCCTTATGGTTGAAATGACCTGTAATCTCCAAATGACCAAAATGCCCTTGACTTGTCAAACCCATAACTTGAGTTATACAAATCCTATCAAGGACTTCTAGTAATCTCTAGAAAGCTAAGAGGATAAGGAACAACATTCATGTTGACAAAAAGTTCATAAGAATCATCATTCTTGGGCAAACGTTTCATGCAAGTTAGACAACTTTCAAGCCCCCAAATTCACATACCTCAGATGACCTGTAACTTGTCAAAGTCATAACTTGAGTTCTACAAATCCTATCAAGGACTTCTAGCACTCAAATTAAAGCTAAGATCAAGCTATACAACATTCATGTTGGGGGTAAGATGAGATGACAATCACATCTTGAGCTAAACTGCCTTGAAGATAGGAATCAAACTAGGGGATTTTACACTGTCAAGCCTTAGAAACCCTAGCTTGAAACTTCTCAAACTCTTTAATCATGATGAGTTAACCTTGGAATCATCCTTATAACATCTAAATATGTCAATCCATGATCACATGGCTCTTGAATTAGGTCTCAACCTTGTTTAAATCATCAGTTGACCTAGGGCTGACCCAGTCAAACCCTAATCACACCACTCATGGCTGAGTCTTCTGAATCTTACACAATGACCTGTCTAGGCCTCAAAGTGATCTTCAACACTTCTCATGAGTTCTTTCAAGACCTCAAGTCTAACTTCATGGCTTCAGAATCATCTGATGACCTCCCACAACTCTCAAGTTAGGAGACCCACACTTGGTTTCAATCACTCTCTCTGAGGATCTTTTAATTTCTCTGACAAGGATATCAACCCTTGAACACTTGAATAACCTTCTTAGCTAGCTTCATAGTCTTGTATAGATCTTGATTGGTAATCATACCTCTTGACCTCCTGCATACATGTCAATGAAATGCAAATGATAATGCTAATGTGAATGAAATGAAACATAAGCTAGGTAAAGAAATGTTGGACAAATTTTGGGGTGCAACAGTTGCCCCTATTCAAACGGCTTGAACCTGACTGGGTGAGAAGTGAACGACTCTCAACCAATCAAGGTAAAAGGCGGTTGAATACCAATAAACCCGGAAATTTGCCAACTTCACCAGTACACGGTACTCTGATGGGAACAAATCTTCGAAAACTGAAATATTAACTGCACGGCAACTAGCTGGGGAATCGGTCACACGATAACCGGTAATACACGGTCGATCATGTCGTCAGGCCACAGGATTCCTCGGGACTCATCAGGTCAACAACCAAGGTAATCATGCCATCGGGCATTCAAAGAAATTTTCGGGCATCAGCCGGACTTCATCACCAAGTCTTCGAGGGAAGTTTCAACTTCGCTGTTCAGCAACCTGCTGGGGATGACACATCTCCGCTGGGGATTCCGGAGGACTATCAAGTAACTCTGCTTCAGGGATCCGGAAATCATTCTGGGTGAATCATCTCTGCTGGGGGAATCAAGAATCATCTTGAACCAATAACTCTGTGGGGACTTCAAGAATCATCTTGAACCAATAACTCTGCTGGAAATTTCAGGAATCATCCTGAGTAAACACTCTGTCGGGGACTCTAAGCAGCAACTTGATCAACCCAACTCTTTTGACTTCGCTGGGGATTTTAAGAATCATCTTAAACGAGCAACTTCGTTGGAAAATTCAGGAATCATCTTGGGGCAAACGACTTTTGCTGGGGGGTTCAAGAATCATCTTGAACGAGCGCCCTCGCTGGGGAATTCCAATCTCAATTGGAATCCGCCTGGGGAAACGACCTTTGGTGGACTGCTGCAGGGGAACGAAGCTCTACGAGAACCTGGACCTACTGAGGAAAGCGATGTCAATCGCGGAAATAAACTGCGCGGCCTTCGCGACTACTTCCCTGGAGGTAACGACTCCGGTGGGGAGATACAGCATCAGCTATTCAACACTCTACTGGGGACAACCAATCCTGGCCCGAACGCTTTCCAAGGACTCGGCTTTCTTGGGGATTTGCCTACTCGGCTGGGGAAGAAGGAATCGTCCTACTTGCTAGGGAGAGTACGACTCTGAGGGGAATCTTGATTCCGCTGGAGACTTCAGTCTGGAACTATCAATTGCTACACACATCAGTGTATGACTCAGCTGGGGGAGATGACGTTCCTTCAGGATACATCTGATTAGGGAGAGAATCTTCTCTGCCTGGGGAGACATATCAATGCCTTACGATCTCACATTCAGACTCTGTGGGGAGAGGCTGCTGAACTTTGCTGGAGAAGAAAGAATCATCCCGCTTGGGAACGCATACGGCGTACTACCCGGTATATGATACACCTGCAACAACACAAACAAACAGACAAGATACCCTTCTCAGAGGGATCTATCAAGGTTATCATCTTGCGACAATGTTCAAGTCATTTATTGTTTCAACAATCAGTGGCCTAAGCCAGTAGGTTTATGTATGCGCATTTTATCAAAAACATCGGCGTTCTTTTCCGCAAACAAAACAGGTAAATGCTAAACAAACAAACATAATTGCTGCATGGTATACATTTTATTGATAACGAACCCCTGAATGGGTCAAAATGTTTTACAACAGAGGCAAGCTCCTGGAATGAGGAAGTCGCGCAAATATAAAACATAAATATACATCAGTATATACAAATGTCGGCAACGAGGCGTAGACGAACACCATGAGTTGATCCCTCTATGACCCACTCGACTTCGATACTTCTCTAACGCTTCAGCTTCAGAAGAGATTGATTCGGATAAACGGCCCTCAGGTCTTCCAAACCACTAAACAATGAAAGTCCATACGCGGAACGCAGTCATTTGCTTTTTCAAATCCCTAACTTTTGCCTGAATCGCCCTTTCGGGTTTTCGATCCACCGGGATACCCTTTTTTGCCAAAGTCGCCCTTCCGGGTTTTCGACTTTGCGGGTGTACATTCTTTTCTTTATATCCCTAATTTTTGCCCGAACCTTTTCCCTTTTTACGGTTCGCCGGGATGCCCCATTTTTGCCTGGATATTCTTTTTCTCTCCAGCGGGTCATTTTTTAAGCAAAGTATTTTTTAACTGCGTCCGCGTTCACCGGGGATGCAAAATCTTCACCATCCATCGTGGATAACAACAAGGCTCCTCCCGAGAAGACCTTGCTGACGACGTACGGTCCTTCGTAATTGGGAGTCCACTTGCCCCGGTGATCGGAGTGTGGAGGAAGAATCTTCTTCAGGACGAGATCACCCGTCTGAAAGCTTCTAGGACGCCCCTTCTTATCATAAGCTTTCTTCATTCAGCTTTGGTACAGACGACCATGTGCAATCGATGCTAACCTCTTCTCGTCCATCAGGCTGAGTTGGTTTAGTCGGTTCTTAATCCATTCTACCTCATCGAGTTTCACGTCAACCAAAACTCGTAAAGAAGGGATCTCCACTTCTAACGGTAGGACAACTTCCATACCGTACACTAAGGAGAAAGGAGTTGCCCCGGTTGATGTACGTACCGTGGTACGATAACCGTGCAATGCAAATGGCAACATCTCGTGCCAATCCTTGTAGGTCACAACCATCTTCTGTACAATCTTCTTGATGTTCTTATTGGCCGCTTCAACGACGCCATTCATCTTCAGCCGGTAAGGAGATGAGTTGTGATGTTCAATCTTGAAACTCTGGCACAGCTCCTTCATCATCTTGTTATTCAGATTCGAACCATTATCAGTAATGATCCGTTCGGGAATTCCGTAACGACAGATGATGTCCCTCTTTATGAATTTAGCCATCACCTGCTTGGTCACAGTAGCATATGAGGCTGCCTCCACCCACTTGGTGAAGTAGTCGATAGCTACTAGAATGAAGCGATGACCGTTAGATGCAGTGGGCTCGATCTTGCCTATCATGTTGATGCCCCACATGGAGAACGGCCACGGGGAGGACATGACATTTAACGGGCACGGCGACACATAAATCTTATCAGCATAAATCTGGCATTTATGACATCTCTTCGCGAATTTGAAGCAATCAGACTCCATCGTCAGCCAGTAATATCCTGCTCTCAGGATCTTTCTCGTCATAGCATGCCCGCCGGCGTGCGTACCAAATGTGCCTTCATGGACTTCTTCCATGAGCATACTCGCCTCTTTCTCATCTACACATCTGAGTAGCACAAGATCGTGGTTTCTTTTATACAAAACTCCATTAGGATTGTGATAGAAATTTCCAGACAACCTCCTCAGAGTCTTCTTATCCTGGGTTAACGCACCCGCAGGATACTCCTTAGTCATAAGGAAAGTCTGGATGTCATGGAACCATGGCTTGCCATCGGAGGCTTCCTCGATCGCAAAGACGAATGCAGGTCTATCAAGACGAAAAAGGACAATCCTTGGAGCTTCATTCCAAAAATTGACTTTATACATTGAAGCCAACGTGGCTAAGGCATCAGCCATCTGGTTTTCAGCCCTGGGCATATGATGGAGTTCCACTCGATCAAAGAACTAGAGCAGCCTTCTGGCATAGTTCATGTACGTCACCAAATTCGATTGATGAGTCTCCCACTCCTCTTTAATCTGGTTAATCACGAGCGCTGAGTCACCATATACATCTAAGTTCTTGATTCTCAAATCAATTGACTCTTCTAGACCCATGATGCATGCTTCGTACTCCGCTTCGTTATTGGTGACTGGAAACGTCAGTCTCGCAGTGAACGGGATGTGGGATCCGTGGGGAGTCGTGATGATCGCCCCGATACCACTTCCATAAGAATTAACCGCCCCGTCAAATATCAATTTCCACTGGGATTTCCTATTTGGACCCTCGTTGGGCAATGGTTCATCACAATATTTCGCTTTGAGAAACATGATATCCTCATCAAGGAATTCAAATTTCATCGGCTGGTAATCTTCGATTGGCTGTTCGGCAAGGTATTCAGACAATACGCTGCCCTTAATGGCCTTCTTGGAAACATATTGAATGTCATATTCCGTCAACACCATTTGCCATCTGGCAATCCTGCCTGAAAGCGCTTGTTTCTCGAAGACGTACTTGATCGGATCCATCTTCGAAATTAGCATGGTGGTGTGATTGAGCATGTACTGTCGTAAACGTTTGGCAGCCCAGGCTAGTGCACAACACGTCTTCTCCAGCATCAAGTAACGAGATTCACAGTCTGTGAATTTTTTACTCAAGTAGTAAATGGCATGCTCCTTTCTGCCCGTCTCGTCGTGCTGACCGAGAACACACCCCATACTATTCTCAAGAACTATCAAGTACATGATTAAGGGTCGTCCGGCCACTGGGGGTATCAAGATCGGAGGTTCCTGCAGATACTGTTTTATCATATCAAGTGCCTTCTGGCAATCCTCGTTCCAGATAATCGCCTGATTTTTCTTTAACAGTTTGAACATCGGTTCACACGTGGCCGTGAGCTGAGAAATAAACCTTGCAATGTAGTTTATTCTGCCCAGGAAACCACGAACTTCTTTTTCGGTTCTTGGCGCTGGCATTTCTTGTATTGCTTTAATCTTCGTAGGATCAACCTCAATGCCTCTTTCACTCACGATAAACCCCAGTAGCTTTCCGAACCGTACTCCGAAAGTACACTTGTTAGGATTCAGCCTCAACCTGAACTTCCTAAGCCTCTCAAAAAGCTTCAGCAAATTGACCAGATGTCCCTCCTCCGTTTGGGACTTCGCAATCATGTCATCAACATAGACTTCAATCTCATGATGAATCATGTCATGAAACAAAGTAACCATTGCTCGTTGGTAATTGGCCCCTGCGTTCTTCAGACCGAAAGGCATTACCTTGTAGCAGAATGTTCCCCAAGGTGTAATAAACGTAGTTTTCTCCATATCCTCCGGCGCCATCTTGATCTGATTATAGCCGGAGAATCCATCCATGAACGAAAACACGGAGAACTGAGTTGTATTGTCGACCAACACATTAATATGAGGGAGCGGGAAATCATCTTTAGGGCTCGCCCTATTCAAATCCCGATAATCGACGCACATTCGCACCTTACCGTCTTTCTTCGGTACAGGCACTATGTTGGCGACCCACGGAGGGTAAGTAGTGACCGCTAAGAAGCCAGCCTCAAGCTGCTTCTGCACTTCTTCTTTGATCTTAAAGGCCATATTTGGTCGTGTCCTCCTAAGCTTCTGCTTAACGGGAGGACAATCTTCTCGCAGCGGCAAGTGGTGGACCACGATGTCAGTATCAAGTCCGAGCATATCTTTGTATGACCAAGCAAAGACGTCACTATACTCTCTTAGCATCTCGACCAATCTTCGCTTGACATCACTCTGCAATGCAGCCCCTATCCTGACGTTCCTGACAAGTTCTTCAGAACCCAGATTCACAATCTCAATCTCTTCTTCGTGAGGCAGAATAACTTTCTCTTCTTGTTTCAACAAGCGGGCCAACTCTTAGGGAAGGTCTTCGTCTTCATCAATCTCTTCTTCGGCTTGATAGATCGGGCAATCGAAGTCGAAGTGAGTCGTAGAAGGTCCAGAGTCGATGTCATCTGTTATGTGGATCTCTTTGCTTGTCATCTGGATGATATCCTTGACGGACCAGTTGTTAAGGCTCTTGCCTGGCTTGCTTGGCTGGATCCAAGAGTCTAAGTCACAGTCGCTATCTCCGCTGTCTTCAGACACCGCGTTGACGCTTTCAAATATTACTCCGCCGCTTGTAAACTGGATCGGCCATTTACCTCGCGACGCACTGTGAGAAGAAGAGGCTTCATCCGTAGGAGAGTATCCCAACCCAAACTTGTCTTGCTTGTTAGGTATCTCCAAAATTTGTCCCCAGCCTGGGGTAGATCCGGCTTGAACAACGGCTCGGGCTTCCTTGAAGGAAGAGAGAGTCATCTCTGGCTTTTCAGTGACCACAGGAGCTACGTCTTTGACTTTAACAGCTTCGAACGCTTGGCATAGGGTTTCGTGGATTTCCCCATCCATCTCGACATACTTGAAGGACGACAAATGGCTCACCATTATGTCTTCCTCACCACATACAGTCACAATGCTACCTCCGACGACGTACTTGAGCTTCTGGTGCAACGTGGAGGTCACGGCACCCGCAGAATGGATCCATGGCCGGCCTAAGAGACAGTTGTAGGCAGGCATGATATCCATAATGTAGAAGACTGCATCGAATGTTTCCGGACTGACTTGGATTGGCAACGTCACCTCCCCGAAAACATGGTGTTTGGTTCCATCGAACGCTTTCACAACCAGATCACTGGGTGTGTAAATCACTCCGCGTGTATCTAACTTCATTAATGCCTTCTTCGGAAGAACATTGAGCGATGACCCTGTGTCTACCAACACGTGAGACATAATCGTTCCCCTACACTCTATCGAGATGTGCAGGGCGCTATTGTGGTTCCTCCCCTTCGACGTTAGCTCTAGGTCAGTAAACCCTAACCCATTTCCAACATTTGCGTGGGCTACGACCTCTTCCAACTGGTTTACCGATATTTCCTGCGGTACATATGCAGCGTTCAACACCTTCAGCAGTGCGTTGCGGTGTGCTTCATAACACAGCAACAAATTCAGGATGGAAATTTTCGAGGGTGTTTGGTGGAGATGATCCACGATCTTGTAGTCACTCTTTTTAATCAACCTCATAAATTCCTCGGCGTCTTTAACAAGTAAGTCTTTTTCTACCCCACGGGGGATCTCTTCAATGAATTTACTTTTACCTTTATCAGTTGCGTCAGCTCTGTCTGCTTTGTCTGCCACGACCTCGGGTGGTGCAAACACTCTTCCGCTGCGGGTAATTCCGCTAACGCCCGCTAGGTTCTCCATAGACGACCCAAATGGTTCTAGTTCCAGCTTTTGTCCGTTGCAGTAGACCTCTGCCCCATAATGCTATGGGACAACATTCGTGCTTTCGAACGGTATCGGCCCAGCCTTGGTGATGGTAATCGTGGGCGGCCTGGGTGCAGAAATAGTTATCGTCTGGCGAGGGATGGTGATGGTGGCAACCTCATCATCTTGCTTCAGCATTACCTCTCCTGATCCGATTTCGGCCCTTCGGCTAAATTGCAGGATTCCTTCGGTCATCATACTTTAAATCCCCTCTCTCAACGGTTCACATCCATCAGGACTTGTCGCACAGCCCATACACAGCTCTCCGCAACCTGGAAAGAAACCTCTTTTCATCAGCTTAGCTTTAATGAAGCTAAGCGGTGTCTTCAGATCTCTGATGTCAGTCAACAAATCCAAACTCTCGTCTTCAATAATGGCATTTACTCCACCTCCCCTATGATTCGGCATAGGGTTCTTCGTGACGTTTGGCACATTATCGGAGAAGTTGATGATCTTGGCGTCCACCATGTCCTGCACCTTATGCTTGAAGGCTTCGCAATTCTCTATTGTGTGGCCTGGTGCCCCTGAGTGAAACTCACAAGTTGCATTCGCGTCATAACCTGGCGGAGGTGCCCCTGTCAAGGGAGCCACGGTTCTCTTCTGGATCAACTGTAGCTGAAGCAAAGTCTGTAACAGCTGCGCGTACGACATGGGCGGAGTCTCGAGGTGACAGCTCGATAGAGGTGCCCGATTTTGGTACTTTCTGTACCCTTGTTAATTCGGCTGCTGCTGTTGTGGCTGTTGAACTGCCAGGATAATTATGCTGGCCACCTATTGGTGAGGGCCTTTACCCTTCCTTCGAGCGTTGGTCACGGCGCTCGTTTCTCCTTCCCGTCTTTTGCCACCATAAGGTTTCTTGCCTCCTCCAGCTAAGGACGAATCACCTTGAATTTTCCCCAGTTTGATCCCATTTTCAATGTGCTCACCCGTGATAATGAGATCTGAGAAGGTTCCAAACATACCGCTGACCAATTTCTCATAATAAACCCCTGGGAGGGTGGCTACGAACATTTGCATAAGCTCACGTTCAACCATCGGCGACTGAACCCTGGCTGCCAATTCACGCCACCGCTGAGCGTATTCCTTGAACCCTTCATTGTTCCTTTGTGACAGATTCTGCAGTTGGACTCGATTCGGAGTCAAGTCACTGTTATATTGGTAGTGGTGTACAAATGCTTCAGCAAGGTCCTTCCACGTGCACACACTGGTAGGTTCCAGACTCATGTACCATTCGAGGGAGGGTCCGGACAGACTGTCCTGAAAGAAGTGCATCAGCAACTTCTCGTCCTCAGAATGAGCTGACATTTTTCTGTAATATGATCTCAGGTGGACGCGAGGGCAAGTGGTGCCCTTGTACTTTTCAAAGTCAGGTACCTTGAACTTGGGAGGCACCTTGAAATCAGCGATCAGTCCCAACTTGGACATGTCAACACCCAAAGTGTTCTGGTTCTAGATACTCTTCATCTTGTCCTGGAGTGCCTTGAACCTCAGACGTGCTTCAGCAGTCAGCTCCCCTTTAGCACCTCTCTGTGAGAACACATCATCTTGACGGTCTTCTAACCACGACTGAGGCCCGAACAGATTCCTAACACCTGCATTTCTGTTGCCCAGCCCAACATTGACGTTAGCTTCAAGACTCCCATTACCGACACCCGTCGTATTGCCATTGAGTCCCATGTTAGCTATCACATTGTCGTTGGCACTGCCATTCCCCCCAGTCACGGGGACGCCATTCTGAGGAGTTTCAACTGGTGGAGGGGTAGGCACGGTCCCACCATGGAGTACGCCATTGCTATCGACCCTTGAAATCAGAGGCTGAACCAAGGTTCTGAGCTGATCCTGGCCGTTGGCAACCGCTTGCATGAGCTCCATGAAGCGGTCCATTCTTTCGCGGCGTTCTTAAACATCAGTTTGCACTTGCTCCATGATTCTGGTTTGATTTGCTCTGGTCGGATAGCGGTGGATGGGTCTCTGACCAATCCTGGAACAACCTGAAACAACCTGAAAATTCAAAAGGGTTAGGAAAAAACGACAAAGTGCTCGTCATGCAAATGCTTCATGCAAATGCAAATGTGTGTCTGTGCGTTAGGAAGATTTCCCCCGATCCTAGTGCCTGAGTGCCAGTGCTGATGATAAGAAGTCCGAGTCCAGTCATGGAAATAACATCTCATGTATATGAAGAAAGCCCATCAAGTCGGTACACAACGTCAGTGAGTACAAGATGAATCAATAGCATGACCTCAACCAACAAGCCTGGTGATGGTCAGCATACAACAATGATCAAACAAAAGGAATACAAATAGTCAAGCACGGCCACGAGCGCGAAACTCTTCTAATAACCCCTTCGTTTCTGGATGATCAGGCCGAGTGAGCAACCCTTCGACGAGTAACTCCCTCTGCATAATGGTGTATTGAAGACCTTCGACCGAATCTTCCCATGCTCCTTCGCCGAAACAATCTTCTAACTTTCGCTTCTTGAACTCAAACGTCAGTTTGCGCTCCTTCAGGTTAGCAAGAGCTTTGTTGAGCTGGCCTTCGGTGGCATATCTGCGGGCGGTTTCTTCATCAAACCTCTTCTCACTACCCTTCACCTGGGCCTTCAACTTGGAGATTTGTTGCATCAGCTTATCCTCCCGCTCTTTCCTGTTGGCTAGGGAGGCCTTCCAATGTTGGTTAAACTTGGATATCCTCCGATATGCTTCGTCCAAGTGCTGCTTCTTAGTGGCCAGTACATCGTTGACAGCTTTGAAGTCTCGACCCATGTGCTCGCGCTCAGCTATCTGCTTTGTCAAATCTGTCCCCAGCTGGTTCACCAGCTCGGTCTGCCTCTTGAAGGAATGAACGGCTTCGCTTCTCTCGCTTCTGAGTTGCGCCAATTCTTTCTCCAATTCTTCATTTTCCCTTTTCAATTCGTCTCTCTCAGCTAACACCTGATTATGCTGCTGAATAGGCACGGTGGTAGGCTCTTCGATCACGGGAGGGCTTTCTGGCTTGGCAGGTGGGAACGACATCCCTATAGCGTCTGCTCTGGCTCTGATCCACGTCACATATGGAGCGTAGGCTTGACTATTACTTTTCCCCAGCAATGGTTTTCCCCTCTTACTGATACCATTCCAAGTGCGCTGAAGCTTGGACAACGTATCCCCCTCGAGAAGACCACTGAGGTACAGAGATTCTTGCACCTCTTCATCCTTCGGCGGAGCTTTCAAAGCGTAAGCAAACTGTCGGACCAGCAGAGACGGATTATAGTTTATATAGCCCTTCCTGCCTATCAAAGGCACGTTCAGAAACCCGCTGCAGCTGAAGATAATCTCGGTACCCAACCTATCTCTGTCAAACCAGTCAATATCCTCCGCTGACAAACTCATCAAACGCTCGGACCACTCAGTTGTGGCTGCAGACGAAGCAAAGGGACCCCTCTTGGGTAGATGACTATCAAGCCATCTATAAAGCAATGGCACACAACACGAGACATTCTTACCCCTTCTGTTCTCGTTTCTGTAGTGGATGGAATGGTAGACATCTCCTATCAAGGTAGGGACTGGATTCCCTGAAGCAAAGATGTGAAATGCGTTGAAGTCTACGAAGTCGGGCATATTGTGGAACAGAATGATGCCATATATGCACAGAGCGAGAATGGCATTGAACACGACCCAACATCCGTCTTTGGCGCACTGCTGAGCTTTTCCCACCAAGAACTGCAAGGAGAACCCGGGAACCTTGTTCCAACTAGACAAAACCAACTCGGAGGCATCCAGATGAAGTGAAGGAGCTAGACTAGCCAGATTAGGCTCAGCATCCATATGGACAAAGGGCATCTGACTCTTGATAGGCACACCTAACAAATCAACATACTCCTCTAGCATGGGTGCGAGAACAAAGTCTTGGAAAGTAAAGCATCTCAACGGAGGATCGTAGAACTGCAGCAGAGCGTGCAACCCATTCAACTCAAACGCAGAAGGTTTACGAACCAAACTGAGCAGTTTGCCGTAAGACTTTCTGAACTCATCCCTCACAGAATCATCTACTAAAGCAATCAAACCAGTCAGCTGAACAACATCAGGAACAAGGAGCTTGTAAGCCACGGTCTTCCTCAGAAAACCCATAATAGCACAGTAGAAGGCAAGAAATCCTGAATCGGGGGAAACGGTACCTGCAACACAGACACACGTTAATGAAATGCAAATGGGTATGCAAAGCAATGTAAAATGCAATCATGCAGCAGGAGATCAAGACGACTGTGCTGCGGAGATTCTGTATCAACAAAACCATAATCCTGCTCTATCAAGAACAACCACTATCTCTGATAATAAGAAAACCCTGGTATCGGACCACAAATCTGCTCTGTCAAGAACACACATCTGATAATAAGGACCTCTGATACAGGACCAAAACTCTGCTCTGTTAAGAACAACTATCTGATAATAAGGACCTCTGGTATAGGACCGTAACTCTGCTCTGTCAAGAACAACCATACATCTGCTGATGAGATCCTCAGATCCCAATCACAAACCTGCTCTATCAAGAACAACTACACATCTGCTAATGAGATCCTCTGATCCCAACCAAAAACCTGCTCTGTCAAGAACAAATACACATCTCTGAAGATAAGGTCCTCTGATACAGGACCATAATTCTGCTCTGTCAAGAACAATCATATATCTGATGATGAGAACCTCTGGTACCAACGAAACTGATTCACTATCAAGAAAACCAGGTAGTCTGAAGGTTAAGGTTTCCTGCAACAAACCCAACCCTGCTCACAGGTATGGACCTAAACTGACACAAGTTCGGCATCCTAGAAGGTGTGGCATCACCAGCTCATGAAGCGGCCTCACTCGGCTGAATCCCAAATGATCGGTCCCCAGAGTCGACAATCCTTCAAACCAACAACCCCCTCAACCCAAAGGGTTGAAAAAGAAGTCAACCGGGAGAACCTCGTCTGAGCGTGGATTTCATGAGACACTAGTGCCTGCCAAGCAAGCACGCGCCCACTAATTTCCACAACTAATGCTAAGTTCGCTCAAGCCTGGGTCTGGCTTTTCACTCATCAGAATGCCCCTCCCACAACAGCACAGATAATCATATCATACTGAAAATAAAATGCGGGAAATAAAGTGCGATAAATAAACACGACCCAACAAGTAATCATACAAGCGCTAGGATTGACTCTCGCAGGGGACGTTGGATCCCCAAACTGACTCGCATACGGGACGTTGGATCCCTAGGAAACTATCAAGTCCCCAGCAGAGTCGCCAGTTGTCGCTTCCGCGAAAATAAGGTGCCGGAAAAACAGAAGAGTCACCACCTTTCGTTATTTATCCCTCAGAGCGGGAAAGGAAACGATCGGAAAAACCTGACGAAAAGGTATAAGACAAGGTCATCGCAACCATTGTCTGGGTTCGCGAGTCGGTTACACAAGGGGAAGGTATTAGCACCCCTCACGTCCATCGTACTCGATGGGATCCACGCTTGTTGTGTTTACTGGACGAGTTGGTTTATCTATCTACCTATCAAGGCTGGCTTAAAAGAAAAGAAAATGACTCGGCAAAGCGTTGCGCTTTATGCCTATGTATTCTCATCAGAGAATGAGAAATCAGAGTCAACGTAGTTCGACTAACTACGGGTTACGGGGAAGTTGGCTCGCCAATACGTCAGTATTGTGCCTACGTACTCTCAACAGGTATGAGAGATCAGAGCTTACGTAGTTCGGGTTAATTAAGGCTTACGGGATTTCAGATTCATCTGTTTTATCGAGTAGGGTTAAACAACAGTTCCAGCAGTTAGGGACAACGCCTGTTTGCGGTGGCGCTGAAGTTTAACGAAACTCTTTTCTTCAGAAAAGCTTCCTTTGAATTATGGGCCCACGGGGAAAAAAGGTTTGAAGTTTGTTTTCTGTCTTTTACGAAAGATGTGTTTTTTTTGTGTTTTCAATTTCAATCGCACTAAAGACTATGACCTGAGAGTGAATGCGTCGCATGTCACCCAAAGGGTGCCATACTAAACATCTAGACTGTTGGAAAGAAGCTCTCCAACAATCCTTTCTCAGATAGCTTAAGACTCGTAACGTACGAAAGAAATCATTCATGATTACTGTATCTTAAGTTGTTTTGAGATGAGAAGAGAACAGGCTCAACTAAAGGGAGACTATCAAGTCCTACTGTTGTCATGCCAAGGATCCGTCCTATGGTTGAGGTTTGAAACAGGGAACTCCTATATGTTATCATGCATAGGTTTCAACCTAAAGTTCTAATCATCACTTCCTTATCAAAGGAAGTGAGATTCTTAGGGGATCATGTCAATGATAAACAGAAACAGATAAAGCATCAGCTTAAATAGTAAACAGATATACAGTAAAATGCATGAAATGCAAGTGAGGGAGGAAATGTGTATGGGGCATCAGCCTCCACAAGCTCATCTCGACCTCAAGCCAAGTATGAATAGCTGCAATCATAAAGGAAAATAAAATGCTATCAAGCAAAACATAATAACTGCAATCATACAGAGAAAATAAAATGCTATCAAGCAAGCACAAACCACATAGGCAAGGGAGTTGGGCTCTACCGAATACCCACAAGCAAAGCCATACAGTAAAAATACAAGCAGAGGGAGCAACTCAACCTCTAGTGCAATCATGCTCCTAGCTTACATCAATCTAAATATGAAATTATTCTAATGCATCAAGCAAAGCAAACAAGGCACATCAATACAGAAAAGAAAACAGACAAGAAAAGAAAGCAGATCAACCATTCCCACAACTTTACAGCAAAGCAATCTTCTGACAGCAGCTCAGTCCTCAGACTTCAATCACCCTTCAAGGCTATCATCCTCAATAACAAGTATCAACTTTCTCCTCCAAGGTTTCAACCCTTCAAACATAAGTATCAACTTATTCTCTCTTCTCCAAGCTTCAGCTCTTCAGTCAATGCCACCTTCAGGCTTCACTCCTAACTACAAGTATCAACTTGATTCCTTCAGGCTCTCAATGCATCAATGTAAGTGTCAACTTATCCTTTATTCCTCAAGCCTTAGCTCTTCACTCAATCTCCATTAGATCTTCTTCACAAGTATCAACTTGTTCTTCTTGCTTCAGCTCCCTTTGCTTTACCAGTATCAACTTGGCCCTCTTCACCTATAAGCTTCAGCTTCTCAAGGTAGTCTTCAAACTCACAGAAGTGTCAACTCCATCCTTCAACCTTCTTAAAGCAAGTAACTCCATCCTCTAACAAGGGAGAAAGATTCATCTATCAAGAGCAAAGTTTGGATGATTGGTAGCAGAGTGAAGACCAAAGGTCACCACTAAGCATCCTGTCATCAGAGAAAGGGACCCTCAAAGGTTTTACCAATTTGCAAAGAGCCACACATCCTACCAAAGGAGGTATGAGGCCTTTACAAAGGGACCTTTCATCATAGGGAAGAATGGAAGTGATCAACATCATCCATGTTTATGAAGGAATAGAATTATCTAGAAGCTCTGCCTGCAAAACCCTAATCTTAACCTAAACAAAACTACACCAAAAGAAGGGAAGATCTTCAAATCCAAGCCTCTTCAAGCCATCCAATGCATCTTCAACTTGCCTTCATCATCATCCAAGAACAAGCAAAGCAAAACCCTAATCTAAGGGAACTAAAGATGTTAATCTAGTTGAGTTAGTGCCTTAGAATCATCTAAAACTAGCACCTAAGCTAAAATCAATCAAAAATAGTAAACTATCTTATAAATTTCTACAAAAATTTCTATGGGATCCTAATTCAATTAATAATGCCTCATACAAAAACCAGGGACTAGATCATCTATTAAGTCCTAAAATTAAGTCCTAAATCCAAAGGTATCAACCATAAACCCTAAAAATGGAGCTTCTAAAGGTTTCAACCTAAACTACCACCTATGTTCATCACAAAAATGTGATAAAAAGCTATGGGGAGCATGCATATCTATGCTAACTACTCACAAAAAATCAAGATCAAAATCATCATCACATGATCACACAAAATTCCACAAAATCAAGTATCAAACATGACTATTTTAATATCAATTAAAATGTGAAAATTCCCATAAAATCAGAAAATGCATGAAATAAAAATATTTTTTATCTAAAAAATACTAGATTCTATCATGAATTCAATGCAAAAATAATGGGATTAATTTGATCATTTTTCCATTTTTTATGATTTTATCAAGAACCATGAATAAAATGAAGAAATTAAAGAAAATCCAAGTAAAATAATAAATGCACGGTGCAGGTAGAAATAAAATCCAGTTCATATCATGGATTGGGCCATCAGGGGGGTGCAGGTATCAACCAATTCACTAAGCCCAAAATCAGCAACTAAATGAAACGATGCGTTTCATTAAAACTCAGATCCTTCACAAAATGAAACACATTCGTGGCCATTGGATCACTTCTCCAGTCAAAGGTCCACCTAAATCCAAGGGCTCTAAAGTCATCTTCAACCTTTTGAATCTCTGAACCTCGCGCGCAGCTCCGGCCACCACCGGTAGTGCTCCGGTCATCGTCCCCAACCCTAACTCTCTCTAGGATCCTCCATTGCAAGTGGTCTATACATGAAACTTGTCCCAAATTTCCTTACAAATTCATTCATGCCCTTTATTCTCTCTGAAACCTCAAGATTCGCAATAACCAATTCTCAACCGAAAATGGCAACATCCCTGATTGGTCACTAATTCTCAAATTAACTATCTGAAAACCTTCCTACACCGTTCTACAATGCATCTAACATCCTAATTCCTATTGATTCCACCTAAAACAAGCCAGAGATCAAAGGTTA
This sequence comes from Lathyrus sativus, assembly GCA_963859935.3. Taxonomy (NCBI): domain Eukaryota; kingdom Viridiplantae; phylum Streptophyta; class Magnoliopsida; order Fabales; family Fabaceae; genus Lathyrus; species Lathyrus sativus. The sequence continues at coordinate 237,601,798 of OZ012739.1, read as the reverse complement.
CCAACCTGAAAAATTTCGCGTGCACAGAAGTAGCAAGACCTCAAATCAAGCCCTCAAATGCTCCAAACTCCTTCAGTGAATCACTTCCAAGCTTCTGTAGGCAATAGAATTGATTGAAATGGCTTCAACTCTTGGATTCGAATCTGAGTTGCAGGTGGAGAAATCTGAGCTCAAGAACACCAATCAGCCACGAATTCCCTTTGATTATGATCTAGAATCATTCCCTAGCATCCATGGAAGAGATTGCAATCAAGAAAATGGATGGAAAGATTCTAAATGCATGGCGTAATGTACACAAGAAAGGGAAGAGAAGTCTAGGGAGGCCTAATTGTGTGTCTTTAGAACCATACCTCCAGTGGGTCAGAAAAAGGGCAACCAAGCTAAAGATGCCTTATTCCCGTCAAGATCCCATAGCTCCAAGGAGAGAGCCCACTTATGTCTTTATGTCTGAAGCCGAGAGGTTAGAGGTGTCCTTAAGGAAGTCTCAACATGAGCTGGAATCTTGGAAGAACAAGTACCATGTAGCAATGGCAGAAAATGATGAGTTTCAGAAGCAGAAGGCCGAACTTCAAAAAGAGAGGGATGAACTTCAGAAACAGCTACAATTGAAGGACGAATAGCTCCTCCCCTGCAAGAAGAGGAAAGTCATGGAGGATTTATTTTTCTCCGACCCACAATGCACTATTTGGAAAATAATTGTGGACAACCTTATCCGTGAGAAGACGCAACTAGAAGAACAGCTCAAGCAGCAGCATTCAAAGCTTCTTTAGTGTCTTTACTAGCTTTTATTTGGGACTCTTCGAAAGAATATTTATGTAGTCCGTTTCAAATTTAATAAAACGTTTCCGCAATGCCTATAAATAAGAGGAATCCCATGAAGTCCTAATCATCTTGCATTGCATTCTTTTCCATTGTTCACTTCAAGAAACTCAAATTCGTTCTGTAGGTGTTGTAATCATGGATTTCAGAAGAGAAACCCTGAAGTACACTTTTCAGAGTCCCAACCTCGAAAGCTTGAGAGAAATAGCCGAACTCGTCGAGGATCGCTTTGCCTTCGCAGCAGAATATGGAGGAGTCTTCTGTTTCCTTGAGCTAAGGATGAAAAAAGGATTGTTGGAAACATTGGTTCAATTTTATGACCCGATGTATCACTGCTTCACTTTTCCAGACTACCAATTGATGCCGACCTTGGAAGAGTACTCAGAACTTTTGAGGATGCCTGTGACTGTTCGACCTCTATTCACCGGAAGGGAAGACACGCCTAGTCACCAAGAGATTGCAAATGCCACTCATCTTAGCCTTGAAGATGTTCAAACACACCTAGTCACCAAGGAAGGAGTCCTTGGATTCCCCGCCGACTTTTTGATCGAAAAAGTCCGTTACCATGCTGAAAGAAAGGAGGTTCCTACCCTGGAAGCCAATTTTGCTTTGTTGGTTTATAGGACTTTCTGGTTTCCTAAATTTGACAATTTTGTTGATATAGACGCAATCAAGCTGTTCATACTCAAGAATCCAGTACCCACCTTGCTTGCTGATACGTACTTTTCGATTCACTCGAGGAATGTTGAAGGAGGAGGCCACATTGTATGTTGTACCGCCTTGCTGTACTCATGGTTCATCGCTCGTTTGACTTGGTATCCGTCCCTTTGGGAGGAAGTAGAAACACCTCGACGGTCCAAGATACTTATGGCCCTCACCCATTCGGACATTGTTTGGTATGATCCCGCCTATGGAGGCGTGCCTATGATTCCTAGCATCGGAGGTTTCCCCAACGTACCGCTTATTGGAAGAGAAGGATGTATAAGTTACAATCCCGCTTTGGCCCGTAGACAGTTTGGACACCCTATGATCCAAATACCAGACCCGACTTCGTTGGAAGAGATATATTTCAAAGGAGAAGAGGATCTAGACCTAAAGACTGTCATCATTTATGCGTGGAAATATATTGATATGGAAGGAACAGTTGCTTCAGGATACCCCAACTGTGTTGTTTCCGAGGATTATCTGCATTGGGTGCGAGAAAGGGCTCTCGATCTCAAGATGCCTTTTCCTTTCCATGAACCTATGGTATTGTCTGCTCATGACCCCGACTGGTTCGATGTGGACGAAATTGAACAAGTAAGAATTGCTTTAGATGAAGCCCGGAAATTGAGGACTGCTTGGGAGAATAAGTTCTTCACCCTCAAGGTAGAGAAGGAAAGACTTCAAAAGACTCCGGAAATAGAAGTTGTCAGAAAGAGAAAGGCACAAGGAGATTTATCTTCTCCTCATGCCTCTTCAAGTGCTGTTACCAGTGATGATCTCCCCTCAACTACTATGGCTTGGAAGGAATGTGTGGAACGACTCATCATCGAGAAAGCAGCGCTGCAGGAGCGTATTGACCAGCTGACCGAGGAGCTCCGTACAAAGGAGAAGACCGTGGAGTAGAGTTCTAAGTTTTCTTTTGCTTTCGTTGTAATAAACTCTTGAAAGAGTACTTTGTTTTCATTGTTTCTCAAAAATAAAAAGTTTTTCAATTATCCTACATTATAATACTGAAAAACACTTTGAGTTTCTTGAAGTCTCCTCCTGCATCTGCATTATGCATTAACATCCTGCATTTAGCATGGCATTTTACATTTTGTGCATGTGTCTTTCCTTTGTTGTGGCTCATTTCGGTTTTCCATCTTTTGCTGTCAGTCGCCGTCTCGACCATCTGACCAAGCCTGGAGTATCATTAAAGGATAGAGAACAAAAATATGGATCGTCCAACTAGCTTCAGAGTAAGGTCAAATCCGACACTTCGCCGTCCCCCTGACAACTTTGTTCCTGTGCAACTTCAGCCTGGGCAAGACAACCCGCTTGCTGACTTTCAGAATATTCATGCTGAAAAGGAAATGGACGATCCGGAGCTTACAGCATTCGAGAATGAATTTCGTGACTTCAAGGAACGATGAAAAATGATGAAGAGGCACCGTGCACCTGATTTCTACGCTCGTGACTCGCGCCCAGTTCCAAACTTAGTTGTCCCCCCGGGATTCCAAATGCCCGCCTTCGAAGTGTACAAAGGTACAATTTGTCCAAGGTATCATTTGATGATGTTTTGTCAGAAGATGATCGCTTACCTTGGGAATGACAAACTATTGATTCACTGCTTCCAAGAAAGTCTGTGTGGAGCACCATTAACATGGTATATGAAGCTACAAAGGAATCACATTCAGTCTTGGGAAGACTTAACTTTTGCTTTTGTGAGGCAATACCATCACAACTTGGGCATAGCCCCAAACAATAAAGATGACTGTGGACCTTCCAGAGAATTCATAGCTCCGGTATCCCATCCTCAGCACCAGTATGCGATGCCCGCTCAGCGTGAACAACAACCACCTCCTAGGCAGAGGTTGGCCTCTCCAGATCAACCACAGAATCGACGATTTCGGAAAAGGTATCAAAGGATGACTCCAGATACACCAAGAGAAGTAATTCCTCGGTTTGATCCCATCCCTGTGAAGTACGCTGATTTGTTTCCAGCTCTAATTCAAAGAGGGCATATCCAGACAAGAGTCCCACCTAAGGTACCTAAGAAGTTTCCATACTGGTACAAAGCCAACAGATTTTGCCTGTATCATCGAGGTGCTCCGGGGCACGACATTGAGAGTTGTTACGGCATGAAAGCAGAAGTCCAAAATTTGGTCAAAGATGGAGTCTTATTCTTTGAGGGTTTCGTCCCTTATGTGCGAGATAGCCCCCTATCTCGACAAGGTTCGTCCTCCCCAGGCATGATTCAAGGTCATCAACGCCGCGTCTGAAAGCTGCGCACCAGACATTTTTGCATGTCTCTCCAGTCTACACGAAAGCACAATAAAGATCCTAGAAGGGACTCTCCGAAGAAGTTTATTTCATTTTTGTTCATGTTTATTTCTGTGATTGAAAGCATATTTGACAAACGCGTGTTGCATTAACCATTTCAAAATGGATATTTCAAATGTGCTAAATACGCTTGACATCTTAGAAAGACCACATACAAACATTGATGATGATATTTGAAGACTTTGCTGACTTGGGGCAAGTCATTCTTCCCAAGAAAATTTCATTCGCGCAAGTCTTAGGTTCAACTAGAAGAAATTCAAGGACTCACTTATCGCCAATCAGGGGCAGTTACGTCGAGATTCGGCGAATCTCTAGAGAGTTTGAAAACAGTGAGGCATTTGGACATCATGTTTTCTATAAAATCCTCTCGAGACGTTTTTTTTTTCTCTTCAACTATGTGTCTTGGGGCATTTGAAGATTTGAGCAAAAGATGTATGTTTCATCCTCAGGAAGCTCAACCCCAACATGTTCAACAACTACGAAGACCCAGGATATTTATTTTATCCCCTATGAAACTTCGGTTTGGGTACCTCCGTCTACAATTTCATACAACATGCCAAACTTATCAAGATGTTACATCCCCAAATGGATTGATCACTCTTCCTCAAGAAGAAATTTTGAAGTTTTGAAGCAGTATTGGGACCCTACATTTGGTTCTCCATCTACCCCCAGTGGTACTTCTATCTTTGAAGATTGGTCGGATGTTTGTTTCAAGATGTTTATCCCGTATTCGGTCGTTGCTTTCGTCTGTCTTGTCAGCATAAGCATACATATATCATGTAAGTAGATAGCATAACATTTGCATTTGTGCATCCTTTGTATGTTTTACCCTATCTCTTCGATCGCGTTTACCCTTGGGTATTTGGGCGTGCCTCATTCCTTCCAAATAGAATTGTCAGCCCTAAGCAAAAAAAAAACTCAATATTTCTATTTCCCCACGAAGTTCGATCCTCGTGGAAGACAGTTGTTTCAGTACATTCCCATTGGAGTTTATGCCTCTATGGTTGAGTCTTGCTTGACAGTTTCTCTTCGGTTATTTCCCGAATTGAACTCCGGTCTTTGGCAATCACGCTATGAACATCTCCAGCTTTTGAGCATGGATCAAGAGTGCATTTATTTTGCACTTTGACATTATGAGGATCACCATTGAAGACGTGACATTTCTCCAGCAATATTACAAGATTTCCTCAACAACTTACAGCTGAATGACAGAAGATCTCTTTATTTGAGCAACTCGTCTTGGGCTGACTTATATTCAAAATGATAAACAACAATTTCATCAAGACAATTTGTCCTTCCCCAGTGGTTTATTTTAAGATTATCAAGACAAAACAGAGGACATTACAGATACTTCCCCATTTGAGGGTCTCTACTACTACAATTTCACATATCTTACAATTACAGCAGAGATACTCCTCAGAAATGATCTTCCCCAGAGAGTTCATCGCGAGTACTATCAATGACATATCACCTTACAAGAGGACACTCCATAAATCAACTGGTTTACAGCTCCTTTGAAGATCCCCGGTGCACATTCTACAAATTGCCAATACAATACAAACTGCATCTACAATTTACAATTACAAGTACAAGGTCACATATACCAATTCTACATTTACAAGATTACATCAACAAAGTACAACTTACAGTTCTTCAACAACAGATTACATCTACATTTACAGTCACATTTACAACAGAGTACATTACAGACTACATCAACAACATTTATCATCTATAGGGTTCTACAACGAACTGCATTCACAGGGTGGTTCTACAGCGAACTACATTTACAGTCTACAACGACATCTACAATCTACAAAATCACAACCCCCTATGAAGGTGCTCTCACGAGTTCTCATCATTTCGGGAAGGAACCGAGACCAGCTCATGGCTCCCATACCATGGTGCAAGGGGAAGTTCAACATTAGAAACCGAGACCAGCTCATGGTTCCCATACCATGGTGCAAGGGGAAGTTCAACATCAGAAACCGAGACCAGCTCATGGTTCCCATACCATGGTGCAAGGGGAAGTTCGACGTTAGAGACCGAGACCAGCTCATGATTCCCATATCATGATGCTCGGGGAAGCTCTACCACTACAACATCTACAACGACATTTACATCTACAGTGATTCTACCACCTACAAGATTTTGACATTTCAAGCAAAGACCGAGACCAGCTCATGGTCCCCGTACCATGATGTTGGGGGAAGTTATACATTTTACCGTTTCAGCTGAGTTACAAAATATAAAATAAAAATGGCGAAAAATGCATTGCGCCCCAATCAAAAAGATCCATTTTGAGTTACTATTGACCACCACCTTGGTAGTAAAAGTATCTTTCGATCACAAATCGTCAAAATCACCGCATCCTTGATGCATGAGTTACCGTTACATGTTTGGAGATTTCCCATGGGTGATTGTTCCTATCCTCGTAGGATCCCGCCTTGTTGGATCTGTCGCTCTTTTGCCCGGCATGTCGTATCCAGTCCATCCCCTGTTACCTCTTTCTCACAGATTTGTCCGTCTTGCATCTTCATGTCATTGCATATCATCTTCATTCGGTGGCCTCTTAGGGTCAAAAATTTGCGCAAATGTTTGTATTTAAGTCCCTCCTATCTCGTCGAGACGGAAATTTCGATCTCCATATCTCCGAATAGGAGTAACTTAAATAGGGGCATCTGTTGCACCCTAATTTTTGACCGTAGGATCCCACCTATTTTTGCGCATTCTCTATCGTTATTTGATATATTTAATATTTATGTGACTAACCAATTTGTATGGATGTAGTAATTCTAAGCGGTGATGGTATCCTTTCTCACAAATGAGTACTTCAGAGACGGGGTTGATTGAGTATTAATTTAGTTTGAAGGTTGATCTTGACTTGGTGGCAAGAAGAGTTTCAAGTTGTGTTCCCTTCCAAGAGACCCCCCAAGAGGTGGGACATGTTTTACAAGAGGTTTTGAGTTCCCATTGTGGAGGCTCCGAAGCGGCAATGGTTAAGATTTGATTCAATTTAAGCGCTAAATTCTCAAGTAAAGAATACGGTTTATGAAGGTCTCGAATTTCAAGTAATTCTACAAAGGGGATCACTCTTACAGGATATAAACGAAGAATGAAGTCAAATGCAATCTTTTTTTTCAAACTATCTAGAAGTTTCAAAACTTTAAATCAATTTAAATAAAGCTCAAGGTGCGAGTATGCAGAATTCATTACAACCAAGAGATCAAAAGTAAGCTATCATTCATTGGATTCAAACATTGAGATCCAAGTTACAACATCTGTTACAACCTTACGAAATCCGCGTTACATTCGAATTCCGTTTAATTTGTCCAAACCCATTACAAGAGTATTGACTAAATCTCCAATCATAAGTGTGCTACAAAGACTTTAAGGTAAACCAATCTCATAACAGAGTTGTTGAAATTCCAAGGCCGTAGAATCAAATTCAAAGTAGCTGCTTGCTCCATCAACCATTTATGTCCTGATGGCCAAGAGAATGCCTTCACCAAGCTGTACATTTCTACAAAGAAAAATCAATGAAGTATAAGATGTCCAGATTTGGACAGAACCGGAAGTAAGAAAAGAATACTGAGTTGTTAGAACCAAGAGTGTGTGGAACAGAGGCATTATTAAACATAACCCAACTCAAGAGCTTTACATTGTGTCAACATCTGCAAGATGTTCGTTCACAGATATCAACCATGCTTAAGGGAATGCCCAGTATTGCTGCATATGTGTTGTCTACTTCACTGGTTGCAGTATATGGCGTTACATGTGACTCAAGGACGCCTTTATCTCGATTATTGTTCGATCGTCTTAAGTCTTGTATATTGCAAATACATAATCATAATTTTGGAATGCTTGGAATGAACGCCGCTATGGACAATAAGGCATCACCCTACATGGAAGAGAGAGAAGTCTGCTCAGTTCACGGACCAGTAAATCAGTCTGAAAATTATAAAGGTGAAACTTAATTATGAATAAAGGGGCATGAATAAACCTGTGAATTTAGAGGAGACTACTAAGAGGAGTTTTTCAGCCGTTGATTTCTTCCACATACCGCTCTCAATCAGCAGTCTCGGTCGTGATCTTCTCGGTAATACCATCGCTTTCCTGCAAATAATTCACTCCAACTTCGGTAGCCAACCACTCATGGAAATGAACCATCTGCCAGTATTGTCACAAACATCATGGGAACATGTTCGGTTCTTGGTCAAATTTTGGCTGCCAGAACCGAAACGCTCGAGTTTTCTGGATTAATTGAGGACATTATGCAGCAGAAGAATCCAATGCAACAGAATCACATGGTGTTAATGCTAGCGTACAAATTGCCAAACATATGCACACCGTAAGAGCAAGTAACAACAGCCAAATGTTATCGAAGCATGAAATTAAGAAATGGATTCTCGTGTTTGAAAGACAAGCTTCATACCATATCATTTAAGGCACCAATACTCCCTACTTTCATTCTGATCCCACGGCGGCCACACTTCCTCAAACTTGCTGAATACAAATATGCACAGCGACCTGTAAACTCAGAGGTTAAACGCAGGCGAGCTGAGGAATTACGAACCGAATTACCTTTGGACCCTACAATTCCAAGTCTCACCAGAATTTGTATCCTCATTGGTTCTCCGCCATTTTCACCGCATTCGCCGCCTCACCAGCCTTGCTCCATAGTTCCACTTTAAACAACCAGCATAATTCAATACAATCAACACAGCCTGCCAAGCATAGAGGATTCGTAAGTGAGTTATTATTGACATAGGCAAGTAGAAGCTTATAAACTGAAAAGCACAACTCCAGATGTCTGTCGGCCCAACTCAAACATGCCTTCAAAACCATTTCCGTCAACATTTCTCATAACAAGCAAGCCCTTCGCCACGTGTACCCGCCAGATCACCTTCAGAAGAAAAAAAACCGTTAGAGGATATTCTTTGAAGCAACAGAAGATTCTACTCAAAATAGACCAAATCAAATCCTATCATAATCAGAGATTGAAATAGCAATTAAACGAATCATCATGGCAATCAGGCGAAAGAGGAAAGAATTCAAATTTTCGTATAAACTAAATTGGAAAGATCCAATCTCAGTTTAAACCGCAAAATCAAAGAGGAAAGGATTCGAATTTCGCATAAACAGAAAAGGAAGGTTCAAATCCACATTCAAGGCAACAATCAATTTTTTGTTTAGCAGATTTGAGGTTATAAAAGGGGACATATACACAACACACAGGGAGTCGCACAAAAACACATACAGAGAGAAATCCAACGAAAAAAACACGAACGCACAAAGATTCACAGCACTCGTAAAAATCCCAAACCGAAAACCTAGAGGGCAAAAAAGAGAGCTTATCTTTTCTCAATGTTCCACCGTCAACCGTGAATCACTGTGCCTCTTCCGCGAATCCTCGAACGCATTTGTTTCCAGTTGCGTCGTCGCTCGCCTCTTCCGTCTGTAGCCTCAACTGCAAACCGCCGTTGCACCGATTATACTTCTTCAAAACTCTAGCGCCGGTCGCAAATCACCACAGTCGGAAGTCTACGAGACTATTTAAACCATAGGTTTTTTTTACTAACCATGATAATCTATTGTTTTGTTGTGTAATGAAGGAAATCGAGATGAAATAAGAAGATGTACGAGAATAGCAGAGGGAGTCCAGATGAAGAAGGGGAACGGGGACGAGTTCGATTGCAACATTTGGGAACTAGGGTTTGTTCTTGCGTTTTGGGGGGGGGGGGGGGCTCTCAGCGTTTTTTGTTTTGTCTGATGTTATGTATCATTACGATTATGTATGTGCACGACCACAGTAGTACTGTGGTCCCTCATCACCATCACCACACATTCCCCATCCAACGACCCACAACTAAAGCTCACGGTAATATGCTGCACCAACGCCCACACAATTCGTCCGCTCCCCCCTAATTATCTTTTAATTTTAATTAACCGGTTTTATTAATTCATCAACCCTAATTAATCTAATCAATAATCTTTTAATCTTAATAACCTTTTAAAACCTATTAATTTATTAACCTTTTATATACATCAATTTTATTCAACACCTTTTATTTAAAATTATTTTGAACCATAATCAAATGTTGTCTTATAATTTAAGTTCATAAATTAATAACTTTTTCTCATAAAACCAAGATTAGTCCATCTCAAGCAAATACAACTTTTTTCTCAAAAAAATCAACCTTACCCTTTAAAATAATCTCGCCAGATTAAATCAACTCTTTTTTAAATATTTCCTCACAAAATTAATCAAACATTTTCTTATAATTCAAACTAAAATCAAATCAAATGACTAAAATCAACAACATCGTAAAACCAATCTACTCGTGCACACTCACTTCACGACACAATACACTCTCACACACTTCAGCGCTTTCATGCGTATGTGATTGTTTTACTTATTTACCCTTTATCATTATCATATTTACTATTTATGCATCGCATTCCGTCCAAAGGAAAAACCTACACATAATTCAACGTTGTGTGTAGTTGCACATCATATGCATCATTCCCCCATGATCCTTGATTCCATTCAAGTTGATCGCTTAAGATTAGGACCTACCCCATAGGAAGGACCTTGTCTTTATCTTTACAACATAGAAACAATACGATCAACACAATACAAGCTTTTCAAACACAAATAGAGAATAGATGTTAATCATCTTAAGTGAGATATAATCTCCACCCCCACAACAACACAATCAAACATGTAGGGACTTTGCCTTAAGAGCGATAAAGGCATACTTGGCAACCATCCGAGTATGTAAGACCTTTTCTTAAGACGATGCAAAGACCATTTCCTACAAACCCCTTTACATTTGTGGTGGTTACATCTCCCTTAACATGAAGACTCATCTCTTCTCCTAAACCCAATCAAAACAACTACCCTAAACCCGTAGGAACTTTGACCACAGTCAAAGAACTCCTCTAACCCTTTAGGGTGAACTACAACATACTCTGATTCCACTCCCGTAAGGATATGTAGGCATAAGATGCGACATCTTATCGAGTATACTTAGATATAAACCACTAGGGTCTCTAATCCTTTAAGCAGATAACACATAGCAGTAAACAACATAAAACAAGAGGTTCCTGTAGAGTACTACAGAAACTTAGGATGCTAATACCTTCCCTAAGTTTAACCAACCCCCGAACCTAAACAATCTAGCTTGCATTTGCATTGCATTGTGAGAATTTCGATCTTTATCCCTTCCTTTGGACAAATCAAAGTTCGGTTGCAAAATGAATTAACGATTCAAACTAATCAATAGTTTGGTATCCAAATTTCACCGCGACAGAAATGGCGACTTCACTGGGGACTCTCTAGTGGGTTTCCCTATCTTATTTTATTTGTTTACTGCTTTATATATCTGCCTACTTGATTAATTGTTTACATGCTTTCTCTTGTATTTCTTTTGGGATTATTGTTCTTGAGTGGTGAGATAAAGTTCTACACCCTAACTTGAGAGAAATTAAGATAGGATGGTGATATAGTCGAGGAGGCTTATAGGGAGTGGAATCCCTACTAAGTTGAATCGAGAATCCCGCTCAGTTGAGGCCCTTTCGAAATAGTACTGTTGAACGAGCAATCGTAAAGACACTCATTATTTTCGACTTTGGAGCCTATGATATTGAGGACTGTAGTTACCTTAACCCAACTTTGGCCTTTATTAGGACGTAGTGCGAGACTATGAGGAAGTACTTCCGAAATAGTGCTACGCGAAGCTACACTCAAAAGAAGTTCTCTTGAGAATATTATTAATCCTCGAGTAATTGGGAAAATTGATAATATCCGATAGATGGGCTGATGATTCTGAGTCCCATTAGAACCTTGTTCTGCAGGTACAAACAACCTTTAGTCCTTAAACCTTTGGGAAGGGTACACCTTTACTCCATGCTCGTTGCAAACCTAGGGCGCCCCTTGTTTGTTTATCTTTATTGTCCTTATGTGAATACTTGTGTTTGCTGCATTCATATAGCATCATTCTGCATTGGACTTCATGGGATTTACCTTCGTTTATGAACATTGTAGGTCACTATGGCTTCAAACAAAAGACATACTGTGAAATATACTTTTAAGAGTCCCAAATTGGATGACCTAAAGAAGTTGTGGGGTTTCATCAAAGATCAAGAAGAATTCAAGAACAAGTATGGGAAGCTGATATCTTTATTGGGTTGCTCAGTGAATGAAGGACTTCTTGCCACTTTGCTAAAGTTCTATGATCCTCTCTACCATTGTTTCACCTTTCCAGATTTCCAGTTGCTACCTACATTGGAAGAGTATTCTTTTTTGGTTGGTCTACCTGTCCTTGAGGAATCTCCTTTTCCCTTCTTGGAAAAGGACCCTGATGAGAAAGATATTGGTAAAGCCCTCCGTTTGAAGGTGTCCGACGTCAAAGCCAACCTAGTTACTAAGGATGGAATTCTTGGTTTAAAGACAGGTTTCCTAGTCGAGAAGGCTTCATTCTATGCTGATTATTCTAATAAGGCTCCATTCGAGGCAATTTTTGCTTTGCTTGTGTTGCACCCCAAAATTTGACCAACCGATTCTCCTAGCTGGCTCGTGATTTAAATTCATGTTCGCATCAGATGCATGACATTTGTGCACAGACAGAGGATATCAGAGTTACAGTTTGGGTTTCATCTATCAGATATTTCAGATCCAGTCTAGGTCATCAGGGTTATATTTCGGGAAATTGTGCGCTTCTCGGGATTTTCAGTCTGCATGGTGGTTTTCGAGATATTCTGATGCCAGGGGTTTACTGGTTGAGTTGATCTGGTCGCACGCTCTGTTATGTTGGTTATTGGCCTCTGTTTGCATTTTTAGGGCTTAATAGACTTTTGTGGATTTTAAATAGATTTTTAAACATTTTTTAAATAGTTTAGGTCTTTTTCTAGAGCTTTATATCATTTTTAGAATTTTATAGATTTTTTAAATAGGTTTTTAATTGGTTTAATAGTTTTTAAATCATTTTTTAGAATATAATAGATTTTAAAGTTGTTTTTAATTGTTTTTAGATAATATAGGAAAGTATAGTTTTTTTTCTTTTATTAATAATAGATTTTAATAGAATTTTAAATAAGTGGTAGATTTTAAATAGGATTTTAATAGCTTTTTAAATTTTAATAGGAATTTTATAGAAATTAGTAGAAGTTTTATTAATATAGGTTTAATTAGATTTTAATCATTTTTAGGTTAATTAGGATTTAATCTTTTGTTTAGGATTTAATTGAATTTGTTAGAATTAATTAGGGTAGTTAATTAGCATTTAGATTTAATTACAGTTTAATTCTAGTTAGAATTTAATCCTTAGTTCAGAGTTCATTTGAGTTTATTAGGCTTAGTTTTAATGGGTTTAATTAGGTCATCATTAGTTAATTAGTTTTAATTAGGTTTAATGGTTTGTTTAATCAGCTTTTTGGTCCAGCTAGTGTCAATCTCGTGGGCCAGAGTACACAGGTGGGAGGCCTATTCCCATTTTCAGTCCAATTCATTTTTTTGTCCATTTTGTCCAGCAGAGGACATTTGTCACTATATAAGACACGCCACGCGTGTATCCAAGGGGACCCCACGTTTTCCTTCAGAATCACGCCACATCACTTCACGCCTTCTCTCTCTCTGCCACGCCCCAGGACACGCGTCCTGCATGCAGAAGCTCCCTCCACTACCTTGCCACCTGTCATCACCACAGACCATCACCTGAACTTCGCCGGAGAAGCCACCGGCCGGCATGCAAACCCCTTACGGCCACCCTTAACACCGCCGTCCCTCACCGGAAACTGCAAAATTGCAGAAAACCCTCAGGATCTTCATCTTCTTCCTCTTCTTTCCTCCGATCCCCAGCCACACGCCCTCGCCGGGAAACTCATCCACTGCCGGAACTTCAAGAACAAATTCCCAGAATCACCGTCCACCTTCATGATTCTTCAATTTCTCCCCAGAAAATCATCATTATCATCATAGATCGTCAGGGATTTCGCCTGTTCTTCGTGCATTCCCCAGAAAACCGTTCAAGATCTTCAATGATAGCCATCAAGATCTTCCAAGACGCGCCCAGATTCACTTGAAGCTTCGTCCAGAAATTCAAGTCTTCATCAATTCTTCGCTTCTTTCCAGGAAATTTCAACGAGCGCAAGAACATCTTCTCCCTCAATCTCCCCTCCGTGTCCAGATCGTGAGAATCCTCAGGCTGCCTTCGTCTTCTCCAAAGATCCTCAACCGCGCGTCAAGATACGCCAACGAGCTTCAAGAAATCTTCGCTAGTTCTTGCTCAAGCCAGGTACGCCTCACTTCAATCTCATTGCATGATTCTTCTCCTTGATGATACGGCTTCAGGTTATGTTGATTCGTTGGAATTTAGTTATGGCTAGGGTTTGGTGTCGGTTGAGGCGTGGATTGAGAGGGTTAGTGGTGATGTTGTGGTATTTTGTTTGATTGTTTCGTTTGAGAGCTCTTGAGCTGTTTCCTGGAGAAGAGTTGCAGAGAGGGCGTGAGGAAGATGAGAGAGGCGGCTAGGGTTTGGTTTTGGGTAGATGAACAGTGGATCTGAGATTAGGGAAGGGGAATGGTTTTGTGGTTTGGTAGTTGGACTAGGTCTGGGCTGGGTTAGGCCCAAGATTCGTATTGCTGGAACATACTCCCACTTACTCGTTCTCCCCCCCCCCCTTTTGCTTGAGATTACTGAAGGTGTTGGGATTGGGCTTAAGCCCTCTGCTATCCACACCCCCCACCAGCGGCCCAAACTGGAAATAACTAGAAACCCTTGCTAAATGCACCGCTGGTCTGCCTATTTTTCTTTATATTTTTCAGTTGGTTTCTAGTAGCAATTGGGCCCAGGCGCGCCATGCTAGGCGCACCCCCCTATTTCAGCCCATCATAGAGATTGAACTAAACGTTTTGCTGTTCTCACCCCCTCCCCTTTAATTCAATTTCTTTTATTTTTTAATTCCTTTAATTTTCTTGCACTTTAATAAATTCATAGAAAATGGAAAAATTAATATTTTTCAATTCTTGTTTTTTTCATATGTTAATAAATTTGTCTAGAAAAATATGAATAAATAAAATTTCCATTTTATTTTCTTTTCATATTTTTAGTATATTTTTCATTTTAATAGCTTTTTAATATGTTTAGTTTGATATCCAATTTTGTAGAATTTGTTTTAGGACCTTCCCTTAGTCTTTTTAACTCATTCTTTTTGGTGTGATTAGATATTGAATCATAGTTCCCCATAGGATTTGATTCTTGATTTTTAGATTAAAATTTGATTAGTTTAATCAGGGTAGCATTAGGATATCCTAATTAGGGTTTAGGTTATGCATAGGTAAGGAAATTCATTTTCTTTAGATATTTTTGTCTTGATTTTTGGGTAGAGGCATATGTGGATGATATCGGTAGGTGTTGTAGACCCTTGTGATTGATTGATAGATTTTTTCCCTCTTGTTTTAGTAGTTTTAGGTATTTTCTGAAGTTAGCTGATGATTTTGTCTGTTCTGTGGTTATTTGTCTGTCTCTGGGGTTTATTTTGGGGAGTTTGTTGTGGGGCTTGTGTTGTCTTGAAGATCTTGTTGGAGAGCATGATGAAGAGAAGATTGAAGATCAAGACTCAGAGACCCAGAGCTTGGATTATCCCCTGTCTGTGAGGTTTGAGATCCTGAAGTTTGAAGGAAGTTCATGGTACTTTCCTGAGGAAGGCACTATGAATGACTTTCATTCCTTCTTCTCACCTCTTTCTCAAGTATCCAATGATGTTGGAGCCAACTTGTGAGTTTAATTTCTCCTGAGGAGGAATGTAAACTGATCACATGTTGTTGAGCCACATGGGATACAATTCCTAAGTGGAAGCCTCCTAGTACTTTCCTGAGGAAGGTCCTATGGGTCTATTCACTTAGTTCCATTAGTTTATCTAGGATTTCTCAAGTATCCAATGATGTTGGAGCCAACTTGTGAGTTTAATTTCTCCTGAGGAGGAATGTAAACTAATCACAGTTGTTGAGCCACATAGGATACAACTCCTAAGTGGAAGCCTCCTAGTACTTTCCTGAGGAAGGTCCTATGAGTCTGTTCATTTAGTTCCACTAGTTCAGATAAGATTTCCTAAATATCCAGTGATGTTGGAGCCTGCTTGTGAGTTTAGTTTCTCCTGAGGAGGAATGTAAACTGATCACAGTGGTTGAGCCACATAGGGTATGACTCCTGAGTATACACCTCCTAGTGCTTTCCTGAGGAAGACACTATGAGTCTGCTTACTTAGCTCCCTTTCTTTGGTAAGCTTGCTTTGAAGCTTGAAAGACTGGGATTGATTTCTTTGGTTAGGTTTTGCTTTAGGGCTTTGCTTAGATTTGATCAGGATTCTGTGTTAGGGTTAGGATTAGAGAGTAGATGATTCTTTCTCAGGCATGTTTTGTTTGCCTGATGGCATTTCATTTCTTTTATCTGTATATTGCTTGATAGCATGGTGTTTATATTTCAGTATGATTACTGTTATTTCATGACTGGCTTGAGGTCGAGACGAGCTTGTGGAGGCTGAAGCCCCACACACATTTCCTCCCTCACTTGCATTGCATGCATTTTACTGTTAAAACTGATGCTTTTGTCTGTTTTGGTGTATCATTGACATGATCCCTTAGGACTCTCATTTCCTTTGATAAGGATTTGATGATAGACTTTTAGGTTGAAACCTATGCATGACAACATCTAGGAGTTCCCTGTTCAAACTTCAACCATAGGATGAATCCATGGCATGACAACAGTAGGACTTGATAGTCTCCCTCCTAGTTGGGCCTGCTCTCTCCTCATCTCAAAGCAGTTTAAGATACAGTAATCATGAATGATTTCTTTCGTACGTTACGAGCCTTAAGCTATCTGAGATTGGATGTTTAGTATGGTACCCCGTGGGTGACATGCGACGCATTCACTCTCAGGTCATAGTCTCTAGTGAGATTGAGATCGCAAACGTAATAAAAAACACTTCTTTCAGGAGATAACCCGTAGTTTCCCGAACTACGTTTGCTCTGATCTTCCATACAGTATGGAAGTACGTAGGCATAGGATGCGATATCCTAGCGAGCAACCTTCAACCTTTTCCCCGTAACCCTTCGTAGGCCGAACTACGTTGACTCTGATTTCTCATTCTCTGATGAGGATACGTAGGCATAAAGTGCGACGCTTTGCCGAGTCATTTTTCTTTTCTTTTTTAGACCAGCCTTGATAGGTAGATAGATTATAACCAACCCGTCCAAGTAAACAAACAAGCGAGGATCCCGTCGAGTACGACGGACGTGAGGGGTGCTAATACCTTCCCCTTGCGTAACCGACTCCCGAACCCAGACAATGGTTGCGATGACCTTGTCTTACCCTTATTCGTCAGGTTTTTCCGATCGTTACCTTTCCCGCCCTGAGGGATAAATAACGAAAGGTGGCGACTCTTCTGTCATGCCGGCACCTTATTTTCGCGCGAGCGACAGCTGGCGACTCTGCTGGGGACCGAACCCAGAATCTCTGGTTCTCCGGTTCCCTATGAGAGTCAATCCTATCGTTTGTGTGTTTGCTTGTTGGGTTGCGTTTATTTATCGCATTTTTACTTCCCGCACTTTACTTCCCGCATTTTATTTCCCACATTTTATTTCCAGTTTGATATGATTATCTGTGCTGCTGTGGGAGAGGGATGTTATTGTGAGTGAAAAGTCGGACCTGGGCTTGAGTACACACCTAGATATAGTTGCGGAGAAGTAGTAGACGAACCTGTCTGCTGAGCAGGCACAGTTCCCTACGAAAATCTGTGCTCAGACGAGATTCTTGCAGAGGTGCTCCTTTCCGGTCCTGAGGATCTGAGGGGAGTCCAGACGTGAGGATTGTCGACTCTGGGGACCGATCATTTGGAAGTCAGCTAAGTGAGGCCTCTTCATGACTTGATGATGCCACTCCTTCTGGGAATCGTATCATCACTCATGAAAGTCTGTGACGCTGATGACCGTATAGGATGCCGTACCTTTGTCCGTGGATTAGGTCCATACCTGTGAGTGGGGTCGGGATATTGCAGGAAACTTTGACCTCCAGACTACCTGGTTTTCTTGACAGTGAATCAGTTATGTTGGGTTCTCAGTTGCAGATATGTTCTTGACAGAGCGAGTTTTTGATCAAAGGATTTTATCATCGGGTGTTTGTCTGTTCTTGATAGAGCAGGTTTTGATCAGAGTATTGTCATCAGCGGTTTGTTCTTGATAGGGCAGATTTTGAGTGGGGTCTGAAGATCTCATCGGCAGTTGTTGTTTGTTCTTGATAGGGCAGATTTTGAGTGAGGTCTGAAGATCTCGTCAGCAGCTGTGCATTTGTTCTTGAGAGGGCAGATTTTTTGGGGTCTGAAGACTTCATCAACAGATATTTCTTGACTGTGCACCCGGGGTCCTTATTATCAGGCACTTACTCTTGACAGAGCAGAATTTTGATCTCGATCCTATCAGATGGTTATTCTCAGCAGATCAGATTAGTGGTTTTACACCGGGGTTTCGTTCTCATCAGTGACTGTCGATACCGAATCTCCACAGCAACCACCTGGATATACTGTTGCATGCCTGCATTTTGCATTAGCTCGCATATTCATGTTTGCATTCCATTAGCATGTGTCTGTGCTACAGGCGCGTTTCGTACCCTGATTCTGGTGTCCCGAGCGATATGAGATATTCTCTTCCATGAATGGATCCAGTCCTATCACTGCATTGACCCTATGTTGGCACGTTGACACCAGAATTAGGGGTGATCTCCTAAACGTACAGACACCCATGGCATTAGCATAATTCATCTTGCATGGCAGAAGTCGGGACTTGTCTTCTAACCCTTGTGTTTGCAGGTTTGACTCAGAATCGAGCAGCTCAGACTAATGGAGCAGGTACAAGCTGAGTTGGGGAAAATCCAAAGCCAGCTGGGGCAGGTCATGAATGACATACAGGCAGTGCGTCTGGACCAGCAAGTACTCAGAGAAGAGAATCAGCAGCTGCAGAATCAGTTGAGCTTTCTCATGGGAGTGGTGAGAAGTATGCTAAATAAGGAGAGTGGTCAAGCACCCAAGGAGGAGACCAAAGTGCTTCCCCCATTGTCGTCAGTGCCACCTGTGCCGAAGCCAAGTGGACCGCATAGATCCTCTACACAGCATGAAGCTCAAAACCTGTCTCGTCAGCAGCCGCGTCGGGCATCTCAGAATAATCCTGAAGGTTATAGTCAAAAGAAGAAGCTACTTGATAGAACTGTGGACCCAATACCTGTGAGTTATGCCCAGCTGTTGCCACTGTTGGTTCAGAACCGCATTCTCAAGCTTCGGACCTCAGATCCTCCAGATGACGTGTCACTAGACGTTGATCTCAACATACGTTGTGATTTCCACTCAGGAGCACCGGGGCACCATGTTGAAACATGTAAGGCTCTCAAGAATAAGATTCAAGACCTTATTGACTCGAGGACAATTAGGCTTGTGCCGGGCGGCATGAGAGCATCGGGAAAGTTTATCCCGTACCCTGCAGAAGAAGCGGATGATTCCACTCCTTTGCCTGAAGCTGAGAAAGATCTGGAATATGTCCCGCGACCTTTGGTGACTGAATCGCCTCGCTCGCAGTTTCTACCTGGATCAAGTTCAAGGACGCAAGCGCCTAAACAAGGGACCGTTGCCATTCAGAGACGACGACCTCTTGCTCCTGGGCAGAAAGAATACCAACACCAGGATCACAAGAGACCTCGTAACCACTTAGAACAAAGGAATGCTTCTTTCCATCCAGTGCCTGTGCCGTATAGCCAGATTCTTCCACTGTTGATTCAGAATTCCTTGGTGGAACCGAAAGCTCTCAAGCTCGTGCCAGAGCCTTACCCTCCAGGGTACAATCCTCATGTTCAGTGCGGTTACCATGGTGGATCTCCGGGGCATTCAACTGAAGATTGCAAGGCTTTCCAGGCGAAAGTGCAACAATTGATCGACCAAGGGTGTATTTCCTTTCCGGACGGGGTTTTGGCGGTACGTGACAACCTCTCGGCTGTTTGAGCTCGCAGATTTAGAGGGTTATTTCCAGAAGCCAGTGATCCAGACAGGCAGACGTCCTCAACATTGGCAGTCCTCAGACTTTTTACCATTTTGCATTTGTAGTTTCTTTCCTGTTAGTTACTACTTGCTGTTAAACATTGTATGTTTCGAATGGTGATGTTAATAAAGTGACTATGCATTTTTTCTGAATTAGTTATGTCGTTGTCACTCATTTACTGCATTGCACTGACACTTGCATTTTATTCACTCCACTTTATCACTATGATTAGCAATGAGTCGAGGGAGGATGATGAAACTGAATACTCATAACCGATGATCGTATTGCTTTCAGATAAAACTTTGCCGATGACGTACAAGGCATTGTTTCAAATCCCCTAAACACCGGAGAGATAAGGAAGAGAATCCCTTGTTAACCACTTCGAGCCGAGAAGTAGGAGTTTCTTTCGGACTTTTTAACCCTCACATCTTAACCCGGGGCAGGGTAGTTGTCAGTTAGCTTGATCGAGCGTTCAAGTCTTATAGAGGAGTGTTGTCCTTCGAGGACCAATCACATCATATTCCTCTCCAGAGGTCGTACCTCATCAACCACAATGGTTAAACCTCACCAATCAGGAGTGAGACGGTTATAATCCTTTCGGATAAATCCAGACAACCAGTGTCACACGACTCGTTCCAAAAAAAAAAAAAAAAAAAAGGGAATAAGAAAGCCCGCTAAGTAAAAAGGAAAGCTAGAAAGCAAATACTTAGGCAAAAAATCAGGGCATCCCGCTGGACTTCAAAAAGAAAAATCGAAAAGAACTCAAAAGGAGTCAGTCCAGGCAAAAATTAGGGAATCAAAACAAAAGAATGAAAAAGAAAGGATTATAAAAAGAAAAATCCTCAAACAAGAACGAAGTCGTGTAGACACAGACGCCGAAAACGAAAAAGGAGTAACTGTCACTCCGAAACACCTTGTGAGTTCTTTAACCAGTTGTTCCCAATGATTCAACATACCTCTCGAAGAGGCAAGCGCTCGAGCTAAGTTAGCTGGACTTTAGGATCGGAGAACATCACGTAGAAGGGGTGGGTACAAATCATAATTTGAGCCAAATATCCTTTGTTTCACGAACCGTGAACCCGACCACGATACAACCCTCAAAAGACCTAATTGAGGCAGGGTTTATTCTGAAAGCGCATTACGATAAGGTTGAGTAACCTGACTCCTTCATGATTTGCTAATCATATCCTTATTGCATTTTTCACTGACCACGTAAGCACTACGTTTGAACTTTGGTTCATTCGTCACTCACTGGCATGACACGTAAATGAGTGACAGTACAACATTTTTTCGAAATTTGCATGAACACTGCATTAGAATTACCATTCGTGAATAAACAATTTTAATTGCAGGTCAGTAGCTGATGCGAAGGGACTTCAACAGGGAATAGTCAATCAAGACTGAATCGTCAGAGGTCTGGGTCAGAATGGTATGCTGTGAAACCCTGTGAATCTGGGGGCATCGACTTCCAGTGAGTTTGGAATCGGTTTGTCTGAGAACAAGTCCCGGAGCATCAGTTGATTATGGGGCAGTTTATGCAAGCAGCGGTTGATCGGAAGTGAATCTTCTCGAGACCCAATCAAGGGCAGTTATCCAGAATTCTTGCGATTTAAGGGCAGATCCCTCCAGTGTTCGATCAGAGCATGTTGAGTCGCTCATCGCTCGTTCAGGGGCAAACTACTTCAGAGGTATTGAAGCCGACCATGCTGAGAGTTGATTAGTTGAGGATGAATCCTCCCGTTGTGCAGATGCTGGGGCAAGCCCTCTGAAGACTGTCTTGTTGCCAGTTGTTTTCGGTTCAGAATGAATTATTCCCAAAAGTCGGATTGGGGCAAGTTGAATTGCGCTGAGGCAAGTTGTTCAAATGAGTTTGTTCACCCTAGCAAGAATTGAGCATCGGGGAATCGTGTCATTACCCTACCAAAACCTGAACCTTCTGAAGAAGCCTTGTTGTTATCCTACAGCCTAACCGGTTACTCGGCTCCATGATTGGTAGTTGAATCAGGATTGTTTCTCAGCAGAGCTGTACAGTTTGAGATTGTTTCCCCTGTACAGTTTGAGATTGCAGCAGATTGAGATGGCGTTTATCCCTTATCAGATCAGGGTCAAGATTACCCTCAGTAGACCAGGATTGATATCCCCGAAGCAGGACGAGTCTTCCTTCTCCAGCAAGTGTTCAGTGGTCTCTCCATGCAGAGATGATTCTCTTCCCCAAGCAGACGCATCATGAAGGAACGTCATTTTCTCAGCTGAGTCGCGCGCAGCAGCTCGTATTCGCCCCCAGCACCGGGTCACAAGTGCAGATTTCGTAGAAGTGTTCGGGTGCCGAAGCTCGTGTTTTCCCCAGTAAAGTCGCCGAAGTAGGATTCTCCCCCCAACACCGGGTCACAAGTGCAAATCTCGTAGGGAATTATTCTCATGCCAAATTATGCAGTAACTGATGGTGCCAGACTGAAGTCTCCAGCGGAATTGAGGTTCCCCACCAGAGTCATGTTCTCTCCTGAAGTTGGATGATTCCCTCTTTCCCAGTAGATCATTGAACAGCTGATGCTGTATTTCCCCAGAGTCGCACTCTCTCCAATGAAGCAGAATGACTTCTCCTTCCTCAGCCGAGTTTGCAGATGCCCAAGAGAGCCGAGTCCTTGGAAGTTGATCAGATCATGATTGATTTTCCCCAGTGGAGTGTGAAGCAGCTGAAGTTGTTTCCCCATAGAGTGGTTATCCCCAGAAGAGTAGCCGAGACGGCCACGCAGTTTATTCTCGCGATTGATATCAGCAAGTCTGGTTTCTCGAAGAGCTTCGTCCCCTGCAGAAATCCGCTGAAGTTGTTTTCCATGCAGCAGTCCGCGGAAGATCAGTTCCCCAGACGGAGGCCAATTAATACCAGCGTGTCCACGTTCTCCTCAGCAGGATGATCCCTCTATCGGAGTAGTCCCTTCTCCTCGACAGGAGAATCTCCCCTCGGCATTTATTTTGCTGACGGGATCGCATCATTGTGCACGACTGCATAGCATTTAACATTGCATAAGCACTGTGCATGATTGCATAGCATCTAGCATAAACGCATATCATTCCCACCGTGTGGGGCATGACACCGAAGCATATGCATCATAAGCATGATCTAGGTTATTATCATTTTTGTTTTACAGGTGTCCCACCAAGAGACCGGTTGCTCAGGATGATTCCTGATATTCTCTCCAACAAGGTCGCTTTCTTAAGATGATTCTTAAGACCCCGGTGTAATCCCCACGATCGCTCGCTCAAGATGATTTTTGAGATCCCCAGCGAAGTCTTCAGTTCGAGATGATTCTCGAATTCCTCAGCAGAGCCGTTTGCTTAAGATGATTCTTAAGACTTCAACGCAGGTTCCCGAATTGTTTGCTTAGGATGATTCTTGAGCTCCCCAACAGCGTCCCCAGCAAGAGTTGCCCAGGAAGATTCCCGGAATACCCAACAGAATGAAGTCTCCAGAATGGTTATCGGTTCAGGATGATTCTTGAAGGTGCCCGACGGAGTTGTTTGTTCAAGATGATTCTTGAAGTCCTTAGCAGCGTGATATGTCTGCTCCAACAGTGATGGCTAATCTGAAGATTGACTTTGTAAATGCCTGAAGGCAGTATCAGAAGGTTCCTATGAGCTCAGATGTCCTTGTTGATGAATCAACGTGTGGCTGAAGACGAGATTCCAAATGTTGTATTCAAGATGATCCGTGTTGGCCTGAAGACCAAGTCAGTTGTCCTGAGGTGATGATTGATTGCGATCAAGTGAATGGTGTTTCTTCTGACTGAAGTCGAAGATGTCTCTCCAGCTGAAGCGGAGTTTTGCCTGAAGGCAAAATGTTTGAATCCCCGTAGAGTCGTGAATGGCTCAGGATACCATTTCTTTGACTGAAGTCACAGATTTCCTAAGCTGAAGCGAAGGTGCCCAAGGGCAAGGTTATCCCCAAGGTCATGAATGACCTAGGATTCATTTTTTCGGACTGAAGGCCGAAATATATCCCTGACTGAAGTCACGGATGCTCTATAGCAGAGGTGGAGTTGCCTGAAGGCAGATCCATGTATCCTTGAAGGCCAAGGACCATTTCTTCAGACTGAAGTCGAAGATACCTCCTGCAGAGTTGCCGACGGGCAAAGTTTACATCCTTGAAGGTCAAGGATGTTTCTCTAGCTGAAGCTGGAATAGCCGACGGGCAGGGTTTCATCTATCTTCAGAAATACTTGAAGATTCTCCAGCGGATCTGGAGTGGCCAGGGGCCAGGGTTTCATCTATCTTCAGAAATACTTGAAGATTCTCCAGCGGATCTGGAGTGGCCAGGGGCCAGGGTTTCATCTATCTTCAGAAATACTTGAAGATTCTCCAGCGGATCTGGAGTGGCCAGGGGCCAGGGCTTCATCTATCTTCAGAAATACTTGAAGATTCTCCAGCGGATCTGGAGTGGCCAGGGGCCAGGGTTTCATCTATCTTCCGAAGAACTTGAAGATTCTCCAGCGAATCTGGAGTGGCCAGGGGCCAGGGTTTCATCTATCTTCAGAAATACTTGAAGATTCTCCAGCGGATCTGGAGTGGCCAGGGGCCAGGGTTTCATCTATCTTCAGAAATACTTGAAGATTCTCCAGCGGATCTGGAGTGGCCAGGGGCCAGGGTTTCATCTATCTTCAGAAGAACTTGAAGATTCTCCAGCGGATCTGGAGTGGCCAGGGGCCAGGGTTTCATATATCTTTAATGTTGAAGTTCTACGGCGGGCAGTGTGCAGCAGTATTCCGATGTTCGTTATGGTTCTGAGGGTGAACCCCAGATCAGAGTGTGCTCGGTTAAGTCTCTCATTCCCAGCGGAGTAGTTTCAAGTATGCAGGTGTACCTTTTGTTCCATTTGCCAGGGGTGAACCCCAGGTCAGAGTTGTTCAGGGTTGCATTTTCTCCAGCGGCGAGGTTGGATGTTTGTTCGACGGCGAGGTTGAACGTTTGGATTTGACGGCGAGGTCAGATCATCAGTTGTCCAGCGGCGAGGTTGGATGTTTGTTCGACGGCGAGGTTGAACGTTTGTATTTGACGGCGAGGTCAGATCATCAGTTGTCCAGCGGCGAGGTTGGATGTTTGTTCGACGGCGAGGTTGAACGTTTGGATTTGACGGCGAGGTCAGATCATCATTTGTCCGGCGGCGAGGTTGGATGTTTGTTCGACGGCGAGGTTGAACGTTTGACGGCGAGGTCAGACTCTTTAAATCCCCAGTAGAGATGATGTTTGTACGACGGCGACGTCGAGTGTCTCTAAAAGGATGTTTGTTTCCGACGGCGACGTCAGATTCAGTCTTCCAGCGGCGATGTTGGACATGTCAAGTTAATCCAGTCTTCGGACGACGATGTTAGGTGATGCAGATCCTTTAGTTCTCCAGCGGCGATGCAGGGTGTTATGATTGTCTGAAGGCAATGTCAGAAGAATATAATGTGGATGACTGACGGTGATGTCAGTTCAGTGTCTCTCCGGCTAGTTGGTGAGCAGCTAGCATTGTGATATTCGAAGATCTGTTCCCCGCAGAGTACCGTGTGCTCGTGCAGTTGGCAAATTTTCGGGTTTACCGGTATTCAATCGTCTCACACCTTGATTGGTTGAGAGTCGTCCGCTTCTCACCCAGTCAGGTTCAAGCCGTTTGAATAGGGGCAGCTGTTGCACCCCAAAATTTGACCAACCGATTCTCCTAGCTGGCTCGTGATTTAAATTCATGTTCGCATCAGATGCATGACATTTGTGCACAGACAGAGGATATCAGAGTTACAGTTTGGGTTTCATCTATCAGATATTTCAGATCCAGTCTAGGTCATCAGGGTTATATTTCGGAAAATTGTGCGCTTCTCGGGATTTTCAGTCTGCATGGTGGTTTTCGAGATATTCTGATGCCAGGGGTTTACTGGTTGAGTTGATCTGGTCGCACGCTCTGTTATGTTGGTTATTGGCCTCTGTTTGCATTTTTAGGGCTTAATAGACTTTTGTGGATTTTAAATAGATTTTTAAACATTTTTTAAATAGTTTAGGTCTTTTTCTAGAGCTTTATATCATTTTTAGAATTTTATAGATTTTTTAAATAGGTTTTTAATTGGTTTAATAGTTTGTAAATCATTTTTTAGAATATAATAGATTTTAAAGTTGTTTTTAATTGTTTTTAGATAATATAGGAAAGTATAGTTTTTTTTCTTTTATTAATAATAGATTTTAATAGAATTTTAAATAAGTGGTAGATTTTAAATAGGATTTTAATAGCTTTTTCAATTTTAATAGGAATTTTATAGAAATTAGTAGAAGTTTTATTAATATAGGTTTAATTAGATTTTAATCATTTTTAGGTTAATTAGGATTTAATCTTTTGTTTAGGATTTAATTGAATTTGTTAGAATTAATTAGGGTAGTTAATTAGCATTTAGATTTAATTACAGTTTAATTCTAGTTAGAATTTAATCCTTAGTTCAGAGTTCATTTGAGTTTATTAGGCTTAGTTTTAATGGGTTTAATTAGGTCATCATTAGTTAATTAGTTTTAATTAGGTTTAATGGTTTGTTTAATCAGCTTTTTGGTCCAGCTAGTGTCAATCTCGTGGGCCAGAGTACACAGGTGGGAGGCCCATTCCCGTTTTCAGTCCAATTCATGTTTTTGTCCATTTTGTCCAGCAGAGGACACTTGTCACTATATAAGACACGCCACGCGTGTATCCAAGGGGACCCCACGTTTTCCTTCAGAATCACGCCACATCACTTCACGCCTTCTCTCTCTCTGCCACGCCCCAGGACACGCGTCCTGCATGCAGAAGCTCCCTCCACTACCCTGCCACCTGTCATCACCACAGACCATCACCTGAACTTCGCCGGAGAAGCCACCGGCCGGCATGCAAACCCCTTCCGACCACCCTTAACACCGCCGTCCCTCACCGGAAACTGCAAAATTACAGAAAACCCTCAGGATCTTCATCTTCTTCCTCTTCTTTCCTCCGATCCCCAGCCACACGCCCTCGCCGGGAAACTCATCCACCGCCGGAACTTCAAGAACAAATTCCCAGAATCACCGTCCACCTTCATGATTCTTCAATTTCTCCCCAGAAAATCATCATTATCATCATAGATCGTCAGGGATTTCGCCTGTTCTTCGTGCATTCCCCAGAAAACCGTTCAAGATCTTCAATGATAGCCATCAAGATCTTCCAAGACGCGCCCAGATTCACTTGAAGCTTCGTCCAGAAATTCAAGTCTTCATCAATTCTTCGCTTCTTTCCAGGAAATTTCAACGAGCGCAAGAACATCTTCACCCTCAATCTCCCCTCCGTGTCCAGATCGTGAGAATCCTCAGGCTGCCTTCGTCTTCTCCAAAGATCCTCAACCGCGCGTCAAGATACTCCAACGAGCTTCAAGAAATCTTCGCCAGTTCTTGCTCAAGCCAGGTACGCCTCACTTCAATCTCATTGCATGATTCTTCTCCTTGATGATACGGCTTCAGGTTATGTTGATTCGTTGGAATTTAGTTATGGCTAGGGTTTGGTGTCGGTTGAGGCGTGGATTGAGAGGGTTAGTGGTGATGTTGTGGTATTTTGTTTGATTGTTTCGTTTGAGAGCTCTTGAGCTGTTTCCTGGAGAAGAGTTGCAGAGAGGGCGTGAGGAAGATGAGAGAGGCGGCTAGGGTTTGGTTTTGGGTAGATGAACAGTGATCTGAGATTAGGGAAGGGGAATGGTTTTGTGGTTTGGTAGTTGGACTAGGTCTGGGCTGGGTTAGGCCCAAGATTCGTATTGCTGGAACATACTCCCACTTACTCGTTCTCCCCCCCCCCCCCCCCTTTTGCGTGAGATTACTGAAGGTGTTGGGATTGGGCTTAAGCCCTCTGCTATCCACACCCCCCACCAGCGGCCCAAACTGGAAATAACTAGAAACCCTTGCTAAATGCACCGCTGGTCTGCCTATTTTTCTTTATATTTTCCAGTTGGTTTCTGGTAGCAATTGGGCCCAGGCGCGCCATGCTAGGCGCACCCCCCTATTTCAGCCCATCATAGAGATTGAACTAAACGTTTTGCTGTTCTCACCCCCCTCCCCTTTAATTCAATTTCTTTTATTTTTTAATTCCTTTAATTTTCTTGCACTTTAATAAATTCATAGAAAATGGAAAAATTAATATTTTTCAATTCTTGTTTTTTTCATATGTTAATAAATTTGTCTAGAAAAATATGAATAAATAAAATTTCCATTTTATTTTCTTTTCATATTTTTAGTATATTTTTCATTTTAATAGCTTTTTAATATGTTTAGTTTGATATCCAATTTTGTAGAATTTGTTTTAGGACCTTCCCTTAGTCTTTTTAACTCATTCTTTTTGGTGTGATTAGATATTGAATCATAGTTCCCCATAGGATTTAATTCTTGATTTTTAGATTAAAATTTGATTAGTTTAATCAGGGTAGCATTAGGATATCCTAATTAGGGTTTAGGTTCTGCATAGGTAAGGAAATTCATTTTCTTTAGATATTTTTGTCTTGATTTTTGGGTAGAGGCATATGTGGATGATATCGGTAGGTGTTGTAGACCCTTGTGATTGATTGATAGATTTTTTCCCTCTTGTTTTAGTAGTTTTAGGTATTTTCTGAAGTTAGCTGATGATTTTGTCTGTTCTGTGGTTATTTGTCTGTCTCTGGGGTTTATTTTGGGGAGTTTGTTGTGGGGCTTGTGTTGTCTTGAAGATCTTGTTGGAGAGCATGATGAAGAGAAGATTGAAGATCAAGACTCAGAGACCCAGAGCTTGGATTATCCCCTGTCTGTGAGGTTTGAGATCCTGAAGTTTGAAGGAAGTTCATGGTACTTTCCTGAGGAAGGCACTATGAATGACTTTCATTCCTTCTTCTCACCTCTTTCTCAAGTATCCAATGATGTTGGAGCCAACTTGTGAGTTTAATTTCTCCTGAGGAGGAATGTAAACTGATCACATGTTGTTGAGCCATATGGGATACAATTCCTAAGTGGAAGCCTCCTAGTACTTTCCTGAGGAAGGTCCTATGGGTCTATTCACTTAGTTCCATTAGTTTATCTAGGATTTCTCAAGTATCCAATGATGTTGGAGCCAACTTGTGAGTTTAATTTCTCCTGAGGAGGAATGTAAACTAATCACAGTTGTTGAGCCACATAGGATACAACTCCTAAGTGGAAGCCTCCTAGTACTTTCCTGAGGAAGGTCCTATGAGTCTGTTCATTTAGTTCCACTAGTTCAGATAAGATTTCCTAAATATCCAGTGATGTTGGAGCCTGCTTGTGAGTTTAGTTTCTCCTGAGGAGGAATGTAAACTGATCACAGTGGTTGAGCCACATAGGGTATGACTCCTGAGTATACACCTCCTAGTGCTTTCCTAAGGAAGACACTATGAGTCTGCTTACTTAGCTCCCTTTCTTTGGTAAGCTTGCTTTGAAGCTTGAAAGACTGGGATTGATTTCTTTGGTTAGGTTTTGCTTTAGGGCTTTGGTTAGATTTGATCAGGATTCTGTATTAGGGTTAGGATTAGAGAGTAGATGATTCTTTCTCAGGCATGTTTTGTTTGCCTGATGGCATTTCATTTCTTTTATCTGTATATTGCTTGATAGCATGGTGTTTATATTTCAGTATGATTACTGTTATTTCATGACTGGCTTGAGGTCGAGACGAGCTTGTGGAGGCTGAAGCCCCACACACATTTCCTCCCTCACTTGCATTGCATGCATTTTACTGTTAAAGCTGATGCTTTTGTCTGTTTTGGTGTATCATTGACATGATCCCTTAGGACTCTCATTTCCTTTGATAAGGATTTGATGATAGACTTTTAGGTTGAAACCTATGCATGACAACATCTAGGAGTTCCCTATTCAAACCTCAACCATAGGATGAATCCATGGCATGACAACAGTAGGACTTGATAGTCTCCCTCCTAGTTGGGCCTGTTCTCTCCTCATCTCAAAGCAGTTTAAGATACAGTAATCATGAATGATTTCTTTCGTACGTTACGAGCCTTAAGCTATCTGAGATTGGATGTTTAGTATGGTACCCCGTGGGTGACATGCGACGCATTCACTCTCAGGTCATAGTCTCTAGTGCGATTGAGATCGCAAACGTAATAAAAAACACTTCTTTCAGGAGATAACCCGTAGTTTCCCGAACTACGTTTGCTCTGATCTTCCATACAGTATGGAAGTACGTAGGCATAGGATGCGATATCCTAGCGAGCAACCTTCAACCTTTTCCCCGTAACCCTTCGTAGGCCGAACTACGTTGACTCTGATCTCTCATTCTCTGATGAGGATACGTAGGCATAAAGTGCGACGCTTTGCCGAGTCATTTTTCTTTTCTTTTTTAGACCAGCCTTGATAGGTAGATAGATTATAACCAACCCGTCCAAGTAAACAAACAAGCGAGGATCCCGTCGAGTACGACGGACGTGAGGGGTGCTAATACCTTCCCCTTGCGTAACCGACTCCCGAACCTAGACAATGGTTGCGATGACCTTGTCTTACCCTTATTCGTCAGGTTTTTCCGATCGTTTCCTTTCCCGCCCTGAGGGATAAATAACGAAAGGTGGCGACTCTTCTGTCATGCCGGCACCTTATTTTCGCGCGAGCGACAGCTTGTTTATGGGTTGTTCTTATTCCCAAGTTTTGAAGGTTTCATCGATCTCAAAGCATTCAAGATCCTTATGAAGAACAACCCAGTGCCAACTCTGTTGGGAAATGCATATCACTCTATACATCTCCGAAACCTTTGTGGTGGAGGGATGATTACTTGCTGTGTACCTTTACTTTACAAGTGGTTTATTTCACACTTGCCGAAGTCTAGCTCTTTTACAAACATTGGCAAAGAGCATTGGTCTCCAAGAGTTATGGCTCTGACCCATTCCGACATTGATTGGTACAACCGAGTGTATGATGGAGTATTGATCATTGATAGTTGTGGTGACTTTGCTAATGTACCGTTGCTCAGCTTTGATGGAGGGATCAGCTACAATCCTATTTTAGCTCGTCGACAGTTGGGATACCCATTGAAGGAACCTCCCAAGAGTGTTCAAGTAGAGGGTATATTTTTCAAAAATGATATGGAACTCCGAGGAAAGATTCTAAATGCATGGCGTAGTGTACACAAGAAAGGGAAGAGAAGTCTAGGGAGGCCTAATTGTGTGTCTTTAGAACCATACCTCCAGTGGGTCAGAAAAAGGGCAACCAAGCTAAAGATGCCTTATTCCTGTCAAGATCCCATAGCTCCAAGGAGAGAGCCCACTTATGTCTTTATGTCTGAAGCCGAGACGTTAGAGGTGTCCTTAAGGAAGTCTCAACATGAGCTGAAATATTGGAAGAACAAGTACCATGTAGCAATGGCAGAAAATGATGAGTGTCAGAAGCAGAAGGCCGAACTTCAAAAAGAGAGGGATGAACTTCAGAAACAGCTACAATTGAAGGACGAAGAGCTCCTCCCCTGCAAGAAGAGGAAAGTCATGGAGGATTTATTTTTCTCCGACCCACAATGCATTATTTGGAAAATAATTGTGGACAACCTTATCCGTGAGAAGACGCAACTAGAAGAACAGCTCAAGCAGCAGCATTCAAAGCTTCTTTAGTGTCTTTACTAGCTTTTATTTAGCTTTTATTTGGGACTCTTCGAAAGAATATTTATGTAGTCCGTTTCAAATTTAATAAAACGTTTCCGCAATGCCTATAAATAAGAGGAATCCCATGAAGTCCTAATCATCTTGCATTGCATTCTTTTCCATTGTTCACTTCAAGAAACTCAAATTCGTTATGTAGGTGTTGTAATCATGGATTTCAGAAGAGAAACCCTGAAGTACACTTTTCAGAGTCCCAACCTCGAAAGCTTGAGAGAACTAGCCGAACTCGTCGAGGATCGCTTTGCCTTCGCAGCAGAATATGGAGGAGTCTTCTGTTTCCTTGAGCTAAGGATGAAAAAAGGATTGTTGGAAACATTGGTTCAATTTTATGACCCGATGTATCACTGCTTCACTTTTCCAGACTACCAATTGATGCCGACCTTGGAAGAGTACTCAGAGCTTTTGAGGATGCCTGTGACTGTTCGACCTCTATTCACCGGAAGGGAAGACACGCCTAGTCACCAAGAGATTGCAAATGCCACTCATCTTAGCCTTGAAGATGTTCAAACACACCTAGTCACCAAGGAAGGAGTCCTTGGATTCCCCGCCGACTTTTTGATCGAAAAAGTCCGTTACCATGCTGAAAGAAAGGAGGTTCCTACCCTGGAAGCCAATTTTGCTTTGTTGTTTTATGGGACTTTCTGGTTCCCTAAATTTGACAATTTTGTTGATATGGACGCAATCAAGTTGTTCATACTCAAGAATCCAGTACCCACCTTGCTTGCTGATACGTGCTTTTCGATTCACTCGAGGAATGCTGAAGGAGGAGGCCACATTGTATGTTGTACCGCCTTGCTGTACTCATGGTTCATCGCTCGTTTGACTTGGTATCCGTCCCTTTGGGAGGAAGTAGCAACACCTCGACGGTCTGAGATACTTATGGCCCTCACCCATTCGGACATTGTTTGGTATGATCCCGCCTATGGAGGCGTGCCTATGATTCCTAGCATCAGAGGTTTCCCCAACGTACCGCTTATTGGAAGAGAAGGATGTATAAGTTACAATCCCGCTTTGGCCCGTAGACAGTTTGGACACCCTATGATCCAAATACCAGACCCGGCTTCGTTGGAAGAGATATATTTCAAAGGAGAAGAGGATCTAGACCTAAAGACTGTCATCATTTATGTGTGGAAATATATTGATATGGAAGGAACAGTTGCTTCAGGATACCCCAACTGTGTTGTTTCCGAGGATTATCTGCATTGGGTGCGAGAAAGGGCTCTCGATCTCAAGATGCCTTTTCCTTTCCATGAACCTATGGTATCGTTTGCTCATGACCCCGACTGGTTCGATGTGGACGAAATTGAACAAGTAAGAATTGCTTTAGATGAAGCCTGGAAATTGAGGACTGCTTGGGAGAATAAGTTCTTCACCCTCAAGGTAGAGAAGGAAAGACTTCAAAAGACTTCGGAAATAGAAGTTGCCAGAAAGAGAAAGGCACAAGGAGATTTATCTTCTCCTCATGCCTCTTCAAGTGCTGTTACCAGTGATGATCTCCCCTCAACTACTATGGCTTGGAAGGAATGTGTGGAACGACTCATCATCGAGAAAGCAGCGCTGCAGGAGCGTATTGACCAGCTGACCGAGGAGCTCCGTACAAAGGAGAAGACCGTGGAGTAGAGTTCTAAGTTTTCTTTTGCTTTCGTTGTAATAAACTCTTGAAAGAGTACTTTGTTTTCATTGTTTCTCAAAAATAAAAAGTTTTTCAATTATCCTACATTATAATACTGAAAAACACTTTGAGTTTCTTGAAGTCTCCTCCTGCATCTGCATTATGCATTAACATCCTGCATTTAGCATGGCATTTTACATTTTGTGCATGTGTCTTTCCTTTGTTGTGGCTCATTTCGGTTTTTCATCTTTTGCTGTCAGTCGCCGTCTCGACCATCTGACCAAGCCTGAAGTATCATTAAAGGATAGAGAACGAAAATATGGATCGTCCAACTAGCTTCAGAGTAAGGTCAAATCCGACACTTCGCCGTCCCTCCGACAACTTTGTTCCTGTGCAACTTCAGCCTGGGCAAGACAACCCGCTTGCTGACTTTCAGAATATTCACGCTGAAAAGGAAATGGACGATCCGGAGCTTACAGCATTCGAGAATGAATTTCGTGACTTCAAGGAACGATGGAAAATGATGAAGAGGCACCGTGCACCTGATTTCTACGCTCGTGACTTGCGCCCAGTTCCAAACTTAGTTGTCCCCCCGGGATTCCAAATGCCCGCCTTCGAAGTGTACAAAGGTACAATTTGTCCAAGGTATCATTTGATGATGTTTTGTCAGAAGATGATCGCTTACCTTGGGAACGACAAACTATTGATTCACTGCTTCCAAGAAAGTTTGTGTGGAGCACCATTAACATGGTATATGAAGCTACAAAGGAATCACATTCAGTCTTGGGAAGACTTAACTTTTGCTTTTGTGAGGCAATACCATCACAACTTGGGCATAGCCCCAAACAATAAAGATGACTGTGGACCTTCCAGAGAATTCATAGCTCCGGTATCCCATCCTCAGCACCAGTATGCGATGCCCGCTCAGCGTGAACAACAACCACCTCCTAGGCAGAGGTTGGCCTCTCCAGATCAACCACAGAATCGACGATTTCGGAAAAGGTATCAAAGGATGACTCCAGATACACCAAGAGAAGTAATTCCTCGGTTTGATCCCATCCCTGTGAAGTACGCTGATTTGTTTCCAGCTCTAATTCAAAGAGGGCATATCCAGACAAGAGTCCCACCTAAGGTACCTAAAAAGTTTCCATACTGGTACAAAGCCAACAGATTTTGCATGTATCATCGAGGTGCTCCGGGGCACGACATTGAGAGTTGTTACGGCATGAAAGCAGAAGTCCAAAATTTGGTCAAAGATGGAGTCTTATTCTATGAGGGTTTCGTCCCTTATGTGCGAGATAGCCCCCTATCTCGACAAGGTTCGTCCTCCCCAGGCATGATTCAAGGTCATCAACGCCGCGTCTGAAAGCTGCGCACCAGACATTTCTGCATGTCTCTCCAGTCTACACGAAAGCACAATAAAGATCCTAGAAGGGACTCTCCGAAGAAGTTTATTTCATTTTTGTTCATGTTTATTTCTGTGATTGAAAGCATATTTGACAAACGCGTGTTGCATTAACCATTTCAAAATGGATATTTCAAACGTGCTAAATACGCTTGACATCTTAGAAAGACCACATACAAACATTGATGATGAAATTTGAAGACTTTGCTGACTTGGGGCAAGTCATTCTTCCCAAGAAAATTTCATTCGCGCAAGTCTTAGGTTCAACTAGAATAAATTCAAGGACTCACTTACCGCCAATCAGGGGCAGTTACGTCGAGATTCGGCGAATCTCTAGAGAGTTTGAAAACAGTGAGGCATTTGGACATCATGTTTTCTATAAAATCCTCTCGAGACGTTTTTTTTTCTCTTCAACTATGTGTCTTGGGGCATTTGAAGATTTGAGCAAAAGATGTATGTTTCATCCTCAGGAAGCTCAACCCCAACATGTTCAACAACTACGAAGACCCAGGATATTTATTTTATCCCCTATGAAACTTCGATTTGGGTACCTCCGTCTACAATTTCATACAACATGCCAAACTTATCAAGATGTTACATCCCCAAATGGATTGATCACTCTTCCTCAAGAAGAAATTTTGAAGTTTTGAAGCAGTATTGGGACCCTACATTTGGTTCTCCATCTACCCCCAGTGGTACTTCTATCTTTGAAGATTGCTCGGATGTTTGTTTCAAGATGTTTATCCTGTATTCGGTCGTTGCTTTCGTCTGTCTTGTCAGCATAAGCATACACATATCATGTAAGTAGATAGCATAACATTTGCATTTGTGAATCCTTTGTATGTTTTACCCTATCTCTTCGATCGCGTTTACCCTTGGGTATTTGGGCGTGCCTCATTCTTTCCAAATAGAATTGTCAGCCCTAAGCAAAAAAAAACTTAATATTTCTATTTCCCCACGAAGTTCGATCCTCGTGGAAGACAGTTGTTTCAGTACATTCCCATTGGAGTTTATGCCTCTATGGTTGAGTCTTGCTTGACAGTTTCTCTTCGGTTATTTCCCGAATTGAACTCCGGTCTTTGGCAATCACGCTATGAACATCTCCAGCTTTTGAGCATGGATCAAGAGTGCATTTATTTTGCACTTTGACATTATGAGGATCACCATTGAAGACGTGACATTTCTCCAGCAATATTACAAGATTTCCTCAACAACTTACAGCTGAATGACAGAAGATCTCTTTATTTGAGCAACTCGTCTTGGGCTGACTTATATTCAAAATGACAAACAACAATTTCATCAAGACAATTTGTCCTTCCCTAGTGGTTTATTTTAAGATTATCAAGACAAAATAGAGGACATTACAGATACTTCCCCATTTGAGGGTCTCTACTACTACAATTTCACATATCTTACAATTACAGCAGAGATACTCCTCAGAAATGATCTTCCCCAGAGAGTTCATCGCGAGTACTATCAATGACATATCACCTTACAAGAGGACACTCCATAAATCAACTGGTTTACAGCTCCTTTGAAGATCCCTGGTGCACATCTACATTTACAGTCACATTTACAACAGAGTACATTACAAACTACATCAACAACATTTATCATCTACAGGGTTCTACAACGAACTGCATTCACAGGGTGGTTCTACAGTGAACTACATTTACAGTCTACAACGACATCTACAATCTACAAAATCACAACCCCCTATGAAGGTGCTCTCACGAGTTCTCATCATTTCGGGAAGGAACCGAGACCAGCTCATGGCTCCCATACCATGGTGCAAGGGGAAGTTCAACATTAGAAACCGAGACCAGCTCATGGTTCCCATACCAT
The DNA here is from genome assembly GCA_963859935.3 of Lathyrus sativus. Lineage (NCBI taxonomy): Eukaryota > Viridiplantae > Streptophyta > Magnoliopsida > Fabales > Fabaceae > Lathyrus > Lathyrus sativus. Next base: position 237,565,364 of record OZ012739.1, on the reverse strand, counting down.
GGTGCAAGGGAAAGTTCAACATCAGAAACCGAGACCAGCTTATGGTTCCCATACCATGGTGCAAGGGGAAGTTCGACGTTAGAGACCGAGACCAGCTCATGATTCCCATATCATGATGCTCGGGGAAGCTCTACCACTACAACATCTACAACGACATTTACATCTACAGTGATTCTACCACCTACAAGATTTTGACATTTCAAGCAAAGATCGAGACCAGCTCATGGTCCCCGTACCATGATGCTGGGGGAAGTTATACATTTTACCGTTTCAGCTGAGTTACAAAATATAAAATAAAAATGGCGAAAAATCATTGCGCCCCAATCAAAAAGATCCATTTTGAGTTACTATTGACCACCACCTTGGTAGTAAAAGTATCTTTCGATCACAAATCGTCAAAATCACCGCATCCTTGATGCATGAGTTACCGTTACATGTTTGGAGATTTCCCATGGGTGATTGTTCCTATCCTCGTAGGGTCCCGCCTTGTTGGATTTGTCGCTCTTTTGCCCGGCATGTCGTATCCAGTCCATCCCCTGTTACCTCTTTCTCACAGATTTGTCCGTCTTGCATCTTCATGTCATTGCATATCATCTTCATTCGGTGGCCTCTTAGGGTCAAAAATTTGCGCAAATGTTTGTATTTAAGTCCCTCCTATCTCGTCCAGACGGAAATTTCGATCTCCATATCTCCGAATAGGAGTAACTTAAATAGGGGCATCTGTTGCACCCTAATTTTTGACCGTAGGATCCCACCTATTTTTGCGCATTCTCTATCGTTATTTGATATATTTAATATTTATGTGACTAACCAATTTGTATGGATGTAGTAATTCTAAGCGGTGATGGTATCCTTTCTCACAAATGAGTACTTCAGAGACGGGGTTGATTGAGTATTAATTTAGTTTGAAGGTTGATCTTGACTTGGTGGCAAAAAGAGTTTCAAGTTGTGTTCCCTTCCAAGAGACCCCCCAAGAGGTGGGACATGTTTTACAAGAGGTTTTGAGTTCCCATTGTGGAGGCTCCGAAGCGGCAATGGTTAAGATTTGATTCAATTTAAGCGCTAAATTCTCAAGTAAAGAATACGGTTTATGAAGGTCTGGAATTTCAAGTAATTCTACAAAGGGGATCACTCTTACAGGATATAAACGAAGAATGAAGTCAAATGCAATCTTTTTTTTCAAACTATCTAGAAGTTTCAAAACTTTAAATCAATTTAAATAAAGCTCAAGGTGCGAGTATGCAGAATTCATTACAACCAAGAGATCAAAAGTAAGCTATCATTCATTGGATTCAAACATTGAGATCCAAGTTACAACATCTGTTACAACCTTACGAAATCCGCGTTACATTCGAATTCCGTTTAATTTGTCCAAACCCATTACAAGATTATTGACTAAATCTCCAATCATAAGTGTGCTACAAAGACTTTAAGGTAAACCAATCTCGTAACAGAGTTGTTGAAATTCCAAGGCCGTAGAATCAAATTCAAAGTAGCTGCTTGCTCCATCAACCATTTATGTCCTGATGGCCAAGAGAATGCCTTCACCAAGCTGTACATTTCTAGAAAGAAAAATCAATGAAGTATAAGATGTCCAGATTTGGACAGAACCGGAAGTAAGAAAAGAATACCGAGTTGTTAGAACCAAGAGTGTGTGGAACAGAGGCATTATTAAACATAACCCAACTCAAGAGCTTTACATTGTGTCAACATCTGCAAGATGTTCGTTCACAGATATCAACCATGCTTAAGGGAATGCCCAGTATTGCTGCATATGTGTTGTCTACTTCACTGGTTGCAGTATATGGCGTTACATGTGACTCAAGGACGCCTTTATCTCGATTATTGTTCGATCGTCTTAAGTCTTGTATATTGCAAATACATAATCATAATTTTGGAATGCTTGGAATGAACGCCGCTATGGACAATAAGGCATCACCCTACATGGAAGAGAGAGAAGTCTGCTCAGTTCACGGACCAGTAAATCAGTCTGAAAATTATAAAGGTGAAACTTAATTATGAATAAAGGGGCATGAATAAACCTGTGAATTTAGAGGAGACTACTAAGAGGAGTTTTTCAGCCGTTGATTTCTTCCACATACCGCTCTCAATCAGCAGTCTCGGTCGTGATCTTCTCGGTAATACCATCGCTTTCCTGCAAATAATTCACTCCAACTTCGGCAGCCAACCACTCATGGAAATGAACCATCTGCCAGTATTGTCACAAACATCATGGGAACATGTTCGGTTCTTGGTCAAATTTTGGCTGCCAGAACCGAAACGCTCGAGTTTTCTGGATTAATTGAGGACATTATGCAGCAGAAGAATCCAATGCAACAGAATCACATGGTGTTAATGCTAGTGTACAAATTGCCAAACATATGCACACCGTAAGAGCAAGTAACAACAGCCAAATGTTATCGAAGCATGAAATTAAGAAATGGATTCTCGTGTTTGAAAGATAAGCTTCATACCATATCATTTAAGGCACCAATACTCCCTACTTTCATTCTGATCCCACGGCGGCCACACTTCCTCAAACCTGCTGAATACAAATATGCACGGCGACGTGTAAACTCAGAGGTTAAACGCAGGTGAGCTGAGGAATTACGAACCGAATTACCTTTGGACCCTACAATTCCAAGTCACACCAGATGTTGTATCCTCATTGGTTCTCCGCCATTTTCACCGCATTCGCCGCCTCACCAGCCTTGCTCCATAGTTCCACTTTAAACAACCAGCATAATTCAATACAATCAACACAGCCTGCCAAGCATAGAGGATTCGTAAGTGAGTTATTATTGACATAGGCAAGTAGAAGCTTATAAACTGAAAAGCACAACTCCAGATGTTTGTCGGCCCAACTCAAACATGCCTTCAAAACCATTTCCGTCAACATTTATCATAACAAGCAAGCCCTTCGCCACGTGTACCCGCCAGATCACCTTCAGAAGAAAAAAAACCGTTAGAGGATATTCTTTGAAGCAACAGAAGATTCTACTCAAAATAGACCAAATCAAATCCTATCATAATCAGAGATTGAAATAGCAATTAAACGAATCATCATGGCAATCAGGCGGAAGAGGAAAGAATTCAAATTTTCGTATAAACTAAATTGGAATGATCCAATCTCAGTTTAAACCGCAAAATCAAAGAGGAAAGGATTCGAATTTCGCATAAACAGAAAAGGAAGGTTCAAATCCACATTCAAGGCAGCAATCAATTTTTTGTTTAGCAGATTTGAGGTTATAAAAGGGGACATATACACAACACACAGGGAGTCGCACAAAAACACATACAGAGAGAAATCTAACGAAAAAAACACGAACGCACAAAGATTCACAGCACTCGTAAAAATCCCAAACCGAAAACTTAGAGGGCAAAAAAGAGAGCTTATCTTTTCTCAATGTTCCACCGTCAACCGTGAATCACTGTGCCTCTTCCGCGAATCCTCGAACGCATTTGTTTCCAGTTGCGTCGTCGCTCGCCTCATCCGTCTGTAGCCTCAACTGCAAACCGTCGTCGCACTGATTATACTTCTTCAAAACTCCAGCGCCGGTCGCAAATCACCACAGTCGGAAGTCTACGAGACTATTTAAACCGTAGGTTTTTTTTTACTAACCATGATAATCTATTGTTTTGTTGTGTAATGAAGGAAATCGAGATGAAATAAGAAGATGTACGAGAATAGCAGAGGGAGTCCAGATGAAGAAGGGGAACGGGGACGAGTTCGATTGCAACATTTGGGAACTAGGGTTTGTTCTTGCGTTTTGGGGGGGGCTCTCAGCATTTTTTGTTTTGTCTGATGTTATGTATCATTACGATTATGTATGTGCACGACCGCAGTAGTACTGTGGTCCCTCATCACCATCACCACACATTCCCCATCCAACGACCCACAACTAATGTAACGCCCTGATTTCAACTATTCCTTTTTCGTTGAGTCCTTTTTTATTTTAATTGGGCGAATATTATTTGAATGTGGAAATTATGTGGAAATATGTTAAGTTTGCATATTATTCTATTTTACCCGATTTTGGGAGTTTTCGGAGAAAATAGTTTGGAGGGTATTTTGGACATTTCCTATTTAATGTTAAGTGAGATATTTTATGAGATATGGAATTAGTTGATGTTTTGGAAAATAATGAGAAAGATATAAAAGAGGAAATAGAAAGGAAAGAAAAGAAAAAAGAAAGAAGAAGAGGAGAAAGAGAAGAGAAAGAAGAGAAAACCTAGATTCTTCAAGATCAACCAAAGCTTGCGATTAATCAGGTAAGGGTGAGAAGTTTTATCATCTTCATAATGTGTATGATCATGTATGTGCTAGATTGGATTTGTTGGATTATTTTCTATGTTTCCATTTCTAGGTCAGAAGTTGATTTAATCGGTAGAAACTGAGTTTTATCGGTTAGAATTTGGAATAGACGGTGTAATATAGTCAGATGATGAGTGGGTTGAACTACTGGAACTGATTTGGATTAAATCGGTCGGTTTGCGAGGTTTGGGCTTTTGGACAGCCATGGGAGTTCTGAGTTCGCAGGTTCGCCGGGCGAAGCCCAGCGAGCAGCAGCGAACCAAGTCAGTAGCATCCACCCTGTCTTCGCTGGCAAGTTCGCCAGGCGAATGAGAGTGGCGAAGGTTTTCCAGGCAAGTATGCTAGCGAGTAATTCCAGAATAAATCCCAGTGGTCTTCGCTGGCAAGTTCGCCAGGCGAACGAAGTAGCGAAGGTTCGCCAGAGGCTTCGCCAGGCGAAGGTTAGCGAACACAGCAGCATATTTTTCTTTCTTGTGTTTTCCATTCGTGGATTGGTTGTGTGGTTTGGTTGCGATCATTCCTTGTTTGAGATGATTAATTATATGTTGTTATGTGTGTTGTGGGTAGCCGTATGGCGTGAATCCTAGTTTATGAATTGTGAAGTGTGGAATGTGGCCGTTTGGTATTTTGGTGCATTACTTGAATGTAATAGAAATGCATGATGAGATTATATGATGACTGTATGTATGTATTGTGATATGTATATATAGTGGATGCATAATGAATATATGCAATGAATGTGAAGAATGCATGAGCATGTTCGCAAACGTGGTTGCATTTCAAGAAGTGTATGAAGTACATTCTTGTGCTGTTGACTCTTAGGAGAGTCTGATGAGTGGTGTGACTCTTAGGAGAGTCTGATGAATGAAGTGATTCCTAGGAGAATCTGATGAACGAATTGATTCCTCGGAGAATCTGATGAAAGATGCGATTCCTCGGAGAATCTGCTAAATGACTTGATTCCTCGGAGAATCTGATGAACGGTGTGATTCCTCGGAGAATCTGATGAACGGTGTGATTCCTCGGAGAATCTGATGAACGGTGTGATTCCTCGGAGAATCTGATGAATAGTGTGATTCCTTGGAGAATCTGATGAACGGTGTGATTCCTCGGAGAATCTGATGAACAGTGTGATTCCTTGGAGAATTTGATGAACGGTGAGATTCCTCAGAGAATCTGATGAAAGGTGTGATTCCTCGGAGAATCTGATGAACGGTGTGATTCCTCGGAGAATCTGATGAACAGTGTGATTCCTTGGAGAATCTGATGAACGGTGTGATTCCTCGAAGAATCTGATGAACGGTGTGATTCCTCGAAGAATCTGATGAACGGTGTGATTCCTCAGAGAATCTGATGAACGGTGTGATTCCTCGGAGAATCTGATGAACAGTGTGATTCCTTGGAGAATCTGATGAACGGTGTGATTCCTTGGAGAGTCTGATGAATGGTGTGATTCCTAGGAGAGTCTGATGAGTGATGTGATTTCTAGGAAGATCTAATGAGTTATAGGATACCCATGAGGGGTGGGAGTGAATTGATTCTTAGGAGAATCTGACGGACGATTAAGTCGATAATGTGTTGCATTCGCGTAGAGTAGCGAGTTGGCCTCTATGATTTACGTGTTGACATCTGTGCATGATGTATGGCGAAATAAGCATGTTGTGTATGTTTATTAGAATAATGTGGAAGGTGTGAATGACATAATGAAATGCTTGAAGATATATATATGTATATATATGTATGAATGAATATATGTATATATGTATATGTGTGTAACATGTATGAATGTTCCTGAATGGATATAAACCTTAATGATGCATATTGTTTATGCTTGATGTTCTATTTGTAAATAGACTTTAGTGGATACATTGCGATGTACGATGTGAGTCGTGGTGAGAAAGCGTAAGATGCATGATTGTGGATATGATATATATATATATATATATATATATATATATATATATATATATATATATATATATATATATATATATATATATATATATATATATATATATATATATATATATATATATATATATATATATATATATATATATATATATATATATATATATATATATATATATATATATATATATATATATATATATATATATATATATATATATATATATATATATATGCCTTTATGCATTATTTGTTATGATATTGTTTCTCACCCTTCTGCTGTTTTATAATGCTCTATGAGGCATTGCAGATTAGATTACTGGAGATCTTTTGTGAGGCGTGGCTTCATCCTTTAGTTGGTCGGCTCTGATATGTAGCACCGGGTAGCTAGGAGTTGTTTTATTTCTTTTGTGATGCATGTGTATATGTATCTGCTGATGAAAGTTATGTAACCATGTTGGTTGATGATTTGTATATATGAATACATGTGTTAGAGAATTATGAAATATTTGGATGTTCCGCCTTTGTTCTAGATATTTTCTCGTGGGTGTTACCCCGTTGTTGCATATCATTATATATGAGCAGGTGTTTTATATGTGTGATTTTCAGATAATGTGGCATGTCCCTTTTATACCGTTTTATAAACTTACTCTGATGAAATTTTGAATTTGTGCCTAAATAATTAATTGTATTATTTGGGGGTATAGAAAGGGGGTGTTACATTAAGTGGTATCAGAGACAGTGTTGAGTCAGTTGTGTCTGTCTCGTTGTTTTGATTGGTTAACGGTTGTTTAACCTTGTTGTTATTTTGTGAGTAATCAGAATATGGCAGGTCGTAATGACAATGCTATGGCTGCGGCATTGGAGGCGATGGCTAGAGCGGTGCAGGGTGCGCCGAATATGAACGCTAATGATGAGTTTAGAAAGAACCAGCCGCCGATATTCAAAGGAAGGTTTGACCCGGACGGTGCCCAGATTTGGTTGAAGGAGATCGAGAGGATCTTTAGAGTTATGAACTGTGCTGAAGGCAATAAGGTGAGACTTGGATCTCACATGTTACGGGAAGAAGCCGATGACTGGTGGATCGGTATGAGACAAGTGCTTGAAGTAGATGACGAGGATATAACTTGGGATTTATTTCGTTCTGAATTTTTGAGGAAGTATTATCCTGAGAGTGTGAAGGGAAGGAAAGAAATGGAATTCCTTGAGTTGAAACAAGGCAATATGTCTGTGGTGGATTACACGGCTAAGTTTATGGAGTTAGTAAAATTTCATCCTCACTATGACGCGGTGACGGCGGAATTTTCTAAGTGTGTTAAGTACGAGAACGGCTTACATCCTGAGATCAAGCAAGCGGTGGGCTACCAGAGGATTAGAAGATTTTCGGACTTGACCGAATGTTGTCGAATTTTTGAAGAAGATCGTAAAGCTCATTCTACTCACTACAAGAGTTTGAAGGAGGAGAAAGAAAAGCGACAAGTAAGGAGTGAACCTTATGTGACGCCAGCTGATAAGGGCAAGCATAGAGAAAACTTTGTTAAGAGATCTGGAGGAGAGGGTTCTAGATCCATTAAATGCTACAAGTGTGGCGAGATGGGTCATAAGTCTTTCATGTGTGGAAAACCCAAGATCAAGTGCTCTAACTGTGGAGTTCTTGGGCATGATGCTAAGGATTGTAGAATGGATGTAGTGAAATGCTACAATTGTGGAGAAGTAGGTCACATCAGTGCTAAGTGTCCTAAACCGAAGCAAGCTTCAGTAAATGGGAAAGTATTTGCGTTGGCGAAGTCAGACACTACCAAAGCGAATCGTTGATTTAAGGTACGTGTTTTATTGACAATATTCTTTGAGTACGTTAAGTGTTTGAGATTTTTGTATATTTACTTGTGATGGTAATATGGTTATTGAGACGCCCGCTTCACGGTCGGTAACTACGTCTTTGGTATGATTAAGTTGTCTCTTGACTATGTATGGTAAGGACTTTGTTATGGAACTAGAGTAGATTGTTATCCCCTGTTGGAGAGGATGAGAGTTTCTTGCCCATGGAAGAGTTGGAGAAACTTCTAGTGGACGGGACTCGAGTGTTTAATTTGGCTGCATCAGTGTCAGCAGAGGGTAAGGTTGAACTGGACGTGTTTCCAGTGGTGCGTGACTTCCCAAAAGTATTTCCGGAAGGTGTTGAGGATGTACCGCCGAATAGAGGAGTTGGATTGAATTCCGTTGATTTGATGGTGAATGAGAATGAAGACTTTAAGATGATGATGTTGGATGAAAGTTTGTATCCGAGATTCAAGCTCATTGGGGTAGAATGACTAGTATGTCATTCCTGATGAGGTATAAGTGTTAGGGTTGTGTTCGCTAGGGTAGAATGACTATGTGTCGTTCCTAGTGAAGAGATCGCCGGGGTAGAACAACCGTGATGTTGTTCCTGGTGGAGGGTATGCGGTGTGCCTGTAACCTCCAATGGAGATTGACGTGGATTGACGATCTTATTTGAGTCATGCGATATGACTATGATTATGGTATGGAAGTATGCGTGTAAGAGATCATGTGTAACTTGGAAAATGGAGAGAGGGCGTGAAAGTCGTGTCCGGTATGGTTTGAACCAGGTGATATTTTCGAGGACGAAAATTCCTAAGTGGGGGAGAGTTGTAACGCCCCGATTTCGACTATTCCTTTTTCGTTGAGTCCTTTTTTATTTTAATTGGGCGAATATTATTTGAATGTGGAAATTGTGTGGAAATATGTTAAGTTTGCATATTATTCTATTTTACCCGATTTTGGGAGTTTTCGGAGAAAATAGTTTGGAGGGTATTTTGGACATTTCCTATTTAATGTTAAGTGAGATATTTTATGAGATATGGAATTAGTTGATGTTTTGGAAAATAATGAGAAAGATATAAAAGAGGAAATAGAAAGGAAAGAAAATAAAAAAGAAAGAAGAAGAGGAGAAAGAGAAGAGAAAGAAGAGAAAACCTAGATTCTTCAAGATCAACCAAAGCTTGCGATTAATCAGGTAAGGGTGAGAAGTTTTATCATCTTCATAATGTGTATGATCATGTATGTGCTAGATTGGATTTGTTGGATTATTTTCTATGTTTCCATTTCTAGGTCGGAAGTTGATTTAATCGGTAGAAACTGAGTTTTATCGGTTAGAATTTGGAATAGACGGTGTAGTATAGTCGGATGATGAGTGGGTTGTACTACTGGAACTGATTTGGATTAAATCGGTCGGTTTGCGAGGTTTGGGCTTTTGGACAGCCATGGGAGTTCTGAGTTCACAGGTTCGCCAGGCGAATGCCAGCGAAGCTTCGCCGGGCGAAGCCCAGCGAGCAGCAGCGAGCCAAGTCAGTAGCATCCACCCTGTCTTTGCTGGCAAGTTCGCCAGGCGAATGAGAGTGGCGAAGGTTTGCCAGGCGAGTATGCTAGCGAGTGCTAGCGAGTAATTCCAGAATAAATCCCAGTGGTCTTCGCTGGCAAGTTCGCCAGGCAAACGAAGTAGCGAAGGTTCGCCAGAGGCTTCGCCAGGCGAAGGTTAGCGAACACAGCAGCATATTTTTCTTTCTTGTGTTTTCCATTCGTGGATTGGTTGTGTGGTTTGGTTGCGATCATTCCTTGTTTGAGATGATTAATTATATGTTGTTATGTGTGTTGTGGGTAGCCGTATGGCATGAATCCTAGTTTATGAATTGTGAAGTGTGGAATGTGGTCGTTTGGTATTTTGGTGCATTACTTGAATGTAATAGAAATGCATGATGAGATTATATGATGACTGTATGTATGTATTGTGATATGTATATATAGTGGATGCATAATGAATATATGCAATGAATGTGAAGAATGCATGAGCATGTTCGCAAACGTGGTTGCATTTCAAGAAGTGTATGAAGTACATTCTTGTGCTGTTGACTCTTAGGAGAGTCTGATGAGTGGTGTGACTCTTAGGAGAGTCTGATGAATGAAGTGATTCCTAGGAGAATCTGATGAACGATTTGATTCCTCGGAGAATCTGATGAAAGATGCGATTCCTCGGAGAATCTGCTAAATGACTTGATTCCTCGGAGAATCTGATGAACGATGTGATTCCTCGGAGAATCTGATGAACGGTGTGATTCCTCGGAGAATCTGATGAACGGTGTGATTCCTCGGAGAATCTGATAAACAGTGTGATTCCTTGGAGAATCTGATGAACGGTGTGATTCCTTGGAGAATCTGATGAACAGTGTGATTCCTTGGAGAATCTGATGAACGGTGTGATTCCTCGGAGAATCTGATGAACGGTGTGATTCCTCGGAGAATCTGATGAACGGTGTGATTCCTCGGAGAATCTGATGAACAGTGTGATTCCTTGGAGAATCTGATGAACGGTGCGATTCCTCGGAGAATCTGATGAACGGTGTGATTCCTCGGAGAATCTGATGAACGGTGTGATTCCTCGGAGAATCTGATGAACAGTGTGATTCCTTGGAGAATCTGATGAACGGTGTGATTCCTTGGAGAATCTGATGAATGGTGTGATTCCTAGGAGAGTCTGATGAGTGATGTGATTTCTAGGAAGATCTAATGAGTTATAGGATACCCATGAGGGGTGGGAGTGAATTGATTCTTAGGAGAATCTGACGGACGATTAAGTCGATAATGTGTTGCATTCGCGTAGAGTAGCGAGTTGGCCTCTATGATTTGCGTGTTTACATTTGTGCATGATGTATGGCGAAATAAGCATGTTGTGTATGTTTATTAGAATAATGTGAAAGGTGTGAATGACATAATGAAATGCTTGAAGATATATATATGTATGAATGAATATATGTATATATGTATATGTGTGTAACATGTATGAATGTTCCTGAATGGATATAAACCTTAATGATGCATATTGTTTATGCTTGATGTTCTATTTGTAAATAGACTTTAGTGGATACATTGCGATGTACGATGTGAGTCGTGGTGAGAAAGCGTAAGATGCATGATTGTGGATATGATATATATATATATATATATATATATATATATATATATATATATATATATATATATATATATATATATATATATATATATGTATATATGCCTTTATGCATTATTTGTTATGATATTGTTTCTCACCCTTCTGCTATTTTATAATGCTCTATAAGGCATTGCAGATTAGATTACTGGAGATCTTTTGTGAGGCGTGGCTTCATCCTTTAGTTGGTCGGCTCTGATATGTAGCACCGGGTAGCTAGGAGTTGTTTTGTTTCTTTTGTGATGCATGTGTATATGTATCTGCTGATGAAAGTTATGTAACCATGTTAGTTGATGATTTGTATATATGAATACATGTGTTAGAGAATTATGAAATATTTGGATGTTCCGCCTTTGTTCTAGATATTTTCTCGTGGGTGTTACCCCGTTGTTGCATATCATTATATATGAGCAGGTGTTTTATATGTGTGATTTTCGGATAATGTGGCATGTCCCTTTTATACCGTTTTATAAACTTACTCTGATGAAATTTTGAATTTGTGCCTAAATAATTAATTGTATTATTTGGGGGTATAGAAAGGGGGTGTTACAACTAACGCTCACGGTAATATGCTGCACCAAGGCCCACACAATCCGTCCGCTCCCCCCTAATTATCTTTTAATTTTAATTAACCGGTTTTATTAATTCATCAACCCTAATTAATCTAATCAATAATCTTTTAATCTTAATAACCTTTTAAAACCTATTAATTTATTAACCTTTTATATACATCAATTTTATTCAACACCTTTTATTTAAAATTATTTTGAACCATAATCAAATGTTGTCTTATAATTTAAGTTCATAAATTAATAACTTTTTCTCATAAAACCAAGATTAGTCCATCTTAAGCAAATACAACTTTTTTCTCAAAAAAATCAACCTTACCCTTTAAAATAATCTCGCCAGATTAAATCAACTCTTTTTTAAATATTTCCTCACAAAATCAATCAAACATTTTCTTATAATTCAAACTAAAATCAACAACATCGTAAAACCAACAACATCGTAAAACCAATCTACTCGTGCACACTCACTTCACGACACAATACACTCTCACACACTTCAGCGCTTTCATGCGTATGTGATTGTTTTACTTATTTGCCCTTTATCATTATCATATTTACTATTTATGCATCGCATTCCGTCCAAAGGAAAAACCTACACATAATTCAACGTTGTGTGTAGTTGCACATCATATGCATCATTCCCCCACGATCCTTGATTCCATTCAAGTTGATCGCTTAAGATTAGGACCTACCCCATAGGAAGGACCTTGTCTTTATCTTTACAACATAGAAACAAAACGATCAACACAATACAAGCTTTTCAAACACAAATAGAGAATAGATGTTAATCATCTTAAGTGAGATATAATCTCCACCCCCACAACAACACAATCAAACATGTAGGGACTTTGCCTTAAGAGCGATAAAGGCATACTTGGCGACCATCCGAGTATGTAAGACCTTTTCTTAAGACGATGCAAAGACCATTTCCTACAAACCCCTTTACATTTGTGGTGGTTACATCTCCCTTAACATGAAGACTCATCTCTTCTCCTAAACCCAATCAAAACAACTACCCTAAACTCATAGGAACTTTGACCACAGTCAAAGAACTCCTCTAACCCTTTAGGGTGAACTACAACATACTCTGATTCCACTCCCGTAAGGATATGTAGGCATAAGATGCGACATCTTATCGAGTATACTTAGATATAAACCACTAGGGTCTCTAATCCTTTAAGCAGATAACACATAGCAGTAAACAACATAAAACAAGAGGTTCCTGTAGAGTACTACAGAAACTTAGGATGCTAATACCTTCCCTAAGTTTAACCAACCCCCGAACCTAAACAATCTAGCTTGTATTTGCATTGCATTGTGGGAATTTCGATCTTTATCCCTTCCTTTGGACAAATCAAAGTTCGGTTGCAAAATGAATTAACGATTCAAACTAATCAATAGTTTGGTATCCAAATTTCACCGCGACAGGCAACATCCCTAATTGGTCACTAATTCTCAAATTAACTATCTGAAAACCTTCCTACACCGTTCTACAATGCATCTAACATCCTAATTCCTATATATTCCACCTAAAACAAGCCAGAGATCAAAGGTTACCAACCTGAAAATTTCGCGTGCACAGAAGTAGCAAGACCTCAAATCAAGCCCTCAAATGCTCCAAACTCCTTCAGTGAATCACTTCCAAGCTTCTGTATGCAATAGAATTGATTGAAATGGCTTCAACTCTTGGATTCGAATCTGAGTTACAGGTGGAGAAATCTGAGCTCAAGAACACCAATCAGCCACGAATTCCCTTTGATTATGATCTAGAATCATTCCCTAGCATCCATGGAAGATATTGCAATCAAGAAAATGGATGGAAAATGAGTGAAATGATGTAACCGAATTCAGTTCCAAGCAATGAAATCTCAATCTCAATCTCTGCTCTCTCCTTCAATCATCACCAACCTTTCATCTGAACCTCTTCTACTCAATATATAGAACATGTGTGGATGATCTAGAACCCTCTAGATCCTTCTAATGAGATATCCAATATCTCATGACATGAGAAGTTCACTTATATGCCATGGTGTGCACAACTCTGCAAACAGCTTGAAACCAATCTCAATTCCTTCCAATTTCTCCCCTCATGACATTTTGGAAGTGTTTGGCTTGCAAGGGATCTTGATCATGCCTTGAATTTGAGTTTTGCACATGTTACTTAAGATGTAAGTAACTAATTTTCAAAGCAAGTCCACAAATTAGACCTCAATTCAAAAATGTGGCTAAACCAATGTTCTTAAAATGCTTTTTAGAGTCAAAATGACCTATTACATGCCTTGGTTTGGATGTGTAGATCAAAAGTATCAATTAGACCTCATTTTAGGTCATTTTTGCAATTTTGAGCCACAAGCAAATCCAAGCTCTCATGACCTCTTGAATAGCCCTAAAACATCATTTTTAACAAGTTTGATGTTGAACATTTCCTCATTTGAAGCTTGGAAATAGGAGTTATGGCCTTATGGTTGAAATGACCTGTAATCTCCAAATGACCAAAATGCCCTTGACTTGTCAAAGCCATAACTTGAGTTCTACAAATCCTATCAAGGACTTATAGTACTCTCTATAAAGCTAAGAGGATAAGGAACAACATTCATGTTGACCAAAAGTTCATAGGAATTATCCTTCTTGGGCAAAAGTTTCATGCAAGTTGGACAACTTTCAAGCCCCCAAATTCACATACCTCAGATGACCTGTAACTTGTCAAAGTCATAACTTGAGTTCTACAAATCCTATCAAGGACTTCTAGAACTCAAATTAAAGTTAAGATCAAGCTATACAACAGTCATGTTGGGGGTAAGATGAGATGACAATCACATCTTGAGCTAAACTGCCTTGAAGATAGGGATCAAACTAGGGGATTTTACACTGTCAAGCCTTAGAAACCCTAGCTTGAAACTTCTCAAACTCTTCAATCATGATGAGTTAACCTTGGAATCATCCTTATAACATCTCAATATGTCAATCCATGATCACATGGCTCTTGAATTAGGTCTCAACCTTGTTTAAATCATCAGTTGACCTAGGGCTGACCCAGTCAAACCCTAATCACACCACTCATGGCTGAGTCTTCTTAATCTTGCACAATGACCTGTCTAGGCCTCAAATTGATCTTCAACACTTCTCATGAGTTCTTTCAAGACCTCAAGTCTAACTTCATGGCTTCAGAATCATCTGATGACCTCCCACAACTCTCAAGTTAGGAGACCCACACTTGGTTTCAATCACTCTCTCTGAGGATCTTTTAATTTCTCTGACAAGGATATCAACCCTTGAACACTTGAATAACCTTCTTAGCTAGCTTCATAGTCTTGTATATATCTTGATTGGTAATCATACCTCTTGACCTCCTGCATACATGTCAGTGAAATGCAAATGATAATGCTAATGTGAATGAAATGAAACATAAGCTAGGTAAAGAAATGTTGGGCAAATTTTGGGGTGCAACAGTAGGGAGAGCTTTAGAGTAGACTAATTTCTTCTATCAAACATAGAGAGCTTCTTGTTCCTCTATTCCATCCTATGACACAAGGTCCCCCAAAGAAGTTCCATCTCTCCTTAGGAGGGATGTAGAGCATGCTTTGATTGGGTAAAACCTTGAGGATACCTCTCACTTGCTATGATAAGATCTTAGTGATTTCCCTGGGTTATCATTAAGCCTCTTAACATTCCAACTTCCTCTATTAGTTGATTCTCTCCTGTGAGTGTTTGCATTGGATAAGGGAACCTATTGGGAAATGAAGGATTAGTGAAGACTGAAGAAGATGAAGTTCATGCCTGTCAAAGCTGGGTATCTGTTGAAGAATTAGGGTTTTGCTGCTGATTGAAGCTGTCTACTTATTGGGGTTCAGTGCTTGCTAAAGCTGGAGATTATTGGAGATAAGAGCTTATCTAAAGCTTGAAGATGGCTGAAGATTGAAGATGGGGCTTACTTGAAGGTGTTACTGTCAACCCTTTGTTGTTAATCAATTGTAGCTGTCAGAGCTGGTGCTGCTTGAGCTGTTACTGTAGGAGCTGATGTTGCTGTCAGAGTTGGTGTTGGATTTTATTTCTTTTTCTGTATTGTTTGTTGGCTTGTTCAGTTGGCCCCTTAGGTTTGAAGTGAAGCTGTTTCACTTTACCTATTGTTTTCCCAGGTTCAAGGTTGAGTGGGACTCCCTTGCCTCGCTTGTACTGCTGCATCTCATGCATTTTACTGTTTACTGTATATATGATGTTTATTTTCCGTTTATCCCCTAGGATCTCTGATTTCCTCTGTGCAGGAGGGAATTATGACAGACATTAGGTTGTAATCCATGCATGACAACATTAGGGTAGTTTTGATTCCCATTTCAAACCCTAGGTTTTTAGAGTTCTTTCTCTTCTATCTCAGAACAATTCCAAACACAGTATTAAGGATAATCGACGTCTTACACTACGAGCCTTAAGCCATTTGAGAGAGGATTGCTTGAGGGTCACTCTTCAGTAATCTGACTGCTTAGTGTGTTACCCTTAGAGTGACATACGACGTAGTCACTCTCAAATCATAGTCTCTAGTGCGTCAGAGATTGCAAACACCATAAAAAACAGTTCTTGCGTAAAAGACTGAAAACAAACATCAAAGTGTCATTTTTTGTCCGCTTGGACTCTTAATCAGGAGAAAACCTTTTCAGAAGGATCTAAAAAACAGTCAGACAAATCTGTGTCTTCCGTAGCCCGAACTACGTTTGCTCTGATCTTTCATGCTGTATAAAAGTACGTAGGCATAGGATGTCGTATCCTAGCGAGCAACCTTCCCCTCCTTTCCCGTAGGTAGGCGAACTACGTTGACTCTGATTTCTCGTTCCAGACGGGAATACGTAGGCATAAAGTGCGATACTTTGCCGAGTCATTTTCTTTTCTTTTTAACCCCAGACCTGTAGAATAGATAGAATAACAATCCGTACTAGAAAACAAGCGTGGATCCCGTCGAGTACGACGGACGTGAGGGGTGCTAATACCTTCCCCTTGCGTAACCGACTCCCGAATCCAGGATTTGGTTGTGATGACCATTCCTTTCCCGTCTTTGCGGTAGGTTTACTTCGAGCGTTTCCTTTCCCTCCTTTGGGATAAATAACGCACGGTGGCGACTCTTCTGCCATAGCCGGCGCCGATTTTTGCAGTAGCGACACAGTCTTCTTGCATAATCCTTGTAAGGGATCAGATTGGGTTGACGAGTTTCCCATTCTCCTTCGATCTGGTTAACAACTAGCGCTGAATCGCCATATACATCGAGATTCTTGATCCTCATATGAATAGCTTCTTCCAAACCCATGGTACATGCTTCGTACTCGGCTTCATTGTTGGTGCAAGGAAAAGTTAATCTAGCAGTGAAAGGGATATGAGTTCCATGAGGAGTCGTGATAATTGCGCCAATTCCACTACCATATGAATTAACTGTGCCATCGAATATCATTTTCCATTGAGAACCCTTCTCCGGACCTTCAGTGGGTAATGGCTTATTACAATCTTTTGCTTTCAAGTACATAATGTCCTCGTCAGGAAATTCAAACCTCATTGGTTGGTAATCATCAATTGGCTGTTCAGCAAGGTATTCTGACAGAACACTCCCTTTAATGGCTTTCTGGGAAACGTATTGGATGTCGTACTCTGTCAGTACCATTTTCCATCTGGCAATTCTTCTTGAAAGTGTTTGCTTTTCAAAGCCATATTTAATCGGATCCATCTTCGAAATTAGCATGGTTGTATGATTGAGCATGTACTGTCTTAAACGTTTGGCCGCCCAAGCGAGTGCGCAACATGTTTTTTCAAGCATTGAGTAACGGGACTCACAATCTATGAACTTTTTACTCAGATAATAAATCGCATGCTCTTTTCTCCCTGTATCGTCGTGTTGACCGAGAACACAACCCATACTATTCTCAAGACCGTTAAATACATGATTAATGGTCTTCCAGCAACTGGGGGTATCAGTATCGGAGGCTCCTGCAAATACTCTTTTATTTTGTCGAATGCTTTTTGACAATTTTCATTCCAGACAACCGCCTGATCTTTCTTTAACAGTTTAAACATTGGTTCACACGTGGCTGTTAGGTGAGATATGAACCGAGCGATGTATTTCAACCTCCCTAAGAAGCCACGAACCTCTTTTTTAGTCTTCGGCGCTGGCATTTCTTGAATGGATCTTATTTTTGTAGGATCTACCTCGATTCCTTTTCTGCTGACGATAAACCCCAATAACTTTCCGGACCAAACTCCGAAAGTGCACTTATTTGGATTCAACCTTAATTTGAACTTCCTCAACCTCTCAAACAGCTTCAATAAGTTGACCAGATGCTCTTCCTCTGTTTGGGACTTTGCAATCATGTCATCAACATGGACCTCGATCTCATGATGAATCATATCGTGAAACAAAGTCACCATTGCCCACTGATAACTGTTGCACCCCAAAATTTGCCCAACCTTTTCTTAACTTGGTTTATGTTTCATTTCTTTCTAGCATTTGCATTGCATAACATTTTTCATTGAACATGGGATCAAGAGTTTGTGCATATCAAGAGGAGTCTACTCAGAGGGTTGAGCCTAAGCAAGGGGTTTTACTCAAGTTTGGATGGTCATCAAGTCATCAGGAAGTGGGCATTGGTCTTGTGAAAGAAAGGATGGATGTATGTGGGTCAGCTCCTAACTTGGAGGCCAATTCATGATCATCAGAGTATTGTGAATTCATGTTTATGGATATAAGATGTTGAGAGAGCTCATTGAGTGCCTTGAGGGTCATTGTGGATCTCATCCAAGTGTTTGTGCTAAGTGTGAAAGGTTACAGTTGAAGGTGTTGCATCTAGGGTTTTCATCTGGTAAATCCTCAGTCAACTGTGAAATTGAAGGAGATTAAAACTCAATTCAAAGTCTCTATGGTCATGGGATGTTGTGTTAAGATACATGATATATCATTTCAAGTTCAATTTATCAAGGATCAAGTGTGTGAGAAGTTACTAAATTAGGGTTCTCAGGGTAAAATCCCCTATTTAATGCCTAACTTCAAGACCACCTATCTCAAGATACAAGTTTCATCTCAACTTTTGACCAACATGGAACTTGTAGAGCATGTTCTTAGCTTTGTTTTGAGTACTAGAAGTCCTTTATTGGATTTATAGAACTCAAGTTATGATCCAGACAAATTACAGGTCATCAGATGAATGTGATTTTGGTCAACAAATGTCAACCAACTTCTAAACCATTTTTGACCTAGAAGGATGTTTCTCCTCAACTTTTGGCCAACATAAAAGTTGTAGATCTTGGTCTTAGCTTCTCAAAAAGTACTAGAAGTATTTAATCTGATTTGTAGAACTCAAGTTATGAGGCTTGCAAGTCAGGGGTATTTTGGGAAAGTGAGATTACAGGTCATAAAATTATAGGTCCATTTCACCAACTTGCACACTTCAAATGAAGATTTTTCCAACATCAAAATTGCCCTAAATGGTGTTATTTGTTTGACCAAACATTGATAAGTCATGGATTTGGCTTAGTTTGAGGAATTGATGTGTGAATTTTCATGGAAGAAAGTTTAAAAGGGCAAAATTGGAATTAATTCATTATTGACCATTTTTGTGAAAATGAATGCATTTTTTGAGTGAAAACTACATTTTAAACACATTGGCAATTTTAGAATTTGAGTTTGAGGTGTTTTGGTGAGCCATTTCTAAGGTTTCTTCATTATGAAGTTACACAACAAATGTAACACCCCCTTTCTATACCCCCAAATAGTTAAATAAATCTTTTAGGCACTTAATAAAAATTTCATCAGAGTTTAATTAATACATGATATGAAAGAGGTGTATCACATTATCATGAAATTAAACACATACCACACCTGCTCAAATGGATATGCAACAATGGGCAACTCACAACTAAGGAACTTAGTCCTAAAACCCACATCTCAATATTTAGAATAAAAGCGGAAACATCTAAACATTGAATCAATACATTCATATAAACATATATACATCATTCAGTTAATTCATGTGTACAAAACATTCATCATCAGATACATACACAGATGTATCACAAAAGAATCAAAACAAATGTATCTCCAAAAGAGCCAAAGGCTTCCTAACTACCCAGATGTTACATATCAGAGCCATCTGACCAAAACAATGACGACACGCGTCACGAAAGGACCTCCAGCAAGCCTACTCTGCAATGTCTCGTAGAGCATTATAAACAGCAGAAGGGTGAGAAACAATATCATAATAATCAATGCATAAAAATATATATATGTTTACACAAGTCATACTTAATTCACATTCTCACCACTTCTCATACCAATTCATCATATACAACACAATGCATATTCACATAATCAAGCATATTCATCAAAATCATGTTTCTATACATGCTCGTCATTTTCCACATAAACATCTACCATTATGTTCAATTCACCCAATGCATCATATAAAGATGACCAATACAACTCATAGACACCGACTCTATGCGGATGCAAATGCGGTACCGACTCAATTCAGCAGATTCTCCAAGGAATCAAGTATTCAGCAGATTCTCCATGGAATCAAATATTCATCAGATTCTCCGAGGAATCGAATATTCAACAGATTCTCCGAGGAATCAAATATTCATCAGATTCTCCGAGGAATCGAATATTCAACAGATTCTCCGAGGAATCAATTACCTAACAGATTCTCCACGGAATCATATATTACACAGATTCTCCAAGGAATCAACATCGCTAGAATGTATATCATCATGCCTTTTATGCAAAATGACTCACAACATTTCTCTACATGCATACATATTCGCAACTATATCCCTATGCATGTTCATCTCATACAGGTACATACAATCTATGTACATTAATATTAATTCATCATGCATTTCCATTCAATTCAGACAAATGCATAAAATTGCCAAACGGATTCAATTTCACGGTTAAGAATCAATTTCTAGGATTCACGCCCAAAGGCTACCCACAACTCATCACAATAGTATACAAACTACTCATATCACAAAAGATTAACATAATTGAACCAAGCAATTAATCATTGGATGGATAAAAACAGAAAAGAAACAATGTTGTCCTGCTCGCCACCCTTCTCCCGGCGAAGCCATTGGCGAATACTCGCTGGGACCTTCGCCTGGTGAACTCGCCAGCGAACAAAGTCAGTAGCTACTGACTTGCTTCGCTACCCTTCGCTGATGTACTCGCCTGACGAACCTTCGCCACTCACCTTTGCCTGGAGAACTTGCCAGCGAAGACCACTGGGAGTTTTCTTGAATTATTCGCCAGCCATTCCCTGGGCTTCGCCCGGCGAAGCTTCGCCCACACTCGCCTGGTGAATGCCATCGAACCTGTGAAACCAGCAAACTCCAATCTGTCCAAAACAATCAATACTCCAAAACCCGACTGATTCTCACTAAACTAGCTTCAGTAATGTTAACCCCATTTCACACGACTATTCTACGACATTATTTCAAGTTTCTAACTGATTAAACTCCATTCCTACCGATTAAATCCAATTTGCCCTAATATGAAAAATGGTGGAAACTCACAATAAAGCCAACCCACACATACATAACCACACACATTGATTAGATAATAATGTTTCTCTCCCTTACCTCGATTAATCGGAGCTTGAAGTTGATCTTGAAGCAATCCTAGGTTTCCCTCTTCTTTCTCCTCTTTCTCTTCTCTCTTCTTTCTTTCTCTTGTTTTTCCACTAATGTTTCTATTTTTCTCTTTTTCTCTCTTATCTCACATTCTATTTTCTTTCCTCTCCATTTCCTTCCAAACACTTACTAATTAATTCTCACACAATAATCCACTTAACATTTAATACTAAATGTCTAAAATACCCATTTACTCTATTTTCCCCGAAAACTCTCCGAACCGGTAAAATAGCACTATATTGAAATTAAACATATCAACACATAAATTCCACAATTAAAATACCAATTATCCAAATAAATCAAAAAGGACTCAATAAAAAATGGGAAATTCAGAATCGGGGTGTTACAACTCTCCCCCACTTTAGAAATTTTCGTTCTCGAAAATATTACCTGGTCCAAACAACTCCGGATGCGACTCTCGCATCTTGCTCTCCAATTCCCAAGTCGTATTGCCTTTGGCAGCACCTCCCCAGGCTACTTTCACAAGCGCAATATCCTTTCCTCTGAGCTTCTTAATTTTACGGTCCAAAATACTAACCGGTAAAACTTCAACCGTCAGGTTATCTCTTACTTCGACCTCATCCATAGGAATAACATGTGACGGATCCGGAACATACTTCTGAAGTTGCGAAACATGGAACACATCGTTCAAATTCGAAAGGTTCGGAGGCAACGCCACACGATACGCCATAGCACCCACACGTGCAATAATCTGATACGGACCGAAGAAACGAGAAGTCAACTTCTTCGACTTCAAGGCACGACCCACACCCGTAACCGGTGTAACTCTCAAAAAGACATGGTCGCCTTCTTGAAACTCAAGGTCCTTCCTTGTCTTATCATGGTAACTCTTCTGCCTACTCTGAGAAGCTCTCATCTTCTCCCTAATAAACTTCACCTTCTCCGTCGTTTGTTGTACCACCTCCGGTCCAACTACCGACCTCTCACCCGTCTCATGCCAACACAAAGGTGTTCGACATCTCCGACCGTATAAAGCCTCGAATGGTGCCATACCAATGCTCGAATGAAAACTGTTATTATAAGTGAACTCAATCAACGCCAAATAACCATCCCAAGCACCACCTTGTTCTAGCACACAAGCACGCAACAAATCTTCCAACGACTGAATTGTCCTTTCGGTTTGTCCGTCCATCTGCGGATGGTAAGCCGAACTCAATCTCAACTTCGAACCCAAGGCACCTTGCAAACTTTCCCAAAATCTTGATGTAAATCTAGGATCTCTATCCGATACAATACTCTTAGGAAATCCGTGCAACTTCACAACCACCCGAACATAAATATCGGCTAACTTCTCCAAAGGATAACTAATATCAATCGGAATGAAGTGAGCAGATTTAGTAAGTCTATCAACGATCACCCAAATAGAATTATGACCTCTTTGCGTATTCGGAAATCCCGTAACAAAATCCATCGATATGCTATCCCATTTCCATTTCGGAATATCCAACAGTTGCATCAATCCACTAGGCTTCTGATGTTCCACCTTCGACTTTTGACACGTCAAACACGAATACACAAAATGAGCAACATCTCGCTTTAATTCGGACCACCAAAAGATCTTCTTCAAATCTTGGTACATCTTATTCGCTCCCGGATGAACACTCAAGTTACTCCGATGCCCTTCTTCCAATATCATCTTCTTCGTTTCTGCATCATCAGGAATGCAAATACGACCACGAAATCTTAAAACTCCAAAAGCATCAACTTTGAAATCTTCATTCTCATTCATCATCAAATCAACAAACTTCAAATCCAACTTTTGCTTCTCACACACGGTTGTAAGAAAATCATTTGTATTATGAAGCATACCAAGTCTCACACTTCCCGGCGTCACTTTGCAAACCAAACTCAAATCTCTAAAGCTTTCCAAAATTTCCCACTCTTTCACCATCAATGTAGACATGTGCAACGAATTCCGACTTAAGGCATTGACCACCACGTTTGCCTTACCCGGATGATAATTCAAACCAAAATCGTAGTCTTTCAAAAGCTCTAGCCATCTCCTTTGTCTCATGTTCAACTCTTTCTGGTCAAATAAATACTTCAAACTCTTGTGGTCACTAAAAACCTCAAATCTTGCACCATAAAGATAATGTCTGTAAATTTTCAAAACAAACACTACGGCCGCCAATTCCAAATCATGGGTAGGATAATTCTTTTCATGCACTCTCAATTTCCTAGAAGATTAAGCCACCACTTTTCCGTCTTGCATCAAAACACCTCCCAAACCTGACAAAGAAGCATCACAATAAACCACAAAAGGTTTTGTAGGATTCGGCAAAATCAAAACTGGCGCCGTCGTCAATCTTATCTTTAATTCCATTAAACTCTCTTCACAACTAGCATCCCAAATGAAAGCATTTCCCTTACAAGTCAACTGCGTTAACGGAAGTGCTAACTTCGAAAATCCTTCAATAAACCTCCGATAATAACTGGCCAAACCCAAAAAGCTTCGAATTTCCGTAACTGATCTCGGAGTCTCCCACTGCATTACCGCATCAATCTTGGATGGTCAACACTAATACCATTTCCAGAAATAACATGTCCAAGAAAACTCACCTTTGATAACCAAAACTCACACTTCGACAACTTGGCATACAATTGCTTCTCTTTCAAAATCTGCAACACAGTTCTCAAATGCCCCTCATGCTCTTCTAGAGACTTAGAATAAATCAAGATGTCGTCGATGAACACCACCACAAAACGATCCAACTGCTCATGAAAAATACGATTCATATATCCATGAACACACCCGGCGCGTTAGAAACTCCGAATGGCATTACCATATACTCATAGTGACCATATCGTGTCCTAAAGGCCGTCTTTGAAACATCTTCCTCTTTCACCCGAATCTGGTGATATCCCGATCTCAAATCAATCTTACTAAAAACACGAGCTCCAACCAATTGATCCATAAAATCATCTATTCTCGGAAGCGGATACTTATTCTTAATCGTCACCTTGTTCAACTGCCGATAATCAATACACAATCGCATACTACCATCTTTCTTCTTTACTAACAATACCGGCGCACCCCAAGGAGAAACACTTGGTCTTACAAATCTCTTATCCAACAAATCATTCAACTGCTTCTTTAACTCTACCAATTCCGATGCCGACATACGATACGGTGCCATCGAAATCGGTCTAGTACCCGGAACTAGATCAATAGAAAACTCAATCTCTCTCTCCGGCGGCACATCCTTAATATCTTCCGGAAACACTTCTGGAAATTCTCTCACTACGGGAAACACCTCCAGTTCCAATTTACTCTCTATCGACAAGGATGCAAACAAACCAAACAACTGAGCTTCGTCTGCTAAAAGTTTCTTCAACTCTTTAGTGGATAGAAAACTCTCACTTCCATCATCTTCCAAATAAGGAAACCTTACCAACTTGTGATAGCAATCCAGATGAACCTTATTACGTTGCAACCAATTCATACCTAGAATCACGTCTAAACCGTCCAACGGTAAACATACTAAATCCATAACGAAGTCTTTACCATATATGGTCAAAGGACAACTTATGCATACCAAAGAAGTAGTTACCGACCCCGAAGCGGGAGTCTCAATAACCATATCACCACCACAAGAAGACAAACACAAATCCAAACGCTTAGCGCACTCAAAAGAAATGAACAAATGAGTCGCTCCAGTATCAATAATAGCAACTAAAGGCATATTATTAATAAAGCATGTACCTTTAATCAAACGATCCGCATTAGTAGTGTCCGTACCAGCTAATGCAAATACTTTTCCGCTCGCTTGAGCTTGCTTTGGATTAGTACAATTGGGGCGAATATGACCCACTTCGCCACAGTTGTAGCACTTCACCGTATTCTTTCTACAATCAGAAGTGGCATGTCCAAGAATCCCATAGTTAGCACACTTCTCCACAGATTTTCCACAATCAAAAGACTTGTGGCCCATTACGCCACACTTAAAACATTTAATCGCACTAGAACCTCCTCCGGGCTTCCTATCAAAGTTTCCCCTATGTTTACCCTTATCAACAGGCGTCACATAAGGTCCACTCCTTACTTGTTGCTTGCCTTTCTTCTCACTCAAACTCTTATAATGAGTAGAACGAGCTCTACTATCCTCTTCAAAAATTCTACAGCATTCGGTCAAGTCCGAAAATCTTCGTATCCTTTGATAACCCACCGCTTGCTTTATCTCAGGACGCAATCCGTTCTCAAATTTAATGCACTTAGAGAATTCTGCCGTAACCGCCGCATAATGAGGATGAAACTGGACCAATTCCACAAACTTGGCCGTGTAATCTACCACGGACATGTTGCCTTGCTTCAACTCCTGAAATTCCATTTCCTTTTTCCCCTTCACACTCTCTGGATAATACTTTCTCAAGAATTCCGTGCAAAATAAATCCCAAGTAATTTCCTCATCATCTACTTCCAGAATTTGTCTCGTACCGACCCACCAGTCATCAGCCTCTTCCTTTAACATGTGAGTTTTAAGTCTCACCTTGTTTCCCTCAGCACAATCCATAACTCTAAAGATTCTCTCAATCTCCTTCATCCAGATCTGAGCACCGTCCGGATCAAACCTCCCTTTGAATACTGGTGGTTGGTTCTTTCTAAACTCATCATTCGCATTCACATTTGGTGCGCCTTGCACCGCTCTAGCCATAGCCTCCAGAGCCGCAGCCATAGCATTGTCATTACGACCAGCCATATTCTGAGGATTCCCAAAAATAATAACAAGGTTAAACAACCGTTTAACCAACACAACAATAAGACAGACACGACTGACTCAACGCTGGCTCTGATACCACTTAATGTAACACTCCCTTTCTATACCCCCAAATAGTTAAATAAATCATTTAGGCACTTAATAAAAATTTCATCAGAGTTTAATTAATACATGATATGAAAGAGGTGTATCACATTATCATGAAATTAAACACATACCACACCTGCTCAAATGGATATGCAACAATGGGCAACTCACAACTAAGGAACTTAGTCCTAAAAACCACATCTCAATATTTAGAATAAAAGCGGAAACATCTAAACATTGAATCAATACATTCATATAAACATATATACATCATTCAGTTAATTCATGTGTACAAAACATCCATCATCAGATACATACGCAGATGTATCACAAAAGAATCAAAACAAATGTATCTCCAAAAGAGCCAAAGGCTTCCTAACTACCCAGATGTTACATATCAGAGCCATCTGACCAAAACAATGACGACACGCATCACGAAAGGACCTCCAGCAAGCCTACTCTGCAATGCCTCGTAGAGCATTATAAACAGCAGAAGGGTGAGAAACAATATCATAATAATCAATGCATAAAAATATATATATGTTTACACAAGTCATACTTAATTCACATTCTCACCACTTCTCATACCAATTCATCATATACAACACAATGCATATTCACATAATCAAGCATATTCATCAAAATCATGTTTCTATACATGCTCGTCATTTTCCACATAAACATCTACCATTATGTTCAATTCACCCAATGCATCATATAAAGATGACCAATACAACTCATAGAGACCGACTCTATGCGGATGCAAATGCGGTACCGACTCAATTCAGCAGATTCTCCAAGGAATCAAGTATTCAGCAGATTTTCCAAGGAATCAAATATTCATCAGATTCTCCGAGGAATCGAATATTCAGCAGATTCTCCGAGGAATCAAATATTCATCAGATTCTCCGAGGAATCGAATAATCAGCAGATTCTCCGAGGAATCAATTACCTAACAGATTCTCCACGGAATCATATATTACACAGATTCTCCAAGGAATCAACATCGCTAGAATGTACATCATCATGCCTTTTATGCAAAATGACTCACAACATTTCTCTACATGCATACATATTCGCAACTATATCCCTATGCATGTTCATCTCATACAGGTACATACAATCTATGTACATTCATATTAATCCATCACGCATTTCCATTCAATTCAGAAAATGCATAAAATTGCCAAACGGCTACAATTTCACGATTAAGAATCAATTTCTAGGATTCACGCCCAAAGGCTACCCACAGCTCATCACAATAGTATACAAACTACTCATATCACAAAAGATTAACATAATTGAACCAAGCAATTAATCATTGGATGGATAAAAACAGAAAAGAAACAATGTTGTCCTGCTCGCCACCCTTCGCCCGGCAAAGCCATTGGCAAATGCTCGCTGGGACCTTCGCCTGGCGAACTCGCCAGCGAACAAAGTCAGTAGCTACTGACTTGCTTCGCTACCCTTCTCTGATGTACTCGCCTGGCGATCCTTCGCCACTCACCTTCGCCTGGCGAACTTGCCAGCGAAGACCACTGGGAGTTTTCTTGAATTATTTTCCAGCCATTCGCTGGGCTTCGCCTGGCGAATGCCAGCGAACCTGCGAAACCAGCAAACTCCAATCTGTCCAAAATAATCAATACTCCAAAAACTGACCGATTCTCACTAAACCAGCTTCAGTAATGTTAACCCCACATCACACGACTATTCTACGACATTATTTCAAGTTTCTAACCGATTAAACTCCATTCCTACCGATTAAATCCAATTTGCCCTAATATGAAAAATGGTGGAAACTCACAACAAAGCCAATCCATACATACATAACCACACACATTGATTAGATAATAATGTTTCTCTCCCTTACCTCGATTAATCGGAGCTTGAAGTTGATCTTGAAGCAATCCTAGGTTTCCCTCTTCTTTCTCCTCTTTCTCTTCTCTCTTCTTTCTTTCTCTTGTTTTTCCACTAATGTTTCTATTTTTCTCTTTTCTCTCTTATCTCATATTCTATTTTCTTTCCTCTCCATTTCCTTCCAAACACTTACTAATTAATTCTCACACAATAATCCACTTAACACTTAATACTAAATGTCTAAAATACCCATTTACTCTATTTTCCCCAAAAACTCTCCGAATCGGTAAAATAGCACTATATATTAAATTAAACATATCAACACATAAATTCCATAATTAAAATACCAATTATCCAAATAAATCAAAAAGGACTCAATAAAAAATGGGAAATTCAGAATCGGGGCGTTTCAACAAACATCAACCATTGAGATTAAACAAGGCTTTAATCCTATCCATTCACACTCCATGTGGTACCAGCAAGCATTTTGGAGCCAATTTTGAAGGAATTTTGTGTACATGAGTGAGCTCCAAATTCAATTCCTTGGATTTTCAATTAGGCTGTTAGAGGCTGAGATTGGGCTCAATTCTTATCAAGATCCATCACATATAAGGTTTTGGTCATGAACAAATCATCAGAATTGAGAATTGGAGGCAAATTGATCAAGAACAACTTTCAAAAAGTGGTGGAAACTCAAAATTTGAATTTGGAGATAGAAGTCATTTCAAGCCAAATTATGAATTGCAAAAGCTCTATTGAAGATCATTGAACGATTCTGGACATTTTTCTGCAAGCTTAAGCTCCATTTGAAGGCTCAGTGGAAGTTCTCCACTAGGTAATTGCAAATCAACCTTACACACTCATTATGCCATGATTCATTTCCATTTTTGCATATTTGAGACGTAGAAACAATGTAGATCATTAATATATAAAACGAACTGGCATTTGTGATGATTGTTGGTGGATGCTCAAAAATGTTTGGATCTATTTTGGCTTGTTCTTGCGTGTTTTGGCTTGTTTGTTGATGGATCTGTAACCTACATAACTTCTAGATGATTTTTAAGCCAAATTGGATGAGTTTTGGTGAACTTTCAGTTTTGATGCACAATCTTAATGGCTTCGGTTTGAGTTTATTACGCATGATTAATGATTTTTAAGGCTGGATTTGAGATCCTCGTGATCTCTAGATGAACTTTGATATAAATTTCATGCAAAATGGTTGAGTTTTGTTCTGGCTGCTTGTTGTTGTTGTTTGACGGTGGCCAGAGCTCATGAGGAAGATGACCGGAGCATTTCCGGCCACCTCTGGTTTCCCTCCCACATTTGATGACTTTTCTTTCCAACACTCATGATTAAGACTCACGGTAGTCTTTAGTTGACTTGATGCATGCAATTACTTTTAAATTTTCATTAATTGAGTTGGTAGATTTACAACCACGTGATATGCTTACTTTTGATCAAGTGTTCCTAATTGAGTTTCCATGATACACCTCGTTTGACCGTGTCACATACAACTGCCAGAGTTTTTGGTTTTATTTTTGATTTTCTGACTGGGCCTTGGGCGCGCCTGCTGTCCACACCCCCTTGCTAGGCCCAATTCTTTTTTAAACTGTATTTTGTTGCTATTTGTCACCATTGTTTTTTATTTTCTTTTATTTTTCTTTTGATTTTTATTTTATTTTCTGTTTACAATTTAAATCAAATCAAATAACTCCAATACTCCAAAAATTCACCAAAAATATTTTTTATATACTTTGAGATGTCTAATATGTTTTGGACATTTTTGTTTTATTTTTTCAGTTCTATTTTCAATTTAAAAAAGAATTAAATGTTGGAGTTGTTTTAATTGAATTGAATTGTGACATGGTTTGCTCTTGCATTTATTTCTCTTCCTCCTTTTGGATCCAATGATTGAAAATTGATCCTCATCTCAATGATGAGTTGATCAATTTTTGAGGACCATTTTGCCCCTGGTTGTTGACTTTTGGGTTGACTTTTGTGGCTTTTCTTTTTGCCTTTTTTTCTCCCATTTCAAAGTGGTACATCTAAATGAATCCTTTCTTTTGATGGTGCTTTGAGGGAATATTTGTCTTGATATTTTGGCCTCTAGTTGCCAACATGTTTAGCTTCTTTGTGTATTTTATTTGGTATTTTTTTAGCCTTTTCCTATTTTTGAAGTGACTTGCAAGTTAGGTCATTCCATAGGACAGCTCACACAAGTGCATGACCTAGTTTGAATTGGAAATGACCTTTGTGGATCCAATAAGCTCTCAATTCTTCTTGTTTCACATTTTAGACATGTTGAGCTTGCTGTATGTTCATTTTTAGGTCAAAACTATGTTCATTGCTTGTTGATTGATGTATTTCTTTTTGAGCTTTCAACTTGAACTCCTAAGTGGTGTGTCCTTGCTTCCTTTGTGCTCTTGCTTGCATTTCTTCTTGTTTTTTTTATATTGATTGTGAGCTTTCTTCTCTTCATCTCCCTTATGTCCAATGACCTTGGAGTGTCATTTAAGGTGGCTTGGTCCCTCCTTTGGAGGTATTTGAAGCATACCTAGAATGATGAATCCTTGAGGACACTTTTGGTGTTTCTTTGCTTTTGATAAGTGATGCTTATGGTTGAGTACCTATTATGGGGTCCTTGCTGCCCTCATTTGGTCTCCCATCCTCACTTGTCTTTGAGGTTTGTTTTACCTTTCATTTGGTCTCCCATCCTCACTTGCCTTTGAGGTTTGTTTTACCTTTCATTTGGTTTGATTTTATTGGTGTGGTTGATGTTGTTTGACTTAGGTCATTTCATCCCACTTTTTGGTGCATCTTTGTGTGGTTTGCTTTTGTTGGATTGATTTCCTCTTGTGCACTTCTCTTTCTTCTCTTTTCTTGCATTTCCATATGCATGCTTAGTTGAGATGAGCTTGTGGAGGCTACTGCCCCACACTATTTTCCTCCCACTTTCATTCTATGTGTGCATCTTATGTTTGCATCTTCATTTGCATATGCATTCTTCTTCTTCTTCTTCTTTTGCTTTTCTTTGTTATGATAGATATTAGGTGCCTAACCATGCATGATAACACTAGGTAGTTCCCTTTTGAATCTCAACCTTAAGTCCACTTTGCATGATAACTTTTAGGATTGACTAGTCTCCCATTAGTGTTCCTTCTTCTCTTCTCATCTTCAAACATTTATAAAACACTTAATAAAGAATGACAAGTGTAGCACGCTACGAGCCTTAAGCTACTTGAGAAATGGTAATTGAGGGGCCTCCTCTCAAGGACCTGGAGTGTTTAGTGTACACCCTTTGGGTGATATACGACGCATTCGCTCTTAGGTCATAGTCTCTAGTGCGACATGAGTTGCAAATCAAATTCAAAACACTTCTCCTTTAAAAAAATCAAAAACACTTCAAACCTTTTTCATCCTTCGGGATTCATAATTAGGAAAATCATTTTCGTAAACAAGAGTGTCGTTAACTCTTAGTTCCATCGCAAATGGTAACGCCTAAGTCTCCAATGGTTGAGCTGCATACACCAACTGCTAGAACTATCTGTTAACCCTACTCAGACTAAAAACGTTTGAACCAACCTGTGGTCCTTTTAGCCCAAACTACGTTTGCTCTGATCTTTCATACTAGATGAAAGTATGTAGGCACGAGACGCGATGTCTCTGCGAGCAACCTTCCCCCTTCTTTAGCCGTAGTTAGTCGAACTACATTGACTCTAACTTTCCTATTGCACGAGGGAGTACTTAGGCACAGAGCGGCGATGCTCTGCCGAGTCACTTCTCTTTTCTTTTTCTTTTGTCCTTAAGCATTTAGCTAGATAGTTTCAACACACCCTTTTAGATAGACAATAATGCGTGGATCCCGTCGAGTACAACGGACGTGAGGGGTGTTAATACCTTCCCCTTGCATAACCGACTCTCGAATCCAGACATGGTTGCGACGACCTTGTCTTTCCCTTTTTCTTTAGGTTTTTCCGATCGTTTCCTTTCCCTCTCTTTGGGATAAATTACGAAAGTGGCGACTCTTCTGTTTTTCCGCCGGTGGTTTTTCGCAGTTGCGACAGCTGGCGACTCTGCTGGGGACTCTGGTTCCCTATGCGAGTTAATCCTAGCGCTTTCATGTTTATTTTTGGGTGTTTTATGTATGTGCTTTATCTATCTTTCCCGCATTTATTTTTCGCATCATATATTATTACTGTTGTGCTGTGGGGAGGGAAGTTCCATTGAGTGATAAGTCGGACCCGGGCTTGAGTATATACCTAGCTTTAGTAGTGGAGATTAGTGGTGGATGTGCTTGCCTTGCTCGTACTAGTTCACCATGAAATTCACGCTCGGACGAGATTCTCTTAGACAACTTTCTTTCTGGCCTTTTGGGTTCGAGGGAATTTTGGATTTGAGGGTTGTCGACTCTGGGGACCGATCATTTGTGAGTCAGCTAAGTGAGGCCTCTTCAAGAGACGATGATGCCAAACCAGAAATGGTGAACGTATCATCATTTCTTGAAAGTCTGTGACACTGACAAACGCATAGGATGTCGAACCCTTGTCAGTGGATAGGTCCACACCTGTGAGGGGGATTGGGTTGTGCAGGAAACCTTAGCCTTCAGATTACCCGGTTCTTTGCAAGTGTGAATTTGTGTTCTTGATATCAGTGGATCCTAATGTCGGTACTTTGTTCTTGCTAAGGCGAAGCTCTGGTTTTTCTCGACCAACAGCACAGCAGTCTTGCATGTTGCAGGTGCATATTTCTCCTTCGATTCTGGTGATCTTATTCCCTCCTTGCTGATATGGATTCATTGAAGAGAACAGTGGCTTACAAGCTTCCGACTCCAGATGTTAGGTCTTTGCTGAGTTTGATTTCTCTGGATGGTGGGAAGGTGATGGAGGATTTCAGGCAGTCTTATGGGAGATTATTGAGATGGGTCTGCAAGCCTTCAGCACATGAGGTGGATGGTCTTTATGCCTTTCTGCAGTTTTACGATCCACAGTTGAGGTGCTTTGTTTTTCCTGACTACATTCTGGCGCCTACTTTGGAGGAGTACTCATTATTGTTGGATGTGCCTGTTCTTAGTCAGATGCCATTTTTTCATATTGATGCTAAGCCTGATCTGGCTAAGCTAGCTGCCATAGTACATGTGGATGCTTCAGAGTTACAGGGGGGTTTGACAGAGTGGAATAGGGTGCATGGTTTTCCTTTGGCCTTCCTAGTTGATAAGGCTCGGCAGTTTGCTAAGGATGGTTGTTGGATTGCATTTAACGTTGTTCTTGCTCTCTGTATATACGACATTGTATTGTTTCCTAATCTCCCTGACTTTGTGGATTTGGATGCATTTCATATATTGGCCTCGAGAAACCCAGTGCCTACTCTTCTCGGAGACGTTTATCATTCTGTGCATTACAAGAATGAGAAACAAAGGGGAAAGAATGTGGCTTGTTGTGTTCCTCTATTGTATGCTTGGTTTGCCAGTCATATGCCTAAGACGAATCCATTTGTGGCTACTGCTAGTACTTCCAAATGGTCGGAGAGATTGATGGTATTATCTACAGAGAATATTGTTTGGTTTGATCGAGACATGTTGGGTACAAATATTGTTTATAGTTGTGGTGTTTTTCCTAATGTTCCTTTGATTGGAAGGAAAGGTTGCATCAACTATAACCCTTCTTTATTGGTGAGAAAGTTTGGGTATGCATTGAGAGAGCCTCCTAGAGAAGAGGAGATACAGGAATCTCTGTATCTTACTGGTTTGTTGGAGGGCGAGGCTCTGGGTAAACTTGAGCATGCATGGAATAACATTCGTCGGAAAGGGAAGTTAGCTTTGGGGAAGAGTAACAGCCGAGCATATGACCCTTACTTGACTTGGATTCATGATAGAGTTGTGAAGTTCTTGATGCCATTCCCTGCAGTTGCACCTCTATATCCTCTCATGATAGAGGAACCCACTACTGTAGGTATCAAGAAATATAATCAGGTATTGGCAAAGAAGGAAGAGCTGAGAAAAGCGAATGAAGAATTGGAGAAAGAGATTATCCAGCTTCGAAGTGAAAAGATAGATGCAGTTCATTCTTTCAGGAGACAGACCGGGCTTGTCAACAAACTGGGTACGGACCTGACTAAAGAGACTAAGGAAAGAGAGCGTACAGGCCAAGATTTGAATGCCTCTTACAGTGTCCTTTCCACTAAGAAGGAAGAGTTGGATAAGGCTTACTTGAGGATCTCCAAGTTTGATTCAATACGGAATGCCACGCTCACTAACAACAAGGAGCGCGAAGACCGGTTAAAACTTCAGATCAGCAAGCTGAAGGCTCAGCTTAATGCCAAAGATGGAGAGATTACAGCGGAAGCATTACTTCAACGAGACAGCGAGTGCAGGTTGAATGAAGCGATCGTAAACTTGAAAGATCTCAAGTTGAGAGCTGGTTCCAAGCGACGCAGGCTTGAGGCATGTTTCGGAGAGAGAGAGAGAGAGAGAGCTTTAGAGGATCACGTTGATAGCCTACAGCATACTGTTAGCCAGCAGGATTTGCTTTTTCACGGGCTAATTGCTAGGCCGGATCATCCTGGGACGTTAAGGCTATTAGAGGATTCCCGATCACGTCATCCTGCTTGACCTGTTTCGTCTATTTCTGTTGTAGTTGATGCTTATTTTGTTGTATTTGACCATCGCCAGGCTTGTTGGTCGAGGTCTTTTCCTTATTTGTACTCAGTTATAGTTTGTACTTTGTCTGATGGCTTTTTGATCTATATACGAGGAGTTGGTATTCTATGCTTGTCCGCAGGGTCTCCATTGTTATTTTTTCTTGGAAACTAGAATCGAGGGGGAAATATCCCTGTTGCATAAATACATGTCTGCATTTTAGCATTTTTCTCGCATTTGCAGGTGCACTGGAATGGTTAACCTTATTTCTCCTGTGGTTTACTAGTATTTCAGGATTGCTGACGTGATAACTCACCGGTACGGTACTAGAGGAAACCAGAAGAGACTGATGGATCAGATGCAAGTAGAAATGCAAGAGATGAGAGATCGTATGGCACAGCTGATGGAGGTCATGCAAGGGGTTGCTAGTGGCCAGGCTCAACTTCAGACTTTGGTGCAACCTCTGATTGTGTGGGTTGATAGTGGTGGTGTGTTACATGGTGGGATTGCTTCTAATCCTCCTCACCTTGAGACTCCTCGGGTAGATAATTCTATGCCAACTTTAGTCATCCCTACTGCTGGAGGGGGTGGTCACGCTGCTGGTGCTGGAAATGCGGCAGGTTTTTATCATGCTGGTTTTGCCAATGGTGGTAATGGTAACGGAAATGGCTATAGTTATGGTCTCGATACTACAGGTGCCATACATGGTAGCATGGACCACACTTGGAATGAGGATAGGCAGGAAGATGTGTTTTCTCCAAGGATTGTAAATGCTGAAATACCTTCTGAGGCTGATAGAAGGATTAAGATGATCGAAGAGAAGATGAGGTCTCTTGAATGCCAAAACTCTATGGGGCTGGATATGTCTAATCTGGGGCTGATCCCAGGCTTGAGAGTGCCGCCAAAGTTTAAAGTCCCAGATTTTGAGAAGTACAAGGGCACTACTTCCCCTAGGGTTCATCTAAGGTCTTATTATCGCAAGATATCTGTGCATTCTGATGACGAGAAGCTCTTGATGCATTTCTTCCAGGATAGTTTATTCGGTCCCTCGCTGGAATGGTATATGAGCTTAGAGCCCGCTAATGTTCGTAGCTGGAGAGACCTAGCCGAAGCTTTTGTAAGGCACTATCAGTACAACAGTGACCTTGCTCCGAATAGAGTTCAGTTGTAGAATCTTTCTCAGAAGAGCAATGAATGCTTTAAAGAATACGACCAGAGGTGGCGAGAGCTTGCTGCTAGGGTACAGCCACCAATGGTAGAACGAGAACTTGTGGATATGTTTGTTGCTACCCTGCCAGGCGTGTATTATGAGAAACTCATCGGCAACATGTCTGGAAGCTTTTCTGATCTAATTATCACCTGTGAAAGGGTGGAGAATGGAATTAAGATAGGAAAGATCAATGTTGGCGAAGGATCCTTGGCAGAAGGAGGAAATAAGAAAGTGTTTGGAAACAAAAGGCGAGAGGGAGACACTAACGCTGTATCCAGTTCATGGGGAAGGAATAAAGGTTGGAATCGACAGAATCAGCAAATTGCCAACATCACTATTCCAGCAGTTCAACAACCACAGCAGCAACAACGTCAGCAACAACAGCAACCTCAGCACAATCAACAGGGGAACAGAAGATACCAAGATAGAGGCCGGGCAACAGGGAATAGACATTTTGATGCCCTTCCTATGCCTTACTCCCAGTTATTGCAAGCCTTGCTACAACTCCAATTGATCCAAAAGAGGACTATGGCTCCTTTGACCGGACAACCTCCACCTGGATACGATGCAAATGCTCGCTGTGAATTTCATTCGGGTGCTCCAGGACATAATATTGATAATTGTAAAGCCTTCAAACACAAAGTGCAAGATATGATTGATAGTAAGGAGGTCAATTTTTCTAATGATGTTCCCAATGTGGTGCAAAATCCCATGCCGAATCATGGGCAGGTTGGGGTTAATGCAATTGTAGAGGAAGAGGTGTTGAACTTGGTGACCAATGTTGATGAATTGAAGACGCCCTTAAGCTTTGTAAAATCCAGGTTGCTAAAGGGGGGTATTTTCCTGGGTTGTGTGGAGGACTGTGTTGAATGTTCTGTTGATCCCGAGAGAGGATGTGGACTGTTGAGAAGCTGTATTCAGGAAATGATGGACGATGGAGTTTTACAATTTGATCGTTCTGTTGGAAGAGAATATGAGGATTTAGTGGCTGAAGAAAAGGATGAGATTGTGACAATCTCCATCCCATATAAGACTGTTACTATCTACGCTCCAAAGTCGCCAATGATAACTATCACAAAAGCAGGTCCTATGCCGTTTGAGAGCACTAAGGCCATTCCGTGGAACTACGGAGCCGAAGTGTATTGTAATGGGCAGAAGATAAGCTTGAATGATCCCCCTGCCAGTTCAGTTGACAATCTCGTGGGTGCAGGAGGTATTACTCGCAGTGGTCGAGTCTTTTCGTCGCTTGAGGTGATTGCTGATAAGGTGGACAAGGGGAAAAGACCGGTAGTGGAGGAGACTTCTCAATCTGGGGATAGAGAATCTTTGTTGAAAGACGCAGAGGAATTTATGAGGTTGATTCGGAAAAGTGATTACAAGATATTCGATCACTTGCAGCAAACTCCTTCCAAAATATTTATCCTGTCGTTGCTCCTTTGCTCTGAGGCGCATAGGAATGCTTTGCTGAGAATACTAAACACTGCTTACGTGCCGTAGGAAATTTCAGTCAATCAACTTGAGGGAGTGGTGGCGCACGTAAACGCAGGAAATGACTTAGGCTTTACGGACCTGGATTTGACACCCAGAGGCAGAAATCATAATTGTGCGTTGCACATATCTTTAGAATGTCGAGGGGATATCATGTCTCACGTGCTTGTGGATACGGGATCTTCTTTAAACGTTCTTCCGAAGAAGGCCCTGATGAAGTTAGATATGAAGGGGTTGATTTGCACGCCAAGTGATTTGGTGGTGCGTGCATTTGACGGAACCGAAGATCCGTGTTTGGGGAGGTAACTTTGCCGATTCAGGTTGGATCTGAGGTCTTTGATGCAGTGTTTTACATCATGGATATTCAGCCGGCCTACAGTTGTTTACTAGGTCGCCCTTGGATTCATTCAGCCGGGGTTGTTACATCAACTCTGCATCAGAAGTTGAAATACATGGTTGGCGGTAGCGTTGTTACGGTATGCGGAGAGGAGGATATCATGGTCAGCCATTTATCATCCTTTAAGTATGTTGAAGTGGATGGAGAGATCCATGAAACTCTAAGCCAAGCCTTCGAAGCGGTCAAGATCAAAGACAATTCTTCGGTTGTAAGTAAAGATCCTGAAGTGGCTATGTCCTCGTTTAAAGAAGCTCAAGCAGTGGTGCAAACTGGGGCAGTACAGGGATGGGGCCAAGTGTTGGAAATTCCCCACAAGCAAGACAAATTTGGTTTAGGGTATCGGCCATCATTCTCCTCTCCTTTAGCCTCGCAGAGCGCGCCTCGCAGAGCACGCCGCGCTATAAAGGGCCCGTGCAATTCACCAAGGGGGAGTCATCTTCGAGAGAATCGATGTTGTATCTGACGAAGATGGAGACAGTGACTGCGACATGGATGCCTGGATCAAGCCATGTATTCCGGGACAGAGCCTATGCAACTGGTCAATTGAAGAAGTCATTCAAGTGATGACAGAACAATAATGCTTTGTTTTTCCAGTTATTGTACTACCCTATGTCCTACCCGGGGCATAGCGGTATTTTACTTCAGGGTCTTACTTGTTTATGTCTGAACATTGTTTATCAATTAATCAAAGGGCGTTTTCTCACTCAAATTTTGTGATCTCTGTTTTTCTTATTTTTATTTTTCGCAATAAAATGGCAACGTGTTTTATATTTGTTTGCAAATTGTTTGAAACATTTAACCATTTTCATTGCAGGGTTCCTATTGCAGATGACACCGATCCAGAACCTTCTATGACTCGCTTCTACTTCGATCAACCGATATATCAAGCTGAAGAAGAGATTGATGAGGATGAAGACTTGCCTGAGGAATTAGCCAGACTTTTGAAACAAGAAGAGAAAATCATTCTGCCTTATCAGGAGGAAATTCAAGTCATTAATCTGGGTTCTGAGGAAGCGGTCAGAAATGTTTGGATAGGGGCTACGCTACAGAGCCATGTCAAGCAAAGACTGATCGAGATGCTTCGAGAGTATAGTGACATCTTTGCTTGGTCATATGAGGATATGCCTGGGCTTGACACTAACATAGTGGTTCATCGTTTACCGTTGCGCGAGGAATGTCCGTCGATCAAGCAGAAGCTTAGAAGAACAAGACCAAATATGGCGGTAAAAATCAAAGAAGAGGTCCAAAAGCAATGGGATGCTGGATTTTTAGCCGTGACTACTTACCCTTCGTGGGTCACCAACATAGTGCATGTACCGAAGAAAGACGGTAAGGTGCGGATGTGTGTTGATTATCGGGATTTGAATAAGGTGATTCCTAAAGATGACTTCCCGCTCCCTCACATTGACGTATTGGTCGATAATCGGCTCAATTTTCGGTGTTTTCCTTCATGGATGGTTTCTTGGGTTATAATCAGATAAAGATGGCACCGGAAGACATGGAGAAAACAACATTCATTACACCATGGGGAACGTTTTGCTATAAGCTGATGCCTTTTGGCTTGAAGAACGCCGAAGCAACATATCAGCGGGCTATGACAACGCTCTTTCATGACATGATGCATAAAGAGATTGAAGTTTATGTTGATGATATGATTTCTAAATCCTAAATGGAGGAGGAGTATCTGGTCAATTTATTGAAGCTGTTTGAGAGGCTTAGGAAGTTCAGACTAAGGTTGAATCCAAATAAGTGCACTTTTGGAGTTCGGTTCGGAAAGTTATTGGGGTTCATTGTCAGCAAAAAAGGAATCGAGGTCGATCCTGCAAAGATAAAAGCCATACAAGACATGCCAGTGCCGAAAACAGAAAAAGAAGTATGTGGTTTCCTGGGGAGATTGAACTACATTGCTCGGTTCATATCTCATCTCACAGCCACGTGTGAACCAATGTTTAAATTGTTAAAGAAAGATCAGGCGGTTGTCTGGAACAAAAATTGTCAAAAAGCATTTGATAAAATAAAAGAGTATTTGCAGGAGCCTCCGGTATTGATACCCCCAGTAGCTGGAAGGCCCTTAATCATGTACTTAACGGTTCTTGAGAACAGTATGGGTTGTGTTCTCGGTCAACACGACGAGACTAGAAGAAAGGAGCATGCGATTTATTATCTGAGTAAAAAGTTCACAGATTGTGAGTCCCGTTACTCAATGCTCGAGAAAACGTGTTGTGCACTTGCTTGGGCTACCAAACGTTTGAGACAATATATGCTCAATCACACAACCATGTTGATTTCGAAGATGGACCCTGTCGCTACTACGAAAATCGGCGCCGGCTATGACAGAAGAGTCGCCACCGTGCGTTATTTATCCCACAGGAGGGAAAGGAAACGCTCAGAGTAAACCTAACGCAAAGAGGGAAAGGAATGGTCATCGCAACCAAATCCTGGATTCAGGAGTCGGTTACGCAAGGGGAAGGTATTAGCACCCCTCACGTCCGTCGTACTCGACGGGATCCACGCTTGTTTTCTATCTAAGGGCATGTTATTCTATCTACTCTACAGGTCTGGGTTAAAAAGAAAAGAAAATGACTCGGCAAAGTATCGCACTTTATGCCTACGTATTCCCGTCTGAAACGAGAAATCAGAGTCAACGTAGTTCGCCTACCTACGGGAAAGGAGGGGAAGGTTGCTCGCTAGGATATCGCATCCTATGCCTACGTACTTTCATACGGCATGAAAGATCAGAGCAAACGTAGTTCGGGCTACGGAAGACACAAGCTTGTCTGACTGTTTTTTATCTCCTTAAGAAAGGGTTTTCCTGATTAAAGGTCCAAGAGGACAAAAAGAGAGTTTGAATGTTTGTTTGAGTTTTTTACGAAAGAAATGTTTTTTAGTCTATTTGCAACTTGTACTGCACTAAAGACTTATGATCTGAGAGTGACTACGTCGCATGTCACCCTAAGGGTACCATACTAAGTAGCCAAATTACTGAAGAGTGACCCTCCAGCAACCTTTTCTCAAATAGCTTAAGGCTCGTAACATACAGCACACGTTATCCTTATTACTGTGTTTTTGAATTGTTTTGAGATGAGAAGAGAAAGACGCTCTAAAAAGCCTATGGTTGAAAAAGGAATAAAACTAACCTAATGTTGTCATGCATGGGTCAGAACCTAATGTCTGTCATAATTCCCTCCTGCACAGAGGAAATCAGAGATCCTAGGGGATAAACAGAAAAGAAAGCAAGCAAATACAGTAAAATGCATGCAATGCAGCAATATAAGAGAGGCAAGGGAAAACAACAGGCAAAGTGAATCAACATTCACCTCAAACCTAAGCAAGCTCCCAGCTTAAGCAAGCTCAAACCCCAACCAGTAACCAGCTTCAACAAGCACCAGGCTTCAACTTCAACAAGCAGCAAAACCCTAGCTTCAACAAGCAACCAGCTTCAACAAGCTCAAACTTCAACTTCAATAAGCTTCAATCAAGCAACAAACTTTCTCTTTACCAAGCTTCAACAAGCACCTCCAAGGGAGAATCATTCAACAAGATCAGGTTATAATGTTAAGAAACTTAATGACAACCAAAGGAAGTCACTGAGAACTCAACATTGCAAATGAAAGGTATCCTCAAAGTTATACTCACTTGGGCATATCACTCATCCCTCCTAAGGAGAGATGGAGCTTCCCAAGGAGGACTTTGTGTCATTGGATTGAATGGAGATGAACAATATGCTCCACGTTTGAAGAAAAATCAAAACTAGGTCTAAGGCACTTCCTAAAACCCTAATTTCCTAAGCTCCTAAAAAAGCTCCACAAGAGGAAAAAAAACCTTCAACTCCAAGCTCCAATCCTCAATCCCAAGCATCTTCAATGAATCCAGAAGCTCCAACAAAAAGAACTCAAGCTCAAACCAACCCCAAGGCAGCCAACCAAGCCAAACAAACCAAAGCACTC
Source organism: Lathyrus sativus (assembly GCA_963859935.3). NCBI lineage: Eukaryota > Viridiplantae > Streptophyta > Magnoliopsida > Fabales > Fabaceae > Lathyrus > Lathyrus sativus. The sequence continues at coordinate 237,523,548 of OZ012739.1, read as the reverse complement.
AAGAGAGGAAGTCATAAACACAAACCACTTGCAAAATACAACTAAAATAGAAAACAAAGTTGTAAATATCTAATAAAATTCCTAGGGGAACATGAATATGTCTACTAACAGCCAGAAAAAGATATCCTCCTAATTCTAATCTAATCACTAGAACAAAAATCAACAAAAAGAGGGAAAAATTACGAAAGAAGAGAGAAAACAAGCAACATGCAAATGCAAACATGCGAGTGGAAAATGCACACAAGATCATGATTAAACGGCCAAAAACAGTGACAAACATCCAAAATAATTCAATCCTAATGCAACACAATGATCTATGATGATTCGGATCGAACCGGCACGCGAACAAGCAAGCAAAACAGCAAAACAAGCCCTCTGTTACAGTGTTAATCGATTAACGCCAGGGTTTAATCGGTTAACCATTGAAAAACGCTTGAAAATTTGAATATTTGAGTTGGTTAATCGATTAACCATATAGGTTAATCGATTAACCATATAGGTTAATCGATTAACACTGTGCCAGAGGTGAAAAACAGCAGTTCAGAATCACTTTTCAGCAGCTTATCACTTAAGCAAACACTCCAATTATCATGTGATTGATCATGCACGAAATTAAACCAGTAAACATTGATTTAAACGACATGTAAACACAATAACACAACAAGATCATGGATCAAAATCAACATATTCAATCAAATGCAAAGATCCACATGCAAATTGTGCAAATAAGTTCGAAAACAAAATCGGATCAGAATTCCAACCTTCGGATCGGAGACTTGATCCGGTAATTGTTGATTCAACTGTAAATGAGTAGATCTAAGCAAAGAAAACCAGAATTCTTCAATATCCACACCAATTCTTGTAGTAGCAATGTAGATCCACCAAGAACAACTCAAAATAATCCAAATAATCACTTCCAAGAACACTTCAAAATTCAGATCTGCTTGTGCACGAAAAATGGATGATGAAATGGAATTGATGGAGTGAATTAATGGAGGTTTAGCTCTTAGAAATCAATGATTCCAATGAAGAATCAATGATCTCAAGGAGAAGAGCTTTGAGTGAGGTTTTTTTTGAGATTAGAAAATTGAGAGAGAATTGAGAGAAAATTGAGAGCAATTTTGAAAATGAGAGTGAATTATGATGATTATTATTGTGAGGTTTGGAGTGAATCAAATATATACACTCTTGGTTTGGATCCAAAGCAAGGATTGGAAAATGGATTGGAAAATGTGGTATGGAATGAGGTTTGGGCATTTGGAGGGAAAATGAAATTTGATAGTGTTCTAGATCCTTCCCAAGTGTGAAAATGCAATTTACATGACCAAAATTGGACCCCAAAAGTGGTTGGACTTGAAAATTCACGTGCAAGGCAAAACCTGTTGTGGTTAATCGATTAACCATATAGGTTAACCGATTAACACTGTTAAAAATTCAAATCTGAACTGATTTTCAAATGGTTAATCGATTAACCTTATGTGTTAATCGATTAACACACTCAAAAATTTGAATTTGGCGCCTTTTGGAGGGAAACCTGCCCCTTTGCCCGTTTCCTGCCGTTTTGAACTCCGTTTAGCTGCTGAAAGCCATTCTTGATTGCTCTGACCATGGGAACACTGTACATAACCTGAATGCTGCTTCTGACATGAAAAATGCCCTGCAAAATAAAATAAAATCGGTCGCTCGATCGCTGGGCGAAACAAGTGTTGAATCCTCTGATATTTGTTGTTTAGCCTCTTGCACTGAAATTTGCACCTGGAGCCACCTGAATGCCTTGATCCCCTGCCTCGAGAATAAATGGTATGCAATGCAAATGCTAGAACAATGCAAATGATAATGCAACGAAACATAAACCAGGTAAAAGGTGTTGAGCAAATTTTGGGGTGCAACAGCTGCCCCTATTCAAACGGCTTGGACCCGACTGGGTGAAGAGCGAACGACCTTCAAACAATTGAGGTACGAGACGATTGAATACCAAGAAACCCGGAAATTTTCCAACCGCAGAAATAAACTGCACTGCTTGGGGACCGACACCCACCAACTGAATCTGGTTGTTACGGTAACAACTAATCCAACGTCTGATAATAATTCTGATTTCAACTTCAACCACCTATGTAACGCTACAGGTACTGAACAATTTTTTTGCGAAACACCTCCGTCCAGAACTGGACCAACCTTGTCACCACAAGAAGAGAAACAAATTCGTCAACACAAATAGAGATTCTGTCGTCACAGGAGCAACCTTGTCCACATCTGGACCCAAATTTCGTCAAATCACGAATAAGTACAAATCTGTCCACGTCAGGACTCACACTTCGTCGACCCGAAGAAATCTCAACAACACAGGAATAGAACTTTGTCCATGTTAGGACGCCGGTTCCATCAACACGAAGAAATCCCATCATAAACTTGTCCACGTCAGGACTCCACCTGCCGTCAACACGGAAAAATCCCGGCGACTTCGCTGGGGATGACTCGTCTGTATTTCATCAGCACGAGGGGATCCTATCAACATAGGAATGAATTATCCACGTCAGGAATAAATCGTCCACGTTAGGAATAAGCTGTCCACGTTAGGAATAAACTGTCCACGTTAGGAATAAACTTTCCACGTTAGGAATACATCGTCCACGTTAGGAATACATCGTCCACGTTAGGACTCACATCTCGTCTTGATAAGAAAACCCTATCAACATGGGAGTAAATTGTCCACGTCAGGACATCGTTTCGTCGACCCGAAGAAATATAAATTCGTCCACGTCAGGACTCGCGCATCTTCGACCCGCTGAGGAAATAAAACTTGTCCACATCAGGACTCACACTTCGCCAACACGAAGAAAGATAAATTTGTCCACGTCAGGACTCGTACATCTTGACCCGCTGAGGAAATAAAACTTGTCCACGTCAGGACTCACGCTTCGCCAACACGAAGAAAGATAAATTTGTCCACGTCAGGACACACATTTTGCCGATACGAAGGAAGATATATGCTGGGTATAAATAGTCCACGAAGAGTAATCAATTTTTTCCGCGTCAGGACTTCACATTCCATCAATACGGAGAAATCGAATCTGTCCATGTTAGGACTAACACATCTCGTTAACCCGAGGAAATAAATCTGTCCACGTTAGGACACCCACTTCACTAGCACGAAGAAATCTCGTCAATAAATTGTCCACGTCAGGACTCATATCTCGTCAACACGAGGAACTCCTATCAACATAGGTAATAAGATTTTGATGATCTCCTGTCAACCAGTAAGAAAATACATCTGTCTGCTCATACGGGAAGATACTCTGAATACAGTTTCTCTGCTTATCCTTGCAGTAGCTAACTCCATCCGTCCCAACCCACAAACCTTTTAGCGCTGACGTGACAGCGACTTTGAGGAGGACCCCACGGGGGATATTTGGAAACCAAAATGCCGGACACCTGTTCTGATAACCGGCGGCAGCTTTTGAAATTCAGATTCATAAAACCCTTTGACGTTGACGTAACAGCAAATTTGAGGAAAATAATCCGCTGGTCGGATAAGAGAAACTTCAACAAGCAACTCTGGCGGGGAAAACAAGAGAAATTTTAAGCAAACAACTCTGTTCGGGGACCAAAAGGAACTTAACCAATTAACTCTGTGGGGAAAATAGTAAGATGAATCGTATCATCACACGTCTCACGGCAAGACCTCGAATACCTGGTGATAGATCTGAGCTAGAACTCCATACTCCTGCTGAGCAAATACACCTGAAAGCACAAAGGTTAACCAACCTGATTTATGTTTCAAAAAATGTGTATGTTTGAAAATGGCATAATGCTCCGTACGGCACGGAAATGCTACGCGTTTGAGTAGATGCAAATATGACGATATATGCAAATGCAAATGCAGGCTCAAGCTGCCGGGGCCATTCTGATAATGATGTCTTAACGACATGAACGTTGAGGATAAATCTAACTCCGCTGGGGAGAACAAAGTATCACAAAATACTCTAGCGAAATAAACGCCAGAAATACCACCAACTCTGTCAGGGAGAGATTAAACATCAATTTCCGCTGGGAGGAAAAGACAAACACCCTGCTGGTGAACAAACTTAGCTGGGGAAAGAAGCGACACTTCTAGGAAAAGCACCCTGTCTAGGCACAGTTTACACATTCAGAGCCTCGGACTCTGCTGAGGATCAACATCCTGTCAATGGCATGACGACCTGTGGGAAGTAAGAAAACCATCCTTCACGGATATAAACCTTTCGAACCAACAACTCAGTTAGCTATTGCGGGAATCTCCCATGCTGGAGATTAAACGTGCACATCTTCGATTCGCTGAGGAGCGCCACCTCTGCAGGGGACGTTGATTTTGACTTGCCGGGATTAATCCTATGGACGGCTTTCCATGAGGACACTCTCCTGGGGAAAATAATTCCCTCCTTCGGGAAGGGATAAACGTCATTCCAAACCTCGGGGGGATAAGCTGCGACTAGCTGAGGAATGACATCCACTGGAATCAGGTCTTACGTCAAGCGACCTTGGTTGGGGAATACAATTCCTGACCATTTGCTCCAAAGGTAAGAACCCTGCAAAACACAAACGAAGCAAAACAGGCCTATACAACAGAATCTATCCGGGTTATCATCCATGACATTACTACAGTCAATTTGAAGTTTTAGCAATTATTGGCGAGGGCCATCAAGATTATGTAAGTGCAAGTTTATCAAAAACATTGGCGTCTTTCACAAAAAAAACAGTAAAGAACAAGCATCAAGTACTGAATAACATGTTTTATTGATAATGGGCCTCTGAATAGGTAAAGTTTTGTACACTGGATGCAACTCCTGAAAAGAGGAAGTTACGCACACACATACATACATATATGCACAAGAAGCATAAATAAAATACAAAACAATATTTGTATACATGTCGGCAACGTGGCACAGACAAACACCATGAGCTGATCCTCCTATGACTCGCCTGACTCTGCGCTTTCCCGGCACTCGATCTTCGGAAGAGATTGTTTTTTGAATAGACGGCCCCCAGGTACTCCCAAACCACTAAGCAATGCCATATCAAATCCGGACCGCAGTCATTTGCTTTTTCAATCCCTAACTTTTGCGTGAACCGCCCTTTGCGGGTTTTCAATTCACCGGGATACCCTTTTTTGCCGAAGTCGCCCTTTTTAGGTTTTCGACTTCGCGGGTGTACATCTTTTCAATTTTATCCCTAACTTTTTCCCGAACCTTTTATTCAGTTTTTATGGTTCGCCGGGATGCCCCCTTTTTGCCTGGACTCTCTTTTTACTGTCCAGCGGGTCACTTTCAAGCAAAGTATTTTTTAACTGCGTCCGAATTCACAGAAGACGTAAAGTCTTCACCATCCATGGTGGATAGTAACAAGGCTCCTCCAGAGAAGACTTTTCTGACAACGTAGGAACCTTCGTAATTAGGGGTCCACTTGCCCCTGTGATCTGTTTATGGTGGGAGAATCTTTCTCAAAACAAGATCGCCCGTCTGAAAGCTTCGAGGGCATACCTTCTTGTCGTAAGCTTTCTTCATCCGAATCTAATATAGCTGACCGTAGGCTAAAGAAGCCAGTCTCTTCTCATCCATTAAACTGAGTTGATTCAGTCTATCTTTAACCCATTCTGCCTTATCAAGTTGAACATCACGCAAAACCCTCAGAGAAGGAATCTCGACCTCCAATGGTAACACTACCTCCATCCCGTATACCAATGAAAAAGGGGTTGCCCCGGTTGATGTGCATATCGTCGTACGATAACCGTGCAAAGCGAAAGGTAGCATCTCGTGCCAATCCTTATACGTCACAACCATCTTCTGAACAATCTTCTTTATGTTCTTATTGGCCGCTTCGACAGCGCCATTCATCTTGGGCCGGTAAGGAGAAGAGTTGTGATGCTCAATCTTAAAATTTCAACACAACTCTTTCATCATTTTGTTAGTCAAATTTGAACCGTTGTCGGTGATAATCCGCTCAGGGATTCCATATCTGCGGATAATATCTCGTTTGATAAATCTGGCTACCACTTGTTTGGTGACATTGGCATATGATGCTGCTTCCACCCATTTGGTGAAGTAATCGATTGCCACCAAAATGAATCGGTGTCCGTTTGATGCCGTAGGCTCAATCTTCCCAATCATGTCAATTCCCCACATCGAGAATGGCCACGATGATGACATCACATTCAGAGGACTTGGCGGCACATGGATTTTGTCTGCATAAACCTGGCATTTATGACACCTTTTTGCAAACTTGAAACAGTCTGTTTCCATAGTTAGCCAATAATAACCTGCCCGCAGCAGTTTTCTTGTCATAGCATGCCCGCCAGCGTGTGTACAAAATGTACCCTCATGTATCTCTTCCATGAGCAACTTCGCCTCTTTCTCATCTACACAGCGTAGCAACACCATGTCGTGGTTTCTCTTGTACAGGACCCCGCCCGGGTTCAGATAGAAATTGCCAGCCAATCTCTTGAGAGTCTTCTGATCTCGACTGGCTGCCCCAGCCGGATACTCCTTGTTCTTCAGGAAATTCTGGATGTCAAAGTACCAGGGTTTACCATCGGGAGCCTCGTCAATGGCAAATATGTATGCAGGCCTATCGAGCCGAGAGATAACAATCCGGGGAGCCTCGTTCCAGAAGTTAACTTTGTACATTGAAGACAATGTCGCCAGGGCGTCAGCCATTTGATTTTCTGCTCGTGGCACGTGATGCAATTCCACCTTGTCAAAGAAAGGCAACAATCTCCTTGCATAGTTCATGTAGGGTATCAAATTGGGCTGACGTGTCTCCCATTCTCCTTTAATCTGATTCACCACTAGAGCTGAGTCTCCGTATACATCCAGATGCTTGATTCTCAAATCAATGGCTTCTTCCAGACCTATGATGCAAGCCTCAAATTCAGCCTCATTATTGGTAACAGGAAAGGTCAATCGGGCAGTAAAGGGGATGTGCGACCCCTGAGGAGTGGTGATAATTGCACCTATTCCGCTACCATAGGAATTCACAGCTCCGTCAAATATCAACTGCCATTTGGAACCCAACTCTGGTCCTTTGTCTGGCAACGGTTCTTCACAATCTTTCATTTTCAGGTACATGATATCCTCGTCAGGAAAATCAAACCTCATCGATTGGTAGTCCTCAACCGGCTGATCCGCAAGGTACTCTAACAGAACGCTACCTTTAATAGCCTTTTGCGAGACATATTAGATATCACATTCTGTTAACACCATCTGCCACCGAGCAATTCTTCCGGAGAGTGCTTGCTTCTCAAACACATATTTGATTGGATCCATCTTTGAAATAAGCAGGGTTGTATGATTCATCATGTATTGCCTCAAACGTTTGGCGGCCCAGGCTAGCGCGCAACACGTCTTCTCGAGCATTGAGTATCTGGTCTCACAGTCGGTAAATTTCTTACTCAAATAGTAGATCTCATGCTCTTTGTGTCCAGTCTCGTCGTGTTGACCGAGAATACAACCCATACTTTCCTCAAGAACCGTCAAATACATAATCAAAAGTCTCCCGGCCACTGGGGGTATCAAAACAGGAGGTTCCTGCAAGTATTCTTTTATCTTGTCGAACGCCTTTTGACAATTTTCATTCCAGGTCAACACCTGATCCTTTTTCAACAACTTGAATAACGGCTCGCATGTCGCAGTTAGGTGAGATATGAACCGATCAATGTAGTTCAACCTCCCTAAAAACCCACGCACTTCTTTTTCTGTTTTAGGCGTCGGCATTTCTTATATAGCTTTTATCTTTGCAGGATCAACCTCTATTCCTTTTTCGCTCACAATAAACCCCAGCAGTTTACCCGATCTCACCCCAAAGGTGCACTTGTTAGGGTTCAGTCTCAACCTGAACTTCCTAAGTCTTTTGAACAGTTTCAGCAGATTAACCAAATGTTCTTCCTCCGTCTGGGATTTGGCAATCATATCATCAACATAAACCTCGATCTCTTTGTGCATCACGTCATGAAAGAGAGTCGTCATAGCACGTTGATATGTTGCACCAGCATTCTTCAGTCCGAAGGGCATCACTTTGTAGCAAAATGTTCCCCAGGGAGTAATGAAGATAGTCTTCTCCATGTCTTCGGCGCCATTTTGATCTGATTATAGCCCGAGAAACCATCCATGAAGGAAAACACGGAGAATTGAGCAGTGTTATCAACCAGCACATCAATGTGAGGAATTGGAAAGTCGTCTTTCGGGCTCGCCCTATTCAAATCACGGTAGTCTACACACATTCGTACTTTACCGTCTTTCTTCGGCACTGGCACAATATTGGCGACCCATGACGGATAAGTTGTAACAGCTAGGAAACCAGCATCCCACTGTGTTTGAACCTCCTCCTTGATTTTCACAGCCATGTGTTGCACCCTAAAATTTGCTCAACCTTATTCACTTGGTTTATGTTTCATTATCATTAGCATTTGCATATAGAGTCATGTACATAGACTAACCATCTGCATAGCATAAGCATAGCAAGTCATTCAACAGGGGACCAATCATTATTCTCATCTCTAGAAGCCTATCAAGAGGTTGTTATCCCAATTCAATCTCATTCAAGTCATCAGGAAAGAATTTGAAAGCAAAGAGTTCAGCAGATCAAGCCTTGAATCCATCTCCTAGCTGAGGGTATCTGAGGATCAACTAGAGGGTTGTGAGCTGTGAGTTGAAGGCATGGAGAGTATCTAGACATTATGAGAGACTTAGAAAGTCATTTGGAGAAGGAGACAAGTCATTGATGAGAGCACAAGAGCTACAGTTGAAGACAGTCAACTAGGGTTTCATCGGGGTCAACCCTAGGTCAACCCTAGGTCAATTGACTGATTTAAAGGGCATTCAAGTCTATTGGAGAGATGTGGGGTTCATCATTGGACATATAAAGAAGGATATGGAGATATGACAAGAAGAATTCAAGAGAAATCAAGGAGAAGAGGAGTTTCTAAATTAGGGTTTCTGTGTAAAATCCCCTAGTTTAGGTCAAATTTCCAAGCAAGATAAGTCAAAATGCTAGCTTCAAATGGCTTCTTGGCCAACATGAAACTTGTAGAGGATCTCAAGACCTTTAATTTGAGTGGTGGAAGACCTCAAGGAGATTTATAGAACTCAAGTTATGGTCCTTGCAAGTTACAGGTCATCTGAGGTGTCTGAATTTTTGTCTGTGAAAGTGACTTGACTTCCAAGCTAGTTTTACCCCTCAAGGAAATTTCAAATGAATTCTTGGTCAACATAAGAATTGTTCCTCATTGTCTTAGCTTTCTAAAATGGTATGGCATTCCTTCATATGATGTGTGGAACTCAACTTATGGTCTTGGCAAGCAAAGGGTATTTTGGGCATTTGTGAATTACAGGTCATTTTAACCTATGTCCAAAACTCATACAAGGAGGCCTCAAATGGAAAAACTTACAACATCAAACTTGCTCCAAATGGGATTTTAAGTCTAGAAAGAAGGTCACAAATTATTGGAGAAGCTCATAACATGAAGTTGCATAATTGGTCAAAATATGAACTAAAATGGCTTATAAAGTGAATAAATTCAAGATGGAAAATGGTTTGGGAGATTTACAAGGCCAAATGGAGACTTCCAATATATGATTTTGAATGGAAAAGCAATTCTAAGAACAATGGTTCAAACACTTTTTTGAGTTTAGAAGGGAAAAAGAAAGTTATCTTTGGTTACTTGTAATTGAAGAAACATAACCAAAATGGATCAAAGTTGGAAAGCAAGGGAATGTGCAAGATGGATCTATAATGTTCATATGAGGTCTATATAAGCATGAAATGAGAATTTAGCAAGGGTTGGCTTCATTTTCACCAAGAATTTCACAAACTTTCTCATTCTTTCTCTTTGAAGTTTCACTCCAATTCCTCATTTTCTTCACAAAATCATCATCAAAATCAATTCAATCTTATTCAATCTTCATCCTAGATCAGAATTGAAGCAAAGGTTTGGTGATTAGGATCCATTTTCGTGCACTATCTTCAAGAACATCAAAACTGCAAATTCCATTGGACAGTATAATTCAAGCCAAGTCTCATCCAAATCTTGCAAACAGAATCAAGTACATCAAGGATTGATCAAGATCCAAAGCCTAGAAGCTTCAGATCCACGAGTTCCATAGCTGTTTTTCAAGATTTCACATCAGGTGAGTTTTCATTCACACAGCTTGATTCAGTTAGTTAGGCATAGTTTTGTTAGTCTAGACATAATGTAGGAGGTTAGGAGAACAGTTAGGATGAATTTGGAATGATTTGGTGGCAATTGTTAGCAGGTGCAATAAACTGTTAGGAGGTAGAACTTGTAGTAGAATGCATTAGAATGTTAGCTTGATGGATCAGATTAATCACCATTATGCATAGATTAGTTTAGTCTAAGTTTGAGGGAGAATTGTGATGGTGCATCTCAGTGTATATCCATGGTGGCCAGAACTTGCATCGATTGGGTTGAATGAATTGTTGAGTTTCAAATTGATCTAAGACCATAGGATTGTAGAGGGAAGAATTCTGAACATTTTTCATGTTCACATCGTGTGGATTGGTTGCCTGTAGAGTGAGAACAGAGTGGTGTAAGTTTGCTCGTGCATGAGGGTTAATGGCAGAAACCCTAATTTCAGTTGATCCAAGGAAAGAGACGAAATCGTGGCCGTTTATTGGGCGTTGGACTTTTGACTTGGAGAATGATCGTGTGGCTCATATTCAATTCAGGAATTGGAGGGAAGTGAGTTGGCCAAAACGCACCGTTTCATTAATTGAAACGGGCGGGCCTCAGGTTATGATGCTAATCCCACCCCCCAATTATAGGCCCAATGCAATCTGAACGTGATTTCCCTTCTATTTTCACCCCCAGCGTGTATGGTATTCTGAGCTGGTTTTCTGGGCCTTAATCAAACGCTACCCACACCCCCTATTGTTGGCCCATCCTGGATTTATAACTGCGCGTGGTTTCTATTCTAACCCCCCTCCCTCATTTTATTTCAATTCAATTTTTTAATTCCATTTTAATTTTCACCAACTTGGAAAATTCATAATAAATGCATAAAAAATTCATTTTAATTCATTCTTTTTACATCATTTCCATTAGAATGTGTAGAAAATTTTCATCAAATAAAATTGCATTTTTATTTTTATTTCATATTTTTTTTTCATATTTTCTAAATAAATGTCATATTAAATAGTTCATTTCATGCATCATTTTAATAATTTTTGTTCTATTACATGCTTTAATATTTTTTGGTCATTCTTTTTATATTGTTTAGATGAGATATTCAACTTGTAGAAATATTTTAGTTCCCATTTTTAGGAATTAATTTTAGGTGATTAATGTAGGCTTGAACAACATGTACAAAACTAGGGTTTTAGGTGACAACTTAAGAAGTTTGATTTCATTTCCCTTAGGACTTAGGATTTAATTAGATTAGTTATGGGACTATAGGGGCTATGGTTAGTTATTAGATCCCTTAGAGAAAAGCTAGGATTCCCCTACTGCTATTAATACTGTCTGTGTATATCTGATTGACTGTGTGGTGTGCCCTCTGGGGATTATTGCTTGCTTGCTTGGGTATTGGGTTTGTCTGGGGTCTTGGAGAGCTGAAGATTTGAGGAGATGAAGACCATTGGAGATCCAGAGACTGAAGATCAACTGCCAGAGTTGAGGAGGAGGTTCTTGCTAGCAGATGCTGAGGAGACTAGGGTTTAGGAGCTAGGCAGAGCTCTAGGTTAGAAAGTTTGTTTCTCAAACATGGATTGCCTTGTCTGCATCCATTCTTCTCTGTGATTCAGAGTCTCTCTAAGACACTCACCCCCTTCCTTTGGAAGGCTTGGTGATAGGGTCTAAGAGATAGAACTCTTGAGAGAAAATGTCTCTTGTGTTAGAAGCAGTCTGTTCACCACCCTTGGTAGTCAACTGATTGCTTAACACCCAATTCACTCTTGTGACTAATCCCTCATCCTGGAGGTTTAAGCTTGAAGAAAAGCCATTGCAGATAGAAGACTGATGATCAAAGCCCTTGCCTGAAGGCCATGAAGATGGAGATTGATGCTTGTTGAAGCCTGTAGCTGATTGGAGATTACTTGAAGCCAGATGTTGATTCAGAGCTGGTGATGCTGTTTCTTTTGCTGTTGTATTTTATTGCTGATGTATTGATTGGTTTTCTGGACTGTATTGTTTGCTGTTTACCCTGTTGGGTTGAAAGTGAAGTCTGTTCACTTTTGCCTATTGTTTTCTAGGTTCGAGGTTGAGTGGGACTCCCTTGCCTCGCTTGTACTGTTGCATCCATGCATTTTACCGCTGTATATATCTGTTATTGTTTCTGTTGCTGCCTATCCCGTAGGATCTCTGTTTCTCTCTGTGCAAGAGAGGAGCATGATAGACACTAGGTCTTCACCCATGCATGATAACATTAGGTTAGTTTGTTTCCCTTCGCAACCATAGGTTAGAGTTCTGTCTCTTCTTCCTCAAAACAAACAGAAAAACACATAAAGATTTCAAACACAATAAAAGACACTTCTTCCGTAAAAGAATGTGAACTCATCAAAGCGTCATTCTTGTCTGCTGGGACTGTTAATCAGAAAAACCTTTTTCAGAAGGAATAAAATCAATCAAGACAAGCTTGTGTCGTACGTGGCCCGAACTACGTTTGCTCTGATCTTTCATGCTGTATGAAAGTACGTAGGCATAGGATGCGATATCCTAGCGAGCAACCTTCCCCTCCTTTCCCGTAGGTAGGCGAACTACGTTGACTCTGATTTCTCGTTCCAGACGGGAATACGTAGGCATAAAGTGCGATACTTTGCCGAGTCATTTTTATTTTCATTTTATTTTCTTTTTCACCCTTGACCTATAGTTTAGATAGAATAACAATCCATACCCGAAAACAAGCGTGGATCCCGTCGAGTACGACGGACGTGAGGGGTGCTAATACCTTCCCCTTGCGTAACCGACTCCCGAACCCAGGTTTTGGTTGCGATGACCATACCTTTCCCGTCTTTGCGAGGTTTACTCTGAGCGTTCCCTTTCCCTTCCGTGGGATAAATAACGCACGGTGGCGACTCTTCTGTTCAGCCGGCGCCGATTTTCGCAGTAGCGACAGCTGGCGACTCTGCTGGGGACCCAACGTCCCCTGGCTGCTAAGGACTGCGATGGTTCTTATGCATTTGGGATCCAACGTCCCTCTGAGAGAGTCAATCCTAACGCTTGTTTTCCCGTCGAGGATTTTGTATGGAGTTATTTTATATTTCTAACCTTGTATTTTCAGCTTTGTATATTGATTATTATTGCTGTATTTGGGGTGTGACGGGTGTTCTGATATTGAGAGATAAGCCGGACCTGGGCTTGAGTGCACCTAGAATTAGAGTAGAAATTAGTGGGCGCCCGCTTGCTTTGCTTGCTTTGGTGTCCCATGAAATCTACACTCAGACGAGGTTCCTCTGGTTGGCCTCCTGCCCCTTCCTTTGGTTGGCGTGGGTTGCTGGTTAGTTGGATTGTCGACTCTGGGGACCGATCATTTGGAAGTTGGCTAAGTGAGGCCTCTTCAGGAATTGATGATGCCACTCCTTCTGGGAATCGTATCATCAACCCTGAAAGTCTGTGACGCCGACGACCGCATAGGATGCCGTACCTTGTGCCAGTTATAGGGCCACCCACCTGTGAGGGGATTCAGGGTTATGCAGGTAACTAGACCTTCAGATACCGGTTATTTCTTGATCAGAGATCCTGGTTATTTATGGAGAGTTATGAGGTCTGTCAGAGACCATTTGGAGATGTGTTCTGAGGTCTGTCAGAGACCAATTAGAGATGAGTTCTGAGGTCTGTCAGAGACCAGTTGGAGGGTTCTGAGGTCTGTCAGAGACCAATTGGAGATGTGATTTGAGGTCTATCAGAGACCAGTGGGAGTTATGGTTTGAGGTCTGTCAGAGACCAGTATGGGAGCTCTGTGTTAGGTCTATCTGAGACCAGGGTTTGATGACTTCTGGATGGTCTATCTGAGACCTTTCTTGATTGGGTTTAGGCTATTCAGCTGCAGCTTTGGTCCCTGTTGAATGTTACTTGCATTGCATCCCTGCATATCCATTATCATTTGCATTTCACTAACGTGTGTCTGTGCTGCAGGTGCATTTGCATTTCCCTAGTTCTAGTGCCCAGACTTCTGAGTGTTTGATCATGACTAGCTTAAGGAGAACGGTTGCTTACAAATTGCCTACGCCTGATATTGTTCCTCTACTTGGGTTGATCTCTCTTGCTGATGAGGGTGTTCGTAGGAGTTTCCGGATGAGCTATGGTAGACTATTGAGATTGGTGTGCAAATCTACAGAGGTAGAGTTGGAGGGGCTGTATGCTTTGATGCAATTCTATGACCCTGCTTTGAGGTGTTTCACGTTCTCCGAATTTATTATGGGACCAACCCTGGAGGAATACGCTGAGTATGTTGAGCTGCCCGTGCAGAACCAGGTTCCATTCATTCATTATGACGCCAAGCCCAAGCCGGAAGACTTGGCAAAAGCCTTGCATGTTGATGCTTCTGAACTTGTGACTACTGTTTCCCGTGGAGTTCCAGGCTTCTCATTTCATTTCTTAGTTGGTAAAGCCCAAGAGTACGCCAAGAGCGGGTGCTGGGTTGCTTTCAATGCTGTGTTGGCCTTGTGCATTTATGGCATAGTACTGTTCCCCAACATACCGGATTTTGTGGACTTTGATGCTTTCTACTTGTTCGCCGCTGGTAATCCTGTACCTACTTTACTCGGAGATCTCTACCACTCACTGCATTATAAGAATGAGAAGGGAAGAGGGAAGAATGTTCATCTGTGTGTACCCTTGTTGAGTAGGTGGTTTGAGAGTCACCTTCCTAAGAGAAGATCTATTGCAGAGACTACAGTCCCAGCTGGTTGGCCAGAGCGCCTGATGAGGCTATCGTCGGAAGATATGGAGTGGTTTGATCGAGACCTGTTGGGATCTGAGCTCATCTTCAGTTGTTCTGGGTACCCTAATGTGCCGTTGATAGGAAGAAAATGGTGTATCAATTACAACCCTTCTCTATTCATTCGCCAGTTCGGATATGCGCTGAAGAACCCACCAAAGGAGGAAGAAGTACAGGAATCTCTGTACTTCACCGGAGACGTGAAGAGGGAGTTATTAGCCAAGTTGCAGCATGCCTGGACGCGTATTAACCGCAAAGGGAAGCCGTTGTTAGGTAAGAACGATTGCCAGGCCTATGCACCTTATAGAGTTTGGATTCAGGAGAGGGCTAGTCAGTTGAGGATGCCGTTTCCAGATGCACCAATTCTTGTTCCCGTTCCGGTAGCGGAGCCAACTACTGTTTCTAGAGAAGCCTACGAGCAAGTTGTGAAGGAAAAAGAAGCCTTGATGAAGATTAACGAAGGGTTAGAGCAAGAGTTAGCCCAGGCACGCAGCGAGAAGAACAAGGCCGTATATGCTTTCCAACAACAGATCGAGCTGGTAAACAGGTTAGGAGCTGAGTTGACCGAGGAAAAGAAAAAGCGTGAACGTCTGGGGCAAGAGTTCAGAAGCTCCCATGACATGCTGGAAGCCAAAAAGAAGGCGCTCGACGCAGCACACCGAGAGATATCTTCTTGTAATAAGACTTGGAATGCTACACTCACCAACAACAAGAAGAGGGAAGATAAGCTGAAGCAGCAAATTTCCGACCTCGAGGAGAAGTTGAAGTCTAGCATCAAGAAGTGTGAGGAAGAAGTGATGACCCGGTATAGTGTCCAGCATGCACTGAACAAGGCAATCAAATCCAGAGATGAAGCAGTGTCTCAGAAGCGAAAGTTAGAAGATTGCTTCGGAGAAGCGACATGGGAAGAAACTGCTGAAGACGTACGCCGTGTTCTTAAGAGGAGAAACCAGCTTGTTGAAGGGCTGCTTGATCGACCAAGCCATCCGGAGACCAAGAAGTTGATAGACGAGTACCAGACTTTTGGGAGGATTTGATCATTTCATGTAGTCATTTGTATGCTTTATTTGCATAGTGCTGACCATCACCAGGATTGTTGGTTGAGGTCATGCCTTCTTTGTACTCTCGGTGATATTGTACCCTGGGATTATTGATTCTCTCTGCAATATATGAGGCTTTCTATGATTCAGCTCCGATATTCCTATTGTCAGCACTGTCACTGCACCGGCACCTTCGCACTAGAACTGGGGGAATGAACTTCCCTAATGCACAGACACATTGCATTGCATTCACATTCATGTTGCATAACAGGTAATCTTTGAATGGTGTCTTATTTCCTGCTCTGCACCAGGTACTTAACAGGATTCCAGATCAACATCCGCACCGCTATTCTACACGCTCCAACTGTCGGAAAGTCATGGACCAAATTCAGAACGAGATGCAGGATGTGCGCGAGAAGCTCGCCCTCTTCATGCAAACCATGGAAGCTATAGCAAAAGGGCAAGAGAATTTGCAGGCCATGGTCCAGCCTCTGTTGGCTCGCAATGCTGGTCATGGTAATGACGATCATCAGTCTGTCCGGGTTGATACTGCTCATGGAGACGGCACTCCCACGCCAGTGGCTCCGCCCGTTGTCAATATACCTGCCGCTAATGTCAACAACGCTACCGCTGCTGTGAATGGTAACGTTGGAGTGGGGAATGAGACTGCTGTCCATAATGTTGGGCTGGGTGATGTCAATTTGGGAGATAATCTAGGAGGCAATGGCTTTGTCAATACCGGTTTCGGATTCAACGATCAGGGATTTGACAACACTGGCAAGTATGGCTTTAATGCTCAAGGCTTTGGGCAAGATGGGTATGGAATGGTCAATCAGGGTTACGGAGGCTTTGGAAACGGAAATGGTACTGGATTTATGGCTTGTGGTCCTGCTGGAGGTGTTCAAGGGTACGGCAACAGAGGCCGAGGTCCGGGAATGAATCAGATCAGAGCTGGACGTAATAATGCGTACAATGGATACGGGACTGGAAACGGTATGTGGCAAGAGGATCAGCAGGAAGACGCCTTCTCCGGAGGAGGTTTTGAAGGGCCGATGGATGATTCTCAAAAGATAAGGATGCTGGAAGAGCAGATGAAGGGAGTCCTAAATCAGAGTGCTGTGGGTCTGGACATGGCAACTATGGGCTTGGTACCTGGCTTGAGGGTGCCAATTAAATTCAAAGCTCCTGCGTTCGATAAGTATAAAGGAGACACATGTCCGAAAGTGCATGTACGAGCTTATTACAGAAAGATGTCTGCATACTCCACTGATGAAAGAATGCTAATGCATTTCTTTCAGGATAGTCTATCGGGTCCTTCCCTAGAGTGGTACATGGGGTTGGAGCCAACTGATATCAAGACATGGAAGCAATTAGCAGAGGCATTTGTAGCCCATTACAAGTATAACAGCGACCTGGCACCCAATCGGGTCCAGTTGGCCGGGCTTTCGCAGAAGAAGGGGGAGAGTTTTAAAGAGTACGCGCAAAGGTGGCGCGATATGGCTGCCAGGGTCCGTCCTCCTGTGGAAGATAAAGAAATGAATGATATGTTTGTCGGCACATTCACAGGGCTGTTTCATGATATGCTGTTTCATACGTCCCTAGCCAGTTTTTCAGACCTGATCTTGATGGGGGAAAAGATTGAGCGTAATATTAAGCAAGGAAAGTTCCAAGTCGATGAATCAACTGCATCTGGCAGTAATAGAAAAGCTTATGGTGGGCGCCGTCAGGGCGAAGCTAGCGCAGTATTTGGAGGCCGAGGCCGAGGCCGAGGCAGGGGAAGAAGTCAATATCGTCAGCCGCAGCAGGTGTCGAGTGTTACTATTCCTTATCAGCAACAACCAATCCAGCAACAACAACCAATCCAGCAACAACAACCGGTTCAGCAGCAACCAATGCCACAGCAGCAGCAGCCCCAGCAGGGGGCACAGCAAGCTCAGCGAAGATTCCAGGGTAATAAACCGAGAAGAGTGTTTGAGAAACCTCCCTCTACCTATGCTGATTTATTGCAGACATTGTTGGGATTGAATCTGGTAGAGAAAAGAACCCTGGCACCGATAACGGGAACTCCCCCGTTCGGCTATGATGCGAATAGGCACTGTGAGTTTCATTCTGGGGCCCCGGGCCATGATATCGAAGGTTGCCACGCTTTTAAGCACGTTGTGCAGGATCTCTTAGACAACAAGACTATCAATTTCGGCACGGCAGGTCCGAATATAGTTCAGAAACCCATGCCTAATCATGGGGCGAACGCCATTCTGACCGAGGAAGGGTTGAATCTGATTATGAATGTGGAGGATTTGAAGACGCCGCTGAGCGAGATAAAGAGCCGACTGTTGCAAGGAGGTGTTTACCCAGGATGTAATGAGTATTGCTTAGACTGTTGGACCCTGGCTGGAGGGTGTGAGGATTTGAAGAAAGGCATTCAGGCCTTAATTGATGATGGTATATTGCAGTTTGATAGAACGGCAACTGACGAGCCTGCAGGGGCAGTAGTGGATAATCAGAGTGATGTGGCCACAGTGACGATTCCTCGGAAGACGATCACTATTGCAGCACCAGCCCAGCGCCCACCGATCACCATAACTAAAGCCGGGCCAATCCCGTATGAGAACACGAAAGCAGTCCCATGGTCATATGGGCTGGAGGTGTATTGTGATGGGATTAAGATTGATGTTCACAAGCAGTCAGCGGAGATTGTGGATAATGTTGTTGGCTCAGGAGGCATGACGAGGAGCGGCAGGATCTTTATATCTCCTGAAGTGGAAGCCGAGAGACTAGCGAAAGGAAAAGGGAAAGCGGTTGAGAATGTTCCGGTACAAGCAAATGAAAAAGAAGCAGCATCAAAGGATGTAGAAGAATTCATGCGCTTGATTCGGAAAAGTGATTATAAGATTGTGGAGCATCTGCAGCAGACACCGTCCAAAATATCTATCTTGTCATTGCTGTTGTGTTCGGAAGCTCACCGAAACGCTTTGCTGAAAGTCCTAGACACTTCTTTTGTACCCCAGGATGTCTCCGTAAATCAGTTAGAAGGAGTATTGGCACACGTGAATGCAGGCCACAGTCTGGGCTTTACTGATTTTGACTTGACTCCGAAAGGGAGAGATCATAATATGGCATTACACGTGTCTGTGGAGTGTAGGGGATCAACAATGTCGCACGTATTGGTTGACACCGGATCATCTTTGAATGTGCTACCTAAGAAGGCTATGATGAAGCTGGATGTTCGAGGGATTTTGTGTACTCCCAGTGATTTGGTAGTCAGAGCGTTTGACGGC
Organism: Lathyrus sativus; assembly: GCA_963859935.3. Classification (NCBI taxonomy): domain Eukaryota; kingdom Viridiplantae; phylum Streptophyta; class Magnoliopsida; order Fabales; family Fabaceae; genus Lathyrus; species Lathyrus sativus. Next base: position 237,504,306 of record OZ012739.1, on the reverse strand, counting down.
ACGCGTAGAACAGTCTTCGGATCGATTACTTTGCCTCTGCAAGTGGGGCCGGAAGTGTTTGCAACGGAGTTTTATATCATGGATATACAGCCTGCGTACAGCTGCTTGCTGGGAAGACCCTGGATTCATGGGGCAGGGGCAGTCACGTCTACCCTGCATCAGAAGTTAAAGTATATGGTCGGAGACAGCGTAGTCACCGTGTGCGGAGAAGAAGACATCCTGGTCAGCCATCTATCATCGTTTAAATATGTGGAAGTCGACGGAGAGATCCACGAGACACCATGCCAGGCATTCGAAGGTTTGCGCATCAAGGACAAGGGTCCCGGGCCGAGCAAGGTGCCAGAGATAGCTGTCTCATCGTATAAAGAAGCTCAAGCGCTAGTGGAAGCAGGAGAAGCCAAGGGCTGGGGCAAAGTGCTGGACATTCCTGTGAAAATGGACCGGTTCGGACTGGGGTACCGACCGTCGTCATCAACTCCTTCCGTGGGGGCCCCTCATTTCAGAAAGTCAATCACCATCTCTGCCAGTGGAGTATGTCATGAAGCTGTCAATGCTGCTGCTTCAGAGTCTGATGAAGGGGACAGCGACTGTGATATGGATGCCTGGATTCAGCCAAGCACGCCAGGACAAGGACTGTGCAACTGGTCTATTCAGGAGCTTGTTCCTGTGACTTTTAAACAGTAATGCTTTGCTTTATTAATTGTTGAATAATCTGATGTCTTGCCCGGGGCATCAGGATTTGCTTAGGTCTGTGTTGTTATAAACATTGCGTGTCAATCATTAAATAAATGGCGTTTTTTCATGTGCAAATACTGTAATCCCTGTCTTTCCTGTTTTGTATTTTTCAATAAAATGGCAATGTGGTTATTCGCTTTATACGCATTTTGAAGCACTTAACCATTCCTTTTGCAGGATAACATTTTCAGATGACATCCTTGAGCCACCTATGACTCGTCCCGACTTCAAGCACCCGGTATTCCAGACCGAAGAAGAGGTTGTCGAAGATAGCGACGTTCCTGAAGAACTGTCTTGGTTAGTGAAGCAAGAGGAAAGAGCCATTCTGCCTCACGACGAGGTCATCGAAATTATCAATTTGGGGTCGGAAGGGGTTGAGAAGAATATTCGTATCGGAGCCGCACTGCAGGGTGATATCAAGCGAAGACTGGTTGAAATGCTTCGAGAGTATAATGATGTATTCGCTTGGTCATACGAGGATATGCCAGGGCTCGATACTGATATGGTTGTGCATCGCCTGCCACTGAAAGAAGATTGCCCGCCAGTCAAGCAAAAACTTCGCAGAACTCGACCAGATATGGCAATGAAGATCAAAGAGGAGGTGCAGAAACAGTGGGACGCTGGTTTCCTGGCTGTGACGAAGTATCCTTCATGGGTTGCCAACATCGTACCAGTGCCAAAGAAAGATGGCAAGGTTCGAATGTGCGTGGATTATAGAGATTTGAATAAAGCAAGCCCAAAAGACTATTTTCCACTTCCTCACATTGACGTGTTAGTTGATAATACCGCTCAATACTCTGTATTCTCCTTCATGGATGGCTTTTCAGGCTATAATCAAATTAAAATGGCGCCAGAGGATATGGAGAAGACTACTTTCATAACGCCGTGGGGAACATTTTGCTACAAAGTGATGCCCTTTGGTTTGAAAAATGCTGGGGCAACATATCAGCGTGCGATGACGACTCTCTTTCATGACATGATGCATAAAGAGATCGAAGTTTATGTTGACGATATGATTGCCAAATCCCAGACGGAGGAAGAGCATCTGGTGAATCTGTTGAAGTTGTTTAAAAGACTTAGGAAGTTCAGGCTGAGGCTGAACCCTAACAAATGCACCTTCGGGGTGAGATCGGGTAAACTGCTGGGGTTTATCGTAAGCGAAAGAGGAATAGAGGTCGATCCTGCTAAAATAAAAGCGATTCAAGAAATGTCGACGCCTAAAACAGAGAAAGAGGTGCGCGGGTTTTTAGGGAGATTGAACTACATTGCCCGGTTCATATCTCACCTAACGGCCACGTGTGAACCATTATTCAAGCTCTTGAAGAAAGATCAAGCTGTAACGTGGAACGAAAATTGTCAAAAGGCGTTCGACAAAATAAAGAAGTATCTGCAGGAGCCTCCTATTTTGATACCCCCGGTGGCAGGGAGACCCTTGATAATGTATTTGACGGTTCTTGAGGGAAGCATGGGTTGTGTTCTCGGTCAACACGACGAGACAGGGAGAAAAGAGCATGCGATCTATTACCTGAGTAAGAAATTTACAGATTGTGAATCTCGATACTCAATGCTGGAGAAAACTTGTTGCGCGCTAGCCTGGGCCGCCAAGCGTTTGAGGCAGTACATGCTGAATCATACAACCATGCTCATCTCGAAGATGGATCCTATCAAATATATATTCGAAAAGCAGGCGTTGTCAGGTAGAATTGCCCGTTGGCAGATGGTCTTGACTGAATATGATATTCAATATGTCTCGCAAAAGGCTATAAAGGGGAGTGTGCTGTCTGAGTATCTGGCGGAGCAGCCTATTGAAGAGTACCAATCGATGAGATTTGATTTTCCTGACGAGGATATCATGTACTTAAAGATGAAGGATTGCGAAGAGCCGTTGCCAGACGAAGGACCAGAGCCGGGGTCCCAATGGAAGATGATATTTGACGGAGCTGTGAATGCTTACGGTAGCGGAATAGGGGCAATTATCACCACGCCACACGGGTCGCACATCCCGTTTACTGCCCGATTGACCTTTGTCGTTACCAACAACGAGGCCGAATACGAAGCTTGTATAATGGGGCTTGAAGAAGCCATTGATTTGCGAATCAAACATCTAGACGTATACGGAGACTCAGCTCTGGTGGTGAATCAGATCAAAGGGGAATGGGAGACACGACAGCCTAATTTGATACATTACATGAATTATGCAAGGAGATTGTTGCCTTTCTTCGACAAAGTTGAATTGCATCACGTACCGCGGGCAGAAAATCAAATGGCTGACGCCCTTGCCACTTTGTCTTCCATGTACAAGGTCAATTTCTGGAACGAAGCTCCCCAAATCACTATCTCTCGGTTGGACAGGCCAGCTTATGTATTTGCTATTGATGAAGCGTCTGATGACAAACCGTGGTATTTTGATATCCTTAATTTCCTGAAGAATAAAGAGTATCCGGCTGGGGCATCCAGTCAAGATCAGAAGACTCTCAGGAGATTAGCAGGCAATTTCTATTTGAACCCGGATGGCGTCTTATACAGAAGAAACCACGATTTGGTGTTGTTGCGTTGTGTAGACGAAAAAGAGGCAAGGCTTCTCATGGAGGAAATTCACGAGGGTGCCTTTGGTACGCATGCTGGTGGACATGCTATGACAAGAAAGCTGCTGAGGGCAGGTTACTTTTGGCTGACGATGGAAACTGATTGTTTCAAGTTCGCAAGGAAGTGCCACAAGTGCCAAATCTATGCTGACAAGATACACGTGCCTCCGAGTCCTCTAAATGTGATGTCATCTCCATGGCCATTCTCGATGTGGGGAATCGATATGATCGGAAAGATCGAGCCGACGGCTTCTAACGGGCATCGGTTCATCCTAGTAGCAATCGATTATTTCACCAAGTGGGTGGAAGCGGCGTCTTACGCAAACGTAACGAAGCAAGTGGTGGCTAGGTTCATCAAGAGAGATATCATTTGCCGATATGGGATTCCCGAACGGATAATCACGGATAACGGTTCTAATCTGAACAACAAAATGATGAAGGAGCTCTGTCAGAATTTCAAGATCGAACATCACAACTCCTCCCCTTACCGACCCAAGATGAATGGCGCTGTCGAAGCGGCCAATAAAAATATCAAGAAAATTGTCCAGAAAATGGTGGTGACTTATAAGGATTGGCATGAAATGCTACCTTTCGCTTTGCACGGTTATCGTACGACGGTACGCACATCAACCGGGGCAACTCCGTTCTCGTTGGTATACGGAATGGAAGCGGTATTACCATTAGAGGTTGAGATCCCTTCTCTGAGGGTATTGCGAGACGTTCAGCTGGACGAGGCAGAATGGGTAACGAATAGATTGAACCAACTGAGTTTGATGGATGAGAAGAGACTAGCTTCTCTGGCATACGGTCGTTTGTACCAAAGACGAATGAAGAAAGCGTACGACAAGAAAATACTTCCGCGAAGCTTTCAGACGGGCGACCTTGTGCTGAAAAGGATTCTCCCGCCGCAAGCAGATCACAGGGGCAAGTGGACCCCCAACTACGAAGGGCCATACGTTGTCAGTAAGGTCTTTTCAGGAGGAGCGTTGTTGTTGTCCATCATGGACGGAGAAGACTTTGCGTCACCTGTGAATTCGGACGCAGTTAAAAAATACTTTGCTTAAAATAGACCCGCTGGACAAAAAAAAAAAAGAGAGAGTCCAGGCAAAAATGGGGCATCCTGGCGAACCAAAAACAGGATAAAAAGGTTCGGGCAAAAGTTAGGGATAAAATTGAAAAAAAGGTACACCCGCGAAGTTGAAAACCTACACTGGGCGGCTTCGGCAAAAAAGGGTATCCCGGTGAACTGAAAACCCGTAAAGGGCGGTTCACGCAAAAGTTAGGGATTTGAAAAGCAAATGACTGCGGTCCGAATTTGATATTGCAATGAGCATCAATGCGGGAGAATATATTTGAGGAGTCAGTATCGGATACAATCTTTTCAGAAGTGGGGATACCGGGAAAGCATTAGAGTCGGATGAGTCATAGGAGGATCAGTTCGTGGTGTTCATCTGCATCCCGTTGCCGACATGTGTACAAAATTTAATTTGTCAATATTTATGCTTCTTGTGAATACTTGCATACTTGTATATTTGCTTTGCGTAGCTTCCTCATTTCAGGAGTTACATCTCGTGTACAAAAACTCCGCCCATTCAGGGGCCCCATCAATGAAAATGTGTTATTCAGTACTTGATGCCTGTTCTTTACTGTTTTGTGCATGATAAAGCGCCTAAGTTTATTGAAAATAGCATGAGTATAACATCGCTGGCCCTTGCCAACAATTGCTAAAGCTTTGAATTAACTGAGTGTAACGTCACTAACCTGAATTGATTTGATTGCATAGGCTTGTTGTGTCTTGTTTGTGTTGTTGCCGGTTTCATAACCATACGAAGAAGGCGATCAAAAGATTGCGATAACAAAAGACTCAGTCCCCACGCAAGTCATGCATGTTCTTCCTGAAGAAAGATAGAATTTCCCAGCTAGCCGTAGCTTATCCAAAGGACGTGCTCCAGAAAAGTTATTCGTCCTCAGCAGAGTTTGGCGATTCTAAGATCGTGAGGCTGTATTCAGACAGGTTCATCTCTCCTCGCAGGGTCATGCGCTCTCCTCCAGTGGAGTCAGTTAATTTTCCCCAAGAGAATCAGCCATCCCCAGCGGAATTCTCTTTGCAAGTGTTTTCATTCCTTCCAGAGGAACTCGAAGATCAAGACTCTCCAAAGCAGAGTTGATGGTGGGTCCTGTCATTTATTTTGTCAGGGATACTGGTGATATCAGTTCACGTTCCAGCAGAAAGTCCGATCGAACTATGCACATCCGCTATTCCCCAGCGAAGTTATATTCCCCAACAGAGGGTTACTTCAACAAGGTGTTTGGTGAGTTCCCAATTTCCCAGCAGGGTCGACTTTACCCTCCCAGCATTTATTTTGCGGGAATAATTCTGTAGCATCTGGCTATCCCGGCGGAGTCGGCATTATCCTTCCAGCATTTATTTTGCTGGAGCAGTTTCTGTACTCTAGCAGTTCAAGTGAAGAGAGCTCTTGCTCCAATGAATTACTAAACAGTCAAGATTTCGGTATGAGACATCCAATGACGATGTCAGTTTCGGCGGTATTCCCCCACAGAGTCAGCATGATGAGATTCTCTTTGTCTCTAACAGAGTCATTTATGCAAATGTCTCTTATTTTCCCCACCAGAGTTGCCAGGATAAATGTCTCCTTATCCCCAAGCAGAGTTATTTGTCATCAACGGGTCGCATGAATCAGAATTTCAGAGGCCACCGCCGGTTATCAGAACAGGCGTCCGATAGTTTGGGTTCCAGACATCCCCAGTAGAGTTCATCCCAAAGTCGCTGTCACGTCAGTGCTAAGAAGTTTGTGGGTGAGAATCATTGAAGAACTAAGTCCTGACGCGGACAATTTATTCCTATATTGACGGGATTTCTTCAGAAGTAGGCGTCCTAACGTGGACAGGTTTATTCCCCTGGATTGGTGAGTTGTGTTAGTCCTATCGTGGGCAGATTCGAGTTCTCGAAATTAGTGGGATGGGAGGTCAATGTGAAGGCAAAGTATCTACCAACACAAGCGTGCCTCTGGTTTTTGATGATGACAACTTGCTAAGAGATATCCTTCTTTCGTTTAAATCATTCACGCTACTTATGATTCAATTTTTACAATGACGTAATGCACAAAAAGCTGTAGAAATTTATGTTTTTGCAGATTTTTGAACCATGAGCCGACCATACCGTCAGCACACAGTTTCATTCAGTTCACACGGGTCAGCGCATGAAGGTCATGCGTCGACCGTTAACTTGGCGCATGCAGGTTTAAGAATCAGACGGCTCAGCGCATGAAGATCATGCGTCGACCGCTGACTCGGCGCATGACAGTTTGAGAATCACACGGCTCAGCGCACGCCGACCCTATGGTCGACCGTTCGCGCGCAGAAACAGAAATTCTGCTATGTTTCATTGATCCGTCAACTGTCTGTTTTGTATATTACTATAAATAGCTGTCTTTTCAATTTTAACAAAGAACATTTTTGAAAGCATTGTGAGAAAGTGTTCAGGTCAAGAAACGTGAAAGAGGTGCATCAGTGTTCTTCATCTTCATCGTTCAATCAACTCACAAATCCTCAAATTACAGATAATCAATTTTTTTGCTGCGGTTTGTGGTTTGCTCGACGGTGATAAGGTTCGAACGCGTGATTGAAGATCCGGTTCGAGTGGAAGCTGGTGCAGGTGTTTCTTGGGAGAAAACCTTTGAGGTTTTACCTATCAAGACTACAGGTTTTGAAGGCTTTTGTTACGGAATCGTCGGTTCAACAATCAAGCGAGTGCGAAGGTGATTGATTAGCGGAAGGTTGATCAATCTAGTAGCTAGGGCGTTGAAAGGTTGAAGACGTTCCGGGTTCAATTTGGGTGTGTCTAAGATCAGCCGTGCCGAAGGTTTGATCAACGGAAGAGTTGTCAATAAGGTGGCTGCAATCGGAGGTCATTCACATCAAATTGGAGGACTTGATTCATCTTGAATCAAGGGGCAAGAAGTGGTAGAAATTATCAGCAACATTAAGATTGTTTGTATCAATTGTCTATCGATTCTTGTGTATAACTGTTCTACCAAACAGGTGATATCTATTCAATACATATCTCAATTCTCATTGTAGAATTGAGGGCAGACGTACCCCAACGCGAGGACGACTGGGGGAACTGCCTCATCAAATCTTGTGTTCCTTTATTTTCTGCATTTTCAATTACAGCTTAAAAATTAAGTGATTCTAGAATAAGTGATTTTGTCAAATTGTAGTATTGATTGAGTGAGTTGGTGAAACACTGTTTTTTAACTACTAAGTACAATAGAAATACTGTACTAAGGCTTTTTCAATCACTCATTCAACACAAATATCATTTAAGGTATTTGTGCACACCAACTGTTCGACAAAAGTGCTGAACTAAAATTGCCTTAATTTTGCTGCTAGTTTTGGTGTAATTTTTGATCATTGGAATAAGGAAATAGTACGAGTGAATCACATCTGAGTTTTGCATAAAAGTGTGTAGTGATTTACTATCCGTTATCGTCTTAAATTCATCTGCTTGACGCATATCCGGCTCTCCAATAGTTGTTCGTTTTAGACTATATTTTCCAAGGCCGCTTCCGCATTTGAAAACAATTTTGAAAACCAATTTTATTGGTAGCGCCACTCAAATTTTTAAAAGGGATCTATTCAACCCCCCCTTCTAGATCCGTGCCTTAGTCTAACAAGTGGTATCACGAGCTCCGGTTCTCCGGTGCTTCAAATACAACATTGATAGAATAATGGCTAACGAACCAAAAGGGGCGTACAATAGAGCTCCCGTTTTTAACGGTGAAAATTATAGCTATTGGAAAGACTGTATGCGGGTGCACATTAATTCCATAGATAGAAAGATATGGAACGTTATTCTCAATGGTCCGATTGAAATAACCATGACAAATGAGAATAACGAAGTTGTGCCAAAGCCCGAAGCACAATGGACCGACGACGATGAGCGAAAGTATAATTACGATTGGAAAGCTAAGAACATTCTAATCTCCTCATTAGGTGTAGATGAATACTACCGTGTATCCCATTGCCCTACGGCTAAAACTATGTGGGATGCACTACAAATTGCCCATGAGGGGACAAACGATGTTAAGTTGGCTCGAATCAACACTCTTATACAAGAGTTTGATCTTTTTTTCATGGAGCAAGGGGAAACCATTGCTGACATGCAAAAGAGATTTACTCATCTCATAAACAGATTACATTCACTAGGAAGACCTATTTCCAATGATCTTGCTACTAATAAAGTTTTGAGATGTCTTAGCAGGGAATGGCAGCCGAAAGTGACCGCCATCAAAGAGGCAAATGATCTTACGGTATTAGACCTGACTACATTGTTTGGCAAACTACAAGAGCATGAACAGGTACTCTTGAGTCTTGACCAACATGAAAGGAAAGAAAAGAAGGACAAAGTAAAGATGAGTGAAAAGAAGTCCATAGCTCTTAAGGCTTCTTCCTCGAAGTCTAAAGCAAAAGAGCAAAGTGATTATTCTTCAAGCGACGACGAAGAAGAAGACATAAATGAGGACATGGGGCTGTTCGTTAAACGGTATAACCGGTACGTGAGAAAGAACGGCATCCAACATTCGGAGAAGAACCTGGTAAATTTCCGAAGGCAATCAAGGTTCTCCAAAGATGACAATCAAAAAGGCAAAAAGACTAGAGGAACGTGCTATAAATGTGGAAAGCCCGGTCACTACAAACCGGACTGTCCAATGAACAACAAGGGAAAAGAAAAGGAACAATCGAAGTCACATAAGAGAGCATCAAAGCCTAGGAGGGCGTACATCGCGTGGGAAAGCGACAGTGATTCTTCCTCCTCTAATGAAAGCTCTAGTGATGAAGAAGAGTCCGTGAATCTATGTCTCTCCGCAAATCAGAAAAAGAAAAAGAAACAGGTACGTCACTCTAGATATAATATGTCATCTAATATGTCTCATTCCGAATTACAAACCGCATTCGATGTTTTACACAAGGAAGCAACTGAAGCCTTTAAGAAACTTGCTTCTAATAGAAGAATTTTTACATATTTAGAGCACAAAGTCTTAGAGTCCGAAAAGAAATTAGAGGACCTTAAGGCTTCCATTGTGAAAGATAATGAATCGGATTGTAAGGACAATAGTAATCCTTTCAACTTTGGTTGTGATACTTGTCATATTTGGCAAGGTGAGGTTAGAAACCTTAAGGCCAAATTAGACAAGGCACTTGAACCTAAAATTACATTTGCAATCGATAAAAAGGATTTTAGAAAAAGTATGATAAACCCATATCAAAAATATGCATATGTAATTAGGGATCAAGCAAGTGAAAGTGATTCTAATGTCGACTTTGTATGCTTTTACTGTTGCAAGAAAGGCCACTCCATTGGTAAATGTCGATTTAGGAGATTTCTTGTTCCTAAAGGCATCTACCAATGGTTGCCCAAACGCAACCGTCTTGTCGCTAACCTATTAGGACCCAATATGCCATTGGGTACCTCCCTTTTGTAAGTTATATTTTGACAGGTGAAATGTGTCGAGTCCACCGAGAGAAGATGGGTTCTTGATAGTGGGTGCTCAAGGCACATGTCTGGAGACATATCCTTATTCATAGACTTCGTGGCTAAGAAGAAAGGGTATGTAACATACGGTGATAACAACCGCGGAGCGATACTAGGTAAAGGTAGTATAGGTAATCCCTCCTCTACTACAATTTCCGATGTGTTGCTTGTCGAAAACCTTAAACATAATCTCCTTAGCATTAGCCAATTATGCGACAAAGGTTACAATGTTTCCTTTTCAAAAGATTGCTGCAAAATTGTGCATGAAAGTGATAAGAAGAATGTGTTTATTGGTTTTAGAGTAAACAATGTGTATATGCTTGACTTGAATGTGGTATCCCCAACAAGCGATCAATGTCTCATATCTATGAGTGAAGACTCATGGCTATGGCATAGGCGCTTAGCGCATGTCAACTTTGACTTACTCAATAAGATTGTCTCAAAAGATCTAGTACTAGGACTTCCCAAAATTAAGTTCACCAAGGATCACCTTTGTGATGCTTGTCAAAAAGGAAAACAAACGAGGATCTCCTTTAAATCCAAAAAGATTATTTCAACAACGAGACCTCTTGAACTACTTCATATGGACTTGTTTGGGCCGTCTAGGATCAAAAGTCTAGGAGGAAACTATTACGGATTCGTAATAGTGGACGACTTTTCTAGGTTCTGTTGGACCATCTTCTTAGTGAGTAAAAGTGACACGTTTGCCGCTTTTGAGAGATTTGCCAAGCTCTCCCAAAATAAGTTAAATACAAACATTGTGTCAATAAGAAGTGACCACGGAGGTGAATTTGAAAATCATTTATTTGAAGAATATTGCGGTAACCATGGCATCGATCATAACTTCTCGGCTCCACGAACTCCTCAACAAAATGGGGTTGTGGAGCGTAAAAACAGAATTTTAGAAGAATTGGGAAGAACAATGATTAATGATAGTGGTTTACCAAAATACTTTTGGGCCGACGCCATTAGTACGGCATGTTATGTTTTGAATAGGGTACTCATCCGCCCCATTCTAAACAAAACTCCGTATGAACTTTTAAAAGGGCGAAAGCCTAATGTTTCTCACCTTCATGTTTTTGGATGCAAGTGCTTTGTATTAAACAATGGAAAGGAAAACTTGGGCAAGTTTGATTCAAAAGCCGATGAAGGCATTTTTCTAGGGTACTCGCAATCAAGTAAAGCATATAGGATTTATAATAAAAGATTACTAGCTGTTGAAGAGTCTGTGCACGTTACGTTTGATGAGTCCTATCCGAGAAATGTCGGAAAGGATAGTGTTGTTCATGGTGCAGGTACATCCACAGAAGACATACTCAAAGGTGGCGAAACGGGGATTGATCAACCCGATAGAGTCAAAATTGAGGAGGATAAGGATGCACACCATGAGGTAACTGAGGAAGCTCATCCGCCTACAAACGATGATCTCCCTCAAGCTTGGAAGTCGTGTAAAGATCATCCAATTGACAATATTCTCGGAGACATCACAAAGGGAGTCACCACTCGATCTAAGCTAAGTAACTTTTGTTATCACTTCGCTTTCGTTTCACAAATAGAGCCTAAAAACCCCAAAGAGGCCCTACTCGATGAGCACTGGTTTTTATCGATGCAAGAGGAACTAAATCAGTTTAAAAGAAACGAGGTATGGGACCTTGTCCCTCCTCCGCGAGGCCATCGAGTAATCGGCACCCGATGGGTGTTTAGGAACAAGTTGGACGAAAACGGGGTAATAACCCGTAATAAAGCGAGATTGGTCGCTCAAGGGTATAACCAAGAGGAAGGCATCGACTATGAGGAAACTTATGCGCCGGTTGCCCGACTCGAGGCTATACGCCTTTTACTCGCCTTTGCATGTGCAAAGGATTTTAAGTTATTTCAAATGGATGTTAAAAGTGCGTTCCTTAACGGTCACATAAATGAAGAAGTATATGTGTCTCAACCTCCCGGTTTTGAATCTCATGAATACCCTGAACATGTTTACAAGTTAAAAAGAGCTTTATATGGTCTCAAACAAGCTCCTAGAGCTTGGTATGAGCGACTAAGTAAGTTTTTACTTAATCAGGGGTACTCACGAGGAAAGGTTGACACTACACTCTTCATTAAACGTCAAGGAAAGCACTTGATTTTGGTGCAAATCTATGTTGACGATATTATATTTGGATCCACTAACATGAATCTCGTGAGAGAGTTTTCTGACCTCATGCAGGGCGAATTCGAGATGAGTATGATGGGGGAGCTCACATACTTCCTCGGCCTGCAAATTAAACAACTCCAAGAAGGGACATTCGTGAGCCAAACAAAATATTGTTTGGACTTGATCAAGAGATTTGACATGGCAAAATCCAAGGCCATAGACACCCCAATGCCTACATGCGTAAATTTGGATAAAGATGAAAATGGCAAGGACGTAGAGGTAAAACGATATAGAGGTATGATTGGTTCACTTCTCTATCTTACTGCGTCACGTCCTGATATTATGTTTAGTGTGTGCATGTGTGCACGATACCAATCATGTCCCAAAGAATCCCACCTAAAAGCTGTTAAACGAATTCTTCGATACCTGTCAGGTACCCCGAAGTATGGATTGTGGTATTCTAAGGGTAGTGATTGCTCGTTGGTAGGTTACTCCGATTCCGACTTTGCCGGGTGCAAATCGGATAGGAAAAGCACTAGTGGTACATGTCATTTGTTTTCAAACTCCTTGGTTAGTTGGCATAGCAAGAAACAAGTTTCAGTTGCTTTATCAACGGCCGAGGCGGAATACGTTGCCGCTGGTAGTTGTTGTGCTCAAATTCTGTGGATTAAGCAACAACTACTAGATTTCAATCTTAAACTTGAACGTATTCCTATCCTATGTGACAACACTAGCGCTATTAACCTTACCAAAAATCCCGTATTACACTCTCGCACTAAACATATAGAAATTCGACACCATTTTCTTAGGGACCATGTTGAGAAAGGTGATGTTGTATTTGAACACGTTGACACTAAAAACCAACTAGCGGACATTTTCACAAAGCCGCTAGCAACGGAACCTTTCTTTCATATCCGCTGAGAACTTGGCATCCTCGACATTTCGGAACGGGAATAATATTTGCTGATGTTATCTTATTTCATTCAAATAATCATGCTGTTGTACTTCTAACAATTTGATATTCGTGTAAGTATAAGTATGTTGTGTATCAAGCAAATCAGGCATCAAGGTGATATTGTTCTTTCTCTCTCTCTTTGTTTGATAATCCTGTTGATCTCAAATCATATCGCTTATACTACGCTAAATTTGTATGACATCTACTGCATATGTATATAGATATTTTTTTTCTTATATGTCATGACATCATTTTTGCATAGCATGTACCTCTGAATATGGTAAAATACAAAAATCTGCTGTTTGTTGCATATTGAGTCGACCATAACAGGGCAGCGGTCGGCGCACCCTGTTAACTTTTGTATCTGGTGAAAAATCTGAAGCATGCGTCGACGCATGCAGAAGCTACCGTCGACGGCTCGCGCAAAAACCCAGTTTTCCTGATTACTTGACGGTTCAGTTTTTTTTGGGCAGTTACACTTGCATTTATCTTCATTACTAAAAACCCACACCTACTACCCCTACTAACTCTCTTCATCTCCTCACATTTTCCAATCAAACCCTAATCCTTACATTAAACAAGGGTTATCTCTCTCCTTCTTCTCAAAATTCAAAATCCTTCATCTCAAAACTCTTCATTCTCCATCACATTGGTAAAGAGTTCCTTGTACCCACAAAACTATACCCATGGCTTCTTCCTCTAGACCTACAAGAAAGAGATCAAGAGGGTCAACCTCCGGAACAGTGCCAATCACTGCAGAATCCCTGGTTCATCCGTCTCGTCGGGAAAACTTTAACAAAGACATTGGTAAGAGGAAAGTGGTTCGACAACACGCCTTCTATGAACTGGTTGCTGAACGCATGCATCTGGGTAAGTTCATGAACTTTCTTACTTATCATGGTGTTGAACGATTTGTTGAATGCAATGTACAATATAGCGAAGATCTGGTGCGTGTCTTTTACTCTGAATTGAATGATAAATTTCACGGAGAAAACTTTCATTCCCATATTGGAACAACTCAAGTGACTGTAAATACTGAATTCTGGAGTAAGTATTTTGATATGTCTGTAGAGGATGGTGAACCTCCCCTAGCCGAAGTGACCGATTCTAAAACTCTTGAAGGTTATGAGTATAACAAAGCACTGAATAATATGCTCAAGAGGCCTTATCCGGAGCACATTGTAAACAGTGCGGCTTTTCCGAGGTCCGTCACATCCGGAAAACTCAGATCATTTCCAAGGATCCTTCAATGGATTGTGGCGCGCATTCTGCGGCCTAAACAAGGTGGTTTGTCAAGAGTCGAACAAGCTGAAGTGCATCTCATCCATATACTAGGTCACGGCATTAAAATTAACTGGCCGTACTATATTACAAGCCGGATGTATGAACTAAGAGACTCCAAGCGAGGCACCGCGCTCGCCTATGGCTCATTCATTCAGGAAGCTTTAAACTCTGCAGGTATCAATTACCCGTCTTTTCCGTATACTCCAATTTCTTCCGATAAAGAGTTCAGTTCAAAGGTCTTTGCTATGATGGGATATGTGTGGGATCAGTCGCTCAAAAAGTACAGATTTTATCGGCGCTCAACCATGGCTGCAGCTGCCTCCTCGAGTGAAGAAAGTGCTGATGAGTCAGAGGGTGGAGAAGATGAAGAAGCAGAAGGAAGCTCAAGTGAAGATGAAGACAATCAAGGTGACAATGCAGGAGAGGCACAAGAAACCGCTGATGAGACTCAGCTGGACCACGATATTAATGAAGGTCATCAACCATACGTGCCTTCTGAAAACTATCAACAAACATATCAAGATGACAATCAACACAATAACTGGTCTGCCTACTCAAACCAACAGGAAAATGAGGATGAGGAGAATAACCAAGGCTGGGGTGAATGGCAATACACCGGGTGGACCACCCTTGGCAAATTCTATCAGCCGTATCAACCAAGCACTGCAGACCCACCTTCTCCTCAACAACCGTCAAACAATTCGGAGATTTTAGAAATGATGCAGTCGATGCAGTTGGAACAGCGAAATTTTATGACCAATATGCAGGAACAACAGCAAAAATTCATGAGGGATCAAAATGAAAGAATGGCACAAATTCGTTCTGAACTGCATAACCAAAATGAACGGATCAGTGGAATGTCGACTCAGCTGGACGCTCGATTCGAGACTCTAACTCACTGTCATCAAGCTGAAGAGCGCGCCATTGTCGACAGTCTTGACTTTTTGAATAACATCACAGAAGAATTTACTGATCTAGCTCATCCCCAACGCCATCCTCATTACTATGACAGGCGTGGTCGTGGTCGCGGACGTGGACGGGGCTATTAGCATGCGCTAATATGTCATTTGTTGTTTCCTGTTTTGGCTTGCATTCATTTTGTTTGTTGTGTTTTGCTTTTCTGCCCAAACTCACTATGATTGTTGCTTACTTCTATGTTGCTATCATGACATTTTTGTGGTTCTGTAATCTATTAACTGTTATCTCCATCGTATGTATAACTGTTGTTTACTTCTCATCTGTTGGTATCTCATTTATGCATGATTCAATGTGTTGTTATTGTGTCACGAGTTTACCTCTTTTTGATGTTGTCAAAGGGGGAGAACCGAGCAGTAGATAGACGATGATTACGACCGCTATAATTGTAAAAGAAAGGGGGAGCATACCTATACCTATCACGTGTTGCGTAACAGTAGGTTGCCATCATCAAAAAGGGGGAGAATGTGAAGGCAAAGTATCTACCAACACAAGCGTGCCTCTGGTTTTTGATGATGACAACTTGCTAAGAGATATCCTTCTTTCGTTTAAATCATTCACGCTACTTATGATTCAATTTTTACAATGACGTAATGCACAAAAAGCTGTAGAAATTTATGTTTTTGCAGATTTTTGAACCATGAGCCGACCATACCGTCAGCACACAGTTTCATTCAGTTCACACGGGTCAGCGCATGAAGGTCATGCGTCGACCGTTAACTTGGCGCATGCAGGTTTAAGAATCAGACGGCTCAGCGCATGAAGATCATGCGTCGACCGCTGACTCGGCGCATGACAGTTTGAGAATCACACGGCTCAGCGCACGCCGACCCTATGGTCGACCGTTCGCGCGCAGAAACAGAAATTCTGCTATGTTTCATTGATCCGTCAACTGTCTGTTTTGTATATTACTATAAATAGCTGTCTTTTCAATTTTAACAAAGAACATTTTTGAAAGCATTGTGAGAAAGTGTTCAGGTCAAGAAACGTGAAAGAGGTGCATCAGTGTTCTTCATCTTCATCGTTCAATCAACTCACAAATCCTCAAATTACAGATAATCAATTTTTTTGCTGCGGTTTGTGGTTTGCTCGACGGTGATAAGGTTCGAACGCGTGATTGAAGATCCGGTTCGAGTGGAAGCTGGTGCAGGTGTTTCTTGGGAGAAAACCTTTGAGGTTTTACCTATCAAGACTACAGGTTTTGAAGGCTTTTGTTACGGAATCGTCGGTTCAACAATCAAGCGAGTGCGAAGGTGATTGATTAGCGGAAGGTTGATCAATCTAGTAGCTAGGGCGTTGAAAGGTTGAAGACGTTCCGGGTTCAATTTGGGTGTGTCTAAGATCAGCCGTGCCGAAGGTTTGATCAACGGAAGAGTTGTCAATAAGGTGGCTGCAATCGGAGGTCATTCACATCAAATTGGAGGACTTGATTCATCTTGAATCAAGGGGCAAGAAGTGGTAGAAATTATCAGCAACATTAAGATTGTTTGTATCAATTGTCTATCGATTCTTGTGTATAACTGTTCTACCAAACAGGTGATATCTATTCAATACATATCTCAATTCTCATTGTAGAATTGAGGGCAGACGTACCCCAACGCGAGGACGACTGGGGGAACTGCCTCATCAAATCTTGTGTTCCTTTATTTTCTGCATTTTCAATTACAGCTTAAAAATTAAGTGATTCTAGAATAAGTGATTTTGTCAAATTGTAGTATTGATTGAGTGAGTTGGTGAAACACTGTTTTTTAACTACTAAGTACAATAGAAATACTGTACTAAGGCTTTTTCAATCACTCATTCAACACAAATATCATTTAAGGTATTTGTGCACACCAACTGTTCGACAAAAGTGCTGAACTAAAATTGCCTTAATTTTGCTGCTAGTTTTGGTGTAATTTTTGATCATTGGAATAAGGAAATAGTACGAGTGAATCACATCTGAGTTTTGCATAAAAGTGTGTAGTGATTTACTATCCGTTATCGTCTTAAATTCATCTGCTTGACGCATATCCGGCTCTCCAATAGTTGTTCGTTTTAGACTATATTTTCCAAGGCCGCTTCCGCATTTGAAAACCATTTTGAAAACCAATTTTATTGGTAGCGCCACTCAAATTTTTAAAAGGGATCTATTCAACCCCCCCTTCTAGATCCGTGCCTTAGTCTAACAGTCATGACGTTGACGAAAGTGATTACTCTTTGTGTTGGTGTCCTGACATGAATCAGTTACTCTCAGCAGTTATCCTTTTTCGTGTTGGCAAAGCAAGGGTCCTGACATGGACAGATCAGACCAGGGTGAGTCCTTACGTGGACAAGTCTTATTTCCTCAGCGAGTCGAAGACGCCTGAGTCCTGACGTGGACAAATCAAGACGAGATCAGTGTCCTGACGTGGACAAATCAAAGAAATTGTCATTCCTAACGTGGAGAAGTGGGTCCCAACGTGGACGATGTAGTCCTTACGCGGACGTATCAAAAGAGGATTCCTTACGTGGAAATGACAGCATTCCTTACGTGGAAAGAGCGGAGTCCTTACGTGGACAGATTGAGTTGGCATTCCTTACGTGGAAAAGTTTAGTCCAGGCGCGGACAAATCGAAAGAAGTTGGTATTCCTTACGTGGAAAGATCAGAGTCCTTACGTGGACATATTAAGAGCATCCCTTACGTGGGAAAAGATAGTTTCCTTACGTGGAAAGACGAGTTTATTCCTTACGTGGAAAGATTGAGTCCTCACGCGGACGTATCAAGATTGATTCCTGACGTGGAAAGAAATGGATTATTCCTGACGTGGAAGAGTTTAGTCCTGACGTGGACAGACGCGTGAAGAGATGAGTCCTGACGTGGACAGGTTCAGAACCAAAAGTTGAATTCCTTACGTGGAAAGATTGAAGTCCTGACGCGGACATGTCAAGTGGTATTGGAGTCTTTATGTGGACAGATTGGTATAGTTCTCCTTATGTGGAAAGAAGATTGCTTCCTGACGTGGAAAGATGAAAGGGTTAGTCCTGACGTGGACAGATACAGAAAAGATGATTCCTAACGTGGACAGGTGTTACCCCTAACGTGGAAGAGTTTTATTCCTAGCATGGACGATTCAGTTTATGGAAATGCAGACGAATTATCCCCAGCGGAGTTGCCGAGATTTTTCTGGGTTAACAGCAAGTGGAGTCCTAACGTGGACAGGTTTTAGTTGAGATTTCTTCGTATTGATGACGAACAGAGTCCTAACGTGGACAAGCAAGCAATCTGTTATGACAGAATCCTCTTCAGAACGATGAAGACAATCCCCAGCACAGTCGCACGAGATCAGTGGGTTACCGTAACAGTCAGATTCAGCTGATGAATGTCGTTCCTCAAGCAGGAGCGCAGTTTATTTCTGCGGTTGGCAAATTTCTGGTTTCACTAGTATTCAACCGTCTTGTACCGCGAATGTCTGAAGGCTCCGGGATCTTCACCCAATCGGGTCCAAGTCGCTTGAATAGGGGCAGCTGTTGCACCCTAAAATTTGCTCAACCTTATTCACTTGGTTTATGTTTCATTATCATTAGCATTTGCATATAGAGTCATGTACATAGACTAACCATCTGCATAGCATAAGCATAGCAAGTCATTCAACAGGGGACCAATCATTATTCTCATCTCTAGAAGCCTATCAAGAGGTTGTTATCCCAATTCAATCTCATTCAAGTCATCAGGAAAGAATTTGAAAGCAAAGAGTTCAGCAGATCAAGCCTTGAATCCATCTCCTAGCTGAGGGTATCTGAGGATCAACTAGAGGGTTGTGAGCTGTGAGTTGAAGGCATGGAGAGTATCTAGACATTATGAGAGACTTAGAAAGTCATTTGGAGAAGGAGACAAGTCATTGATGAGAGCACAAGAGCTACAGTTGAAGACAGTCAACTAGGGTTTCATCGGGGTCAACCCTAGGTCAACCCTAGGTCAATTGACTGATTTAAAGGGCATTCAAGTCTATTGGAGAGATGTGGGGTTCATCATTAGACATATAAAGAAGGATATGGAGATATGACAAGAAGAATTCAAGAGAAATCAAGGAGAAGAGGAGTTTCTAAATTAGGGTTTCTGTGTAAAATCCCCTAGTTTAGGTCAAATTTCCAAGCAAGATAAGTCAAAATGCTAGCTTCAAATGGCTTCTTGGCCAACATGAAACTTGTAGAGGATCTCAAGACCTTTAATTTGAGTGGTGGAAGACCTCAAGGAGATTTATATAACTCAAGTTATGGTCCTTGCAAGTTACAGGTCATCTGAGGTGTCTGAATTTTTGTCTGTGAAAGTGACTTGACTTCCAAGCTAGTTTTACCCCTCAAGGAGATTTCAAATGAATTCTTGGTCAACATAAGAATTGTTCCTCATTGTCTTAGCTTTCTAGAATGGTATGGCATGCCTTCATATGATGTGTGGAACTCAACTTATGGTCTTGGCAAGCAAAGGGTATTTTGGGCATTTGTGAATTACAGGTCATTTTAACCTATGTCCAAAACTCATACAAGGAGGCCTCAAATGGAAAAACTTACAACATCAAACTTGCTCCAAATGGGATTTTAAGTCTAGAAAGAAGGTCACAAATTATTGGATAAGCTCATAACATGAAGTTGCATAATTGGTCAAAATATGAACTAAAATGGCTTATAAAGTGAATAAATTCAAGATGGAAAATGGTTTGGGAGATTTACAAGGCCAAATGGAGACTTCCAATATATGATTTTGAATGGAAAAGCAATTCTAAGAACAATGGTTCAAACACTTTTTTGAGTTTAGAAGGGAAAAAGAAAGTTATCTTTGGTTACTTGTAATTGAAGAAACATAACCAAAATGGATCAAAGTTGGAAAGCAAGGGAATGTGCAAGATGGATCTAGAATGTTCATATGAGGTCTATATAAGCATGAAATGAGAATTTAGCAAGGGTTGGCTTCATTTTCACCAAGAATTTCACAAACTTTCTCATTCTTTCTCTTTGAAGTTTCACTCCAATTCCTCATTTTCTTCACAAAATCATCATCAAAATCAATTCAATCTTATTCAATCTTCATCCTAGATCAGAATTGAAGCAAAGGTTTGGTGATTAGGATCCATTTTCGTGCACTATCTTCAAGAACATCAAAACTGCAAATTCCATTGGACAGTATAATTCAAGCCAAGTCTCATCCAAATCTTGCAAACAGAATCAAGTACATCAAGGATTGATCAAGATCCAAAGCCTAGAAGCTTCAGATCCACGAGTTCCATAGCTGTTTTTCAAGATTTCACACCAGGTGAGTTTTCATTCACACAGCTTGATTCAGTTAGTTAGGCATAGTTTTGTTAGTCTAGACATAATGTAGGAGGTTAGGAGAACAGTTAGGATGAATTTGGAATGATTTGGTGGCAATTGTTAGCAGGTGCAATAAACTGTTAGGAGGTAGAACTTGTAGTAGAATGCATTAGGATGTTAGCTTGATGGATCAGATTAATCACCATTATGCATAGATTAGTTTAGTCTAAGTTTGAGGGAGAATTGTGATGGTGCATCTCAGTGTATATCCATGGTGGCCAGAACTTGCATCGATTGGGTTGAATGAATTGTTGAGTTTCAAATTGATCTAAGACCATAGGATTGTAGAGGGAAGAATTCTGAACATTTTTCATGTTCACATCGTGTGGATTGGTTGCCTGTAGAGTGAGAACAGAGTGGTGTAAGTTTGCTCGTGCATGAGGGTTAATGGCAGAAACCCTAATTTCAGTTGATCCAAGGAAAGAGACGAAATCGTGGCCGTTTATTGGGCGTTGGACTTTTGACTTGGAGAATGATCGTGTGGCTCATATTCAATTCAGGAATTGGAGGGAAGTGAGTTGGCCAAAACGCACCGTTTCATTAATTGAAACGGGCGGGCCTCAGGTTATGATGCTAATCCCACCCCCCAATTATAGGCCCAATGCAATCTGAACGTGATTTCCCTTCTATTTTCACCCCCAGCGTGTATGGTATTCTGAGCTGGTTTTCTGGGCCTTAATCAAACGCTACCCACACCCCCTATTGTTGGCCCATCCTGGATTTATAACTGCGCGTGGTTTCTATTCTAACCCCCCTCCCTCATTTTATTTCAATTCAATTTTTTAATTCCATTTTAATTTTCACCAACTTGGAAAATTCATAATAAATGCATAAAAAATTCATTTTAATTCATTCTTTTTACATCATTTCCATTAGAATGTGTAGAAAATTTTCATCAAATAAAATTGCATTTTTATTTTTATTTCATATTTTTTTTTCATATTTTCTAAATAAATGTCATATTAAATAGTTCATTTCATGCATCATTTTAATAATTTTTGTTCTATTACATGCTTTAATATTTTTTGGTCATTCTTTTTATATTGTTTAGATGAGATATTCAACTTGTAGAAATATTTTAGTTCCCATTTTTAGGAATTAATTTTAGGTGATTAATGTAGTCTTGAACAACATGTACAAAACTAGGGTTTTAGGTGACAACTTAAGAAGTTTGATTTCATTTCCCTTAGGACTTAGGATTTAATTAGATTAGTTATGGGACTATAGGGGCTATGGTTAGTTATTAGATCCCTTAGAGAAAAGCTAGGATTCCCCTACTGCTATTAATATTGTCTGTGTATATCTGATTGACTGTGTGGTGTGCCCTCTGGGGATTATTGCTTGCTTGCTTGGGTATTGGGTTTGTCTGGGGTCTTGGAGAGCTGAAGATTTGAGGAGATGAAGACCATTGGAGATCCAGAGACTGAAGATCAACTGCCAGAGTTGAGGAGGAGGTTCTTGCTAGCAGATGCTGAGGAGACTAGGGTTTAGGAGCTAGGCAGAGCTCTAGGTTAGAAAGTTTGTTTCTCAAACATGGATTGCCTTGTCTGCATCCATTCTTCTCTGTGATTCAGAGTCTCTCTAAGACACTCACCCCCTTCCTTTGGAAGGCTTGGTGATAGGGTCTAAGAGATAGAACTCTTGAGAGAAAATGTCTCTTGTGTTAGAAGCAGTCTGTTCACCGCCCTTGGTAGTCAACTGATTGCTTAACACCCAATTCACTCTTGTGACTAATCCCTCATCCTGGAGGTTTAAGCTTGAAGAAAAGCCATTGCAGATAGAAGACTGATGATCAAAGCCCTTGCCTGAAGGCCATGAAGATGGAGATTGATGCTTGTTGAAGCCTGTAGCTGATTGGAGATTACTTGAAGCCAGATGTTGATTCAGAGCTGGTGATGCTGTTTCTTTTGCTGTTGTATTTTATTGCTGATGTATTGATTGGTTTTCTGGACTGTATTGTTTGCTGTTTACCCTGCTGGGTTGAAAGTGAAGTCTGTTCACTTTTGCCTATTGTTTTCTAGGTTCGAGGTTGAGTGGGACTCCCTTGCCTCGCTTGTACTGTTGCATCCATGCATTTTACCGCTGTATATATCTGTTATTGTTTCTGTTGCTGCCTATCCCGTAGGATCTCTGTTTCTCTCTGTGCAAGAGAGGAGCATGATAGACACTAGGTCTTCACCCATGCATGATAACATTAGGTTAGTTTGTTTCCCTTCGCAACCATAGGTTAGAGTTCTGTCTCTTCTTCCTCAAAACAAACAGAAAAACACATAAAGATTTCAAACACAATAAAAGACACTTCTTCCGTAAAAGAATGTGAACTCATCAAAGCGTCATTCTTGTCTGCTGGGACTGTTAATCAGAAAAACCTTTTTCAGAAGGAATAAAATCAATCAAGACAAGCTTGTGTCGTACGTGGCCCGAACTACGTTTGCTCTGATCTTTCATGCTGTATGAAAGTACGTAGGCATAGGATGCGATATCCTAGCGAGCAACCTTCCCCTCCTTTCCCGTAGGTAGGCGAACTACGTTGACTCTGATTTCTCGTTCCAGACGGGAATACGTAGGCATAAAGTGCGATACTTTGCCGAGTCATTTTTATTTTCATTTTATTTTCTTTTTCACCCTTGACCTATAGTTTAGATAGAATAACAATCCATACCCGAAAACAAGCGTGGATCCCGTCGAGTACGACGGACGTGAGGGGTGCTAATACCTTCCCCTTGCGTAACCGACTCCCGAACCCAGGTTTTGGTTGCGATGACCATACCTTTCCCGTCTTTGCGAGGTTTACTCTGAGCGTTCCCTTTCCCTTCCGTGGGATAAATAACGCACGGTGGCGACTCTTCTGTTCAGCCGGCGCCGATTTTCGCAGTAGCGACACCATGTCTGGTCTGGTTCTTCTGAGTTTCTGTTTAACAGGCGGACATTCCTCTCGCAACGGAAGACGGTGCACAACCATGTCCGTATCTAACCCAGGCATATCCTCGTACGACCAAGCAAATATATCACTATACTCTCGTAGTATCTCAATCAACCTTTGCTTGACGTCGCTCAGCAGCGCAGCCCCTATACGGATATTTCTCACAACTTCTTCCGACCCCAAGTTGATAATCTCAATTTCCTCCTGATGAGGCAGAATGATTATCTCTTCCTGTTTCAACAAACGAGTCAGCTCTTCTGCTAAGTCGCTATTCTCAACAATCTCTTCCTCTGCTTGGAATATCGGGTGCTCGAAGTCGAAACGAGTCATAGGCGGTTCGTATGAGATGTCATCTGAAATATTAGTCCTGCAAAGGAAATGGTTAAACGCTTCAACACGCAAACAAAGCAAATAACCACGTTGCCATTTATTGTTAAAGTAAAAATAAGAAAAACAGGGATCACAACATTTGAATATGAAAAACGCCTTTATTTCATGATTAAAACAGTGGAATACACATAATCGAGTAGCCCTAATGTAACATCACTATGCCCCGGGTAGGACATAGGATTATTCAACAATTTATAAAACAAATCATTACTGTTTAAAAGTCACTGGGACAGTTTCCCGGATGGACCGGTTGCAGAGACTTTGTCCTGGCACGCTTGGCTTGATCCACGCGTCCATATCGCAGTCGCTATCTCCGTCTTCAGCATCGGAAATAGCGTTGATAGTCTCAAAGCACACCCCGCTTGGCGTAATCGTGACTTGTCCCTTGAACCTGGGCGCTCCTGAAGATGACGCTGACGACGCCGGTCGATACCCTATCCCAAACTTGTCATTCTTCACGGGGATCTCCAGTACCTGCCCCCAGCCTTTAGTCTCACCAGCCTGCACTAAAGCCTGAGCCTCTTTGTAAGATGACACTGCCACATCTGATATTTTGCTGGAACCCTGAGCTTTGTCTTTAATTCGCAACCCTTCGAAGGCTTGACAAGGTGTCTCGTGTATTTCTCCGTCGACCTCAACATATCTGAATGATGACAGGTGACTGACCAAAATATCCTCCTCCCAGCAAACGGTAACAACACTATCACCCACCATATACTTCAACTTCTGATGCAATGTGGATGTTACGGCCCCTCCAACATGGATCCATGGGCGCCCAAGAAGACATCTATAAGCTGGATGGATATCCATGATGTAGAATTCGGTATCAAAAATTTCCGGCCCCACCTGAAGCAGTAATGTTATTGACCCAAACACTGATCTTTTCGTTCCGTCAAACGCCCTCACAACCAAATCGTTGGGCGTGCAAATAATTCCCCGTATGTCTAATTTCATCATGGCTTTCTTCGGTAGTACGTTCAACGACGACCCAGTATCCACCAATACATGCGATATTACGGTGCCCCGGCATTCCACCGATATATGCAAAGCCATGTTGTGCTCTCGACCCCTGGGTGTTAGGTCAAAATCTGTGAAACCCAGGCTATGTCCAGCATTGACATGCGCCATTACCCCCTCTAACTGATTTACAGAAACTTCTTGGGGTACGAATGACGTATCCAGTATCTTCAGCAAGGCGTTCCGGTGGGCTTCAGAACATAACAACAACGACAAGATAGAAATCTTCGATGGCGTCTGCTGTAGGTGTTCAACAATTTTGTAGTCGCTTTTACGAATCAGTCTCATGAACTCCTCTACGTCCTTGAGCAACGTATCCTTTTCTTTCGACTGAGAAGGCCCGCTTCATTTACTTTGGCTTTGCCTTTGGCCAACCTCTCTGCTTCTATTTCAGGTGAGGTAAAGATCCTTCCGCTACGGGTCATGCCCCCCGTACCAACAGCATTATCAACAGCCCCAGCTAGCTGGTTATTCACCACAATCTTTTCACCATTGCAATACGCTTCTAATCCGTAGGTCCACGGGACAGCTTTCGTACTCTCAAAGGGAACAGGCCTTGCTTTGGTAATTGTAATGGTTGGCTGCTGGATGGGCACCGTTATCGTTATAGTTTTTCTCGGGATCGTTACCGTTGCAATATCATTTTGCTTATCGCATACTGCCTCCACAGGCATCTCAACCGCAGTTCGATCAAATTGCAAGGTCCCTTCGTCGATCATGGCCTGAATGCCCTGCTTCAAATCAGTACAACCCTCAGGCTGGGTCCAACACTCTAAACAGTATTCATCACAGCCAGGGAATACTCCCCCTCTGAGCAACCGGCTTTTCACCTCACTCAATGGTGTCTTCAGTTCGTTAACATACATCACCAAGTTCAAATTTTCTTCTGTCAAGATAGCATTTGCCCCATGATTAGGCATAGGTTGTTGTACAATATTAGGCCCATTTTGACCAAAATTGATGGCTTTACTGTCCAACAAGTCCTGAACTTTATGCTTGAAATCGTGACAAGATTCTACATCATGTCCGGGCGCCCCGGAATGGAATTCGCAGTGCTTATTAGCGTCGTACCCATAAGGAATTACCGGTCCTGTAGGCGGTTCCAAAGTTCTTTTCTCAACCAAATTCAAACCCAGCAGTGTCTGAAGAAGCTCTGCATATGTCGACGGAGGCTTATCGAATACTCTCTTCGGCTTTGCATTCTGAAACCTTCTCTGACCCTGATTCTGCCTTTGCTGCTGTTGTGGTTGTTGCTGCTGCTGTTGTTATTGTTGTTAAGGAATTGGAATAGTAACACTGGCTATTTGTGGAGGTTGAACGTACTGATTTCTACCTCTGCCCCGGCCTCTGCCACCAAACACAGCGCCTGTATCACCTTGTCGTCTTCCGCCGAACGCTTTTCTCGCACCCCCAGCCGAAGTAGATTCACCTGCCTGAATCTTCCCAATTTTAATTCCATTTTCGATCCTTTCTCCCATAAGGATCATATCGGAGAAGCTACCCATCGAAACATTGAGTAACTTGTCATAGTACATTCCTGTAAATGTCCCCATAAACATGTCATTCATCTCCCTTTCAACCAAAGGAGGGTGCACCCGAGCTACCATATCGCGCCACCGCTGCGCGTACTCTTTGAAACTTTCACCACTTTTCTGCGACAGATTCTGCAACTGAACTCTGTTTGGCGCCAAATCACTGTTATATTTGTAATGCATAACGAAAGCATCAGCCAACTGCTTCCAGCTTCTAATCTGAGTGGGCTCCAGTCCCATGTACCACTCCAATGATGGTCCCGATAAGCTGTCTTGAAAGAAATGCATGAGCATCCTTTCATCATTGGAATATGCAGACATCCTTCTATAGTAAGAACGTACATGGACCTTTGGGCAGGTATCCCCCTTGTATTTGTCGAATGTTGGAGCCTTGAATTTTAATGGCACCCTCAGCCCTGGTACCAACCCCATAGTAGTCATATCTAACCCAGCGGAGTTCTGATCAACCACACCTTTCATCTGCTCTTCTAGCATTCTGATCCTCTGAACAGAGTCAATGGGGCCTTCAGGTCCCATACCTCTTCCTGAAAAAGCGTCATCCTGTTGATCCACCTTCCAGTCATTGCCATACCCATCGTAACCCGCGTTACCGCCAAATCCTGGCTGATTGAACACAGGACCCTGTCCTCGGTTGCCGAACCCTAGATTGACCCCAGCAGGTCCGAAACCATTGTTGAAACGAAATGCTCCAGCGCCGTTCACATTACCGAATCCACCATTACCATAGCCATGCCCCTGATTGTTGCTGTAACCGTCATTACCGAAGCCTTGATTGTTGAACCCGAAGTTCCCGTCCTGATTGACATTGCCATACCCATTGTTTCCAAAACCGACATTGTCAACGAATCCTTGATCGGCATCCACAGTGTTGCCTTTGTTGTTAACAACATGCCCGTCACCACCATTTCCAGTGTTGCCATTACCAGCGCCAACACCTGCACCAGTACCAGTGTTTCCGTTGACAGTCACAACAGGTGGAGTAACAACTGTTGGTATCTCGTCCTCCCGGCGAGGAGTTTCAACAGAAATATGGTCAGTATTTCCATTCCCGTTTGCCCGCGTCAGCAGCGGCTGCACCAAGGTCTGAAGATTCTCCTGGCCCTTGGCCATGCTCTCCATAGCTTGCATGAACAGAGTCAACTTCTCGCGGATTTCCTGTATCTCGACCTGAACTTGATCCATTATCTTCTTGCAGTTGTTTCTGGTTGAATAGCGGTGGACTCTCTGGTCGTCAATCCTGAAAAACCTTCGAGATGCAGGAAATAAGATACAGATTCAAAAATACCGATCATGCAATATGAGGATGCAGATGCAAACGTATAAATATGCTACAGGTTATATTCCCCCCCCCCCCCCCCCCCCGATTCTAGTTTCAGAGAGAAGGCCATCACGACAATGGAGTCCCCATCAAGCAAGCAAGGAATCAGAAAACCCTCATACATAAACAAATGCCAAGAGGCAGAGTACAAGAGTACAACTGAATACAACTGAAGAGACCTCGGCCAACAAGCCTGGCGATGGTCAAGATACAAGTACAGATAACAAAAGCAAGGCAAAGATAACTCAAGCCAAATGGTGCGCCCTGACATCTTCCAATATCCTCAACGTCTCCGAATGACCTAGTCTGGAGATTAGCTCTTGTATCAGTAATGCATGTCGCTCAGCAGTGGATCTCAGCTTTTTGGCGTCATCCTGGCAGGTTCCTTCGCCAAAACACTTGTCGAGTCTGCATCTCTTGGAGCCGGCCTTCAATTCACAACCTCTCAGCTTCTCGCCAAGGTCTCTTACTCTAAACTCAACAGCGCTCCTATGTGATGTCTCTTCCGCAATCTTTGCATCATGGGCTCTAATCTGCGCCTCTAGCGTGGCAATCTGCAGCTTCAGCTCATCTTCACGCTCCTTCCGCTTGGTAAGCGTGGTATTCCACAATGTTTCCCACTTGCTGAGTTGGGAATAAGCTTTGTTTAAGAGTTCCTTCTTGGAAGCAAGCACCTTGCTAACACCGTTCAAGGCTGCTCCCACCTTTTCCTTCTTGCCGGTCTCTTCAGTCAAATCTGAACTCAACCTATTAATCAACTTAATTTGTTCCTTGACAGTGAAAGTAGCTTCGTTCTTCTCATGACGCAACTGGAAGATCTCTTTCTCTAACTCATCATTGGATTTCTTCAATTCTTCATTTTCAGCCAACAATTTGTTATACTTCTCAATCTCTACCGAAGTAGGTGCCCCGATCACTGGAAGATACAGAGGTTCCATAGCAGGATATGGCATCAAGGAAATCCTAGATCTCTCGTGGATCCAAGCCAAGTAGGGACCAAGAAAAGCCTTCCCTCTCCTATGGATGTTAGCCCATGCATGTCTCAACCTGCTCAAAACAGCCTCGTCTGATGAGCCCGTGAGATACAGAGATTCCTGTATCTCAACCTCAATAGGAGCATCTCTCAAGGCATAACCAAACTGTCTCACCAACAGAGAAGGGTTATAGTTGATACAACCTTTCCGTCCAATCAAAGGGACATTCGGAAAGCCACTGCAACTATACATAATATCAGTGCCAAGCATGTTTCGATCAAACCAAATGATGTTCTCAGCAGACAGCCCCATCAACCGGGAAGACCAATCCAAAGTATCAACAGCATCAACAAAAGGCCCTGCCTTCGGAAGATGCCCCTAGAACCACCTGTACAAAAGAGGAAGACAGCAGGAAACATTCTTGCCACAACGTTTCTCATTCTTATAGTGAATAGAATGATAAACATCGCCCAAGAGAGTAGGAACTGGATTCTTCGAGGCAAGAATCAAGAAGGCATCTGAGTCAACAAAATCTGGCACATTAGGAAACAGGACAATCCCATAGATGCAGACAGGTAGAATGGCACTGAAGGCAACCCAACATCCACTTTTCGCGCACTGTGTAGCCTTCTCAACCAGGACAGACAGGTGAAAACCATAGGCTCCGTTCAGCTTTACCAATCCTCCAGGAAACTCAGAAGCGTCTAAACTGACAATCTCAGCAAGTGTAGCCAACTCAGGCTCAGCATCAACATGTATAAAGGGCATCTGGTCTAACACAAGAACTCCCAACATAGCAGAATACTCCTCCAAAGTGGGTGCCAGAATATAGTCAGGGAACAGGAAGCATCTCAGCTGAGGCTCATAAAACTGCATCAAAGTATACACCCCAGTCGTCTCAAATGCTGAAGGCCTGTACAAAAAACTAAGCAATCTCCCATAAGATACTCTGAACTCAGCCCTCACTCTCTCATCTGCTAGAGCAACTAATCCCAGCAAGGCACAGATATCTGGCGAATGCAACCGGTAAGCAACTGTCCTCTTCATGGACTCCATGTCTGGCTAGAAGATACACTAGAATTAGAGGGGAATGATCACCTGCAACATAAATACATGTTAATGAAATGCAAACATGAAAATGCACATGCATATGCAAACAGGAGATCAAGGGCAATGCTGATGAACTGTGTTGCTTTATACTGAAGCCTGAGAACCATCAAATCTTCATCTCAAACCAAACCAACCACTCAAATGAACCCTGTAACCGCATCTCACTGACAGAGATAAACCAGGTACTCTGAGGTCAAAGGTTTCCTGCAAACAGACCTACCTACCCCTCACAGGTATGTACTTAACTCGCAAACGAGGTACGGCATCCTATGCGGGTTCAACGTCACAGACTTTCAAGAGCAATGATACGATACCCAGAAGGTGTGGCATCATCATCCCTTGAAGCGGCCTCACTTAGTTGAATCCCAAATGATAGGTCCCCAGAGTCGACAATCCTCGGGTCAGACAACTTGTCGAGCCCTAAGGGCCAGGCAAGAAGCATCAAAGAGAATCTCGTCCGAGCGCAGATTTCGCGGCTAGCTGGTGCGTGTAAGAACAGAGTATACCTAAGAGGGGGGGTGAATTAGGCCTATTGAAATTTTTCCGGTTTTTATGGTATCTTGAAAAAATTACTGCTTTATGTTTTTGGTTATGAAAGCAGAAGAAGAAAAATAAAAGAGCAATGGACACCAGGATTTATAGTGGTTCCCCTCACAATCCGAGAGTACTCCACTCCCCTTTCAACATGAAAGAGAATTTTCACTATTGTTTAATAAAGTACAACCTATCACACCATCAACTGGTGAGGCCTACTATCAAACAATAAAACTAACAAGTGTACAAGAACAATCCTCTTGTAAACACTCACCCTTGTGTCCAACAATCCTGGATCACAAGTCAATATACACAAGTTTGTAAAGATTTGAATTTGAGAGTAATGATATCAAAGTTGATCTTCTCCAAATGATCGGAATTCACTCTTACAATTTTCAATACAAGTGTTCAAGGATGAATATGAAATTTATGCACATATGAACACTTAATGAAAGTTTTTGAAAATGGTGAATTTGATTCTAAGACAATTTGAATGTAGAAAGTGTTTTTGGAGATTGAAAAGTTTTTGTGTTATGTTCTATGTTTTTCAAAATTGAAAAACTCAGAATTTATATGAGTAAAATACCCTTTCAAAAAGGTACATTGAGTAGTCATCAAAAATATGAAATGGTATAATTTTTTAAATAATTTTTGAACTTGAAACAAAGCAATTTTTCACTGCACGTTCAGTGTTAATCGGTTAACCCATATGGTTAATCGGTTAACACTGGTACGTTAGCCCAGAAATTTCAAAATTCAAATTGGTTAACCGGTTAACCTATATGGTTAATCGGTTAACACTGTTAATTTTCAGAAAAATGCTTTTTAAAATTAATGTTATACCATTTTTAAGGTTTCAAAAACATGCTTATGTATTATGCAAAAATGCTTGATGTTTTCGAACACTTGTATATCAAATTATAAGGGTAGAATTTGATATACCAGTAATGCAGCCAAGTCTGGAAGAATCATAGTTCCATATGTAGCTTGACTTGAAA
Source organism: Lathyrus sativus (assembly GCA_963859935.3). Classification (NCBI taxonomy): domain Eukaryota; kingdom Viridiplantae; phylum Streptophyta; class Magnoliopsida; order Fabales; family Fabaceae; genus Lathyrus; species Lathyrus sativus. The sequence goes on along the minus strand of OZ012739.1, from coordinate 237,472,936 downwards.
GATAGCTTGACTTGATCTTGATAACTTTGAACGGCTTGTCTTTTTGCAATCAAGAGATGACCTTGAGTAGTATTGACATCATCAAAACTTGAGACTGAAGCATGCTTCTACATTCTCCCCCTTTTTGATGATGGCAATCAAAAATGTTGTGCGATATCTCTTGGTTCTTGATCTGGTTCTCCCCCTATGTCTAGCCACTCCCCCTATCTTAACGGAGGAAAAAAAATCTGCACACAGAGAGACATTAACAGAACCAAGCTCTTCTCCCCCTTTGACATCAGCAAAAAGGAAGAGCTTTCAAAGAAATCAAAAGATAGCAGCATATAGTAATAAGCACGTGCAAAGCCAAGTAAGCACAAAGCACAAACAGTAGTACATATAAAATGCCGCAAATAGAAATTGTACTTGTTACAATAAAACATAGTTCAAATGAAAGCATAAAAACTTAAGACTAGAAAGCAAAGCAATAAAAACAACAGCAGCAGCATATTCTCTAAAAATCCTCATCCGCCATATCCTCCTCCTCTTCTTCTTCATCACTATCAACCTCTTCTTCAATCTCGTCGTCCACAACTCGGGTGTTGGAATGTGGAGGGTTAAGAATGAGGTTTCTGAGGGAGGCAATTGCTCGGGAGGTCTCTCTATGCATATTCATGGATTCTCGATGCTGGTTCATCATGGTTGTGTAGAGAAACTCACTGGTAAGACCCCCTTCAAGCATTGGATAAGCGTGATGGAAAGGACCGTCATCAGTATACCTGTAGGTACCGTCAGCCGCCTTGATGATTCCAGTATTCTTCATAATATTAATCTCATTGATCTCATTAGTTGTAGGTTTCATCTTGGAGGATGGTTCTCTGTTGAGGTCAAGTTCAGTTAATTCAAGAATTCTAGAGACCAAGAGAGCATACGGCAGCCGGGTAATGCAATGAAGTTGTTGCTGCAGATGATACATAATAGTCAAAATCCAATTGACTCTGATGCGATTCTTAATAGCAAAGATTAGCTGCATTTCCAAGTCGTTGATCTGAGAGTGATTTGAGTCCTTTGGAATGAGGACATAGCAGATAATGTAGTGAAGCATTCGATCAGATACTGTCAGATTCTTGGCATAGCACAGCATACGAGCGGTGCGAGAGTTTGCAATAACGGTTTCTTTTGGGAACCTGCAAATCTGATAGTAATACTCCATTTTATCATAGTTTGCCCAGGGTCCATCTACATGGTTTACACCTTTCCTCAGGAAGCATCCTTTTGATGGAATCTTAAGGTGTCTAGCAAGGGTGGATAAATTCTCAACAAACTCATGATCTCTAATGGTGGACCGGATCATGTGGTTCTCATCCATGTCCAGATATACAGACATTTTATTCATAAAAGCTTTAACCAGATCAGGATAGATAATACCAGAGTCGGTGACGAACTTGTCGATACGCTGATATTCCAACAGAGTAGGAAAATCAAAAGATATTGCAGGAAAAGCTCGAAGATTCACATACTTTACCGGCATAAGTTGACGAACACGCACTTTGAAATCCATCCGTCTCTTTTTGGTGGTTTCCATTGGAATACTGTCGTCATCTAATTCTGATGCAGAATGATGTTCTGGAAGTTTTCCCTTGCCACGGTTTGATGCTGAAGCCATGGATGGAGGTTTGAGAGAACTGGGGTTGTGGGTTCTGAGGAAGTTAGGGTTTGAGAAGTTGTGGGGAGTTTTTCCAACTTTTGAGAGTGGGAGAGAGAAGTTAGGATTTTAAGAGGGAATATGGATTTTGGATATGGATTTGGATATTTAAGAGAATATGGACCACACAAAATATATAAACAAAATATAAAATTTTAAATAATTTTAAATAATTTTCGTTTCTGATTTTTTAGAAAAATTAACAGTGTTAATCGGTTAACCCATATGGTTAATCGGTTAACACATTAAAAAATTTAATCAGAATTGAAAATTCAACAGTGTTAATCGGTTAACCCATATGGTTAATCGATTAACATGCTCGAATTTTTTGAAAAATACATAAAAACAGAATGCATACACATGAAAACAAATCACAAATAATGCATACACATAATAGAGAAAAAGTCAGATGTCACCTTCATCAAGAATCCCAAGTTCTCTCCGAATTTTGTAGAATGGTTCTTTTTCCAAAGGCTTGGTGAAGATGTCGGTGAGTTGGTTGTGTGTGTCGACGAAAGTAACATCAACATCTCTGTTTAATACGTGATCTCGAAGGAAATGATGCCGGATATCGATGTGCTTTGTTCTGGAATGCATAACCGGATTCTTTGTGATATTTATGGCACTAGTATTGTCACATCGTAGAGGAATGCACCCGAGGTCAACACCATAATCCAGAAGTTGTTGTTTCAGCCATAAAATTTGTGCACAGCAACTTCCTGCGGCGATGTATTCTGCTTCGGCGGTGCTGAGTGCTACACAAGCTTGCTTCTTGCAGGCCCATGATACTAGAGCATTTCCGAGAATATGACATGTACCACTTGTACTTTTTCTATCGGTTTTGCATCCTGCATAGTCAGCGTCAGAATAACCAACTAAAGAACAAATACTACCTTTAGGATACCATAATCCGACGTTGGTCGTTCCTTTGAGATACTTGATAATTCTCTTCACAGCAGTGAGATGCGATTCCTTTGGATTTGCTTGGAAGCGCGCACACAAACAAACACTAAACATAATGTCAGGACGGCTTGCCATCAAATATAGTAATGAACCAATCATACCTCGATATTTAGTAATATCAATTGGAGTACCAGATTCATCTTGATCAACATACGTTCCGGATCCCATAGGAGTAGACATCATCTTGCAACTATCCATATCGAATTTCTTTATTAATTCCTTACAGTACTTGGATTGGTTGAGAAAGATTCCATCCTTGGTTTGCTTGATTTGTAATCCAAGAAAATAATTTAACTTTCCCATCATGGACATCTCGAATTCTTCTCGCATCATGAGTGAGAATTCTTCGCAGAGTTCTTTGTTTGTTGATCCAAAAATGATGTCGTCGACGTAGACTTGTACTAACAAGGTGTTACCCTTGATCTTCTTAATAAACAGCGTCTTGTCAACCTTTCCTTTTGTAAATCCTTTCTCACATAAGAAGTTGCTAAGGCGATCATACCATGCTCGTGGTGCTTGTTTTAAACCGTAGAGAGCCTTCTTCAGTTTGAAAACATGTGAGGGATTTTTGAAGTCTTCAAAACCCGGAGGTTGTTTGACGTAGACTTCCTCATTAATGTACCCATTCAGGAAAGCGCTTTTGATATCCATCTGGAATAACTGAAAATTCATAGAACAAGCGTAAGCAAGTAGTAATCTAATTGCTTCTAACCTTGCTACCGGAGCGAATGTTTCATCAAAATCAATTCCTTCCTCCTGGTTGTAGCCTTGTGCGACCAATCTTGCCTTGTTACGAACTATAATCCCATTTTCGTCAAGTTTGTTCTTGAACACCCATCTGGTTCCTATAATATGCTTATTGTCTGGTCTTGGTACAAGGGTCCAAACTTGATTTCTTTCAAATTGATTAAGTTCTTCTTGCATTGCTATAATCCATTGGTCGTCGCCTAAAGCTTCATCGATCTTTGATGGTTCAATTTAAGATACAAACGCCATGTTGAGACAGGCATCCTTTAAATTAAGTCGAGTTGCAACGCCTTGACTAATATCACCAATAACTTTATCAATTGGGTGATCTCTGTGTGTTCTCCATTCTTTCAGAAGATCTTGATTTTCTTGAGTAACATCTTCACGTAATATAGTTTGATCATTTGAAACAATTTCTTCATTTTGTGGAGTATCTACAAAATCATCATCATCATCCAAAACAATATTATCCTCTTTCGAGGGGTTAGTCTCATCAAACGAAACATGAATGGACTCTTCAATGGTAAGAGTTCTTTTATTAAAAATTCTAAAAGTTTTACTATAAAGAGAGTAGCCAAGAAAGATACCTTCGTCGGACTTCTCATCAAACTTACCGAGATTGTCCTTATTGTTGTTGAGAATGAAGCATTTGCAGCCAAATATGTGGAAGAATGATATATTCGGTTTTCTTCCCTTGAACAACTCATACGGAGTCTTTTTGAGTAGCGGTCGAATATTCACGCGGTTGCTTACAAAGCATGCCGTGCTTACTGCTTCTGCCCAAAAATATTTTGGAAGATTTGTGTCGCTGAGCATTGTTCTAGCAAGTTCAACTAGTGAACGATTCTTCCGTTCTACGACGCCGTTTTGTTGAGGAGTTCTTGGTGCCGAAAAATTATGAGAAATTCCATGTTCTTCGCAAAATTCTTCAAAGTCTGAATTTTGAAATTCTCCACCGTGGTCGCTTCTTATGGAGGCTATAGTGAGTGACTTCTCATTTTGAATTTGTTTTGCATACTTTTTGAATGCTTTAAACGCATCATTTTTCTGCACTAAAAACATTGTCCAGGTATATCGAGAAAAATCATCAACAATAACTAAAGCATAAATACTACCTCCAAAGCTCTTCGTTCTTGATGGACCAAAAAGATCCATGTGCAACAATTGAAGTGGTCTTGATGTAGAAACCACTTGCTTGGATTTGAAAGTTGTCTTGGTCTGTTTTCCCTTTTGACATGCATCGCATAATTTATCCTTGATGAATTTTATCTTCGGAAGCCCAACAACCAGATCATGCTTGATTAATTTGTTTAAATGCTCCATGTGAATGTGAGCAAATCTTTTATGCCAAAGCCATGCCTCGTTGTTGTTCGCCATAAGACACTTTACCTTCAAGGAAGAGTCATCAAAAGAAATCATAAAAATATTATTATATCTTTTACCTTTTAGCAGAATCTCATGAGTGACTTCGTGTTCGATCAAGCATTCCTCCTTTGTGAAGTTGATTTTGAACCCTTTGTCACACAATTGACTGATGCTAAGTAGGTTATGCTTAAGGCCTTCAACAAAAAGAACGTCTTCGATGATTGTACATGGAGGTGCACCAATGGTTCCAACTCCAAGAATTTTTCCTTTATTATCATCACCGTAAGTGACGTATCCTTTGGCCTTTAATGATAGACTTGAAAATTTGTTTATATCTCCCGTCATATGCTTCGAGAAGCCACTATCAAGATACCATTGATTTGTGGTTGTCTTCAAGCATACCTACAAAACAAAATTAGGTAGTGTTAGGTACCCAAATTGCTTTGGGTCCTTGATAGTTAGCACCCTTTTCCACCCACACATAATGCCCCTTTGCAATACCAATATTACGTACATAGCAGGCATTAGGTGTGTGCCCTTTAATACCACAATAAAAACATGTAGGTTGAAAATGACTTGTATATCTAGGAATATAATTCTTTTTCTTATTAATTCTTTTCTTGTTATGATTTTGATGCTGAATTTTAGAAGTGCTTGTCTCTTCCTTAACAATTTGTTCACTTGCTCTTACGAAAATGGTCTTATTGGTGCTTGGTTTTGAAAATTTAGAATATCCCAATCCACTTTTATCATTAGGATACCTTTGATGTTTAAGAATCTCTTCCAAGCCAATTTGACCTTTTTCGTATCTTTCTAAAACTCTTTTAAGTTGAACAATTTGAAAAGACAAAGACTCACAATTCTTACATACAAGACTTTGTTTTTCATCCATCACTTTTTGTTTTTCATCTTCAATAGTTTTTAAGAGATCATAATTTTGTTTTTCTAAAATTAAAATTCTTTTCTTTTGTGATGAGATGTCTTTATACAAAGTCTTGCACTCTTTTAGAAGTTCATCTATAACTTCTTGTGCATCATTATCATAGACAAAAAAATTAATACTAACCTCATTTTCGTCATCGGAATGGTGAGAGACCATTAAGGCAATATTTGCGCTTTCATCGCTATCTGATTCCGATGATGAACTCACTTTGTTGTCGTCCCATGCGACATAAGCCTTCTTTGTTTTGAAATCCTTCTTGCCCTTGAATTTTCCTTTATTTGCGAGTTTTGGGCAATCTGGCTTTATGTGACCTTGTTTTCCACATTCGTAACATGTAATTTCTTGGTTTGATGTGGATGCCTCCTTTTTCCTGAAATGTCTATTCTTTTTAGAAAAAGAAGAAGTTTTATTATTATTAAAAAACTTACCAAGCTTCTTTACTAGAAGCATGAAATTTCCGTCTTCGGAAGATTCGTCAATTTTGTCATCCTTTGTGTCAGTCTTCAAGGCAATTCCTTTGGACTTCTTGTCTTGACTTTCATGTTTCTCAAGCCTTCCAAGTTCTAGTTCATGCTCTTGAAGTTTCCCGAATAATGAAGCGGATGTCATTGTTGAAAGACTTTTCTTTTCCGAAATAGCGGTCACCTTTGGTTGCCATTCTCTTGTCAAGGATCTTAGGACTTTTAAGTTGAGATCATCGTTGGTGAAGGTCTTCCCAAGAGCAATCAGGTGATTTGTTAGATGAACAAACCTCTTTTGCAAGGCAACAATAGATTCACCGGGCTGCATATGGAACATCTCATATTCTTGACTTAACGTGTTAAGTCTTGATCTTTTTACTTCTGTTGTTCCTTCATGCGTTTCTACCAAGGTATCCCAAATCTGTTTTGCCGATTGACATTGTGATATGCGAAAGAATTCATCCATACTGAGAGCGCTTTGAAGTATGTTGATTGCTTTCTTCTCATCCAAGATTCTCTTCTTGTCATCTTCATCATATGAGGATTTAATCTTTGGGGTTCCAACACCATTTACCACACTTGTAGGAACATGTGGACCAGTTTCAACGGTTTCCCATATACCATCTCCTTGAGCCTCAAGATGTGCCTTCATACGGATTTTCCAAAAATCAAAGTATTCTCCAGAAAAGAGTGGTGGCTTGTTACTACTTCCACCATCTTTGAAAATCGGGTTGGTACTTGCGGAAGCCATACTGAATCGTTAGGAACAGGTTACCTTAACCTGCTCTGATGCCAATTGTAAGAACAGAGTATGCCTAAGAGGGGGGGTGAATTAGGCCTATTGAAATTTTTCCGGTTTTTATGGTATCTTGAAAAAATTACTGGTTTATGTTTTTGGTTATGAAAGCAGAAGAAGAAAAATAAAAGAACAATGGACACCAGGATTTATAGTGGTTCCCCTCACACTCCGAGAGTACTCCACTCCCCTTTCAACATGAAAGAGAATTTTCACTATTGTTTAATAAAGTACAACCTATCACACCATCAACCGGTGAGGCCTACTATCAAACAATAAAACTAACAAGTGTACAAGAACAATCCTCTTGTAAACACTCACCCTTGTGTCCAACAATCCTGGATCACAAGTCAATATACACAAGTTTGTAAAGATTTGAATTTGAGAGTAATGATATCAAAGTTGATCTTCTCCAAATGATCGGAATTCACTCTTACAATTTTCAATACAAGTGTTCAAGGATGAATATGAAATTTATGCACATATGAACACTTAATGAAAGTTTTTGAAAATGGTGAATTTGATTCTAAGACAATTTGAATGTAGAAAGTGTTTTTGGAGATTGAAAAGTTTTTGTGTTATGTTCTATGTTTTTCAAAATTGAAAAACTCAGAATTTATATGAGTAAAATACCCTTTCAAAAAGGTACATTGAGTAGTCATCAAAAATATGAAATGGTATAATTTTTTAAATAATTTTTGAACTTGAAACAAAGCAATTTTTCACTGCACGTTCAGTGTTAATCGGTTAACCCATATGGTTAATCGGTTAACACTGGTACGTTAGCCCAGAAATTTCAAAATTCAAATTGGTTAACCGGTTAACCTATATGGTTAATCGGTTAACACTGCTAATTTTCAGAAAAATGCTTTTTAAAATTAATGTTATACCATTTTTAAGGTTTCAAAAACATGCTTATGTATTATGCAAAAATGCTTGATGTTTTTGAACACTTGTATATCAAATTATAAGGGTAGAATTTGATATACCAGTAATGCAGCCAAGTCTGGAAGAATCATAGTTCCATATGTAGCTTGACTTGAAAGATAGCTTGACTTGATCTTGATAACTTTGAACGGCTTGTCTTTTTGCAATCAAGAGATGACCTTGAGTAGTATTGACATCATCAAAACTTGAGACTGAAGCATGCTTCTACAGTGCGAGCTAAGCAAGCAGGCTAACCACTACTCTCTACTTCTAAGTCTATGTGCAAACTCAAGCCCAGGTCCGGCTTATCTCTCAATCTAACCCTCTTCCCAGCACAACAACAATAATATAATACTGAAAGTAAAGGCAAAAAGGTAATGTTGCACCCCAAAATTTGACCAACCGGGCCTCGCATTTGGCTCGATGTTTCGACGCATAACCGCATTCGCATCTGCATATCGCATACATTGCATTGTTCATTTGTTTTGATTTTATCAGGGATCACAGCTCCCGTCTCGTGTTTCAGGTGTTTTTGATCAGTAGGATTGATTTTTGGGATATTTCGGTGCCCGTTTATTTTTACCGATTATTTTTGTGTCGTTCGGTGCTTATTTTGTCCCTCTGGGAATTATCGTGATTTTTCTGGATTTTATAGGATTTTTTTAGGGTTTAATTAGCTTTTAAATCAATTTTTAGGATTTAATAGAATTTTTGATGTTTTTTAATTCTTTTTAAATCATTTGTTAGCATATAATAGATTTTAAATTCATTTTAGAATTTAATAGGTTTTTAATTCCTTTAAATAGATTTTAAATCATTTGTAGAAATCTTTTATAGATTTTGATATTTTTAGATAACATAGAATTTTTTAGAATAATAGAGTTTAATAAATAAAAATAGTTTTTTTAGAATTTAATAAAAGATTAGTAGATATTTTTATTAGAAGATTAGAGGTTTATTAGAATTTTATTAGTTAGGAATTAATTGAGTGTAATAGTTAATTAGGGTTAATTAGTTGATTAGTCTCAATCATTTTCTTAATTCATTTTTTCACTAATCCATCTTCATTTGCAGATTTTTGTGAGTGTGTATCAGTTTTGGTGGGCCTCCTTGTCCCAATTTCGTAGCCCAAATGAGTCCAATTATCCAGATTGATCCAGCAATAGTCCAAGCAAAAGTCCAAATTCGTCCAGCGTTTTCCAGCTCCTTCTGGAAGGTTCTGGGAGCATCCAGAAACGGTTCAATTTAAATACCAGCAAGCGCCACGTGTTTGAGGGGAGAGGCCCCACTTTTCACTTCCAACGCACCGCCACGTACCCTTCACCCTCTCTCTCTCTCAGCCATGCTGCCACCACGTGGCACGCATGCAGGGCGCACCTCCACCATCGTCCCCACGTGGCGTCACCAGAATCTTCACCGGAAGAGAGCCCCAACCGCCGTGCATGTACTCCGGCAACCGTCCCTCTCCAGATTCCGTTCACCTCCTTCATTCTTACTCCCTTCATCATCTTCTCCAGTCCTCATCATCAACAAACCACCATCCATAACCGTCAAGGACCATCGTTCAACCACCGATCCACCAACCTCCATCGCCTCCACCAACAAGCTCCAGAAAATCATCAAAAGACGATGAATCTTCATCGTCAACCTCCCCAGATCTTCATCAATCAAACGCCAGAAATCCAGAAATTATAGAAATCTTCAAGAACTCCAGAAAAACACCAGAACTTCAACGAATCTCCATCATCAAAGTTCATCAACATCACAAGAACTTCAACGATCCACACTCAGATCAGCAACGTCACAAGAACTTCAACGAATTTCCAGAAGAAGTTATCAACATCACAAGGCTTCAACGAATCTCCAGAAGGAACTTCAAGAGCAGATGATTCTCCACCGTTTCCAGATTCAACCGTTCAAACTTCCTTCGTAGATCAAGAGTCTTCAGAACCTTCAAGACTGTTCGTCGTGATCATCATCACCAGATTTCCAGCAACATGAAGAAGCAAGAACTCCATTGAAACAAATTTCCAAAGCCTTCGTCAAACGAACGTCATCAGAGATTCATTATGAAGAACGTTCATCACATAAAACTCCAGATTCTCTTCACCAAGATCCATGAGAGCGTCTCCAAATCCATCTGAGTTGCTAGGAAGAATTAGAGGAAGAGGGATTCGAAAGGGTGGAGATATCAGGAAGGGGAGGATCTTATCAATTCGTGTGAAACATTGTTTTTTCGTTCTGGTGAAGCTTGTGAACGGAGGAGATTAAGGTGGTAGCGGCGGCGGCGCAGTGGGAAGCAGATTAGGGTTTTTCTGAACTTGAGAAGGAAGAGAGGGAGACGGAGAGGGAGAGAAGATTGGGCTCAGGGCCCAGTTCACTTTTTTGGCACCTCACGCCCCTCACGTTTTTGGGACAAATTCTGGGCCTAAAGCCCAGTGTGTTTCTGGCGACACCCAGTTTACACGCCACACCCCCCTCTGCATTTTTTGGGGAAGACTTGGGCTGGGCCCAGTTTAGTTGTTTTTTATTTTATTTTTTTTCTGCATATAAACCTGTAAACAAGTTGCACCCCCCCAGCCCCCTTTGCTTGTGTTTTCTTTATCTTTATTCTTTTAAAAGTGGAAAAAGAAATAAAAGAGAAAATAAATAGAAAGAAAATAGGTTTGAGGAATTTGAAGAAAAGAAAAAGAAATAGAAAAAAGATTAAAAAAAAATTTGAAGAAGAGAAAAGAAATATGAAAAAGATTGAAAAAGAATTTGAAGAATAGTGGAGAAAAACATTGTGAGAAAAAAAAACATAGGAAAATATTTGGAGAAAAATATTGAAAATATGGAAAAGAATATTTTGAGAAAAGAAAAATATGAGAAAAGAGAAAAGAAGAAAAAAGAGGAAAAATATTAAAGTAGTTTAATATTTTTTAAAAGCATTTTCTTTTAGGGTTTTCATAGAAGTTATTTTCCTTTTAGGGATAGAATCAGAGGCCCATTTGTTAGGGGGCTATTTTCATTCAATTTTCAAGATAGAATAGGATAGCGTTTCCTAGGAGATTTATTTTAATATTCAACTCATTGTAACTATTCTTTCAGAGATTAATAAAACGAGATTTGAGCTGTGGTCCGATAGTAGCCGAACTACAGCTGCTCTGATTCTTCGTACCAGACGAAGATATGTAGGCATAGGATGCGATATCCTAGCGAGCACACTAACGACTAACTTTTGTTCTCTCGCGGCTGTGCGATCGAGACTTTCCCGCTGACGATTAATTGAAACCCTTTTTCTCTCTTGCCCAAGTGCATTTGAGACTCAACCATAGTTGTGACCATAGGTTCCCGACCCTGTGAAACCAGTTGTTTTTCTCACTGCTGTGTGAGAATGTCTGTTTAGCCGTAGTTAGTCTGAACTACGTAAAGCTCTGATCTTCCATGCAGTGGAAGTACGTAGGCACAAGACGCGATGTCTTGGCGAGCCATTTTCCTGTAGTCCCGAACTACGTTGACTCTGACTTTCTCTCCTGAGAATACGTAGGCATAGAGTGCGACGCTCTATCGAGTCAATTCCCTTCCATTTAGATTTAGCAGCCGTAGATAGATTGTTTTACATCCAGTAGACAACCCAAGCAAGCGTGGATCCCGTCGAGTACGACGGACGTGAGGGGTGCTAATACCTTCCCCTTGCGTAACCGACTCCCGAACCCAGGCTATGGTTGCGATGACCATACCTTTTCCCCGTTTTTTTGCGAGGTTTACTTCGAGCGTTTCCTTTCCCGCTCTGAGGGATAAATAACGCACGGTGGCGACTCTTCTGTCAGCCGGCGCCGATTTTCGCAGTAGCGACAGCTGGCGACTCTGCTGGGGACTGCGATAGTTCCCCATGCATGTGGGATCCAACGTCCCCTAGAGAGAGTCAATCCTAGCGCTTGTTTGCTTGTTTATTTGGGGTTTATTTATCGATATTATATGTTGCTGTTGGGGTGTTACGGGTGTTCTATGATTGAGATAAGCCGGACCTGGGCTCGAGTATGAGTATACACCTAGATATAGTTGCGGAGAAGTAGTAGACGAACCTGTCTGCTGAGCAGGCGCAGTTCCCTACGAAAATTCGCGCTCGGACGAGATTCTTGCAGAGGTGCTCCTTTCCGGTCCTGAGGATCTGAGGGGAGTCCAGACGTGAGGATTGTCGACTCTGGGAACCGATCAATTGGAAGTCAGCTAAGTGAGGCCTCTTCATGAGATGACGATGCCACTCCTTCTGGGAATCGTATCATTCCTCATGAAAGTCTGTGACGCTGACGACCGCATAGGATGCCGTACCTTGTCAGATATAGGTCCACACCTGTGAGTGGGGGGGTTTTTTGTGCAGGAAACTTGACTTCCAACCTACCCGTTATATTGGTCTTCTTTTCAGAGAACGTCTCCGTCAGCAGCGCAGCAGTGTTCAGATTTTGTGTGGGGGCTGTGGTCCCATTGTTTGCTGCATTTTGCATATCATATGCATATCAGTGTTGCATTGTATATCATCCTCCAGCTAGCCAGAGTTCTGATCCAGCCTTTGTTTCCTGAAGGTGATTACCCGGAGTTTGGATTGAGCAGTTGTTGATTGTCAGAAGACCTACCTAGGGGTTGAGTAGATTTGAGCAGAATCAAGTGTCGAAGTCAGCTGAAGATTATTGGTAGCCATGTCTGAAGGCAATTTCCAGTCTCCTAACACCTTGACAGGGTTCACTATGGCGTCCAACCCTCTGTATGATTCCATGGAAGATTTCCCGCAAGTGAACAACGTTGCTGCAGACCAAGTTGTACAGCCTTCTGTTGAGAACCAAGATCGCCATGAGCAGTTTGTTGCCCAGAATGAGCGTCCTCCTCCTGTCAGCAATCAAGGTGTTGCTTTCCCTGTGATGAATTACCGAAGAGATATCCCGATAGCCAGGATGGTAGATCCAGGAGCTCTCGAAAAGGCTAGAAGAGTCCGAGTGTTGGAAGAGCAAATGAAAGCTTTGAAAGCCAAAGATGCTGTTAACCTAGATGCTGTAGGCATGTGTTTGGTTCCTGACCTGGTGTTGCCTTACAAGTTCAAAGTGCCGAAATTTGAGAAGTACACGGGAGATAGCTGTCCAAAGCTGCATTTGATGATGTTCTGTCGAAGAATGACTGCGTTTGCGCGAAATGACAAGTTGATGATCCATTGCTTTCAAGATAGTCTGACTGGGGCATCTTTGAGGTGGTATATGCAGTTAGAGAGGAATCAGATTCAGTCATGGATGGATTTAGCCAGAGCTTTTCTGAAGCAGTACGATTACAATTTAGACATTGCTCCTTATCGCATGCATTTGCAAGAGTTGTCTCAAGAGATCAATGAACCGATCAGGAGGTATGCTCAGAGATGGAGAGAATTTGCTGCTAAAGTGCGTCCCCCGCTGTTAGACCAAGAGCTGGCAAGCATGTTTGTGGATTCCCTACAATATCCGTACTTCAAAAGATTGCTCGGAGTTCCGGCAAGTTTCTCTGACGTGGTAGCATTAGGAGAACGCCTTGAGTACTCCATAAGAATGGGGAAAATTCAGATTACTTCATATGATCAAGCTGGTGAAACTGAATACCCTTGGGACTATCAGAGTGAAGAAGAAGTTGTGATCAACTCAGTCATGCCAAAGATTGAATATCCTCGAAGCAAATCAGTGAATTTTGTTGGTTCATCATCTTATCAGAGATCAGTACCTCCCGTGGCTTGTTATACTGAACAGACAGCCGTGCCTGGGGCACTCTATCAGGAATCTTATGTCGCTTCCATGGCAAATCAGCGAACTCGTGGCCGAGGTTATCAGAGTCAGCGTCAGAATCAGAACAGACCTCGCAACAATTTGGAACGAAGGAAAGCTCCTCTTCACCCAGTGCCGATGCCGTATAGCCAGTTGCTACCATCTTTGATTCAGAAGTCTTTGGTGGAGCCTAAAACTCTTAAGCCAGTACCAGAACCTTACCCTCCTGGGTACAATCCCCACGTTCAGTGTGGTTATCATGGTGGCTCTCCGGGGCATTCGACAGAAGATTGCAAAGCATTTCAGGCGAAGGTACAGCAGTTGATTGATCAGGATCGCATTTCCTTTCGAGAAGGATTTCTGTTTGTTCATCCCTAACCGCTCAGCTGTCTAAGCCCGTAGATTCAGAGGGTCTATTCCCCAGCATAAGCCAGTGGTTCAGACAGGCAGGCGCCTCAGCAGTGGCAGTCCTCAAGCTTTTACATCATTTGCATTAGTAGTTTCTTTTTCTGTTAGTTACTACCTGCTTTTAACATTGTATGTTTCGAATGGTGATAATAATAAAGTGACTATGCATTTTTCTGAATTAATCATGTCGCTGTCGCTCATTTATAGCATTGCACTGACACTTGCATTTTATTCACTCCATTTTTTCGCTGTGACTAGCAAAGTTAGGAGGGAGGATGACGAAACTGAAACTCATAACCAATGATTGTATGCTTTCAGATAAGACCGTACCGATGACGTACAAGGCATTGTTTCAAATTCCCCAAACACTGGAGATATAAGGAGTTAGTCCCTTGTCAACCACTTCGAGCCAGGAAGTAGAAGTTTTTTTCGGACTTATAAACCCTCACATCTTAACCCGGGGCAGGGTAGTTGACGGTTAGCTTGACCAAGCATTCAAGTCTTGCAGAGGAGTGTTGTCTTTCAAGGACCAATCAGTTGATACCTTTCAAGAGGTCAAATCTCACCAATCAGGAGTGAGACAGTTACAATCCTTTCGGAGCAATCAAGACAACCAGTGTCACACGACTTTGTTCCAAAAGAAAGAAAGGAAGAAAGCCCGCTAAGTAAAAAGAAAAAGCTGGAAAGCTAATACTTAGGCAAAAATCAGGGCATCCCGCTGGACTTCAAAAGAAATCGAAGAATCGAAAAGAACTCAAAAGGAGTCAGTCCAGGCAAAAATTAGGGAATCAAAAGAATGAAAAAGAGGGATTAAAAAGAAAATTTTCCCCAGCAAGTCACAAAGCCGTGTACACAGACACCGAAAACGAAGAAGGAGTAACTATCACTCTAGAAGAAAATCTTGTGAATCCCTTAACTGTGGTTCTTACCATACAACATATCTCTCGAAGAGGCGAGTGCTTGTGCCAAGTTAACTGAACCTTAGGATCGGAGATCATCACGTAGAAGGGGTGGGTACAAATCAAAATTTGAGCCAAATATCCTTTGTTTTACGAACCGTGAACCCGACCACGATACAACCCTCAAAAGACCTAATTGAGGTAGGGTAAATCTGAAGCGCATTACGATAAGGTCGAGTAACCTGACTCCTTCTTGACTTGCTAGTCACATCTTGGTTGTATTTTCACCGACCACGTAAGCACTGCGTTTGAACTTTGGTTCATTCGTCACTCTCAATCATATGCATGTAAATGAGTGACAGCTCAAAATTTTTTCAAAATCTGCATAACCATTGCATTAAGATTACCATTCGTAGACAGACGATTCCAATTGCAGGTTAGTAGTTGGCATGAAAGAAATTCCAGCGGGAGTAATCAAATAGGACTGAGTAATCCAGCAGTCTGAGCCAGAATGGTGTATGTTGTGAAGCCTTGTGAATCAGGGGCATTATATTCCAGTAAGTTCAGTATCAGTCAGTATGAGGACAAGTCCCGAAGCTCCAGTTGAACAGGGGGCAGTTTGTTTGAGAAGCAGTTGATCAGCAGGAGTCTTCTCAGGATCCAATCAGGGGCAGTTATGCAGAATGTTGAGATTTGAAAGCAGATGCTTCCAATGGATAATCAGATCGGGTTGAGTCGCTAGAACGCTCATTCAGGGGCAAGTCATTGCAGAGAATGTTGAAATCAACTGGGTTGTTAGGTGTTTAATTGGAGATTGAGTTCTTTTGTCGTGCAGATGTCGGAGCAAATATTCTCGAAGTCTTCCCGTAGCAAGCTGTTCAGAGCAATATTCCCAAGAGTTAGATTGGGGCAAGGAGAATTGTACTGGGGCAAGTTGTGCAAGCCAGTCTTTTATCCCCCAGCTGAGTGTACCAGGGGCAAGTCATTCAAACCAGCCTGTTTATCCCCAGCCAGAGTTGAGTATCGGGGAATCATGTCAATACCCTTATCGAAAACCTTTCAAACAAGAAGATCTTGTTGTCGTTGGATCATTATCCTGCAGTTTAAACCTGTTGCGTGTCAGTAACCAGTCGTTTCCAAAGTCCAGTTCTCGCCTGGCAAATCGGTAACCAGTTCTCGTCTGGCCCACCTTCCGTAAGCGTCAGTTCCCGTCCTGGTGCAGTTTATTGTAAGCAGCAGTTCCCGTCCTGGTGCAGTTTATTGATAACCAATTCTCGTTTGGTCACCGTTTCTTCAAGTGTTGTATCAGTTCTCGCCTGGTACCTGTCATCGCATAATCAGTTTTCGTGTGTTTTACCCTATGTGTTATACCAGTTCTCGCCTGGTGTACGTTAGCTTTCAGCCAGTTCTCGCCTGGTTGTCTATACCTCAGTCTGATGTTCAAAAATACAAAAATCAATTTTTCTAACCTATTTTCCTATCAGTTCTCGCCTGATAGTCTACCTTTGAATGCTAGTTCTCGTCTAGTATTTCCCATACTTCCACTGTGTACATAATCCATGTTTATTCTAAACCAGAAAAACAAAAAAAACCTAAAGGTATCTGACACAATATTTCCCAATGACTCGCATGTCGTCATGTTCCCCGATACGAAGCTCGACGGATGCCAGTGCCCCGAGTAGTGTTTGAATTCCTTGTGGATGTTGTTAAATCAGAATTGCCACTCTTCAGCAGATGAAAGTTGCTTATTATCCCCGGAAGAGTCGAGATTGTATTTTGCCCCGTATCCGAGTATGAGCAGGAGTATCTTCAGCAGATTAAGATTGATATCCTTGATAGTGGGAGCATTTCCAGCAGTGTGCTGCGCGTAATCAACCTCAGTTTGGGTCAATCCCCGCAGAGCGCAATCAGTTGCCCATGGTTTGAAGAAAGCGTCCCCGAGCAGAGTTCTCTTTCTTTCCCCAGTGAAGTCGTCAAGCAGGGTTGCCTTTTCATTTCTCCAGCAGGGCAGTTATACTCAGCGGATTTGACTTCTCGTTTCCAGCATTTATTTCGCTGAGATGGTTCTGTGACTTCAGGTCATCCCCAGTAGAGTTAACGTTATCTTCGGCATTTATTTTGCCAAGTGGTTTTCAGACCTGGTGTTCTCTGGCAGCTCGAGCTTGCATTAGCATTTGCATATATAGTCATAGCATTTATACAAGCATATAGCATATCCACGCCGTCTAGGCATTGCATTTTCAAACAGAACGCATAGCATATCCATGTCATATAGGGCATTGCATCATTTCAAGCATACGCATGTCGAAACATAGACCAAGATGGTTACCTATTGGATTTCGAATTTGTTCACCTGCAGAGTTGTTTGGTTCAGCTTCTCGACTTCCCCAGCGGAGTGATTCTTCATTTGTTTGTTACGTCAGCATCGGAAAAAAAAACAACAACAACAACAACAACAAAGATTGACATATATCAGACTTCTGAAGCTGCCCCCTTTGTCAAAACAGGTGCAAGGCAGTTCTATTCAGAATTCCCCAGGAGAATTGTCCTCAAGTTCGCAATGAACTGTGAGTCGACCAGATTTGATCCCACGAGAGAGATGGGAATCAAGGTGTTTGCTTTATGAAGCATTATTTCAATACTTGTGGCGTCACACAGGTGTTGAAAATGAGAAGAAAATTTTATCAGAAAACTGACCAGATGTTGCCGTTACAACCAAACTTCAGTTTATCGGAAGCTATTCCTCAAGCAGTTTTGCAGTATATTCCCGCGGTTGGCAAATTTCAGGGTTCCATTGGTATTCAACCGTCATCTACCTTGAATGTTTGAAGGCTGAGCGCTCTTCACCCACTCAGGTAGAAGCCGCTTGAATAGGGGCAGCTGTTGCACCCCAAAATTTGACCAACCGGGCCTCGCATTTGGCTCGATGTTTCGACGCATAACCGCATTCGCATCTGCATATCGCATACATTGCATTGTTCATTTGTTTTGATTTTATCAGGGATCACAGCTCCCGTCTCGTGTTTCAGGTGTTTTTGATCAGTAGGATTGATTTTTGGGATATTTCGGTGCCCGTTTATTTTTACCGATTATTTTTGTGTCGTTCGGTGCTTATTTTGTCCCTCTGGGAATTATCGTGATTTTTCTGGATTTTATAGGATTTTTTTAGGGTTTAATTAGCTTTTAAATCAATTTTTAGGATTTAATAGAATTTTTGATGTTTTTTAATTCTTTTTAAATCATTTGTTAGCATATAATAGATTTTAAATTCATTTTAGAATTTAATAGGTTTTTAATTCCTTTAAATAGATTTTAAATCATTTGTAGAAATCTTTTATAGATTTTGATATTTTTAGATAACATAGAATTTTTTAGAATAATAGAGTTTAATAAATAAAAATAGTTTTTTTAGAATTTAATAAAAGATTAGTAGATATTTTTATTAGAAGATTAGAGGTTTATTAGAATTTTATTAGTTAGGAATTAATTGAGTGTAATAGTTAATTAGGGTTAATTAGTTGATTAGTCTCAATCATTTTCTTAATTCATTTTTTCACTAATCCATCTTCATTTGCAGATTTTTGTGAGTGTGTATCAGTTTTGGTGGGCCTCCTTGTCCCAATTTCGTAGCCCAAATGAGTCCAATTATCCAGATTGATCCAGCAATAGTCCAAGCAAAAGTCCAAATTCGTCCAGCGTTTTCCAGCTCCTTCTGGAAGGTTCTGGGAGCATCCAGAAACGGTTCAATTTAAATACCAGCAAGCGCCACGTGTTTGAGGGGAGAGGCCCCACTTTTCACTTCCAACGCACCGCCACGTACCCTTCACCCTCTCTCTCTCTCAGCCACGCTGCCACCACGTGGCACGCATGCAGGGCGCACCTCCACCATCGTCCCCACGTGGCGTCACCAGAATCTTCACCGGAAGAGAGCCCCAACCGCCGTGCATGTACTCCGGCAACCGTCCCTCTCCAGATTCCGTTCACCTCCTTCATTCTTCCTCCCTTCATCATCTTCTCCAGTCCTCATCATCAACAAACCACCATCCACAACCGTCAAGGACCATCGTTCAACCACCGATCCACCAACCTCCATCGCCTCCACCAACAAGCTCCAGAAAATCATCAAAAGACGATGAATCTTCATCGTCAACCTCCCCAGATCTTCATCAATCAAACGCCAGAAATCCAGAAATTATAGAAATCTTCAAGAACTCCAGAAAAACACCAGAACTTCAACGAATCTCCATCATCAAAGTTCATCAACATCACAAGAACTTCAACGATCCACACTCAGATCAGCAACGTCACAAGAACTTCAACGAATTTCCAGAAGAAGTTATCAACATCACAAGGCTTCAACGAATCTCCAGAAGGAACTTCAAGAGCAGATGATTCTCCACCGTTTCCAGATTCAACCGTTCAAACTTCCTTCGTAGATCAAGAGTCTTCAGAACCTTCAAGACTGTTCGTCGTGATCATCATCACCAGATTTCCAGCAACATGAAGAAGCAAGAACTCCGTTGAAACAAATTTCCAAAGCCTTCGTCAAACGAACGTCATCAGAGATTCATTATGAAGAACGTTCATCACATAAAACTCCAGATTCTCTTCACCAAGATCCATGAGAGCGTCTCCAAATCCATCTGAGTTGCTAGGAAGAATTAGAGGAAGAGGGATTCGAAAGGGTGGAGATATCAGGAAGGGGAGGATCTTATCAATTCGTGTGAAACATTGTTTTTTCGTTCTGGTGAAGCTTGTGAACGGAGGAGATTAAGGTGGTAGCGGCGGCGGCGCAGTGGGAAGCAGATTAGGGTTTTTCTGAACTTGAGAAGGAAGAGAGGGAGACGGAGAGGGAGAGAAGATTGGGCTCAGGGCCCAGTTCACTTTTTTGGCACCTCACGCCCCTCACGTTTTTGGGACAAATTCTGGGCCTAAAGCCCAGTGTGTTTCTGGCGACACCCAGTTTACACGCCACACCCCCCTCTGCATTTTTTGGGGAAGACTTGGGCTGGGCCCAGTTTAGTTGTTTTTTATTTTATTTTTTTTCTGCATATAAACCTGTAAACAAGTTGCACCCCCCCAGCCCCCTTTGCTTGTGTTTTCTTTATCTTTATTCTTTTAAAAGTGGAAAAAGAAATAAAAGAGAAAATAAATAGAAAGAAAATAGGTTTGAGGAATTTGAAGAAAAGAAAAAGAAATAGAAAAAAGATTAAAAAAAAATTTGAAGAAGAGAAAAGAAATATGAAAAAGATTGAAAAAGAATTTGAAGAATAGTGGAGAAAAACATTGTGAGAAAAAAAAACATAGGAAAATATTTGGAGAAAAATATTGAAAATATGGAAAAGAATATTTTGAGAAAAGAAAAATATGAGAAAAGAGAAAAGAAGAAAAAAGAGGAAAAATATTAAAGTAGTTTAATATTTTTTAAAAGCATTTTCTTTTAGGGTTTTCATAGAAGTTATTTTCCTTTTAGGGATAGAATCAGAGGCCCATTTGTTAGGGGGCTATTTTCATTCAATTTTCAAGATAGAATAGGATAGCGTTTCCTAGGAGATTTATTTTAATATTCAACTCATTGTAACTATTCTTTCAGAGATTAATAAAACGAGATTTGAGTTGTGGTCCGATAGTAGCCGAACTACAGCTGCTCTGATTCTTCGTACCAGACGAAGATATGTAGGCATAGGATGCGATATCCTAGCGAGCACACTAACGACTAACTTTTGTTCTCTCGCGGCTGTGCGATCGAGACTTTCCCGCTGACGATTAATTGAAACCCTTTTTCTCTCTTGCCCAAGTGCATTTGAGACTCAACCATAGTTGTGACCATAGGTTCCCGACCCTGTGAAACCAGTTGTTTTTCTCACTGCTGTGTGAGAATGTCTGTTTAGCCGTAGTTAGTCTGAACTACGTAAAGCTCTGATCTTCCATGCAGTGGAAGTACGTAGGCACAAGACGCGATGTCTTGGCGAGCCATTTTCCTGTAGTCCCGAACTACGTTGACTCTGACTTTCTCTCCTGAGAATACGTAGGCATAGAGTGTGACGCTCTATCGAGTCAATTCCCTTCCGTTTAGATTTAGCAGCCGTAGATAGATTGTTTTACATCCAGTAGACAACCCAAGCAAGCGTGGATCCCGTCGAGTACGACGGACGTGAGGGGTGCTAATACCTTCCCCTTGCGTAACCGACTCCCGAACCCAGGCTATGGTTGCGATGACCATACCTTTTCCCCGTTTTTTTGCGAGGTTTACTTCGAGCGTTTCCTTTCCCGCTCTGAGGGATAAATAACGCACGGTGGCGACTCTTCTGTCAGCCGGCGCCGATTTTCGCAGTAGCGACAGGTAAACACATACAAAACCCCCAGACAGGAAAACAAGCGCTAGGATTGACTCGTATAGGGAACCGTTGGAATCCCCAGCAGAGTCGCCAGTTGTCGCTACTGCAAAAATCGGCGCCGGCTATGACAGAAGAGTCGCCACCGTGCGTTATTTATCCCACATGAGGGAAAGGAAACGTTCAGAGTAAACCTAACGCAAAGAGGGAAAGGAATGGTCATCGTAACCAAATCCTGGATTCGGGAGTCGGTTACGCAAGGGGAAGGTATTAGCACCCCTCACGTCCGTCGTACTCGACGGGATCCACGCTTGTTTTCTATCTAAGGGTATGTTATTCTATCTACTCTACAGGTCTGGGTTAAAAAGAAAAGAAAATGACTCGGCAAAGTGTCGCACTTTATGCCTACGTATTCCCGTCTGAAACGAGAAATCAGAGTCAACGTAGTTCGCCTACCTATGGGAAAGGAGGGGAAGGTTGCTCGCTAGGATATCGCATCCTATGCCTATGTACTTTCATACGGCATGAAAGATCAGAGCAAACGTAGTTCGGGCTACGAAAGACACAAGCTTGTCTGACTGTTTTTTATCTCCTTAAGAAAGGGTTTTCCTGATTAAAGGTCCAAGAGGACAAAAAGAGAGTTTGAATGTTTGTTTGAGTTTTTTACGAAAGAAATGTTTTTTAGTTTGTTTGCAACTTGTACTGCACTAAAGACTTGTGATCTGAGAGTGACTACGTCGCATGTCACCCTAAGGGTACCATACTTAGTAGCCAAATTACTGAAGAATGACCCTCCAGCAACCTTTTCTCAAATAGCTTAAGGCTCGTAACGTACAGCACACGTTATCCTTATTACTGTGTTTTTGAATTGTTTTGAGATGAGAAGAGAAAGACGCTCTAAAAAGCCTATGGTTGAAAAGGGAATAAAACTAACCTAATGTTGTCATGCATGGGTCAGAACCTAATGTCTGTCATAATTCCCTCCTGCACAGAGGAAATCAGAGATCCTAGGGGATAAACAGAAAAGAAAGCAAGCAAATACAGTAAAATGCATGCAATGCAGCAATATAAGAGAGGCAAGGGAAAACAACAGGCAAAGTGAATCAACATTCACCTCAAACCTAGGGGGTAAGCTGTACAAGCCAACAAACAATTCAGAAAACAAAACCACAGACGAAGAGGCAACCCAGACAACAACACAAGACCCCTACAGCAAACAGCAGCTCTGACAGCAACAAATGATTAACCAGCAAAAAGTTGGCAGCAGCAACCTTCATCTTCATGAATAACTCCTATATTCAAGCTTCAATAAACTTTCAATCTTCAACAAGCACCAGGCTTCAACAAGCTCCCAGCTTAAGCAAGCTCAAACCCCAACCAGTAACCAGCTTCAACAAGCCCCTGACTTCAACTTCAACAAGCAGCAAAACCCTAGCTTCAACAAGCAACCAGCTTCAATAAGCTTCAATCAAGCAACAAACTTTCTCTTTACCAAGCTTCAACAAGCACCTCCAAGGGAGAATCATTCAACAAGATCAGGTTATAATGTTAAGAAACTTAATGACAACCAAAGGAAGTCACTGAGAACTCAACATTGCAAATGAAAGGTATCCTCAAAGTTCTACTCACTTGGGCATACCACTCATCCCTCCTAAGGAGAGATGGAGCTTCCCAAGGAGTACTTTGTGTCAATGGATTGAATGGAGATGAACAATATGCTTCACGTTTGAAGAAAAATCAAAACTAGGTCTAAGGCACTTCCTAAAACCCTAATTTCCTAAGCTCCTAAAAAAGCTCCACAAGAGGAAAAAAAACCTTCAACTCCAATCTCCAATCCTCAATCCCAAGCATCTTCAATGAATCCAGAAGCTCCAACAAAAAGAACTCAAGCTCAAACCAACCCCAAGGCAGCCAACCAAGCCAAACAAACCAAAGCACTCAAGAGAGGAAGTCATAAACACAAACCACTTGCAAAATACAACTAAAATAGAAAACAAAGTTGTAAATATCTAATAAAATTACTAGGGGAACATGAATATGTCTAATAACATCCAGCAAAAGATCTCCTCCTAATTCTATTCTAATCACTAGAACAAAAATCAACAAAAAGAGGGAAAAATTACGAAAGAAGAAAAGAAAACAAGCAACATGCAAATGCAAACATGTGAGTGGAAAATGCACACAAGATCATGATTAAACGGCCAAAAACAGTGACAAACATACAAAATAATTCAATCCTAATGCAACACAATGATCTATGATGATTCAGATCGAACCGGCACACGAACAAGCAAGCAAAACAGCAAAACAGGCCCTCTGTTACAGTGTTAATCGATTAACGCCAGGGGTTAATCGGTTAACCATTGAAAAACACTTGAAAATTTGAATATTTGAGTTGGTTAATTGATTAACCATATAGGTTAGTCGATTAACCATATAGGTTAATCGATTAACACTGTGCCAGAGGTGAAAAACAGCAGTTCATAATCACTTTTCAGCAGCTTATCACTTAAGCAAACACTCCAATTATCATGTGATTGATCATGCACGAAATTAAACCAGTAAACATTGATTTAAACAACATGTAAACACAATAACACAACAAGATCATGGATCAAAGTCAACATATTCAATCAAATGCAAAGATCCACATGCAAATTGTGCAAATAAGTTCGAAAACAAAATCGGATCAGAATTCCAACCTTCGGATCGGAGACTTGATCCGGTAATTGTTGATTCAACTGTAAATGAGTAGATCTAAGCAAAGAAAACCAGAATTCTTCAAGATCCACACAAATTCTTGTAGTATCAATGTAGATCCACCAAGAACAACTCAAAATAATCCAAATAATCACTTCCAAGAACACTTCAAAATTCAGATCTGCTTGTGCACGAAAATTAGATGATGAAATGGAATTGATGGAGTGAATTAATGAAGGTTTAGCTCTTAGAAATCAATGATTCCAATGAAGAATCAATGATCTCAAGGAGAAGAGCTTTGAGTGAGGTTTTTTTTTAGATTAGAAAATTGAGAGAAAATTGAGAGCAATTCTGAAAATGAGAGTGAATTATGAGGATTATTATTGTGAGGTTTGGAGTGAATCAAATATATACACTCTTGGTTTGGATCCGAAGCAAGGATTGGAAAATGGCTTGGAAAATGTGGTATGGAATGAGGTTTGGGCATTTGGAGGGAAAATGAAATTTGATAGTGTTCTAGATCCTTCCCAAGTGTGAAAATGCAATTTAAATGACCAAAATTGGACCCCAAAAGTGGCTGGACTTGAAAATTCACGTGCAAGGCAAAACCTGCTGTGGTTAATCGATTAACCATATAGGTTAACCGATTAACACTGTTAAAAATTCAAATCTGAACTGATTTTCAAATGGTTAATCGATTAACACACTCAAAAATTTGAATTTGGCGCCTTTTGGAGGGAAACCTGCCCATTTGCCCGTTTCCTGCCGTTTTGAACTCCGTTTAGCTGCTGAAAGCCATTCTTGATTGCTCTGACCATGGAAACACTGTACATAACCTGAATGCTGCTTCTGACATGAAAAATGCTCTGCAAAATAAAATAAAATCGGTCACTCGATCGCTGGGCGAAACAAGTGTTGAATCCTCTGATATTTGTTGTTTAGCCTCTTGCACTGAAATTTGCACCTGGAGCCACCTGAATGCCTTGATCCCCTGCCTCGAGAATAAATTCTATGCAATGCAAATCTAGAACAATGCAAATGATAATGCAACGAAACGTAAACCAGGTAAAAGGTGTTGAGTAAATTTTGGGGTGCAACAGATCAGATTAAGTATGTCTTCGAAAAGCAGGCGCTTTCAGGAAGAATTGTCAGGTGCAGATGGTACTGATAGAGTATGATATACAATATGTTTCTCAGAAAGCCATCAAAGGAAGTGTTCTATCAGAATACCTTGCTGAGCAGCCAATCAAAGATTACCAACCGATGAAGTTTGAATTTCCTGATGAGGTAATCATGTTCCTCAAAGCGAAAGATTGTGAAGAACCATTACACGGTGAAGGTCCAGAGAAGGATTCTCAGTGGCAAATGATATTCGATGATGATGTCAACTCCTATGGTAGTGGAATTGGGGCAATCATTACAACTCCTCACAGCACTCACATCCCGTTTACTGCCAGATTGACATTTCCAGTCACCAACAATGAAGCTGAGTACGAAGCATGTATCATGGGTCTGGAAGAAGCTATTGACTTAAGAATCAAGAATTTGGATGTATATGGCGATTCAGCGCTAGTGGTTAATCAAATCATGGGAGAATGGGAGACTCGCCAACCAAATATAATTCCTTACAGAGATTATGCAAGGAGGTTATTACCCTTCTTTGACAGGGTAGAGTTTCACCATGTGCCGCGAGCAGAGAATCAGATGGTTGATGCTTTGGCAACGCTATCTTCGATGTACAA
The DNA here is from genome assembly GCA_963859935.3 of Lathyrus sativus. Taxonomy (NCBI): domain Eukaryota; kingdom Viridiplantae; phylum Streptophyta; class Magnoliopsida; order Fabales; family Fabaceae; genus Lathyrus; species Lathyrus sativus. The sequence continues at coordinate 237,447,207 of OZ012739.1, read as the reverse complement.
AGTGAATTTATGGAATGAGACTCCCAGAATAGTCATTTCTCGCTTGGACAGACCTGCTTTCGTATTCGCCATTGAAGAGGCTGCTGATGGCAAGCCATGGTTTTACGATATACAGAACTTCCTCAAGAAGCAAGAGTATCCACCAGGGGCTTCGGCTCAGGATAAGAAGACGCTGAGGAGGTTGTCTGGCAACTTTTACCTAAACCCAGATGGTGTACTTTATAGAAGGAACCATGATTTGGTGTTGTTGAGGTGTGTGGATGAAAAAGAAGCAACGCTGCTTATGGAAGAAGTCCATGAAGGTACTTTCGGAACACATGCCGGCGGACATGCCATGTCTCGGAAACTCTTACGAGCGGAGCATTATTGGCTAACTATGGAGTCAGATTGTTTCAAGTTTGTGAAGAAATGCCATAAATGCCAGATTTATGCTGATAAGATACATGTACCACCGTGCCCATTGAATGTTATGGCGTTCCCGTGGCCTTTCTCCATGTGAGGCATTGATATGATTGGTAAGATCGAGCCCACCGCATCCAACGATCATCGTTTCATCTTGGTTGCCATCGACTACTTCACCAAGTGGGTTGAAGCAGCATCGTACGCTAATGTGACCAAGCAAGTCGTAGCTCGATTCATAAAGAAGGACATCATTTGCAGATATGGAATTCCCGAGCGAATCATTACTGATAATGGTTCGAATCTGAACAACAAAATGATGAAGGAGTTATGCCAGAACTTCAAGATTGAACATCACAACTCATCGCCCTATCGGCCAAAGATGAATGGCGCCGTTGAGGCGGCCAACAAGAATATTAAAAAGATAGTGGAAAATATGGTTGTCACTTATAAAGATTGGCATGAAATGTTGTTGTTTGCTCTTCACGGTTATCGTACGACGGTACGCATATCAACCGGGGCAACTCCTTTCTCGCTAGTATATGGTATGGAAGTTGTCCTACCGCTAGAAGTCGAGATTCCTTCTTTAAGAGTTTTGGTCGACGTGAAGCTTGATGAGGCAGAATGGATAAAGAATCGTTTGAATCAGCTTAGTTTGATGGATGAAAAAAGGCTAGCATCTATTGCATATGGTCGTTTGTACCAGAGCCGGATGAAGAAAGCTTTCGATAAGAAGGTGCACCCTCGAAGCTTTTAGACGGGCGATCTTATGCTGAAAAAGATTCTCCCACCACAATCAAATCACAGGGGCAAATGGACTCCCAACTATGAAGGTCCATATGTTGTACGAAAGGTTTTCTCCGGAGGAGCCTTGTTGTTAGCCACCATGGATGGTGAGGATTTCACATCCCCTGTGAATGCAGACACAGTCAAAAAATACTTTGCTTAAAAGAGACCCGCTGGACACAAAAAGAAAAGTCCAGGCAAAAATGGGGCATCCCGGCGAACCATAAAAAAGGAAGAATAGGTTCGGGCAAAAATTAGGGATAAAATTGAAAAGATGTAAACCTACAAAGTTGAAAACCTGAAAAGGCGACTTTGGAAAAAATGGGTATCCCGGTGAATCGAAAACCCGAAAAGGGTGGTTCAGGAAAAAGTTAGGGATTGAAAAAGCAAATGACTGCAGTTTGCGTCAGAATTTCATTGCTTAGTGGATTGGGAGAACCTGAGGGTTATTTTTATCCAAATCAATCTCTTCTGAAGACGAAGCGTCGGGAAAGCGTTAGAGTCAGGCAAGTCATAGAGGGATCAGCTCATGGTGTTTGTCTGTGCCACGTTGCCGACATTTTTATACACTCCTGTATATTTCTGTGCATATCTGTATTTGTTTTTGCGCAGCTTTCTCTTTTCAGAAGTTGCATCTGTTGTAAAACTTTACCTATTTACAGGCCCTTCATCAATAAACTTATACTATTCAGTACTTGATCTATGTGTTTTGTTTTAACTTTTACTATTTTGTTTGTGAAAACGCCCAATATTTTGATGAACTTGCACTAACATAAAATTGCAGGCCTTGGCCAATAATTGTTAAAACTTTGAATTAATTGAACGACGTCACGAATGATGACTAAGATGTTTCCGATTGCGTAGGATATCTTGTCTGTTTGTTCAGTTTTACATGGTCGTTACCCTTGGGGCAAAAGGTATGGATGAAGTTTGTCCTATTCCCTGCCAGAGTCTTACTTCCCCAGTCAGTGAAGTTCGTATCTCTATTCCCAGTAGAGTTGTATGCATTTCGAGTGAGCAGGTAGCAGGTACGCTTCCGGCAGTTGTTGCATTTGATCCCTGAAAGGAGCATGCTTGTATGTACTCCCCAGTGAGTTGTGTTTGGATCTTCTCCCCACAAAGTATTTTGCAGCCTGGTTAGGTTCGTTCCCTGACGTAGCAATCCCTAGTGAGTTGAAAGGGGTGGTTTCCTCAGCAGTGTTGTTCTCTCTTCCCCAGTAGGATAGAAGAATGTTGTTACGTCGGTATTCCTCGCAGGAGGCCGGCAAGGGCCCGTTTCTCGGCATAAGTCCAATCCTTATTGGCATGAGCAAGTCTGCACTCTATCTCCGGCAAAATCGTTGATTCCCTCAACAGGGTTATTTTCGTTATCCCAGCAGGATGGTTTCTGTATCTATAGCATTTATTTTGCTGATTCAGTTTCGGTGCATCTGCATGCGTGTATAACATCAACCCAAATGCGTAGCATTTCCATTTCGTATGGAGCATTACGCCATTTTCAAACATATGCATGTGAAACATAAGTCAGGTTGTTATCTCTTTGTTTTAGGTGAATCTCGCAGGTGATGGGTCTTTTCCCGTGTGGTGGCTAAACCCCAACTCATGATACTTCCCCAATGGAGTCTCTCCGTGATTATTATCAGTGGATGATCTTAACTTCATGTGTGGTTGCTCGCTTTTATTTAGCGAAGGTCTGGCGGCAATGTCAGAAGTTTCCCCTAAATATGGTTATCTGACGGCGATGTTGGATACTTATCAAAATTATGTTTGTCTGGCGGCGATGTCAGATGTTTATTAGCACTGTGGTTGTCTGACGACAATGTCAGAGTTCTTTATCCCTACAGGTACTTGACGGCGATGTCGGGTGTTTCTCAGAATTATGGTTGGCTGGCGGCGAGGTCAGATTATCTTATCAGGTTTAAAGTTAGATGGTGGTGATGTCAGGTGTTTATTATTTATGGTTGATGACGGTGATGTCAGGGTTCCCTTACTAGATTTGTGTTTGTTTCTGGCGACGATGTCAGGTGATTTTGGTTCTCCAGCGGCGATGTTGGATGTTTATTTCTGACGGCGATGTTAGGTAATGTTTGTTTCTGGCGGCGATGTCAGATGATATAGTTCTCCCAGCGACGATGTTGGATGTTTGTTACTAGCGGCGATGTTAGGTGATTTTGGTTTTCCAGCGGCGAGGTTGGATGTTTGTTTCTGGTGGCGATGTCAGATATGTGGGTTTCTGGCGGCGATGTTAGATGTTTTGGTTATTGACGGTGATGTCAATGGTTTAATCAACTTTGTGACGGTCCGACGGCGATGTCAGACGCTTTATTTTAACTGATGGCGAGGTCAGCTGTGATTTACCAGTTAGATTTCTTCGAATGACTGGAGGCGATGTCAGAGAATTGTATCTTGGGATTTTATACCTGTTTTATCTAACAGAGGTCTAACGGTGATGTTAGTTATTCTACCGACTTGAAGTAGAAGTTTGACGGTGATGCCAACTGTTATTATAGACTCAATGTATATGACTGTCGGCGAGGTCAGGTGTCTGACGGAGATGTTAGGGGAATTTAATGTAGATAATTGATGGCGAGGTCATGTGCTCTTCAGACTGTGTGTCATTATTGTTTTCTCAGATTCGGTTTTCCAAAGATTTTTTCCCCCAGGAGGGTTTGCAGTTTTATTTCTGCGGTTGGCAAATTTCCGGGTTCTTTGGTATTCAACCATCTTTTACCTTGATTGCGTGAAAGTCGTTCGCTTTTCACTTGTTCGGGTCTAAGTCGTTTGAATAGGGGAAGTTGTTGCACCCCAAAATTTGCCCAACCTTTTCTTAACTTGGTTTATGTTTCATTTCTTTCTAGCATTTGCATTGCATAGCATTTTTCATTAAACAGGGGATTAAGAGTTTGTGCATATCAAGAGGAGTCTACTCAGAGGTTTGAGCCTAACCAAGGGGTTTTACTCAAGTTTGGATGGTCATCAAGTCATCAGGAAGTGGGCATTGGTCTTGTGAAAGAAAGGATGGATGTATGTGGGTCAGCTCCTAACTTGGAGGCCAATTCAAGATCATCAGAGTATTGTGAATTCATGGTTATGGATATAAGATGTTGAAGTAGCTCATTGAGTTCCTTGAGGGTCATTTTGGAGCTCATCCAAGTGTTTGTGCTAAGTGTGAAAGGTTACAGTTGAAGGTGTTGCATCTAGGGTTTTCATCTGGTAAGTCCTCAGTCAACTGTGAAATTGAAGGAGATTAAAACTCAATTCAAAGTCTCTATGGTCATGGGATGTTGTGTTAAGACACATGAGATATCATTTAAAGTTCAATTCATCAAGGATCAAGTGTGTGAGAAGATACTAAATTAGGGTTCTCAGTGTAAAATCCACTATTTAGTGCCTAACTTCAAGACCACCTATCTCAAGATACAAGTTTCATCTCAACTTTTGACCAACACGGAACTTGTAGAGCATGGTCTTAGATTTTTTTTTAGTACTAGAAGTCCTTGATTGGATTTATAGAACTCAAGTTATGATCCAGACAAGTTACAGGTCATCAGATGAATGTGATTTTGGTCAACAAAAGTCAACCAACTTCCAAACCATTTTTGACCTAGAAGGATGTTTCTCCTCAACTTTTGGGAAACATGAAAGTTGTAGATCTTGGTCTTAGATTTCCAAAAAGTACTAGAAGTCTTTAATCTGATTTGTAGAACTCAAGTTATGAGGCTTGCAAGTCAGGGGTATTTTGGGAAAGTGAGATTACAGATCATAAAATTATAGGTCCATTTCCCCAACTTGCACACTTCAAATGAAGATTTTTCCAACATCAAACTTACTCCAAATGGTGTTATTTGTTTGACTAAACATTGATAAGTCATGGATTTGGCTTGGTTTGAGGAATTGATGTGTGAATTTTCATGGAAGAAAGTTTAAAAGGGCAAATTGGAATTAATTCATTATTTACTATTTTTGTGCAAATGAATGCATTTTTTGAGTGCAAACTACATTTTAAACACATTGGCAATTTTAGAATTTGAGTTTGAGGTGTTTTGGTGAGTCATTTCCAAGGTTTCTTCATTATAAAGTTACACAACAAACATCAACCATTGAGATTAAACAAGGCTTTAATCCTAGCCATTCACACTCCATGTGGTACCAGCAACCATTTTGGAGCCAATTTTGAAGGAATTTCGTGTACATGAGTGAGCTCCAAATTCAATTCCTTGGATTTTCAATTGGGCTGTTAGAGGTTGAGATTGGGCTCAATTCTTATCAAGATCCATCACATATAAGGTTTTGGTCATGAACAAATCATCAGAATTGAGAATTGGAGGCAAATTGATCAAGAACAACATTCAAAAAGTGGTGGAAACTCAAAATTCGAATTTGGAGATAGAAGTCATTTCAAGCCAAATTGTGAATTGCAAAAGCTCTATTGAAGATCATTGAACGATTCTGGACATTTTTCTGCAAGCTTAAGCTCCATTTGAAGGCTCAGTTGAAGTTCTCCACTAGGTAATTGCAAATCAACCTTACACTCTCATTATGCCATGATTCATTGCCATTTTTGCATATTTGAGACGTAGAAACAATGTAGATCATTAATATATAAAACGAACTGGCATTTGTAATGATTGTTGGTGGATACTCAAAAATGTTTGGATTTGTTTTGGCTTATTCTTGTGTGTTTTGGCTTGTTTGTTGATGGATCTGTAACCTACATAACTTCTAGATGATTTTTAAGCCAAATTGGATGAGTTTTGGTGAACTTTCAGTTTTGATGCACAATCTTAATGGCTTCGGTTTGAGTTTATTACGCATGATTAATGATTTTTTAGGCTGGATTTGAGATCCTCGTGATCTCTAGATGAACTTTGATATAAATTTCATGCAAAATGGTTGAGTTTTGTTCTGGCTGCTTGTTGTTGTTGTTTCACGGTGGCCGGAGCTCATGAGGAAGATGACTGGAGCATTTCCGGCCACCTCTGGTTTCCCTCCCACATTTGGAGGTTGAAGACGTTGAAGTGTCATTGTGTGGTGCGTGCGATTTGATGACTTTTCTTTCCAACGCCCATGATTAAGACTCACGGTAGTCTTTAGTTGACTTGATGCATGCAATTACTTTTAAATTTTCATTAATTGAGTTGGCAGATTTACAACCACGTGATATGCTATCTTTTGATCAAGCGTTCCTGATTGAGTTTCCATGATACACCTCGTTTGACCGTGTCACATACCACTGCCAGAGTTTTTGGTTTTATTTTTGATTTTCTGACTGGGCCTTGGGCGCGCCTGCTGTCCACACCCCCTTGTTGGGCCCAATTCTTTTTTAAACTGTATTTTGTTGCTATTTGTCACCATTGTTTTTTATTTTCTTTTATTTTTCTTTTGATTTTTATTTTATTTTCTGTTTACAATTTAAATCAAATAAAATAACTCCAAAAATTCACCAAAAATATTTTTTAAATACTTTGAGATGTCTAATATTTTTTGGACATTTTTATTTTATTTTTTCAGTTTTATTTTCAATTTAAAAAAGAATTAAATGTTGAAGTTGTTTTAATTGAATTGAATTGTGACATGGTTTGCTCTTCCATTTATTTCTCTTCCTCCTTTTTGGATTCAATGATTGAAAATTGATCCTTATCTCAATGATGAGTTGATCAATTTTTTAGGACCATTTTGCCCCTGGTTGTTGACTTTTGGGATGACTTTTGTGGCTTTTCTTTTTGCCTTTGTTTCTCCCATTTCAAAGTGGTACATCTAAATGAATCCTTTCTTTTGATGGTGCTTTGAGGGAATATTTGTCTTGATCATTTGGCCTCTGGTTGCCAATATCTTTAGCTTCTTTGTGTATTTTATTTGGTATTTTTTGAGCCTTTTCCTATTTTTGAAGTGACTTGCAAGTTAGGTCATTCCATAGGACAGCTCACACAAATGCATGACCTAGTTTGAATTGGAAATGACCTTTGTGGATCCAATAAGCTCTCAATTCTTCTTGTTTTACATTTTAGACATGTTGAGCTTGTTGTATGTTCATTTTTAGGTCAAAATTATGTTCATTGCTTGTTGATTGATGTATTTCTTTTTGAGCTTTCAACTTGAACTCCTAAGTGGTGTGTGCTTGCTTCCTTTGTGCTCTTGCTTGCATTTCTTCTTGTTTTGTTTTGATATTGATTGTGAAATTTCTTCTCTTCATATCCCTTCAGTCCAATGACCTTGTAGTGTCATTTAAGGTGGCTTGGTCCCTCCTTTGGAGGTATTTGAAGCATACCTAGAATGATGAATCCTTGAGGACACTTTTGGTGTTTCTTTGCTTTTGATAAGTGATGCTTATGGTTGAGTACCTATTATGGGGTCCTTGCTGCCCTAATTTGGTCTCCCATCCTCACTTGGCTTTGAGGTTTGTTTTACCTTTCATTTGGTTTGATTTTATTGGTGTGGTTGATGTTGTTTGACTTAGGTCATTTCATCCCACTTTTTGGTGCATCTTTGTATGGTTTGCTTTTGTTGGATTGATTTCCTCTTGTGCACTTCTCTTTCTTATCTTTTCTTGCATTTCCATATGCATGCTTGGTTGAGATGAGCTTGTGGAGGATACTGACCCACACTATTTTCCTCCCACTTTGATTCTATGTGTGCATCTTATGTTTGCATCTTCATTTGCATCTTCATTTGCATATGCATTCTTCTTCTTCTTCTTCTTTTTCTTTTCTTTGCCATGCTCCCCATAAGTTCTCTAACCTCTTGAGGTTATGATAGACATTAGGTGCCTAACCATGCATGATAACACTAGGTAGTTCCCTTTTGAATCTCAACCTTAAGTCCACTTTGCATGATAACTTTTAGGATTGACTAGTCTCCCATTAGTGTTCCTTCTTCTCTTCTCATCTTCAAAAATTTATAAAACACTTAATAAAGAATGACAAGTGTAGCATGCTACGAGCCTTAAGCTAATTGAGAAATGGTAATTCAGGGGCCTCCTCTCAAGGACCTAGAGTGTTTAGTGTACACCCTTTGGGTGATATACGACGCATTCGCTCTTAGGTCATAGTCTCTAGTGCAACATGAGTTGCAAATCAAATTCAAAACACTTCTCCTCTAAAAAACACAAAAACACTTCAAACCTTTTTCATCCTTCGGGATTCTTAATCAGGAAAATCATTTTCGTAAACAAGAGTGTCGTTAACTCTTAGTTCCATCACAAACGGTAACGCCTAAGTCTCCAATGGCCGAGCTGCATACACCAACTGTTAGAACTATCTGTTAACCCTACTCGGACTAAAAACTTTTGAACTAACATGTGGTCCTTTTAGCCCGAACTACATTTGCTCTGATCTTTCATACCAGATGAAAGTACGTAGGCACGAGACGCGATGTCTCGGCGAGCAACCTTCCCCCTTCTTTAGCCGTAGTTAGTCGAACTACATTGACTCTGACTTTCCCATTGCATGAGGGAGTATGTAGGCACAGAGCGGCGATGCTCTGCCGAGTCACTTCTCTTTTCTTTTTCTTTTGTCCTTAAGCCTTTAGCTAGATAGTTTCAACACACCCTTTTAGATAGACAACAATGTGTGGATCCCGTCGAGTACGACGGACGTGAGGGGTGCTAATACCTTCCCCTTGCGTAACCGACTCCCGAATCCGGACATGGTTGCGACGACCTTGTCTTTACCTTTTTCTTTAGGTTTTTCCGATCATTTCCTTTCCCTCTCTTTGGGATAAATAACGAAAGTGGCGACTCTTCTGTTTTTCCGCCGGTGGTTTTTCGCAGTTGCGACAATAAGTTGCCCCTGCATTTTTTAACCCAAATGGAATCACCTTATAGCAAAATGTTCCCCATGGTGTAATGGATGTTGTTTTCTCCATGTCTTCTGGTGCCATTTTTATCTGATTATAACCGGAGAAGCCATCCATGAAGGAAAACACCGAGAATTGAGTCGTATTGTTAACCAATACGTCAATGTGGGGGAGCGGGAAATCATCTTTTGGGATCGCCTTATTCAAATCTCTATAATCAATGCACATTTGTACCTTACCGTCATTCTTTGGTACCGGCGCGATGTTGGTGACCCACGGAGGGTAAGTTGTCATAGCTAAAAATCCTGCGTCCAACTGCTTTTGGACTTCTTCTTTGATTTTTACAGCCATGTCTAGTCTCGTCCTTCTAAGCTTCTGCTTGACTGGCGGACATTCTTCCCAAAGTGGTAAGCGATGAACCACAATGTCAGTGTCAAGCTCGGGCATATCTTCGTAAGACCAAGCAAAGATGTCATTGTACTCTCGAAGCATCTCGATCAGCCTTTGCTTGATGTTATCTTGCAATGCAGCCCCTATTTTGACATTTCTGACAACCTCTTCAGAACCCAAGTTGACGACCTCAATCTCTTCTTCATGAGGCAGAATGATCTTCTCCTCTTGTCTCAAGAGTCTAGCTAGCTCTTCGGGCAAGTCTTCATCCTCATCAATCTCTTCTTCAGCTTGAAATACCGGGTTATCAAATTCGAAGCGAGTCATAGAAGATCCTTGATTGGTGTCATCTGCAATGATGTGAGTCCTGCAATGAAAATGGTTAAGTGCTTCAAATGATATGAAAACAAACACATTGCCATTTTATTGTTAAAAACAAAAACAAGAAAAACAGAGATCTCAAAATTTGAATGGAAAAACGCCCTTTGATTAATAGATGAAACAATATTCAAACATAAACAAACAAGCCCTGAAATAACAAACCGCTATGCTCCGGGTAGAACATAGGGTTGTACAATAATTGAAAAACAAAGCATTATTGTTCATTGGTCACTTGGACAAATTCCTCAATGGACCAGTTGCATAGACGCTGTCCTGGAATGCATGGCTTGATCCAGGCATCCATATCGCAGTCATTGTCTCCAGCTTCATCATCAGAAATGGCATTAATCTGCTCAAAGAAGACACCTCCTCTAGTAAACCTGATTGGCCCCTTGAACTTCGGCGTGCTTTGTGAAGACAATGGGTGGTACCCCATACCGAACTTGTCTTGCTTCAGAGGTATATTAATTACCCGCCCCCAGCCTTGGGTTGAACCAGCTTGCACCATAACCTGCGCTTCTTTGAAAGAAGACATAGCCACCTCAGGCTCTTTTCTCACCATCGGAGACTTCTCTTTCAACTGAACGGTTTCAAAAGCTTGACACAGGGTCTCATGAATTTCCCCATCTACTTTGACATACTTGAAAGAAGACAGGTGACTAACCATTATGTCCTCTTCTCCACACACTGTCACAACACTGCCACCAACCATATATTTCAGCTTCTGATACAGAGTCGATGTAACAACCCCAGCCGAGTGGATCCATGGTCTGCCTAACAAACAGCTATAAGCAGGCTGAATGTCCATGATATAAAATATAGCATCAAAAACTTTTGGGCCCACTTGGATAGCCAAAGTCAGCTCACCAAAGACAGACCTCTGAGTACCGTCGAAAGCACGTACAACTAAGTCACTTGGTATACAGGTACTACCCCGAGTATCTAGCTTCATAAGTGCCTTCTTCAGAAGCACATTCAAAGATGACCTTGTGTCAACAAGGACATGGGACATAACCACTCCTCTACATTCAACGGAAATATGTAGCGCACAATTGTGGTTTCTGCCCCTTGGCGTTAAGTCTAAATCTGTAAATCCAAGACCATTTCCCGCGTTTACATTCCCAACAACCCCTTCAAGTTGATTCACTGATATTTCTTAAGGCACGAAAGTGGTACTCAACACTTTCATCAACGCATTCCTGTGCGCTTCGGAACTCAACAACAATGAAAATATTGAAATTTTGGAGGGCGTCTGCTGTAAGTGATCGACTATCTTGTAGTCGCTTTTGCGTATCAGCCTCATGACTTCCTCCACATCATTCTCCAAAGATTCCCTCTCGCCAGACTGGGAAGTTTCTTCTATTACCATCTTACCTTTCCCCTTATCTGCTTTTTCAGCCACCACTTCAGGCGATGAGAAGACCCTGCCGCTTCGGGTGATTGCTCCTGCTCCCACAACATTCTCTGCTGACTCCACAGGAAAACTCTTCAAGTCTATCTTCTGACCATTACAATACACCTCAACTCCGTAGTTCCACGGAATGGCTTTAGTGCTCTCATAAGGCACAGGTCCTGCTTTGGTGATAGTGATTGTTGGTGGCCTAGGAGGCGCTGAGATAGTTATAGTCTTATATGGGATCGAGATCGTAGCGACCTCATCCCTCTCCTCACTTACTTCCTCAACGGCTTTCTTTTCCGCGGTCCGTTTAAACTGCAACGTCCCCTCATCTATCATTCCTTGGATACACCTTCTCAAATCAATGCATCCCTCAGGATGACTTAAACAATCAACACAATCCTCATTGCAGCCTGGGAATACACCTCCTCCCAGCAATTTGTCCTTCACAAACTTCAATGGTGTTTTCAACTCATTCACATCCATTATCAAGTCTAAATTCTCCTCCACCAAAATAGCACCAACCCTAGCCTGCCCATGGTTTGGCATAGGGTTTTGCACAACGTTAGGTGCATCATGAGAAAAATTTATTGCTTTGCTGTCAATGAGATCTTGTAGCTTATGTTTAAAAGCCTTGCAATCGTCAATAGAGTGACCAGGCACCCCAGAGTGAAACTCGCAACGAGCATTCACGTCATAGCCAGGTGGGGGAGGACCTGTCAAAAGAGCTAGAATCCTTTTCTGAATCAATTGCAGCTGTAATAAAGTTTGAAGCACCTGAGAGTATGGCATCGGTGGGGTGTCAAATACTCTATTCGGCCTGGCCCTATCAGGAAACCTCCTATAACCTTGCTGATTTTGTTGTTGTGGCTGATACTGTCTTTGCTGTTGTTGTTGTGGTTGTTGTTGTGGCACAGGAATAGTAACACTGGCAACTTGCTGTTGGCGATATTGGTTTTGTGGCTGACCCCTTCCTCTTCCTCTAGAACTTGTCACTGAGTTAACATCACCTTCACGCTTCTTGTTCCCAAATACCTTCTTCCCTCCTCCTCCAGCTGAGGGTACTTCTCCCGCTTGAATCTTTCCGAGCTTGATGTTGTTTTCCACCCTTTCATCGGTGATTATCAAGTCTGAAAAACTTCCTGACATACTGCTAATCAGTTTTTCATAGTGCACTCCCGGTAAAGTAGCAACAAACATGTCAATGAGCTCACGCTCTACCATGGGAGGCTGCACTCTAGCAGCAAGCTCTCTCAACCTCTGGGCGTATTCTTTAAAGAATTCATTATTCTTTTAGGAAAGATTCTGCAACTGGACTCTATTTGGTGCAAGGTCACTGTTGTACTGATAGTGCCTTACAAAAGCTTCGGCTAGGTCTTTCCAGCTGCGAACGTTAGTGGGCTCGAGCCCCATGTACCACTCCAAAGAAGGACCAGACAAGCTGTCCTGGAAGAAGTGCATCAAGAGTTTTTCATCGTCTGAGTACACGGACATCTTTCTATAGTACGAGCGCAGGTGAACCCTCGGGCAAGTGGTGCCTTTGTACTTATCAAAGTCAGGCACTTTGAATTTGTGAGGCACCCTTAAATCAGGAATCAAACCCAAATTGGCCATATCTAAACCCATGGAATTCTGGTTTACGTAGCTTTTCATCTTGTCTTCTAAAAGCTTAAATCTTCTGCTCGCTTCAACTGACATTTCAGGCCTGACATCTCTCATTGAGAAAACATCCGCTTGCTGATCCTCAAACCGAGGATTACGCAGATTTCCATGAATAGCACAATCAGCTTCATGGTCGTAAAAACCATCATTATTACCAGCATACTCGCCTTCTCCAGCACCAATACCAATATTTCCCATATTTCCGAAGACATTTCCAATCCCTCCAACATTACCATCATTACCATTTCCTCCAACATTCCCAACGTTACCATTCCCTCCAGCATTAGGGATAGGTACAGAAGTGTTAACTCGGGGAGTCTCAATGTGAGGAGGGTTAGAAGCAATCCCACCGTGTAACACACCATCATTATCAACTCGTGCAATCAAAGGTTGCACTAAAGTCTGAAGTTGTGCCTGGCCACTAGCAACCCCTTGCATGACCTCCATCAGCTATGCCATCTGATCTCTCATCTCTTGCATTTTTACCTGCATCTGATCCATCAGTCTTTTCTGGTTTCTTCTGGTATCGTACCGGTAAGTTATCTGATCTGCAATCCTGAAACACTGATGGAGCACAAGAAACAAGATAAGGTTAACAGTTCCGATGCACCTGCGAATGCGAGAAACATGCTAAAATGCAGACATGTATATATGAAACAGGGAAATTTCCCCCATGATTCTAGTTTCGGGATAACAACCAAGACGATGGAGAACCCCACAGACAAGCACAGACTAAAAACCCCTCATATATACAAACATAAGCCCACAGGCAAAGTACAAACATCAATTAAGTACAATCAGAAAAAGGACCTCAACCAACAGGTCTGGTGATGGTCAATACAAAAAGTCTAAGCTACAAAGTACAAAGGAAAAGATCAAGCTGGGTGGCGAGACTGGAAATCCTTCAGCAACGCCTGTGTCTCCGGATGGTCTGGCCTAGCGAGCAAACCATGTATAAGCAGCTCCTGCTGACTGATGGTGCACTGAAGATCCTCGACCGAGTCTTCCTTCCCAAAAACCTCCTCAAGTCTACGCCTCTTGGCATCAGCTCCCTCTCTATGCTCCTCCAAGGTTGCAAGCGCTTCGTATAGTTTGCAGTCACTATGTCTCCTGAATGAAGCTTCCTTTGAGATCTCCTCATCTTTAGCTCTGAGCTGAGTCTTCAGCTTGTTGATCTGCGATTTCAACTAGTTTTCACGCTGCTTGCTGTTGGACATGGCAGCGTTCCATTGAGCCTCAAACTTGGAAATCCGCAAGTAGGCTCTATTCAGATCTTGCTTTTTAGTAGCAAGCACACTACTAACAACATTTATGTCTAAACCCAACCGTTCTCTATCGCTCATCTCCTTAGTCAAGTCTGTTCCCAACTTGTTCACCAGCTCAGTTTGCTTCTTCAAAAATTAAGTTGCTTCATTCCTCTCACTTCTGAGTTGAGCAATCTCCTTTTCCAACTCTTCGTTTGTCTTCTGCAACTCTTCTTTTTCGCGACATACCTGATTATACCTTTGGATATCCACCGTAGTAGGCTCCTCAATCACGGGAGGGAAAACAGGCTCCACTGGAGGAAATGGCATAAAGAACTTTGTGGCCCTCTCATGAATCCAAGCCACGTAGGGGTCATAGGCTTGATTGTTGCTCTTCCCTAATAATGATTTGCCTCTCCTATGGATGCTTCCCCAAGCACGTTCAAGTATGATCAAATCATCACCCTCTAACAAACCCGTGAGATACAGAGATTCCTGTATCTCCTCTTCTTTAGGAGCGTCCCTGAGAGCATATCCGAACTATCATACCAACAGAGAAGGGTTATAGTTGACGCACCCTTTCCTTCCGACCAGGGGGACGTTAGGAAATCCGCCATAACTATAAATAATGTTTGTGCCAAGCATGTCTCTATCAAACCAAATAATATCCTTGGCAGTCAGGCCCATCATCCTCTCAGACCACTCTGAAGTAGCAACAGTGTTTACAAACTGACCAGTCTTAGGCATATGACTCATCAACCATCTATAAAGCAAAGGAACGCAACACGAGACGTTCTTCCCCTTTCGGTTTTCATTCTTGTGGTACACGGAATGATAAACGTCTCCTAAGAGTGTAGGGATCGGGTTCCCTGAGGCCAGCAGGTAGAAAGCATCCACATCTACGAAGTCCGGCAGATTCGAAAACAAAACAATGCCATAAATGCAAAGTGCTAGAATAGCACTAAACACAATCCAGCAACCATTCTTAGCGAACTTCTGAGATTTCTCAACAAGAAACGGTAACAGAAAACCATAAGTTCCTTTCCTCTCAACTAACTTCCCCTTTAACTCTGCAGCGTCCAAATGTAATATAGCAGTGAGCCTAGCCAGATCAGGCTCAGCATCTGTGTGGACGAACGACATCTGGTCACGGATAGGCACCCCTAACATATCAGAATACTCTTCCAACGTAGGTGCCAAAACAAAATCCAGAAAGACAAAGCATCTCAACTGAGCATCGTAGAACTGCAAGAGAGTATAGACACCACTGATCTCAAAGGATGAAGGCTTGCAGACACATCTGGCCAGTCTCCTATAATCTTGTCTAAATTGTTCCATCACATTCCTTTCATCCATAGCAATCAGACTTCTCAAAGAACTAACAGCTGGGGTAGGAAACCTGTAAGCAAATGTCCTTTTCAAGAGCTCCATGTCAAGAACGAAGAACATAACCACTAGAATTAGGAGGGAAATATGCACCTGCTACATAAATACATGTTAATAAAGAGATGCAAATGCAAATGCAACAGAGGATCAAGCTTGTTGTGCTGTAGCTTGAGAAGAACCAGCGCTCCGCTTTAGTACCAACAAATCACTGACATAAGGTCCCTTTTGTACCATGAACACAGGTTCACACTGTAAAGAACTGGGTAGTCTGGAGGCCAAAGTTTCCTACATAACCCACCCACTCACAAGTATGGACCTATCCACTGACAAGGTTCGGCATCCTATGCGTTCATCAGCGTCACAGACTTTCAAGAAATGATGATACGTTCACCATTTCTGGTTTAGCACCATCATCTCTCGAAGAGGCCTCACTTAGCTGAATCCCAAATGATCGGTCCCCAGAGTCGACAACCCTCAAATCCAAATTCCAGTCGGATCCTAAGGATCGGAAAGGAAATCGTCAAAGAGAATCTCGTCTGAGCGTGAATTTCATGGGGAACTGTGTCTGCTAAGCAAACAGGTCCACCCACTAGTCTCCACTATTAATACTAGGTTTATACTCAAGCCCGGGTCCAACTTATCTCTCAATGGAACTTCCCTCCCCACAGCATAGCAAGTATGATACAATGCGGAAACTAAAATGCAGATGTAAATAAAGATAAAGCACATATATACACACACCCAAAAGAAAACACACAAGCGCTAGGATTGACTCGCATAGGGGATATTCCTATCCCCAGCAGAGTCGCCAGCTGTCGCTACTGCAAAAAAAAAGAAGGCTGACAATGACTAACAGAGTCACCACCTATCGTTATTTATCCCAAAGAGTGGAAAGGAAACGATCGGAAAAAACCTGACAAAAACGGGAAAAGACGAGGTCATCGCAACCAAGTCCTAGGTTTGGGAGTCGGTTACGCAAGGGGAAGGTATGAGCACCCCTCGACGGGATCCACGCATGTGTTATCTATCTAAAAGGGTGTGTAAACTATCTACGCTAAAGTCTTATGGACAAAAAGAAAAGAAAAAGGACTGACTCGACAGAGCATCGCCGCTCTGTGCCTACGTACTCCCTCGTGCAATGGGAAAGTCAGAGTCAACGTAGTTCGACCAACTACGGCTAAAGAAGGGGGGAAGGTTGCTCGCTAAGACATCGCGTCTTATGCCTACGTACTTTCATCAGGTATGAAAGATCAGAGCAAACGTAGTTCGGGCTTATAAGAACACAGGTTGTTCAAAACTTTTACCCGAGTAGGGTTAACAAACAGTTCTGGCAGTTTGGTGTATGCAGCTCGACCATTGGAGACTTAGGCGTTACCGTTTACGATAGAACTAAGAGTTAACAACACTCTTGTTTATGAAAAGGTTTTCCTGATTAAGACCCCGAAGGATAAAAAGGTTTGAATTGTTTTTGTGTTTTTAAAAAAAGAAGTGTTTTGAGTTATGAGTGTTCATAATTGTCGCTTGCGCGAAAATAAGGTGCCGGCAAAACAGAAGAGTCGCCACCTTTCGTTATTTATCCCTCAGAGCGGGAAAGGAAACGATCGGAGAAACCTGACGAAAAAGGGTAAGACAAGGTCATCGCAACCATTGTCTGGGTTCGGGAGTCGGTTACGCAAGGGGAAGGTATTAGCACCCCTCACGCCCGTCGTACTCGACGGGATCCTCGCTTGTTTGTTTACTTGGACGGGTTGGTTATAATCTATCTACCTATCAAGGCTGGCTGAAAAAGAAAAGAAAAATGACTCGGCAAAGCGTCGCACTTTATGCCTACGTATTCCCGTCTGGAACGAGAAATCAGAGTCAACGTAGTTCGGCTAACTACGGGTCACGGGGAAAGGTTGCTCGCTAGGATGTCGCATCCTATGCCTACGTACTTTCATCTGGTATGAAAGATCAGAGCAAACGTAGTTCGGGAAACTACGGCTTATTTCCTGAAAGAAATGTTTTTTATTGCGTTTGCGATTTCAACCGCACTAGAGACTATGACCTGAGAGTGAATGCGTCGCATGTCACCCAAAGGGTACCATACTAAACATTCAGACTGTGGAAAAGAAACTCTCCCACAATCCTTACTCAGATAGCTTAAGGCTCGTAACGTATGAAAGAAATCATTCATGATTACTGTATTTTAAACTGCTTCGAGATGAGAAGAGAACAGGCCCAACTAGGAGGGAGACTATCAAGTCCTACTGTTGTCATGCCATGGATTCATCCTATGGTTGAGGTTTGAACAGGGAACTCCTAGATGTTGTCATGCATAGGTTTCAGCCTAAAAGTCTATCTTCAGATCCTCATCAGAGGAAATGAGAGTCCTAAGGGATCATGTCAATGATACACCAAAACAGACAAAAGCATCAGCTTTAAATAGTAAAATGCATGCAATGCAAGTGAGGGAGGAAATGTGTGTGGGGCTTCAGCCTCCACAAGCTCGTCTCGACCTCAAGCCAGTCATGAAATAACAGTAATCATACTGAAACATAAACAACATGCTATCAAGCAAAAACAGTAAACTGTAATCATACAGACAAAAGAAATGAAGTGCTATCAAGCAAAATAAACACATGGGCAAGGGAGCTGGTCTCTACCGAATACCCGCAAGCAAAGCCAAGCAATAACAATACAATCAGATGCACTCATGCTCTTAGGCTGAACTTATTCTAAATGTGCTTAGTCTAATGCAGCAGACAAATCAGACAAAACACACAATACATCAAAGAAAACAGAAGAAAGCCTCAGCTCCTCCAGCAGCAACCCAGTCTTCAGACTTCAGAGATCACTTGCTTTCCAGGTATCAACCCTACAACATGAGTATCAACTCATCTTCTCCCTTGAGCTTCAGCTCCTTTGATCAGCTCTACCTTCAGGCTTCACTATCTTCCGGGATCTTCAGGCATCAACTTGATCTTCACAAAATCCTCAGACTTAAATAATCTTCAAGGAATCATCCTCTTCAAAGCTTCAGCTTCTATCTTCAATGGCTCAAATGCTCCAGCAAACAAGATTCAGTCAACAAGATGAGGGGAGGATGTCACAGTACCCACTGACTTCCAAAGGATGCCATTGAGGACTTAACATCAAAGGAAAGGCTCTCTCAAAGTTCTACCTTATGGGGCAAGGTCACTAATCCCTCCAAAGGAGAGAGGTGAATACCCTTAAGGGACTCTGTGTCATAGAGAAGAAAGGAGGTGAACAAAACACTCCTTGTTTATTGAACAAAGTATTCTATCTAGGGCTCTGCCTATGCACCTATAAACCTATAAACAAAACAACAAAAGCTATGCTAAACTCCTCTGCAAGGTCTTCAAAGCTTCCATGATGATCCACAAGGTCTTCAACTCAATCTTCAAAGCTCACACACTCAAAAGAGAAGGAAAGAAAACACAACAATACACCATATGCCTTTAAGCAACACACATACTATCCATACATTCAAAAATCAATGAAAAATACTAAAACACCATACAATATTCTAGTAAAATTCTAGGGGATTCTATACATACTTACCCTTAACCCATATATCCCCCATACACTAATTTGGCCTATAAACCCCAAAACAAATTTGTTCAAGTCTACCCATACAACCTAAACCCTAATTAGAGCACCTAAATGTCTAACAATCAAACTACATCAAATTTTAATCTACAAATCAAGAGATAAATCCTACATGAAACTAGGGTTCAACATCTAACTATGCCAAAAATAATGGCTCAAAAACCCTAAGGGAAAGTCCTAAAACAAATTGGACAAAATCAAGTATCAATTAAGACATATTAAAAGTGCTATTTACAAGAAAATATGCTAAAAAATATTAAACTAAAAATAAAATGGAATTTTATTTTTTATTAATTTTCTAGACAAAATCATGGTTATGTGAAAAAAAGAAGAAATGAAAAATATTGATTTTTATATTTTTTATGAATTTTATAAAATGCCAAGAATTAAAAGAAATTAAAAAGAGAAAAGAATAAGAAATAAATGGGAGAGGGGTGAGAAAAGTAACACGCCACAGTTGATTTTGAACATTGGGCCAAGTCTGGGGGTGGGAATAGGAACAACTTGCTGAGCCCAGTTCTCTCATTCAATTAAAACGGTGCGTTTGGCTAAATGATACGCTGCGTTTCGCAAGCTTCAGTCTTCCCTCCATTTTGAAATCAAATATGGGCCATTGGATCATGAGAATAAGTCAAGGTCTTGAGATCATCCGACGGTGGACCTTCATCGTCCCCAACTGAACCCTAGGGTTTGCAGAAACCCTAACCCCATGCAAGGACCTTCAACCTGTTCGTTCTCACTGATTTCTCCATGAATTCATGAGCTTCCAAAAGCAAAGTTGCACTATCAATCACCCTGAACACGATGCTATCCATAGATTCCCTTGAAACCCCTTAAATCATCTTAACAGAAAGCTTCATCATCAAGGTTCCATTTCTTTCCTCTGCTATCAAACTCAATGGAACTTCCCACTAATGATCCAGAATTATTCTACACGTTTCCCTAACCATTCTACACCATCTCATATCCATTGATGCACACAAAATTGCTTGTTATTCATTCTGCAAGAAATTGTACCCTGCCTCGAAACCTCATGATCCTTCCCCTAATTCTCAGAATAAAGTCCTCTATCCTAGCTTAACCAGTCTAAACCTATAACTAGTGTAGAATGCACATAAATTAGGAGATTCGAGCAAGATTACCAACCTGTCACACTTTAATGGAGGCTATGGTTTCCTTGCAATTCAGTGCCTGAAACCTTCCTTGATTACTCTCCAATGCCCACTATGACTTCTGTATGCAGCAGGATGAATGATCAAGGCTTGAATCTTGTGCTTGATATCAAAATGCAATTCTTGCAATTTCCTCAAAACAGCTTCAAACTTCCATGGATCTTCTTCTACCTCAGCATGTAGTCAATCACAATGATCAGAAGAATAGGTTTGTGGAGGAGAAATGAATGGAGATTGAAGAGAATGAAGGTTTGATGTGAAATTGCAAATGGAAGAATCTTTCTTTTCACACTCCAATCTCACCTCTCATCAACAATGATCACCAACCCTTTACCCTCCATGATTCACTCTTCTTATAATGATCAATGGAAACTCCTAGATCTTTCTAGAATGAGCTAGAAAGTGTTAGAAAGTTTGAGAACTTCTCATGGAATGATACATTGAACATCCATTATCTCATGCCTTATGCCTTACAATTTGGTGTCAAAATATCCTCACATGAGATATTGAGAAGATATGTGTGAAAAACAAGCTCACCTTTGGCTTATGTTAAGTTTTGCAAGGGTGCCTTAATATGCAAGTTTCAATTTTCCAAAGCATGTCCCATTTTAAAGCCTCAAATGAAAATTCTATTTAAACCAATGTTCTTAAAATGATGTTTCCAATCAAAATGATATATTGGATGACCTATTTTGGATTCCTAGATCTTCCAAACCAATTTCCAATTTCAACTTTTTAAACTTATAAGCCATTTTTAGTTCAAATTTAACCAATCATGCAAATCCATGCTATGAGCTTTTCCAACAATTCATGACCTTCTTTCTATACTTAAAATCACATTTTGAACAACTTTCATGTTTTGAGTTTTTCCATTTGAGGCTTGGAAATAGGAGATATGGCCTTTGCTTAAAATGACCTATAACTGACAAATGACCAAAATACCCCTGTCTTGTTCAAACCATAAGTTGAGTTCCACAAATCCTATCAAGGACTTCTACCACTCAAATTAAAGATAAGGAGATGCCCTTCAACATTAATGTTGACCAAGAGATCATAGGAACCATCCTACTAGGGCAAAAGTTGTCTGCAAGTTGGGTGACTTTCAAGGACCCAGATTCACACACCTCAGCTGACCTGTAATTTGTCAAAACCATAACTTGAGCTCTGCAACTCCTATCAAGGAATTCCACCACTCAAATTAAAGCTAAGAACAAGCTCTACAACATTCATGTTGTGGGGAAGATGAGATATCAATCACATCTTGAGCTAAAACTTCCTGGAAGATAGGGATCAAATTAGGGTTTTTTCACTGACAATCCTCAGAAACCCTAACTTGAAACTTCTCAAACTCCTCAATCATGATGAGTTGGTCCAGGAATCATCTTTATAACACCTCTATGCATCATTCCATGATCTCATGGCCCTTGGATTAGGTCTCAACCTTCTCCAAATTTTCAGTTAATCTAGGGTTGACCCAGTCAAAACCCTAATTCTACCATTCATGGTTGAATCTTCTGAATTCTTGCATAATGACCTCTCTGGGCTTCATGATGGCTATCAAGACATCTCATACACTTTCTCAAAACATCAAGTTCACTCTCAAAGTCTCAGAATCATCTGAGGAGCACCCACAACTCTCAAGCTATGAAGCACACAACCCTGGTTTCAACCAATTCCTCTGAGGATCTCTTGAACTGTCTGATGAAGGTATCAACTTTCAAACACTCAGTGAATAAATAACTGTTGGTCAAATTTTGGGGTGCAACAGCTGCCCCTATTCAAACGGCTTGAACCTGACTGGGTGAGAAGCGAACGGCTCTCAACCAATCAAGGTGCGAGACGATTGAATATCGGTAAACCCGAAAGTTTGCCAACTGCGCGAGCACACGGTACTCTGCGGGGAACAAATCTTTGAATACTGCAACACTAGCTGCTCAACAACTAGCTGGAGAAATATCGATCTGACGTCGCCGTCAGTTATCCACATCGACTTCTTCTGACATTGCCTTCAGACAACCACAACACCCAACATCGCCGCTGGAGGACTAAATCACCTGACATCGCCGTCAAGAACAACCATAACTCGGGGAAACAAGTGTCCAACATCGCCGCCGGAGACCTAAACCTGAATCACCAAAATACCCAACATCGCCGCTGGAGAAAATACAACAATGAACAAAATACCCCGCATCGCCGCTGGAGAAAATATATCTCTGAACAAAGTACCCCGCATCGCCGCTGGAGAACTGCATCTGACATCGCCGTCGGACAATCCACATACCCCGCATCGCCGCTGGAGAAACACATCTGACAGAATACCCCGCATCGCCGCTGGAGAAACTAAAGGATCTGCATCACCTAACATCGCCTTCAGAAGACTGGATCACCTTGACATGCCCAACATCGCCGCTGGAAAACTGAATCTGACATCGCCGTCGGAAACAAACATCCTCTTAGAGACACTCGACATCGCCGTCGCACAAATATCATCTCTACTGGGGATTTAAAGAGTCTGACCTCGCCGTCAAACAAACATCCAACCTCGTCGCCGGACAACTGATGATCTGACCTCTCCGTCATATCCAAACGTTCAACCTCGCCGTCGAACAAACATCCAACCTCGCCGCCGGACAAAATATGATCTGACCTCGCCGTCAAATCCAAACGTTCAACCTCGCCGTCGAACAAACATCCAACCTCGCCACCGGACAAATGATGATCTGACCTCGCCGTCAAATCCAAACGTTCAACCTCGCCGTCGAACAAACATCCAACCTCGCCGCTGGACACATTCAACATCTGACCTGGGGTTCACCCCTGGTAAATGGAACAAAAGGTATACTTGCGTATTTGAAACTACTCCGCTGGGAATGAGAGACTTAACCGAGCACACTCTGATCTGGGGTTCACCGGAATACTGTTGCACACTGCCTGCCGTAGAACTTCAACATTAAAGATATATGAAACCCTGGCCCCTGGCCATTTCCAGCTTCAGCTAGAAAAAATCTTCAAGTACTCTTGAATATGAATGAAACCCTGGCCCCTGGCCACTCCAGATCCGCTGGAGAACCTTCAAGTTCTTCTAAAGATAGACATCCTTGACCTTCAAGGATATAAACTTTGCCCGTCGGCAACTCTGCAGGAGGTATCTTCGACTTCAGTCTGAAGAAATGGTCCTTGGCCCTCAAGGATACATGGATATGCCTTCAGGCAACTCCGCCTCTGCTATGGAGCATCCGAGACTTCAGTCAGGGATATACTTCGGCCTTCAGTCCGAAAAATGAATCCTAGGTCATTCATGACCTTGGGGATAACCTTGCCCTGAGGCACCTTCGCTTCAGCTTAGGAAATCTGTGACTTCAGTCAAAGAAATGGTATCCAGAGCCATTCATGACTCTTACGGGGATTCAAACACTTTGCCTTCAGGCAAAACTCCGCTTCAGCTGGAGAAACATCTTCGACTTCAGTCGGAAGAAATATCATTCACTTGATCGCAATCAATCATCACCTCAGGACAACTGACTTGTTCTTCAGGCCAGCACGGATCATCTTGAATACAAAATTTGGAACCTTGTCTTCAGCCACACGTTGATTCATCAACAGGGAAATCTGAACTCACAGGAACCTTCTGATACTGCCCTCAGGCGTTTACGAAGTCAATTTTCATATTAGACATCACTGTTGGAGCAGACATATCACGCTGCTAAGGACTTCAAGAATCATCTTGAACAAACAACTCCGTCGGGCAACTTCAAGAATCATCTTGAACTGGTAACCATTCTGGAGACTTTATCCTGCTGGGTATTCCAGGAATCTTCCTGGGCAACTCTTGCTGAGGACGCTACTGGGGAACTCAAGCATCATACCAGGTGAACAACTCGGGAAGCTGTACTGAGGTATTAAGAATCATCTTAAGCAAACGGCTCTGCTGAGGAATTCGAGAATCATCTCGAACTGAAGACTTCGCTGGGGATCTCAAAAATCATCTTGAGCGAGCGACTGTGGGGATTACACCGGGGTCTTAAGAATCATCTTAAGAAAGCGACCTTGTTGGAGGGAACATCAGGAATCATCCTGAGCAACCGATCCTTCGGCCGAACACTTGTAAGGCAAGAATAATAATGACCTAGATCATGCTTATGATGCATATGCTTCTGCGCTATGCCCCACACGGTGGGAATGCTATGCGTTTATGCTAAATGCTGTGCAATCATGCACAATGCTATGCAACGCTAAATGCTATGCAGTGTTAAATGCTATGCAGTCATGCACAATGATGCGATCCCGTCAGCAAAATAAATGCTGGGGGGAAATTCTCCTGTCGAGGAGACAAGAACTACTCAGGTAGAGGAATCATCCTGCTGAGGAGAAAACTGTACGCCAATATCAATCGGACTCTGTCTGGGGAATTGATCTTCCGCGGACTGCTGCATGGGGAACAACTTCAGTTGATTACTGCAGGGGACGAAGCTCTACGAGAACCCGAACCTGCTGAAGGAAAACGATGTCAATCGCGGGAATGAACTGCGCGGCCGCCATGGCTACTTTTCTGGGGATAACCACTCTGTGGGAAAACAACTTCAGCTGCTCCACATTCAATCATGATCTGATCAACTTCCAAGGACTCGGCTCTCTTGGGCATCTGCAAACTCGGCTGAGGAAGGAGAAGTCATTCTACTTCACTGGGGAAAGTGCGACTCTGGGGGGAAATACAGCATCAGCTGCTCAATATCTGCTAGGGAACATTCATCCGTGGTCCCAACTGCTTCCAAGGATTCAGCGGACTTCGGGTTTTGCGGACTCAGCCCGGGAGAGAAATCATTCTACTTCAACGGGAGGGCGCGATTCTGACGAGGAATTTCAATTCCGCTGGGGAAGAAAGAATCATCTGACTTCGGGGAAGAGTACAATTCTGCAGGGAAATGCAACATCAGCTGTTCCAATACTCTACTGGGGAAGAGGGAATCATCCAACTTCAGGAGAGAGTACAACTCTGGTGGGGAATCTCAATTCCGCTGGAGACTTTACTGGGGAAACACGAGCTTCGGCACCCGAACACTGCACTTGTAACCCGGTGCTGGGGAAAGACGACATCATTCTTCGGTGCTTGGCTCAGCTGATGAGGTGACATTCCTTCAGGACGCGTCTGCTTGGGGAAGGGAATCATCTCTGTATGGGGAGACATATCAATGCTCACTATTTGCATTCAGATTCTGCGGAGGAAAGACTACTGAACTCTGCTGGAGAAGGAGGACTCGCCCTGCTTCGGGGATGCGCACGACGCATTTTCTGGAAGGTGCTACACCTGCAACAACACAAACAAACAGACAAGCTACCCTTCTCAAAGGGGCCTATCCAGGTTATTATCTCGTGACAATATTTAGTTAATTAATTGTTTCAACAATCAATGGGCCTAGGCCCGCAAGTTTATGTATGCGCATTTTATAAAAAAACATCGGCGTTTTCATTCGCAAACAAAACAGATAAATGCTAAACAGACAAGCAGAATTGCTGAATAATGTGCATTTTATTGATGGTGAACCCCTGAATGGGCAAAAATGTTTTACAACAGAGGCAAGCTCCTGGAATGAGGAAGCCGCGCAAAAAGAAAACATAAATATACATCAGTATATACAAATGTCGGCAACGAGGCGTAGACGAACACCATGAGTTGATCCCTCTAAGACCCACTCGACTTCGATACTTCTCCGATGCTTCAGCTTCGGAAGAGATTGATTCAAATAAACGGCCCTCAGGTCCTCCAAACCACTAAACAATGAAAGTCCACACGCGGAACGCAGTCATTTGCTTATTCAAATCCCTAACTTTTGCGTGAACCGCCCTTTACGGGTTTTCAGTTCACCGGGATACCCCTTTTTGCCGAAGCCGCCCAGTGTAGGTTTTCGACTTCGCGGGTGTACATTTTTTCAATATATCCCTAATTTTTGCCCGAACCTTTTATTCTGTTTTTGGTTCGCCGGGATGCCCCCTTTTTGCCTGGACTCTTTCTTTTTTGTCCAGCGGGTCTCTTTTAAGCAAAGTATTTTTTAACTGCGTCCGCGTTCACCGGGGATGCAAAATCTTCACCATCCATCGTGGATAAC
Organism: Lathyrus sativus; assembly: GCA_963859935.3. Taxonomy (NCBI): domain Eukaryota; kingdom Viridiplantae; phylum Streptophyta; class Magnoliopsida; order Fabales; family Fabaceae; genus Lathyrus; species Lathyrus sativus. Next base: position 237,420,881 of record OZ012739.1, on the reverse strand, counting down.
AACAAAGCTCCTCCTGAGAAGACCTTGCTGACGACATACGGCCCTTCGTAATTCGGAGTCCATTTGCCCCGGTGATCGGAGTGTGGCGGAAGAATTTTCTTCAGGACGAGATCACCCGTCTGAAAGCTTCTAGGACGCACCTTCTTATCATAAGCTTTCTTCATTCGGCTTTGGTACAGGCGACCAAATGCAATCGATGCTAACCTCTTCTCGTCCATCAGGCTGAGTTGGTTCAAGCGGTTCGTGATCCATTCTGCCTCGTCGAGTTTCACATCAACCAAAACTCGCAAAGAAGGAATCTCCACTTCTAACGGTAGGACAGCCTCCATACCGTACACCAAGGAGAAAGGAGTTGCCCCGGTCGACGTACGCACCGTCGTACGATAACCGTGCAAGGCAAACGGCAGCATCTCGTGCCAATCTTTGTACGTCACAACCATCTTCTGAACAATCTTCTTAATGTTCTTGTTGGCCGCTTCAACAGCGCCATTCATCTTCGGCCGGTAAGGAGATGAGTTGTGGTGTTCAATCTTGAAGCTCCGACACAGCTCCTTCATCATCTTGTTATTCAAATTCGAACCATTATCAGTAATGATCCGCTCGGGAATCCCATATCGACAGATGATGTCCTTCTTTATGAATTTAGCTACCACCTGCTTGGTCACATTAGCGTACGAGGCTGCTTCCACCCATTTGGTGAAGTAGTCGATAGCTACCAGAATGAAACGATGACCATTGGATGCAGTGGGCTCGATCTTGCCTATCATGTCGATGCCCCACATGGAGAACGGCCAAGGGGAGGACATGACATTCAATGGGCACGGCGGCACATGAACTTTATCAGCATAAATCTGGCATTTGTGACATTTCTTCGCGAATCTGAAGCAATCTGACTCCATAGTCAGCCAGTAATACCCTGCTCTCAGGATCTTTCTCGTCATGGCATGCCCGCCGGCGTGCGTACCGAATGTGCCCTCATGGACTTCTTCCATGAGCATACTCGCCTCTTTCTCATCTACACATCTGAGCAGCACGAGATCGTGGTTTCTCTTATACAGCACTCCATCAGGATTGAGATAAAAGTTTCCAGATAGCCTCCTTAGGGTCTTCTTATCCTGGGTTGACGCACCCGCAGGATACTCCTTGGTCATAAGGAAGGTCTGGATGTCGTGGAACCATGGCTTGCCGTCATTGCCATCCTCGATTGCAAAGACAAATGTCGGTCTGTCAAGACGCGAAAGTACAATTCTTGGAGCCTCATTCCAATAATTGACTTTATACATTGAAGCCAACGTGGCTAAGGCATCAGCCATCTGATTTTCAGCCCTGGGTACATGATGAAGTTCCACTTGATCGAAGAACGGAAGCAGCCTCCTGGCATAATTCATGTACGGCACTAAATTAGCTTGACGAGTTTCCCACTCCCCTTTAATCTGATTGATTACAAGCGCTGAGTCACCATATATGTCTAGATTCTTGATTCTCAAATCGATTGCCTCTTCTAGACCCATGATACATGCTTCATACTCTGCTTCATTGTTGGTAACTGGGAACGTCAGTCTCGCAGTAAACGTGATGTGGGATCCGTGAGGAGTCGTGATGATAGCCCCGATACCACTTCCATAGGAATTAACGGCTCCGTCGAATATCAACTTCCACTGAGACTTCCTATCTGGCCCCTCATCGGGCAATGGCTCATCGCAATCCTTCTCTTTGAGAAACATAATGTCCTTGTCAGGGAATTCGAACTTCATCGGCTGGTAGTCTTCGATTGGCTGTTCGGCAAGGTAATCAGACAATACGCTTCCCTTAATGGCTTTCTGAGAGACGTATTGAATATCATATTCTGTTAACACCATTTGCCATCTGGCAATCCTTCCCGAAAGAGCCTGCTTCTCGAAGACGTACTTGATCGGATCCATCTTCGAAATTAGCATAGTGGTGTGATTGAGCATATACTGTCGTAGACGTTTGGCGGCCCAAGCTAATGCACAACACGTCTTCTCCAGCATCGAGTATCGAGATTCACACTCAGTGAACTTTTTACTCAAATAATAAATGGCATGCTCTTTTCTGCCCGTCTCGTCGTGCTGACCGAGAACACACCCCATACTATTCTCCAAAACCGTCAGGTACATGATTAATGGCCGTCCAGCCACTGGGGGTATCAAGATTGGAGGTTCTTGAAGATACTGCTTTATTTTATCGAATGCCTTCTGGCAATCCTCATTCCAAGTAATCGCCTGATCTTTCTTTAAAAGCTTGAACATCGGTTCACAAGTGGCCGTGAGCTGAGAGATAAACCTTGCAATGTAGTTTATTCGGCCCAAGAAACCACGAACTTCTTTTTCTGTTTTCGGCGCTGGCATTTCTTGGATAGCTTTTATCTTTGCAGGATCAACTTCAATACCTCGTTCACTAACGATAAACCCCAATAACTTTCCGGACCGCACTCCGAAAGTGCACTTGTTAGGATTCAGCCTCAGCCTGAACTTCCTAAGCCTTTCAAACAGCTTCAACAGATTGGCCAGATGCTCTTCCTCTGTTTGGGACTTTGCAATCATGTCATCAACATAGACCTCGATCTCATGATGAATCATATCATGAAACAAAGTTACCATTTCTCGTTGGTAAGTGGCCCCTGCGTTCTTCAGACCAAAGGGCATTACCATATAGCAAAATGTTCCCCAGGGGGTGATGAACGTCGTTTTCTCCATGTCCTCCGGTGCCATCTTAATCTGATTGTAACCGGAGAAGCCATCCATGAATGAAAACACGGAAAACTGGGCTGTGTTGTCGACCAACACATCGATATGAGGCAACGGGAAATCATCCTTAGGGCTCGCCCTATTCAAATCCCGATAATCGACGCACATGCGTACCTTACCGTCCTTCTTCGGTACAGGCACTATGTTGGCGACCCACGGAGGGTAAGTGGTAACGGCTAGAAATCCTGCATCCAACTGCTTCTGGACTTCTTCTTTGATCTTTACAGCCATGTCTGGTCTCGTCCTCCTAAGATTCTGCTTGACTGGAGGGCAATCTTCTCGCAACGGCAAGCGATGAACCACGATGTCAGTGTCAAGTCCGGGCATATCTTCGTATGACCAAGCAAAGACGTCACTATACTCTCGAAGCATCTCGAACAGTCTATGCTTGACATCAACCTGCAGCGCAGCCCCTACTCTGACATTCCTGACGAGCTCCTCAGAACCCAGATTTACAATCTCAATATCCTCTTCGTGAGGCAGAATAACCTTCTCTTCTTGTCTCAGCAAGCGGGCCAACTCTTCCGGAAGGTCTTCGTCTTTATCGACCTCATCCTCGGCTTGATAGATCGGGCAATCAAAGTTGTAGTGAGCCGTAGAGGGTCCAGAGTCGATGTCATCTGTTACGTGGGTCCTGCAATAACAAGGGTTAAGTTTAAAGCAAGAATATGCAGGTTAGCACAAGCCTCGTTGCCATCTTACTGTTTTTCGAAATAAACATAAAACAGGAATAACAGAGAACACAATATTTGATTACGAAGAAAACGCCTTTTATTTATTAACAAAATGCATACACATAATCCAACAAGGCCCTGACAGTAAAACCACTATGCCCCGGGCAGGACATAGGGTTGTACAAAGATTGTAAAAAGCAAATCATTACTCTTCACTTGTCAGCTTGATAATCTCCTTGATGGTCCAATTGTGGAGGCGCTCGCCCGGCTTGCTCGGTTGGATCCAGGCGTCAAGATCGCACTCACTGTCCCCGCTGTCCTCCGACGCAGCGTTGATACTCTCGAAAATGACTCCGCCCTTGGTGAATAGGATCGGCCCTTTCCCACGAGACGAGCTGCCAGAAGAAGATGAAGCTTCAGCTTCAGGAGAATATCCCAATCCAAACTTATCCTGCTTGATTGGTATATCCAAGACATGCCCCCAGCCAGGGGTGGAACCGGCTTCGACAACGGCCCGAGCTTCCTTAAACGAGGAGAGATTCAATTCTGGCTTCTCTGCGACGACAGGAGCTACCTCTTTCACCCTGACGGTTTCAAATGCTTGGCAAAGAGTCTCATGGATCTCGCCATCCATTTCGACGTATTTAAAGGACGACAGGTGGCTCACCATGATGTCCTCCTCACCACAGACTGTCACTATGCTGCCCCCGACAGCATATTTGAGCTTTTGATGCAGTGTGGACGTCACGGCACCAGCAGAATGGATCCATGGCCGACCTAAGAGGCAACTATAGGAGGGCATGATATCCATGATATAGAAAACTGTATCGAACGTCTCTGGACCAACTTGAATTGGCAGGGTCAACTCTCCGAAGACGTGGCGCTTGGTCCCATCAAAGGCTTTCACGACCAGATCACTGGGCGTGCACAGCAGTCCACGGGTATCCAACTTCATCAGTGCTTTTTTCGGAAGCACATTAAGCGAGGAACCCGTATCCACCAGGACATGTGACATAATCGTGCCTCTGCACTCTATTGAGACGTGCAAGGCGCTGTTGTGATCTCTTCCTTTGGGAGTCAGCTCTAGATCTGTAAATCCCAGCCCATTACCAGCATTAACATGGGCTACTACCTCCTCGAGTTGATTTACTGATATCTCTTGCGGCACGTATGCAGCATTCAATACCTTCAGTAATGCATTGCGGTGCGCCTCAGAGCACAGCAACAAGTTAAGAATCGAGATCTTTGACGGAGTCTGATGAAGATGATCTACAATTTTGTAGTCACTTTTCTTGATTAGTCGCATGAACTCTTCAGCATCTTTAACCACCAAGTCCTTCTCTGCCCCTGCAGGGCCCTCCTCAACAGCTTTACTTTTACCCTTATCCACAGCGTCAGCTCGGACCACTTTCTCTGCTTCAACCTCTGCTGGCGCAAACACTCTACCGCTTCTAGTGATACCGCTGACTTCGGTAAGATTCTGCACAGTCGATCCGAATGGCTCTAGCTCTATCTTCTGACCATTATAATAAACTTCGGCGCCATAATGCCATGGAACGGCATTGGTGCTTTCGAATGGGATTGGTCCGGCCCTGGTGATAGTGATAGTAGGCGGACGGGGCGCAGAAATAGTAATAGGGTGACGAGGAATAGTAATGGTAGCAACTTCATCTGCCTGCTTTAGCACGACCTCCCCTGATGCACTTTCAACGCTCCGGCTGAATTGCAAAATACCCTCGGACATCAGACTTTGGATACCTTCGATCAGCTGCTCACACCCATCAGGAAGTGTAGCACAAGCCATACATAACTCTCCACACCCAGGGAAGAAGCCCTTCTTCAGCAACTTAGCCTTGACAAAACTCAACGGCGTCTTCAAATCTTTGACATCAGTCAGCAAGTCCGCACTCTCCTCAGTGATAACAACATTCACTCCGCCCCCCTTATGATGAGGCATCGGGTTTTTTGTGACGTTGGGCACGTTGTCAGAAAAGTTGATAACCTTGGCGTCCACCAAGTCCTGGACTTTGTGCTTAAAAGCTTTACAATTCTCAATCGTATGGCCAGGTGCCCCAGTGTGGAATTCACAAGTAGTATTGGCATCATACCCCGGTGGTGGTGCCCCTGTTAAGGGAGCCAACGTCCTCTTTTGAACTAGTTGGAGCTGAAGCAATGTTTGCAGAAGCTGTGCATATGACATAGGTGGAGTTTCAAAATGACGGTTTGCCATAGGAGCCCGATTCTGATATCTTTTATACCCCTGCTGACTCTGCTGCTTCTGAGGCTGCTGCTGCTGCGGCTGCGGTGGAGCAGCTGGAATATTTATGCTAGCAATCTGAGGCTGAGGGCCCTTGCCCTTCCTCCTAGCATTAGTGACAGCACTGGCATCTCCCTCTCGGCGCTTGCCAGTATAGGGTTTCTTGCTACTTCCTCTAGCTGAGGATGATTCGCCCTGAATTTTTCCGATCTTTATACCGTTCTCAACATGCTCGCCCAAAGTGATGAGAGCCGAGAATGTTCCAGACATGCCACTGACCAGCTTTTCATAATAGATTCCAGGAAGGGTAGCCACGAACATTTGTACTAGCTCACGCTCAACCATCGGCGGTTGAACCCGAGCAGCCAATTCACGCCACCGCTGGGCGTATTCTTTGAAGCTTTCATTGTTCCGCTGTGAGAGATTCTGAAGCTGGACTCGGTTGGGAGCCAAGTCGCTATTGTATTGATAGTGGAGGACGAACGCTTCTGCCAGATCTCTCCAGGTGTGCACAGTAGCGGGCTCCAAACCCATATACCATTCGAGCGATGGACCAGAAAGACTATCCTGAAAGAAGTGCATCAGCAGCTTCTCATCGTCAGAATAGGCGGACATCTTTCTATAATAAGATCGAAGGTGAACCCGGGGGCAAGTAGTACCCTTATACTTCTCAAAGGTAGGCACCTTGAACTTGTGAGGTACTTTAAAGTCAGCAATCAACCCGAGCTTGGACATGTCAACGCCCAATGTGTTCTGATTTTCTATGTCTCTCATCTTGTCTTCCAGCGCCTTGAACCTGAGTCGAGCTTCAGCATTCAACTCTGCATCCACACCTCTCTGAGAGAATACGTCATCCTGATGGTCCTCCAGCCATGGCTGAGGCACTAACAAATTTCCTGTACCAGCATTGCCGTTGACCGGCCCTATGTTAACATTGGCTCCCAAACTACCATTGCCGACGCCTGCCGCATTGAGTCCGAGATTAGTCATCAGATTGTCGTTAGCGCTGCCGTTACCCCCGGCAACAGGAGCAACATTCTGTGGAGCATCCACTGGAGGAGGAGTAGGCACGGCCCCTCCATGCAGTATGCCATTACTGTCAACCCTGGAGATCAGAGGTTGAACCAGAGTACGAAGCTGGTCTTGACCATTCGCGACCACCTGCATCAGCTCCATAAAACGATCCATCCGTTCACGGAGTTCTTGAACATCTGACTGCACCTGGTCCATTATCCTTGTCTGATTAGCGCGAGTTGAGTAACGGTGAATGAGTCTTTGATCAATCCTGGAGATCGAAAGCAGCTCGGAACCTGAAAAACCTGTCAACAATAAAGGTTAGGAAAAGCAATAAGATATACACCATGCAAATATGCTTCATGCAGATGCATGCGTGTGTATGTGTGCGTGGGAGATTTTCCCTCGATCCTAGTGCCTTAGGGCCAGTGCCGATAATAATAAGAGGAAGAAGAAATCCGAGCCCGATCATGGAAACATCAATCTCATATATATATATGGAAAGGCATGTCAAGGCAGTACACAGTATCAGCGAGTACAAATCAATAGCATGACCTCAGCCAACAAGTCTGGTGATGGTCAGCATACATCAAAGATCAAAATCAACAGGGATATAACTAGTCAAGCACGGCCACGGGCGCGATACTCTGCTAATAACTCCTTTGTCTCTGAATGATCTGGCGAAGTGAGCAACCCCTCGACGAGTAGTTCCCTCTGCCTGATAGTATGCTGAAGCCCCTGAACTGAACTCTCCCAAGCTCCTTCGCCAAAGCAATCCTCCAGTTTCCGCTTCTTAGACTCAAACATCAGCTTATGCTCCTTCAGGCTAGCAATAGCTTTGTTGAGACGGGCTTCAGCGGAGTACCTGCGGGAAGTCTCTTCATCAAACCTCCGCTCACTGTCTTTTACCTCGGCTTCTAGCTTAGAAATCTGCAGCGTCAGCTTGTCTTCCCGCTCCTTCCTGGTGGCCATGGAAGTCTTCCAATGCTGGTCGAACTTAGATATTCTCCGATATGCTTCCTCCAAATGCTGCTTTTTCGTAGCCAGCACATCATTAGCAGCTCTGAAGTCTTGACCTAAGCGCTCTCGATCAGCAATTTGCTTTGCCAAGTCTGCACTCAGCTGGTTTACCGACTCTGCTTGCTTTTTGAGAGCATGCACGGCTTCGTTCCTCTCACTTCGAAGCTGAGCTAACTCCTTTTCTAATTCTGCATTTGCCCTCTTCAGTTCATCACGCTCGGCTAATACCTGGCTGTGCTGATGAATGGACACAGTGGTGGGCTCTTCGACTGGTGGAGGACTCTCTGGTCTGACATGAGGGAATGGCATCCCTATAGCGCTGGCTCTGGCTCTGATCCAATCGGAATAAGGAGGGTAGGCTTGGCTGTTACTCTTCCCCAACAAAGGCTTCCCTCTCGTGCTGATATTGTTCCACGCATACTGAAGCCTGGACAACAAATCCCCCTCTAGAATACCCGTGAGGTACAGAGATTCCCGTACCTCTTCTTCCTTCGGTGGAGTCCTCAAAGCATATGCAAACTGACGAACTAGCAATGATGGATTGTAGTTGATGCAACCCTTCCTACCTATCAGAGGTACGTTAGGAAACCCACTACAACTGAAGATCACCTCGGTGCCTAACCTGTCTCTGTCAACGAACCAATCAATGTCTTCTGCCGACAAACTCATCAGACGCTCAGGCCACTCAGTTGTGGCTGCAGGCAAGACAGAAGAACCCTTCTTAGGCAAATGACTGTCAAACCACTTGTACAACAATGGTACGCAGCATGAAACATTTTTCCCTCTCCGGTTCTCATTCTTGTAATGCACTGAATGGTAGACGTCTCCGATCAGAGTAGGGACTGGATTCCCTGAGGCAAAGATATGGAATGCATCAAAGTCTACGAAATCAGGCATGCTGGGAAATAGGATAATGCCATATATGCATAAAGCAAGGATGGCGCTGAAGGCGTCCCAACATTTGTCCTTAGCACACTGCTGAGCCTTAGCTATCAGAAACTGCAGAGAGAACCCTGGGACCTTGTTCCAACTCGTCACTACTAACTCAGAAGCGCTCAAATGGAGTGAGGAAGCCAAACCAACCAGATCAGGCTCAGCATCCATGTGGACAAAAGGCACTTGCCTTTTGATAGGCACACCCAGCATATCAGCATACTCTTCCAATGTCGGCGCGAGAACGAAGTCATGAAAAGTGAAACACCTCAGAGGAGGGTCATAGAACTGCAGAAGAGCATGTAACCCATTCAACTCGGACGTAGAAGGTTTGTAAACCAGGCTAAGCAACCTGCCATAAGACTTCCTGAACCTATCCTTCACAGAATACCCTGCCAGGGCTATCAAACCAGTCAACTTAGACACATCGGGGGTCGGGAACTTGTATGCAACAGTCTTCCTGAGAGAAGCCATAATAGCAGCAGAAGACGAGAAATCCGGGATCGGGGAAACGGTACCTGCAACACAGACACACGTTAATGGAATGCAGATGAATGCGCAAACTAATGCAAAATGCAGGTATGCAATAATATATCCAGGTGGCTGCTGTGGAGATTCGGTATCAACAGTCACTGATGAGAGGGAAACCCCGGTGTAAGACCACTAATCTGATCTGCTGAGAATAACCATCTGATAGGACCGAGATCAAAATTTTGTCCTGACAAGAGTAAGTGACTGATAATAAGGACCCCGGGTGCAAGATCAAGGAACATCTGTTGATGAAGTCTTCAGACCCCAAATCAAAAATCTGCCCTATCAAGAACAAACACACAGCTACTGATGAGATCTTCAGACCCCACTCAAAATATGCCCTATCAAGAACAAATAACATCTGCCGATGAGGCCTTCAGACCTCACTCAAAACCTGCTCCATCCAGAGCAAACCCCTGATGATAACACACTGATCAAAGCCTGCTCTATCAAGAACAGACAAACACTCAGCGACAAGATCCTCTGATCAAAAACTGGCTCTGCCAAGAACAAACATATCTGTAACTGAGAACCCAACATAACTGATTCACTGTCAAGAAAACCAGGTAGTCTGAAGGTATAAGTTTCCTGCAATAAACCCAGTCCCGCTCACAGGTATGGACCTAGACTGACTCAAGGTATGGCATCCTATGCGTTCATCAGCGTCACAGACTTTCAAAACTGATGATACGATTCCCAGAAGGAGTGGCATCATCAAGTCCTGAAGAGGCCTCACTTAGCTGAATCACAAATGATCGGTCCCCAGAGTCGACAGTCCACCAAACCAGCAACCGTCTCAACCCAAAGGGTTGAAAGTGAAGCCAACCGGATGAACCTCGTCTGAGCGTGGATTTCATGAGACACTAGTGCCTGCAAAGCAAGCACGCGCCCACTAATTTCCACTCTAAGTCTATGGTGCACTCAAGCCTGGGTCTGGCTTCTCACTCAATCAGAACTCCCATCCCACAACAGCACAAATAATCATATTATACTGAGAATAAAATGCGGGAAATAAAGTGCGAGAAGTAAAAATGCGATAAATAAATGCAACCCAACAAGCAAACACACAAACGATAGGATTGACTCGCAGGGAACCGTTGGAGTCCCCAGCAGAGTCGCCAGCTGTTGCTTGCGCGAAAATAAGGTGCCGGCAAAACAGAAGAGTCACCACCTTTCGTTATTTATCCCTCAGAGCGGGAAAGGAAACGATCGGAGAAACCTGACGAAAAAGGGTAAGACAAGGTCATCGCAACCGTTGTCTGGGTTCAGGAGTCGGTTACGCAAGGGGAAGGTATTAGCACCCCTCACGTCCGTCGTACTCGACGGGATCCTCGCTTGTTTGTTTACTTGGACGGGTTGGTTATAATCTATCTACCTATCAAGGCTGGCTGAAAAAGAAAAGAAAAATGACTCGGCAAAGCGTCGCACTTTATGCCTACGTATTCCCGTCTGGAACGAGAAATCAGAGTCAACGTAGTTCGGCTAACTACGGGTCACGGGGAAAGGTTGCTCGCTAGGATGTCGCATCCTATGCCTACGTACTTTCATCTGGTATGAAAGATCAGAGCAAACGTAGTTCGGGAAACTACGGCTTATTTCCTGAAAGAAATGTTTTTTATTGCGTTTGCGATTTCAACCGCACTAGAGACTATGACCTGAGAGTGAATGCGTCGCATGTCACCCAAAGGGTACCATACTAAACATTCAGACTGTGGAAAAGAAACTCTCCCACAATCCTTACTCAGATAGCTTAAGGCTCGTAACGTATGAAAGAAATCATTCATGATTACTGTATTTTAAACTGCTTCGAGATGAGAAGAGAACAGGCCCAACTAGGAGGGAGACTATCAAGTCCTACTGTTGTCATGCCATGGATTCATCCTATGGTTGAGGTTTGAACAGGGAACTCCTAGATGTTGTCATGCATAGGTTTCAGCCTAAAAGTCTATCGTCAGATCCTCATCAGAGGAAATGAGAGTCCTAAGGGATCATGTCAATGATACACCAAAACAGACAAAAGCATCAGCTTTAAATAGTAAAATGCATGCAATGCAAGTGAGGGAGGAAATGTGTGTGGGGCTTCAGCCTCCACAAGCTCGTCTCGACCTCAAGCCAGTCATGAAATAACAGTAATCATACTGAAACATAAACAACATGCTATCAAGCAAAAACAGTAAACTGTAATCATACAGACAAAAGAAATGAAGTGCTATCAAGCAAAATAAACACATGGGCAAGGGAGCTGGTCTCTACCGAATACCCGCAAGCAAAGCCAAGCAATAACAATACAATCAGATGCACTCATGCTCTTAGGCTGAACTTATTCTAAATGTGCTTAGTCTAATGCAGCAGACAAATCAGACAAAACACACAATACATCAAAGAAAACAGAAGAAAGCCTCAGCTCCTCCAGCAGCAACCCAGTCTTCAGACTTCAGAGATCACTTGCTTTCCAGGTATCAACCCTACAACATGAGTATCAACTCATCTTCTCCCTTGAGCTTCAGCTCCTTTGATCAGCTCTACCTTCAGGCTTCACTATCTTCCGGGATCTTCAGGCATCAACTTGATCTTCACAAAATCCTCAGACTTAAATAATCTTCAAGGAATCATCCTCTTCAAAGCTTCAGCTTCTATCTTCAATGGCTCAAATGCTCCAGCAAACAAGATTCAGTCAACAAGATGAGGGGAGGATGTCACAGTACCCACTGACTTCCAAAGGATGCCATTGAGGACTTAACATCAAAGGAAAGGCTCTCTCAAAGTTCTACCTTATGGGGCAAGGTCACTAATCCCTCCAAAGGAGAGAGGTGAATACCCTTAAGGGACTCTGTGTCATAGAGAAGAAAGGAGGTGAACAAAACACTCCTTGTTTATTGAACAAAGTATTCTATCTAGGGCTCTGCCTATGCACCTATAAACCTATAAACAAAACAACAAAAGCTATGCTAAACTCCTCTGCAAGGTCTTCAAAGCTTCCATGATGATCCACAAGGTCTTCAACTCAATCTTCAAAGCTCACACACTCAAAAGAGAAGGAAAGAAAACACAACAATACACCATATGCCTTTAAGCAACACACATACTATCCATACATTCAAAAATCAATGAAAAATACTAAAACACCATACAATATTCTAGTAAAATTCTAGGGGATTCTATACATACTTACCCTTAACCCATATATCCCCCATACACTAATTTGGCCTATAAACCCCAAAACAAATTTGTTCAAGTCTACCCATACAACCTAAACCCTAATTAGAGCACCTAAATGTCTAACAATCAAACTACATCAAATTTTAATCTACAAATCAAGAGATAAATCCTACATGAAACTAGGGTTCAACATCTAACTATGCCAAAAATAATGGCTCAAAAACCCTAAGGGAAAGTCCTAAAACAAATTGGACAAAATCAAGTATCAATTAAGACATATTAAAAGTGCTATTTACAAGAAAATATGCTAAAAAATATTAAACTAAAAATAAAATGGAATTTTATTTTTTATTAATTTTCTAGACAAAATCATGGTTATGTGAAAAAAAGAAGAAATGAAAAATATTGATTTTTATATTTTTTATGAATTTTATAAAATGCCAAGAATTAAAAGAAATTAAAAAGAGAAAAGAATAAGAAATAAATGGGAGAGGGGTGAGAAAAGTAACACGCCACAGTTGATTTTGAACATTGGGCCAAGTCTGGGGGTGGGAATAGGAACAACTTGCTGAGCCCAGTTCTCTCATTCAATTAAAACGATGCGTTTGGCTAAATGATACGCTGCGTTTCGCAAGCTTCAGTCTTCCCTCCATTTTGAAATCAAATATGGGCCATTGGATCATGAGAATAAGTCAAGGTCTTGAGATCATCCGACGGTGGACCTTCATCGTCCCCAACTGAACCCTAGGGTTTGCAGAAACCCTAACCCCATGCAAGGACCTTCAACCTGTTCGTTCTCACTGATTTCTCCATGAATTCATGAGCTTCCAAAAGCAAAGTTGCACTATCAATCACCCTGAACACGATGCTATCCATAGATTCCCTTGAAACCCCTTAAATCATCTTAACAGAAAGCTTCATCATCAAGGTTCCATTTCTTTCCTCTGCTATCAAACTCAATGGAACTTCCCACTAATGATCCAGAATTATTCTACACGTTTCCCTAACCATTCTACACCATCTCATATCCATTGATGCACACAAAATTGCTTGTTATTCATTCTGCAAGAAATTGTACCCTGCCTCGAAACCTCATGATCCTTCCCCTAATTCTCAGAATAAAGTCCCCTATCCTAGCTTAACCAGTCTAAACCTATAACTAGTGTAGAATGCACATAAATTAGGAGATTCGAGCAAGATTACCAACCTGTCACACTTTAATGGAGGCTATGGTTTCCTTGCAATTCAATGCCTGAAACCTTCCTTGATTACTCTCCAATGCCCACTATGACTTCTGTATGCAGCAGGATGAATGATCAAGGCTTGAATCTTGTGCTTGATATCAAAATGCAATTCTTGCAATTTCCTCAAAACAGCTTCAAACTTCCATGGATCTTCTTCTACCTCAGCATGTAGTCAATCACAATGATCAGAAGAATAGGTTTGTGGAGGAGAAATGAATGGAGATTGAAGAGAATGAAGGTTTGATGTGAAATTGCAAATGGAAGAATCTTTCTTTTCACACTCCAATCTCACCTCTCATCAACAATGATCACCAACCCTTTACCCTCCATGATTCACTCTTCTTATAATGATCAATGGAAACTCCTAGATCTTTCTAGAATGAGCTAGAAAGTGTTAGAAAGTTTGAGAACTTCTCATGGAATGATACATTGAACATCCATTATCTCATGCCTTATGCCTTACAATTTGGTGTCAAAATATCCTCACATAAGATATTGAGAAGATATGTGTGAAAAACAAGCTCACCTTTGGCTTATGTTAAGTTTTGCAAGGGTGCCTTAATATGCAAGTTTCAATTTTCCAAAGCATGTCCCATTTTAAAGCCTCAAATGAAAATTCTATTTAAACCAATGTTCTTAAAATGATGTTTCCAATCAAAATGATATATTGGATGACCTATTTTGGATTCCTAGATCTTCCAAATCAATTTCCAATTTCAACTTTTTAAACTTATAAGCCATTTTTAGTTCAAATTTAACCAATCATGCAAATCCATGCTATGAGTTTTTCCAACAATTCATGACCTTCTTTCTATACTTAAAATCACATTTTGAACAACTTTCATGTTTTGAGTTTTTCCATTTGAGGCTTGGAAATAGGAGATATGGCCTTTGCTTAAAATGACCTATAACTGACAAATGACCAAAATACCCCTGTCTTGTTCAAACCATAAGTTGAGTTCCACAAATCCTATCAAGGACTTCTACCACTCAAATTAAAGCTAAGGAGATGCCCTTCAACATTCATGTTGACCAAGAGATCATAGGAACCATCCTACTAGGGCAAAAGTTGTCTGCAAGTTGGGTGACTTTCAAGGACCCAGATTCACACACCTCAGCTGACCTGTAATTTGTCAAAACCATAACTTGAGCTCTTCAACTCCTATCAAGGACTTCCACCACTCAAATTAAAGCTATGAACAAGCTCTACAACATTCATGTTTTGGGGAAGATGAGATATCAATCACAGCTTGAGCTAAAACTTCCTGGAAGATAGGGATCAAATTAGGGTTTTTTCACTGACAATCCTCAGAAACCCTAACTTGAAACTTCTCAAACTCCTCAATCATGATGAGTTGGTCCAGGAATCATCTTTATAACACCTCTATGCATCATTCCATGATCTCATGGCCCTTGGATTAGGTCTCAACCTTCTCCAAATTTTCAGTTAATCTAGGGTTGACCCAGTCAAAACCCTAATTCTACCATTCATGGTTGAATCTTCTGAATTCTTGCATAATGACCTCTCTGGGCTTCATGATGGATATCAAGACATCTCATACACTTTCTCAAAACATCAATTTCACTCTCAAAGTCTCAGAATCATCTGAGGAGCACCCACAACTCTCAAGCTATGAAGCACACAACCCTGGTTTCAACCAATTCCTCTGAGGATCTCTTGAACTGTCTGATGAAGGTATCAACTTTCAAACACTCAGTGAATAAATAACTGTTGGTCAAATTTTGGGGTGCAACAATAATGTACGTTGTAACAAAGTCTAAAACCTAGGATCGAATGCGTCGCATATCGTCCTAAGGACGTATACTAAACACTCTAGGCAATTGAGAGGTAGCCACTCAATCACCATTTCCCAAGTATAAGGATCATGGCACAATATCCCTTACCTTTATTAAGTGGATTGAAGTTGTTTGAAGATGAGAAGAGAAAGGGACAAACTAAAGGGGGACTACACCAAACCCTAGAAGTTGTCATGCAAAGTGCACTTAAAGGTGGGATCACAAAAGGGAAACATCTACCTAATGTTATCATGCATGGTTAGAACCCTAATGTCTATCATAACCTCTCTTGAACAAGAGAGATTAGAAATCCTAAGGGAAGGAAGACAAAAGAAGAAGAAGAAGAAGAAGAAGAAAGAACAAAGGAAACATGCAAATGAGAGAATGCATACATGGAATGCACAAGTAGGAACACATGGAATGAAAGTGGGAGGAAAATATGTGTGGGGTAGTAGCCACCACAAGCCCATCTCAACCAAGCATACATATGAGAATGAAAAGAGAAAAGAGAAAGAGATGCATCAAAAGCAAACAAACAAGTGTGACAAAGTCACTAAGAAAAATCCTCATGGATTCATCACTTTAGGTAAGTTTCAAGTTCCTCCTAAGCAGGGACCAAGCTACCTTAAATAACATTCCAAAGTCATAGGACATAAGAGAAGATGAAGAGGAAAGCTCAAAAGCAAAATCAAATCATAACAAAAAGAAATGCAAGCAAGAACACAAAGAAATGCAAGCAAATTAACACAATGAAACCCTACTTGAAAGCTCAAAAGAAAACAAACAAATGAATAAGGAAGAAACAATATCATGACCTAAAATTGAACAAACATCATCCTTAACATGTTAGCAACATGAAACAAAAGGGATTTAAAGCTCAAAGGATCCAAAAATGTCATATCCAAATCAAACTAGGTCAAGGTGCATGTATGAACTTCCCTTAGAGGTAACTTGACTTGCAAGTTACCTCAAAATTAGGAAAATGGTTCGAAAATTACCAAATAAAATGCACAAGAAAGCTAAACAAGTTGGCAAATAGAAGCCAAAAGCACAAGGCCAATATCCCCTCAAAGCACCATCAAAAGAAAATTAAATTCAAGATGTACCACTTTGAAATAGAAGAATCGAGGGTCAAAAGAAAAGCCACCAAAGTCAATCCTAAAGTCAACCAACCAGGGGCAAAATGGCCCTCAAAAATTGTTCAACTCATCAAGTGTATGAGGATCAATTTTCATTCATTGGACCCAAAGGAAATGGAAGAAGCAAATAAAAGATCACACAATGTCACAATTTAAATCAAATAATACACTTCCAATATTAAAATCCAATTTTAATTGAAAAATAAACCAAAAAATAAAATAAAAATTTTCCAAAATTAAAAGAAATCTCAAAGTGTCTAAAAAGTATTTTTGTGATTTTTTTGGATAATTGGAAGTAATTAAAAATGATTTAAATGCAAACAGAAAATAAACAAAAACAAAATGGAAATAAAAATAAAATAAAAAGACAAACGGTGCAAATAGTAAGAAAAATCCAGTTGAAAATGAGATTAGGCCAAGAAGGGGTGCAAACAGCATCTGAGGCCCAATGCGCCCAAACAAAGTTCAGGGTTCAAACATGATCCACCAAGGCTGGTCAACAAAAGGACCAGCATGGAATGCAATTAAGACCGTCTGATCATCTGGTAAGCACATCATGTGGCCAAAAACATGCCAGCGCATTAATGAAAGATTTAAATGAGATTACGTGCACATGGTCAAAGGTGGTGTAGGTTGTGTCTTAATCTCAAGCGTCCAACAGAAAAGTAAACGCATTGTGTGGTCAGGACATCATCTTCTCCAATGAGAAGTCAACCAAAACCATAGAAAACAGACGGTGGCCAGAGATCCCTTCCGGTCATCTTCTCCGGCCACCCAACCACCGTGAACAGTTCCAAGAAAAACACAGTTACCAAAACTCCACCAAAATTAACAAACTAATAGTGCAAAATCATCCTCTCATCACGAGGCACTCAAACCATGACAAGAGATGATTTACTAATGTAAATGGCCCTATTTGGAGCAAGTTTCATGTTGAAAAGATTTCCATTTGAAGTGTGCAAGTTGGTGAAATGGACCTATAATTATATGACCTATAATCTCACTTTCCCAAAATACCCCTGACTTACAAACCTCATAACTTGAGTTCTACAAATCAGATGAAAGACTTCTAGTACTCTTTGGAAAGATAAGACCATGCCCTACAACTTTCATGTTGGCCAAAAGTTGAGTAGAAACATCCTTCTAGGTCAAAAATGGATTGGAAGTTGGTTGACTTTTGTTGACCAAAATCACATTCATCTGATGACCTGTAACTTGTATGGATCATAACTTGAGTTCTATAAATCCAATCAAGGACTTCCAGTACTCAAACGAAAGCTAAGAACATGCTATACAAGTTTCATGTTGGGCAAAAGTTGAGATGAGACTTGTATCTTGAGATAGGTGGTCTTGAAGTTAGGCACTAAATAGAGGATTTTACACTGAGAACCCTAATTTAGTAACTTCTCACACTCTTGATCCTTGATGAATTGATCTTTAAATGATATATTAGACATCTCAACACGACATCCCATGACCATAGAGACTTGGAATTGATTTGTAACCTCCTTCAATTTCACAGTTAACTGAGGATTTACCAGATGAAAACCCTAGATGCAACATTCTTGACTGTGGCTTGTTCCACTTCATACAACAACTTGAATAAGCTCCAAATGGCTCTCAGGGTACTCAATGAGCTCTCTCAACACCTTATATCCATAATCATGACTTTACAAACTTCAGATGATCTTTAACTGGCCTCCAAGTTAGGAGTTGACCCACATACATCCATCCATCCTTTCACAAGACTTTGACCACTTCAAGATGACTTGATGACCATTCAAACTTGAGTAACACCCCTTACTTAGGCTCAACACTCTGAGAAGACTTCTCTTGCTATGCACAACCCCTTGATCCCCTGTTCAATGAAACATGATATGAAATGCAAATGCTAGAACAAAATGAAATGAAACATAAACCAAGTTAAGAAAAGGTTGAGCAAATTTTGGGGTACAACAGTAGTCTACAAAATCAAGGGAGAATGGGAAACTCGTCAAGATAACCTGATTCCATATAAAGACTATGCAAGAAGACTGTTACCTTTCTTCAATAGAGTTGAATTCCACCACATTCCTCGTGACGAGAATAGAATGGTGGATGCTCTAGCAACGTTGGCCTCTATGATTGTGGTGAACCGATGGAATGATTGTCCGAGGATTGACGTGAACAGGCTAGATAGACCGGCTTATATATTTGAAATAGAAGATGTTGAAGATGATAAGCCCTGGTATCATGGCATTGAATTATTTATTCAAAAGCAAGAATACCCGTATGGGGAGTCTAAAAAAATAAGAAGACATTGAGAAGGTTGGCTGGTAACTTCCTCCTGAGCAATGATGTATTATATAAGAGAAATTTTGACATGGTCTTGCTAAGATGTGATGACAAGCGGGAAGCAGACATGTTAATGATGGAGATTCATGAATGATCTTTTGGCACTCATACCAATGGGAACGCTATGGCTAAGAAACTTTTGAGAGCAGGATACTATTGGATGACAATGGAGTCCGATTGTTACAAATTTGCTAAGAAATGTCACAAATGTCAAATCTATATGAATAAAATTCATGTGCCTCCAACTCTACTTAATTTTATCTCGCCTCCTTAGTCGTTTTCCATGTGGGGCATTGATATGATTGGTATGATAGAACCGAAAGCGTCTAATGGACATCGTTTCATCTTGGTGGCGATTGAATTCTTCACCAAATGGGTCGAAGTTGTTTCCTATGCTAATGTTACCAGACATGTGGTTGTTAAGTTTATCAGGAATCAACTCATCTGCAGATATGGAGTGCCAAGCAAAATCATTACTGATAATGGGTCCAACTTGAACAACAAAATGATGAAAGAGCTATGTGAAGAATTCAAGATTGAGCATCATAACTCTTCTCCTTATTGACCAAAGATGAATGGGGCTGTTGAAGTTGCTACTAAGAATATAAAGAAGATTATCCAGAAAATGGTTGTCATATACAAAGACTGGCATGGAATTCTCCCGTTTGCTTTGCATGGATATCGTACTTCGATGCACACATCGACAGGGGCAACTCCCTTTTCACTTGTTTACGGTATGGAAGTTGTACTCCCAGTAGAAGTTGAGATTCCTTCTATGTGAGTTCTGATGGAAGCAAAGCTCTCAGAGTCTGAATGGTGTCGAAGCAGATATGACCAACTGAATTTGATTGAAGAAAAGAGGATGACAGCTTTGTGCCACGGCCAATTGTATCAGCAAAGTATGAAGAAAGCGTTTGACAAAAAGGTTCAACCACGCGAGTTCAAAGAGGGCAATCTGGTGCTCAAGAAGATTCAATAATTCCTTACTAATTCTCGAGGGGAGTGGATTCCAAACTATGACGGTCCATATGTTGTCAATAAAGTCTTCTCAGGAGGCGCTTTGATGTTAGGAAATATGGATGGAGAAGAAATCACCCTCCCAGTGAACATAGACGCAATTAAAAAGTACTATGCATGAATAGGATAGTCTTGATTCTGATTACTGAAGACTACTATTAGTTAAGACTCGTCAACCAAAGTTATAGGGCTTAGAACATAGGAAGTTTCAAGTTTTTTTAGTAAATAATGGTTATTATTTCTTCGATGTAACTGTTCTTATTATTATCATTTTCTAACATTATAATAATATATGGAGTCATGCCCTTTTGCTGATTACCATTTAATAAAATGAGATTGAGCCTTCAGACAATCTTTAATAAAATGTTTTATTCCTGATAGCAGTTTTGAAAAAATTTAAATCTTTTTCTAAAAATTCTTTTGGTGTGTGTGTGTGTTACTTGATATATGAATACTAAACAAACATTCACGGATGTTTATTTCATCTCCGAAAAGCCTCACACAAGATTCCCTTTGAAGAGGATATTTATTTTATCCCTTGTGAGGCCTCAACTCTGGCATCTCCGATAATGACTTCCTTTTAGTCTACTTTAGTTTGTAATAGATATTTATTTTATCCCCTATGAATTTTTTTCGATCATGAGTTTGATCCTTTCTGAGTGAATCTTTCTCGTCCCAACAGAGAAACGAGATTCATCTTGATAATGCCTTAAGTGAAGTCATGATATAAAATCCCCAAGTGGAGTGCTCTCTTTTCCCCAGAGAAGTTTGAAGCCTTGAAGCAAGACTGTGATTCTATGTATGGCTTTCCGTTCACCTCAGTGATGCTTCTATCTTGCGAAGATTGGTCGAGTATCCATGTCGAGATGTTTATTTCATCCCCGGTTTACTTCTCCTTGTTTCTTTTTTCATGATAAGCAAAACATAACATACATTCATTCATATGGATACATGACATTTGTGCATTTTTCATTTTTGTGTTTGTTTGTTTGTTTACTTTGGTTGTGTTTATCCCCAAGTGATTGGGTTTGTCTTTTCCCTCCAAGTAGAGTCGTCAGCCCTAAGCAGAAAGAGCACATCCTTTCTAATTCCCCACTGAGTTCGATTCTTATGGAAGATGGTTGGTTTAATTTTCTTTTCCACTTTTGGATAACGACAAATCTCCAAGGATTTCATTCCTCAATGGGTAGAGTCTTGCTTGACCGTTTCTCTTCATTTATTTTCTGAATTGAACTTTGGTCCTTGAAAATCAATTTTGAATATCTCTAGGCTTTTGAACCGAGATCGAGTGTGCATTTATTTTGTAGGAAGAATCTGTTTGAAGATCACCATGAAAGACAAGAATATCTCTCCAATAGTGTGATAACACTTTATCAACAAGTTAAGCCCAAACAACGAGTGGTAGTTCTTTATTTGAGCAGTTCATTTTGTTTTCAGGATCTCTCTATTTGGATGCCAAATGGCAGTCCCCTCAAGACAGTTTTCCTATCCCCGGCAAGTCATCAGGATTATCAACTCGTTCTCCATTAAATGGCATCTCTCCAGAATCCGTCAGAGAAGTTTGTTGAAGACTCCATAAGTGTTTCTCTTTATTTGAGAATTCCTATTATCAGGATTTTTTTCATTTGCTTAAATGCAATTTCAAACTACATCAATAATACTCCTTAGGGATGTTTCCCCCAGTGAGTCGGTTATACAAAGTTAATTCCATCAAATGGCATCTCTCTGAGAAGTTTGGTGAAGATTCTTACCGTTGATCATTTCTCCTTATTCGAGAAGACATGTTTCACAAATCAACCGGCTGCATCTATTTCAAAGATCCCTGGTGGTACTTACTAATCTCAAGCAAGTTATGGATTTTCGCTGATGTCATAAATCTTCAGTGGAACTTCAACCCCTGTAAATATACTTTCCCATAAGTACTCGTCATTCCAGGAAGAAACTGAGACCCGTTTATGGCATACAACCTTGAAGCGTGGGGAGGTTTATTTTACCCTTTTCAAGTGGAATACTTGATTAAAGAAGAAACTGAGACCCGTTCATGGCATACAACCTTGAAGTGTGGGGAGGTTTATTTTTCCTTTCTAAATGAATCAATTAGTTAAAGAAGAAGCTGAATTATATCAAGATCACGGAAGCCTATTTTGGTTATTACCTTTGCTTAGGCCATTATACGTTTGATGGTAGGTAATATACCGTATCATTTTAGACAGATACCTTTGCTTAGGCTACTAGGTTTGGTAGTAGGTCATCTTTCATCTTCATGTTACCTTTGCTTAGGCTATCATATGATTGATAGTAGGTAATATGCGTCTTTGTTTCAATTGGACGCCTTTGCTTAGGCTACCACACGTTGGTATTAGGTTATCCTTCAATATCAAGTTTCTCGCCCGTTGATTGTGAAGGAAAATTGCGATCTAAACGCAGCGGAAAACAAAAATTTCCTTTAGTGATCCTTACGAATGAGCATGGTCAGTGATAGAATCGTTACCTCTTTGTGGCGATTCAGATCTTTGATGCGGCGATCACAAGCGTTGATGAAGTGCAACGCCTCTACTCAGTCCACACGAACAGCTTCCGGTCACAGTGCTAGCTGCTTACGAACGGAATTATTTGAGTGAGAAAAGAGAATCAAAAACGAAATTGTATCAAGTGAAAGCTTCATCACAAGGGTTCCTTTTATAGACTCTCTTGTGGGTTGCGGGCTAAAAACCCAATTCACATGATCCATAATAATATTATATATTATTATAATAACTATTATTATAATAAATATATTTATTTTATTATTATTTTATAACCATTATAAAATAACAATAATTATTATTATATTATCCGAATTTCTATTTTTCACTTAAGTGCACCGTACCTTACGGTGTTCCTTTGATTTCTCTATCTCTCATCAAACTGTCCTTATGTGTGTGACCCTGTAGGATTTCGTAACGTTGGCAATTATATTAAATTATATATTTAACATAATAAACAGTAAGCGGTATCTAGCAACACATCACTGCTACCCAAGTCACGAAAATGTCATGTGATCTGACAAAACCTTTTTCGTGATAATATATGTTTGTACAATTACCCTTTTGCCCCTATGTCTATATTGAACACAAGGCATACACTGTGTCATCCTTGTCCAGTTCAATATTGGGCCCTTAGACATTTCTCCTGTTATGCAGGATTGGCAAATTCCATCTAGGACACTCATGTCCCTCAGCATGCTTCGTGGAGTGCCCATCAACTGTCTTTATGATCATCCAGTTACGGATAATGTTTGATCAGCAATAAAGCACCCGACTCTACATCTAGGGTCAATAGTGGTTTCAGGTCGAAGGGTGGTAATACACCATTATCACCATGAGAATAACTTATGACACTTTGCATAACATACTATGTAGTATTCTCATAGCGGGTCAATCCGGTATAAATATTACTCCTAATATTTATACCTATGTCAAGACTTGATAACTCTTTATCCATGATCCATGAGATGTGATCATCAGTCTATCTTTATAATAGTCTCAATGCTTTTAATGTTATCCCACTTTGCAATAAAGCTTGACTACGGATATTTTAAGAATAATGTCTTTATGTTTAATGGGATCTCATGATTAAGTCACACTTAACATTTCATTAAACAAACTAACTATTCTAGGGACTTTATTATTCTGAAAGACAAACATAATAAAGAAATGCCTTTTATTATTAAACGAATAATCCGATACAAGTACCAAAAAGTATTGGCCTCTAGGGCTTACACCAACAGATTGAACTACCACCTTCTTGATAATAATTCCTATACATCTTTATTTTTGTTAGAGATACCATATGTTTAAGCTTTTCCTGGTGGTCGTCGTTTGTCTCTTCCCTAGGAAGTTGGATCTTTTCCCGTGGAGTCTCGCTTTGGTAAGTTGTTCCTCATTGGGTCTTCCTTTTCTTTGGTTGTGTTTTAGTGTTTTCTGTTCAGTTATCCCCTGTGACATCATTCCCCATAGGATATCTGTCTTGCACTCATATCACATCATATCATATCATGTGCATCTGGCGGCATCTTAGGGCCAAAGACTTGTGCATGTTTGTATTTAAGTCTCTCATATCCCGTCGAGATGAAGATTTCAACCTCCACACCTCCGGATAGAAGAAACTTAAATAAGGGCATCTGTCACACCCTAATTTTTGAACCTAAGATCTCACCTCTTTGTGCATCATCTTACATATCTTTAGACCTTTGTGTGCATATTTATTACGACTAGCAAGTTTGTGCAGATGCATTGAATCCATAAGATAATGTCCATTATCACAAGTACTATTTGATTATAACCCTAGGTTTTACTGGTTTTCCCTTAGAGTTTTCTCAGAAGTTTTAGTGTAATCCGAGGGGGTTGATATTTGAGTTTGGTCCTTGTTAAGGTTAGATCATCACGAGCAAGAGGACTAGGGCTAAAAGATCATATGGTTAAGGTTTCATTCTAAGATTTATCCTCTTCAGAGATTCCCTATAGCATTGAATTAGGATTACATGACAAGAACCTTTCCCCAAAAGCCCGTTCAAAGGATCCATTATGCAGCTTCTTGTATCTATAGCATTGAATTAGGATTACATGACAAGAACCTTTCCCCAAAAGCCCGTTCAAAGGATCCATTATGCAGCTTCTTGTAATACAAGTTAGTTGTGGATGGAGGAGTGAAATTAAGGTTAATTTGAAGATTGTTACCAATGGTGACAACAAGATCAACTCTCCTTTTCATAACAAAGTTACAAAGCTAATTATAAGTCAAAGCTTATCTTCAAGTGCGAAGAAACCCAAGAAATGGTATTGTGTTTTCACCAACCATGCTAAAACAAGGCATACATGAAAGGTCTAGCGTCACTTGGCCCATGGCCCATGTGACTGACAAACCGTTTTCAATTGGATTTACGCTCCTATGCCAGTGCCACTCATATAACAAGGAAAACTCCAGTCATTGAGAAAACCATGAACAATTTTGTTATCTTGATCTAAAATCACCTTTTATAAAAAAACTAGAGTTTCTTTTGCTCTAGATTCAAGTCTCCAAGGCTTAACCGTTATCTTAATTTATATATCATTGCAAGTTATTCAACTTTAGTTGAGTCATGAGTGATCATCCTTTTTTCTTCTTTTTTTCTTCTTTTGAGTTGTGAACAACACATTAAGGTTTCTCAAGATTTGGCAAGGAGGGGTCAACTTTTAAACAATCAATTTGTGACAAAAAGGTGGAATCATTTTTTTGTTTAATACAAATATATTTCAATCATTCATTTCGGGTTATGCGCCTTGATTAATCTTTCCTATAACTAAAGCATGGTAAGTTAACTTTATCCAAGTACCAAATTTAAACACAAGGCATATACAAGACACATATATTTTTTTCCAGGTCTACAAATTGGATGAGGCAACATAAGGTTGGCCTCCCGAAGGGAAATACCATTATTAGCCAAACAGGATACAAATCTATTGCTATGCTACTTCCAAAAAGGTCACGCTTCATGATAGCAAACCCTTTTGGCTAGAAGTTGTTGTGAAATACCGCAAACTTGCGGACGACATAAATACTACGGAAGGAAATTTCAAGAACCAGTCACCCTTGGGCTGGGCTTACAGAATACAGCTGCTTACAGAATACAGCTGAGGTTTTGTTGGATTTTCTCGACCAAATTTGAAACTCCAGACCTGCCACAACAGTAAGGGACAGATTCAGACCAATCACGGCACAGAAAGAAACAAATTTAAAGCCCATATCAAGAAGTGTACCTTAAGTGGAGGATGAGTTTATAAAAACTCTGTTGACGTTATGCAAAGGTGAAGACACTTCACTACATCTCATTCGCAAGCATCACATGAAAACCCAAGAAAGGATCAAAGAGTTATGACCAAGAATTAAAATAGTTACCAAAATCAAAACAAGATTAGACAGAATAGCAAATTTCTTCAAGAGTTTCTAAACATAATCAAACAATCAATAACATTAAGACAGACATTGAATTAAATGAGAAACACAATCCCAACAAGTTTAGACCAAAACAAAAATGTTGTTATTGTCGTTAAATCGAGTTTGAACGTTTTATGTTCTTTCCAAAAGACAATGCCAACATCAGAATGGAAACAAAATCACCATTATGCGCTCAAAAGACAAAGAAACATGAATCATAAAGTGTTGCCAAGAAACAGATCCCAAACTAAAATCCACAGCATCATGAGTAATCAAAGCATTCAAAGAGAGTTAAGTTTGATTTGAAAAAGTAGAAACAGGGTCCAGACGCAGGTTTTAACACAGTATTGACATTCAATTTTGAAATTAATGATTTGTGCCTATAAAAGAACAACACAACACCACAGAGAAAATGAGATATCACAAACACGAGAAGAGAGGTGACTTTGATATACAAAGTTTCAAGGTGCACTCGCAACGGTAGCATCACGCAAGCACCTGGAAGAAGAAAAAACGAAGGAGTTTCGTACCTGAATAAGCCTTCGAACTTCTTCGGTTCTCGCCGCCTTTTCGAAGGTAAGTCACAGCTTCTTCGATTTCCTTTCGAATTTGTGGTAGTATTATGTATTTGCTTCGTAAATCAAACCCCTAAGCATAGAGGCCATTCTCTTTCCATTTAGAGGTTTAATTTTTGAATTAGGGTTTAGGTTTTTTGATTGGGGTAACCTGATTTATTGTGTTTGAGGAGTTTGTTTTGGTAAATTGATGAGGGTCTTCAAATGGGGAAGGCGAGGCAGGTTCGGTTTTAGTCACCGACGACGATGAATCATGACGTGACGGAAGGTTGGGTTCATGGCGGGCTGATGGTAACAGAGGGGGAGGACGCGATAACGAAGATAAGGGAAAGAAGAAGTTGATCTGCTGATTTCGTTTCAACCCTTCATAGTTAAAATTGGAACACGGGTGGGCTTTATTTGGCCTTATCCCATTTTTATTTTTTTTTTCCGGAAATTTTACCTTATTATCCATCATTTATTTCTCTATTTCTATATTATATTTTTTTAACTAAAATATCTATATATATATCCTACTATATATCTTATAATGTCTCTATCAAAAAATTTCTATTAAGTTTTTTTTCCTTTAATTAATTAATTAAATATAAACATAACTTTGTGGGGAAAAAATGTATAAACTGATGAGATATAAATTTGATTAGTGAAAAGATAACTCTGGGAAAAAAATAGAATAAAGTAATTGAAATTAGTGGGGGCTATAAAAAAAACTTTAAATTTTGTAGAAAAAATAGAATAAAATAATGAAATTAGTGGGGCTATAAAAAACTTTAACCGTTTTATGAATTATATTTATTAATTTATTTTTGTATTAAGTAATTTTAAAGTTTGTATTATGTTTAATTAATTTATTTATTTTTTTAATTTAATATTACTATGTGTCCTATTAATGTGGGGTTAGAAAGATGTTATGAGTGAAGAGAGGTTAATTGTTTGCATGATATGAATAAAGAGTGTTGAGTGGAGAGAAATTTGAGAAATAAAAATGTTAAATATTTTAATTTAATTATTATTTAATTAATAATAATAATAATATTTAATTATTAATAATAAAAGATTAATTAATAATAGTATTTAATCATTAATAATAAAATAAATATGTTAAAAAATTCAGGACGTGTTTTATTGTACTTGTTAATTAATAATCATTTAAAATATAAGAATGTGACTTAATTGGAAGTTTTAAATGGAGTTAATAATAAATATATTTATATTTAATTAATTAATTAAAGGGAAAAATTTTAGTAGCAATTTTTTGATAGAGACATTATGAGATTATATAATAATATAGATAGATAATACTTGCGATGTTTGTTAAGAATATTAATAATGTAGTTTTTAAAGATAGATTTATTTATTAAATTATGGATCAAATAATTAAATCAGGAAAATCTTACATTTATTTATATGAGGATATTTTGGTAAAAGAAAATATAACGTAGGGGTAGGAGAATAAATGATGGGGTATGGGGTAAAATTTTCCTTTTTTTTGTCTTGTTTTATTTTACAAATCGGGCAGGCCCCTTTTGGGAAGCCCATCTTTTTTCCTTTTTTTTTTATAGTTCTTTTTAGTTTTTGTTTTGTCATTTAATCTTAATAGACAATTCAAAGAAAACCTTTTTCATTTTATCTCATCGTTTTTAAAATTAACTAAGTCTATTTGTTTATGTTTTCTAAATAAAATTTTAACGTATTTTACTTTGTGTTATAATTTAAAAAAAATAAATGTGGATCTTAATTTTTTCTAGTATTTATTTCAATATTAAATAAATTTGTGATTTAATTTTTACTTTTATTAAATTTGTTTGTATACTTATCTTTACCGTCGTTTAGTGAATGATTAGGATAACTATCTAATCAAGTTGATAATGATCTTTTATAGATTAATCATTTAATATTTAGGGCAACCTTATAACTAAGCGGAAGAACTTTGTTTTAGATTTACGTCAAACATTTTACATACCTTTGTGTGCTTGGGTATTCTTAGCTCTATCTAGGTCTTACTCAGTATATCTTATAGCATCTCACTTTATAAGTTAGTTATACTGCATACCTTATATGTTGGATCTTCAATCATAAATTATAGCTTTGATGTTTAATGCTATCTGTTTTCCTTTTAATAATATATTTGCATATGTCTATGTCCAAGGGAAGAACTTGTGTGCGACTTTATAAGTCATACGTGTAACACCCCGATTCTGATTTCCCATTTTGTTGAGTCTTTTGGTTTAATTGGATGATTATTATTTTAAATTGTGGAATTTATTTGTTAATATGTTATGTTTGCATATTATGCTATTTGTAACATCCTAATTTTTCCATACACTAAATAATATATCTAGTTAGATTTGAGATTTTAACAATGCTAGTTATTAAAAATTAAATGTTGAAACTAACACTTATAATAATTAATTTATTAATTAATTACTTTTTATATTTATTACTTTTATTCTTCAATTTGAATATCATCGTTTCATTTTATAAACTAAACTTTGAAATTTAAATTGGTACTTAAAACCCTTAACTTTAAGTTAATTAATTATTCATATTATTATTATCATTATTGTTGTTCTTGTTTTGTTATTATTAATTGATTTTATTTTATTTGAATATTATCATTTTACTCTATAAACCAATTAATAAATAAAATAATCTTAAGACAATAAAAATATCAAATAACTATCCTTTTTACTATTTTTATTATTATTAATATTATTAACATTTTACTTTTTATAAAAGAAATATATATCTCATTTTCTATTAATATCCTACATAATATTATGTCATGAAATCAAGCTCCCATACCTTTGTCATAAATTATTTTCACAAAGTCATACTAGAACACCTAAAGCACTATTGATGAAAGATTAGTAAATATTTGATAGAGACATATTTACTAGCAAGAGTTGAAAAGTTGGAAGGTATGGGCAAAAGATGATAAATTATGTTATTTTAATATTTTACAACTAGTATAAATAGGGGTCTCTTCCACCCCATTTTCATTCATTCATTCACAAATCATCTTTCTTACTTCTTTACTTCTTTCCTTCTCTAATTTCTTCATATAGCAATATTAGTTTTAGTTATCGAAGTTCCCACGATATCGGTTCGTAACCTTTAGAGTATTTTGTGGTAAAAGTTCTTCTAAAGTTTCAAGGGAGTTTTATACGTCAAAGTTCTGCCCAAATCATTTTCATAAGTAATCGGTAAGCCGTTATAATGTCCATTTTATTTTAATTATATTATTTTAATTATGTTATTTATATAAAGGTTATTTTAAATTTTCTATGCAAATTCCGTTCAGACGTCGATATATTGAACTTATAAAGTCCAAAATAAATTTTACCATTTTAAGTCGTTATAATGCCCAAATTTTATTATAATTTAAATGTTATTAGAAATATACTCTTGACAATTTTCTAAAACAAACAAATTCAAAAGGAGGTATAATATAATTTATATTTGAATTTAATAATTATTTTGGAGGTTATTATGATATATTTAAATAAATAAATATTTCAAGTTATAACGGGATTATGTTCAATTAACCATAAATTATATTCTAATTATTTCATAAATTTCGTACAATCCAACGGTTATCGTAAATTAGGTTCTTGGCAAAGATCGAAGACAACACTTGTGGACTTTCAACAACACTCAACAAAAGGTGGGGGCAAGATTTCGTATACGATTGGGACGGTTAGCGTAAAATAACTTAATATATATGTGTGTAGTGGTGACCTAAGCCCTACTAGCGATAAATAATTAAGGAGAGCCTATTCTCAAATAATGATTTTCACAAATCACTAGGCGAGGTTACGCCGGCCTTAATTAATTATCATAGGAATAATCTTTGACAATTTGGTATTGTATTGTGCTTGCATTATTCGGTTAATTTTATAATTGTTTATTTTATTTATACTTGAATGATTGTGATTGATAGATTAAGGAAATAATCGGTTAATGAGAGAAAAACATTGCTAGATATTAAGTAATTGATCCCCATTAACATAAGGAAAGTTGGATACAATGAGTAGTTATATTTGGTTGGGTTCTGGCTAAGGAAAGACTTGGTCGACTATGCCGTTTACAGTCCACCTCTCTTACCTGGGAAGTTAACCATACAATTACCCATTATACAAACTGAACTTATTATGTAAGGACAAAGATCAAATATGGCAAGACATTGGATGGATTTGGTACTCAACCTAAGTATCTAGATAATAAGTATAACTTGAAAAGTTGATACGATAATTCCCCATTATTAACTTAATACTTATGGCTAAGAGTTGCCACAAGATGAGTGAGTGATCATATAGACTTGCATTAAGGAATGTGTAAGTCCACCGCCGTGCGGTATGGGACGCACGAGGTTGATCAGTCGCCTGCAATCCCGACGGGGATTATTATCTATGCATGCTAGGCAAGACAAGGTTCTTGGCCTGAATTCTCAGGGACGATCGACTTATAACACCTAGGCTCCATGTGAAGTTAGGTGGCGTAGCTCTTGGTAATTGGGAGTACGTTGGTGGCATGTGGTCTAGTGATATCTGATCTTGGTAAATGGGATAGATATCATTGACAGCGTTTAGTGGCCTGAGTCAGCATATAGTTCAGGGATGCATTAGAATAAATAAAGTATATGTAATTGTGGGTATAAGATACGCTTGTTTGTATAAATATGGTTTCCATATATATTATTATTTTACACATTCATTCCCACTTTTAAACTTGTACATGAATCTTAGCCCTGTGTCATTTTTGTTTTGCATTTTGGATTATTTTATGACGATCAGACGATGAGCTCGAATCTTGCGTACTTCCCGACAACTCAGAAGGAAAGGATATGAAGTGACGTGGAGATGTGTTACTATAACATCTAGATTGGGAGCTGTTAGTGTTTTGTCAAACGCTAATCACATCCCTACTACTACAGTCAGTATAAGTGTCAGTCTTGTTGGACTTAGGAGGTCCCTTTTGGTATGCTTTCTTTTTGGTTTCCTTTCTGTACTTTTATTTTATGTTTTATCTATGTGGCAAGGCCGCTAGTCTTAACGGTGTCAAACTCTGTAAAATATATTTGAAGCATATGTATGTGAAACAGTATGTTTTTAAATAATTAAGTATTGTCCTTTAAAAATTTCAAATTTTTCTGTATTTTTATAAGGTTTCATTAGAATTCCACTAATGGGACATAGGCTGTCTCATTTAATGGTATCAGAGCTGGTCGATTCAGCTCGGACCGTAAGTGTCTAGAATTATACTGACTGTATCAAGTTGGATTCCAAACTGGATGATAACTTTTCTTCTGTGCATTGAGTCTTCATCTTGAGAGCCTTCTAGTATAATGGTCTAGGAAACTTATTTAGCACACTTTATTTTTCCTCCCCAACGGTCACAAACCCAACGGTAACGTAACGGACACTTCACAAAATTCACTTTATAAATACTTCACACCCATCCATTATTTTCATATCAATTCCTAAATATTTATCTATACCTTTCAAATGGCTAAATCCTTTCTTTTATTCATCACTCTTCTTGTCATTATTTTGTTTGTTATTGGTATCATCAAGCATGAAGAATTAGGTAAAGATTTCGTAGCAATAATGATAATTATAGTTTTACCACTATTAGTCTTAGCTTGGTTTACAAGTAGAGGTTTTTGAATGAGACATGGTCACGATTTTTGTAATCGTTGTTATTAAATAAATTGATACATTTTTGTTTATACATTAAATGTTGATTATGTTTTCCTGAATTCTAGTTATATTTAAGATATTAATTCAACATTTTAGACACAATTATCCCTTGCCTGTGGGAGACTTGATAAAAATCCTTATCGATGAATCATTCATTGGGATATAAATATACATAATTGTTATGTTCTTTATGTCTTGTGAATGATTGAACCTAATAACTATTCCTTTTCAGGAAGTTATGGTTCAGAACGTCAGAGGTGCGAGGCGTGGTAGGAGTGCTGCTAGAGGCACTACTAGAGGTATACGTAGGAATGCGAGTGATGAAGTTACTCCTGAAGGAGCACCTACCATTCCCATTGGACGAGAAGATCATTCCCAAACTGGAACGAACTCTCAAGCTGACACTCGAGATGTTCGTGAACTTGCTGCAGCTGTGTTAGTTCAAACACAACAAAATGCTCAAATCCTGCAAATCACTCGAGATCATCAACTCTTTCAGCAACAACAAAGGGAAATGGTGCATGAGGATACAGGATTGAACTCGTTTCTGAAAGGAAAACCACCACAGTTTGGTGGTGACTTTAATCCGGAGGGTGCTGAGAAATGGTTGCAAGAAATGGAGAAGATATTTTCTTTCACTCACTGTAGAGAGAATAGAAGGGTTGGTTATGCAACATTCATGCTGACAGGCGATGCTGAAGCTTGGTGGAGAGGAAAGTATAGATTATTGGAAGAGGAAGGAAGAGAAATCAATTGGACCTTGTTCAAAGAAGAATTTTTGGGGAAGTATTTTCCAAAGTTATGTAGGAAAGAGAAGGAGAGAGAATTTCAGAATCTACGTCAAGGTGTGATGACGGTGGGAGAATATACTAGGAAGTTTGAATCCTTGCTAAAGTATTCTGAGTTTTACCGCTTGCATCCAAGGGAAGAATGGATGTGTGAAAAGTATCAAGATGGATTGAAATATGATATCCAGAGGGCAGTTTTACCTCTGCATATTATGCGCTTTGGTGAGCTAGTAGAAAGGTGTCTGGAGTTGGAAGGGATTGACAATAGGAAGAATCAATATGGATCAGGAGGATCAACCCAAAACAACAATCACAAGGGCCACTTTAACCGAGGCCACGGAGGAAGAATCCAACGAGGGGGTAGGCCATATCAAAGGCCTACACCTTATCATAACCAGGATTCTAGAAGGTTAATGTTCAAGTGTTACAGCTGTGGAGGGGCACATCTTAACAAAGATTGTCCAAATAGAAATATTGGAACTTGTTTTCGCTGTGGTCAGAAAGGCCACTTTCTCAAAGATTGTCCCCAAGGACAAAGTCAACCAACAGGCCAGAGGAGCGGCCTAATAAACAATAACAACATAGGGAGAGCAAGAAATGGAGGCCCAAGTGTTGGTCAGAGACCTCAGAATCAAAATAAGCCAACCACAGGAAGAGTATTTACAATTAGAGGAGCTGAGATCTCAAAGTCAGCTGGGTTAATTCAAGGTATGTGTTTAATTGGAGATAAGTTGGTATCAGTTTTATTCGATTCAGGAGCTACACATTCTTTTATATCTACCTCTTGTGCTGAATTTTTGGGATTCGAAATTGTTGATCACGATTATAAGTTGACTATCACAACTCCCTCGGGAGAAAGAATGGTAACTTATTCAGTCTGTGTAGACTGTCCAATAATCTTAGAAAATAGAAGATTCTTAGTAGATCTTGTGGTACTCCCGCTACAAGACCTAGATGTCATCTTAGGAATGGATTGGTTATCAGCCAACGATGTCAACTTGAGATGCAAGGAGAAAATTTTTACATTTGGAGAAGATAGTGGAGAAATCAGCAAAGCTGAAACCCTCACTCAAAGTTTTATGATGCTATTCTCCATGTCAGTAGGAGAAACCCCTAGTGTGGAAAATTTTCCCGTAGTCTGTGAATTCCCGGAAGTCTTTCCAGAAGAAGTTCCAGGTTTACCACCGGTTAGGGAAGTGGAATTTTCTATAGACTTGGTTCCAGGAACTGGACCAATTTCTATATCTCCTTATCGAATGTCACCCTCAGAGCTTGCGGAGTTAAAGAAACAATTAGACGAGATGTTAGAGAAAGAATTTATTAGACCAAGTGTATCGCCATGGGGAGCTCCAATCTTGTTTGTGAAGAAGAAGGATGGTTCTTCTAGACTTTGTGTGGATTACAGACAACTCAATAAAGCCACTGTGAAAAACAAGTATCCTTTGCCTAGAATCGACGACTTGATGGATCAGTTAAAAGGAGCATCAGTATTCTCAAAGATTGACTTGAAGTCTGGATATCATCAGATCAGGGTGAAGGAAGATGATATTCCAAAAACAGCTTTTAGATCCCGTTATGGACACTATGAGTACTTAGTTATGCCATTTGGTTTGACTAATGCTCCAGCAGTATTCATGGATTACATGAATAGGATCTTTAGGTCATACTTAGATCAATTTGTTGTAGTTTTCATTGATGACATTCTGATTTATTCCAAGAATGAGGTAGAGCACAGAGAACATTTGAGAATTGTGCTACAGATATTAAAGGACCTTCAATTGTACGCGAAATTCTCGAAATGTGAATTTTGGTTGAAGGAGGTACAATTTCTTGGTCATGTAATTAGTAAAGAAGGTATTGCAGTAGACCCAAGTAAAGTCGAAGCAATAACAAAGTGGGAGAGTCCAAAGAATGTTGGCGAGATTCGAAGTTTTCTTGGACTAGCTGGATATTATCGGAGGTTCATTGAAGGATTTTCAAAGATCGCTTTGCCCATGACTCAGTTAACGAGGAAAGGTAAAAACTTTGAATGGACTAAAGAGTGTGAAGAAAGTTTTCAGAAGCTAAAGGAAAGATTGACTTCATCACCAATACTCATCTTACCAGACCCATTAGGAAATTTTGATGTGTATTGTGATGCGTCATATCAAGGTCTTGGGTGTGTGTTGATGCAAGAAAGGAAAGTGATAGCTTATGCATCAAGACAATTGAAGGTGCATGAGAGGAACTACCCAACTCACGACCTAGAGTTAGCGGCAATTGTGTTTGCCTTAAAGATTTGGAGGCATTATCTTTATGGATCAAAGTTCACTGTGTTAAGTGATCACAAAAGCCTGAAGCATTTATTTGATCAGAAAGATTTAAACATGAGACAAAGGCGCTGGATGGAATTCTTGAAGGACTATGATTTTGAGTTGCAATATCATCCCGGAAAGGCCAATGTTGTAGCAGACGCTTTGAGTCGAAAGAAACTTCATGTATCTGCAATGATGTTGAAGGAAGAAGAGTTGATTGACAAATTCGTGGATTTAAACTTAGGAGTACATCACAATGAAGGAAGTATATTCATAGGCGCTATTGTCGTGTCTAATGAATTTCTGAAATGGATCAAAGATGAACAACAACTTGATGACCGTCTAGTGAGCATAAAGGAAAATATAAGAAATGGTCAAAATGGAGAGTTTAACATAAGGAGTGATGGAATCCTAAGGTTTAAAGAAAGGTTGTGTGTACCTCAAAATCAGGATATTCAAAAGTTGATTTTGGAAGAGGGCCACAAAAGTAAGTTGAGTTTTCATCCAGGAGCCACAAAGATGTATCAAGACTTGAAGAAAATGTTTTGGTGGGTTGGAATGAAGAGACATATAGCAGAATATGTTCAAAGTTGCTTGGTATGTCAGAAGGCAAAGATTGAACATCAGAAGCCAGCCGGATTGCTACAACCTTTAGATATTCCAGAGTGGAAGTGGGACGGAATAGCCATGGATTTTGTAACCGCTTTGCCTAAGACTCAGAAACAACATGATGCAATTTGGGTGATCATTGATAGGTTGACAAAGAGTGCACATTTCATTCCCATCAACCAGACGTTTAAATTAGAGAGACTAGCTCAGGTATATGTAAAGGAGATTGTTAGATTGCATGGAATACCTTCAAGTATAGTCAGTGATAGAGATCCCAGATTCACATCAAATTTTTGGCATCAGTTGCATTTAGAGTTAGGAACAAAACTGAGGTTAAGTTCAGCTTATCATCCCCAAACGGATGGCCAGTCTGAGAGGACGATTCAATCGTTAGAGGATTTGTTGAGAGCTTGTGCTCTTGAACACAAAGGAAGTTGGGACGAGTTCTTACCATTGATTGAGTTTACTTACAACAATAGTTTTCACTCAAGTATCGGCATGGCTCCATATGAAGCATTATACGGAAGAAAGTGTCGTACACCTTTATGTTGGTATGAGGTTGGAGAAAATAAAATATTGGGTTCAGAATTCGTGCAACAAACGACAGATCAGGTTAAACTTATTAGAGAAAAAATGAAGGCAGCACAGGACCGTCAAAAGAGTTATAATGATAAGAGGAGAAGACCTTTGGAGTTCGAGGCAGGAGATCACGTGTTCATTAGGGTAACTCCTAGGGCGGGAATTGCACGAGCAATCAAAACTAGGAAGTTAACACCAAGGTTTATCGGGCCTTTTCAAATTCTACGGCGGATTGGACCTGTAGCGTATCACATTGCTTTGCCGCCAAACTTGTCTAATCTTCATGATGTATTTCATGTATCACAACTGAGGAAGTATTATCCGGACCCTTCACATGTCATTGAGCCTGAAACTGTGGAACTTAGAGATAATTTGGAATATGAGGCTATACCTGTCAAGATCTTAGATCATCGTATTAAAGAACTTCGTGGAAAGCAAATACCATTGGTTAGAGTCGTGTGGGATGATGTAACTGGTGATTCTACTTGGGAAAGAGAAGAAGACATGCGTCAGAAGTATCCACATATGTTTTAGGTACGCTAAATTTCGAGGACGAAATTTCTTTTAAGGGGGGTGGTAATGTAACATCCTAATTTTTCCATACACTAAATAATATATCTAGTTAGATTTGAGATTTTAACAATGCTAGTTATTAAAAATTAAATGTTGAAACTAACACTTATAATAATTAATTTATTAATTAATTACTTTTTATATTTATTACTTTTATTCTTCAATTTGAATATCATCGTTTCATTTTATAAACTAAACTTTGAAATTTAAATTGGTACTTAAAACCCTTAACTTTAAGTTAATTAATTATTCATATTATTATTATCATTATTGTTGTTCTTGTTTTGTTATTATTAATTGATTTTATTTTATTTGAATATTATCATTTTACTCTATAAACCAATTAATAAATAAAATAATCTTAAGACAATAAAAATATCAAATAACTATCCTTTTTACTATTTTTATTATTATTAATATTATTAACATTTTACTTTTTATAAAAGAAATATATATCTCATTTTCTATTAATATCCTACATAATATTATGTCATGAAATCAAGCTCCCATACCTTTGTCATAAATTATTTTCACAAAGTCATACTAGAACACCTAAAGCACTATTGATGAAAGATTAGTAAATATTTGATAGAGACATATTTACTAGCAAGAGTTGAAAAGTTGGAAGGTATGGGCAAAAGATGATAAATTATGTTATTTTAATATTTTACAACTAGTATAAATAGGGGTCTCTTCCACCCCATTTTCATTCATTCATTCACAAATCATCTTTCTTACTTCTTTACTTCTTTCCTTCTCTAATTTCTTCATATAGCAATATTAGTTTTAGTTATCGAAGTTCCCACGATATCGGTTCGTAACCTTTAGAGTATTTTGTGGTAAAAGTTCTTCTAAAGTTTCAAGGGAGTTTTATACGTCAAAGTTCTGCCCAAATCATTTTCATAAGTAATCGGTAAGCCGTTATAATGTCCATTTTATTTTAATTATATTATTTTAATTATGTTATTTATATAAAGGTTATTTTAAATTTTCTATGCAAATTCCGTTCAGACGTCGATATATTGAACTTATAAAGTCCAAAATAAATTTTACCATTTTAAGTCGTTATAATGCCCAAATTTTATTATAATTTAAATGTTATTAGAAATATACTCTTGACAATTTTCTAAAACAAACAAATTCAAAAGGAGGTATAATATAATTTATATTTGAATTTAATAATTATTTTGGAGGTTATTATGATATATTTAAATAAATAAATATTTCAAGTTATAACGGGATTATGTTCAATTAACCATAAATTATATTCTAATTATTTCATAAATTTCGTACAATCCAACGGTTATCGTAAATTAGGTTCTTGGCAAAGATCGAAGACAACACTTGTGGACTTTCAACAACACTCAACAAAAGGTGGGGGCAAGATTTCGTATACGATTGGGACGGTTAGCGTAAAATAACTTAATATATATGTGTGTAGTGGTGACCTAAGCCCTACTAGCGATAAATAATTAAGGAGAGCCTATTCTCAAATAATGATTTTCACAAATCACTAGGCGAGGTTACGCCGGCCTTAATTAATTATCATAGGAATAATCTTTGACAATTTGGTATTGTATTGTGCTTGCATTATTCGGTTAATTTTATAATTGTTTATTTTATTTATACTTGAATGATTGTGATTGATAGATTAAGGAAATAATCGGTTAATGAGAGAAAAACATTGCTAGATATTAAGTAATTGATCCCCATTAACATAAGGAAAGTTGGATACAATGAGTAGTTATATTTGGTTGGGTTCTGGCTAAGGAAA
This sequence comes from Lathyrus sativus, assembly GCA_963859935.3. Taxonomy (NCBI): domain Eukaryota; kingdom Viridiplantae; phylum Streptophyta; class Magnoliopsida; order Fabales; family Fabaceae; genus Lathyrus; species Lathyrus sativus. The sequence goes on along the minus strand of OZ012739.1, from coordinate 237,382,145 downwards.
GACTTGGTCGACTATGCCGTTTACAGTCCACCTCTCTTACCTGGGAAGTTAACCATACAATTACCCATTATACAAACTGAACTTATTATGTAAGGACAAAGATCAAATATGGCAAGACATTGGATGGATTTGGTACTCAACCTAAGTATCTAGATAATAAGTATAACTTGAAAAGTTGATACGATAATTCCCCATTATTAACTTAATACTTATGGCTAAGAGTTGCCACAAGATGAGTGAGTGATCATATAGACTTGCATTAAGGAATGTGTAAGTCCACCGCCGTGCGGTATGGGACGCACGAGGTTGATCAGTCGCCTGCAATCCCGACGGGGATTATTATCTATGCATGCTAGGCAAGACAAGGTTCTTGGCCTGAATTCTCAGGGACGATCGACTTATAACACCTAGGCTCCATGTGAAGTTAGGTGGCGTAGCTCTTGGTAATTGGGAGTACGTTGGTGGCATGTGGTCTAGTGATATCTGATCTTGGTAAATGGGATAGATATCATTGACAGCGTTTAGTGGCCTGAGTCAGCATATAGTTCAGGGATGCATTAGAATAAATAAAGTATATGTAATTGTGGGTATAAGATACGCTTGTTTGTATAAATATGGTTTCCATATATATTATTATTTTACACATTCATTCCCACTTTTAAACTTGTACATGAATCTTAGCCCTGTGTCATTTTTGTTTTGCATTTTGGATTATTTTATGACGATCAGACGATGAGCTCGAATCTTGCGTACTTCCCGACAACTCAGAAGGAAAGGATATGAAGTGACGTGGAGATGTGTTACTATAACATCTAGATTGGGAGCTGTTAGTGTTTTGTCAAACGCTAATCACATCCCTACTACTACAGTCAGTATAAGTGTCAGTCTTGTTGGACTTAGGAGGTCCCTTTTGGTATGCTTTCTTTTTGGTTTCCTTTCTGTACTTTTATTTTATGTTTTATCTATGTGGCAAGGCCGCTAGTCTTAACGGTGTCAAACTCTGTAAAATATATTTGAAGCATATGTATGTGAAACAGTATGTTTTTAAATAATTAAGTATTGTCCTTTAAAAATTTCAAATTTTTCTGTATTTTTATAAGGTTTCATTAGAATTCCACTAATGGGACATAGGCTGTCTCACTATTTTACCGATTTGGAGAGTTTTCGGGGATAATAGATTGGATGGTATTTTAGACATTTAGTATTTAATGTTAAGTTGGATATTTTGTGAGAAAATGGATGAATAGATATTTTGAGAGAAATAGAATAGAAATAAATATAAGTGGAAAGAGGAGAGAAAAGAGATAGAAATAAAAAGAAGAGAAAGAAAGAGAGAAGAGGAGAAAGAGAGGAAAAGCTTGGATTCATCAAGAACAACATTTAGGCTTCGATTTAATCGGGTAAGGGTGTGAAATGTTATTATCTTATCAATGTTTATGATTATGTATGTGTGTGTTTGGATTTGTTGGAGGTTTCTCATCTTTTTCCATTCTAGGGCATAAATGGATTTAATCGGTAGAATCGATGTTTTAACGGTTAAGATTAAGAATGAATGGTGTAGTTTAGTCGAGGAATGTTAGGCTAAGATTACTGGAACTTGTTGGAATTAAATCGGTTGATTTGGTGATGATTTGATGATTTTGGACAGTTGGAGTTTTGAACATCGCAAACGCTCGCTAGCACCTTCGCTAGGCGAGCAGGTCGCGAGTCTTTGCTGTAGCGAGCTAGTAGCGAACGGTCCCAAACTTGGACAGAATGGAAATGATCCTCTTCGCTGGTAGCGAGTGAGTAGTGAGGAGTTCGCTAGGCGAAGCCCCAGCGAGTGAGTAGCGAGCACAACCAGTAGCTCAGGATCCGGCTTCGTTAGCACGTTCGCTAGGCGAGCCTGTAGCGAATGTTCGCTACGGCCTCGCTAGGCGAGCCTATAGCGAATGTTCGCTACGGCCTCGCTAGGCGAGCCTATAGCGAATGTTCGCTAGGGCCTCGCTAGGCGAATAGGCCAGCGAACGTGACAACAACTTGTTTTATTTTGTTGCTTCCATCCAATGTTGACGATTCTGATATATATGTTTATAACGTATAGCTGTGTGTTGTTATATGATATGTTGTGGATAGCTGTATGGCGTGAATCCTAGATTATGGAATCGATAGTGAATTGTGGTCGTTTGGCAATTATATGCATTGTCTAAATTAAACGTAAATGCATGATGGGATGGATGTGAATGTGTATACCTTGTATGAAATGGTATGTGATGAATGATGAATATATATATATATATATATATATATATATATATATATATATATATATATATATATATATATATATATATATATATATATATATATATATGTATATATATATATGTAGGAAGTTTTACCCCATAACCCTACACTTATACCTATACCCCTACATTAAAAAATTTTGGACCAAAATAGCCTCGTATAAAAATTTATTATTTTTTAATTTTTTTTATTTTTTTTTATTTGTTTACCGGAAGACTTTTTGGAAGTCTTCCGGTTCACATTTTTTTAGTATGTTTACCGGAAGACTTTTTGGAAGTCTTCCGGTACATATTTTTTTCGTTTGTTTACCGGAAGACTTTTTGGAAGTATTCCGGTTCATGTTTTTTTTTTTAATTTGTAATTAATATTTAAGATTTATTAATTTTATATAAATACCAATTTAGTAAATTTTTGAATATTATACTTAAAATATAAAAATTCTATAAATAGAGAATCATTTTCAGAATATTTTCTATTTACTATAATTATTAAAATACTAGGATTAAAATCATTTATTTTAAATGATCATAATAGTAGAATTTTCTCAAATATCTTATTAATCTTAAACATTAATAAATAAAATAAATTTAAATATAAGATATAAGTTTACATTATTCAATATATTTAATCAAATGAAAACATATGTAATAAATAAATAATGTATTTTAACTTAAAATGATCACAATAAATTAACTTGCAAAATAATATAAGTAATAAATTAATAATGTATTTTATTTAAAATAATCACAATAATAAAATACGCAAATAATGTGTTTTATTTATAGGACTGATATAGTTTTATTGATTATTTAATTTTGAATACTACTATGAATATAGTATTTAATCTATACTTTAGAACTCACATAATTATAAATATAAAAAATATTGTTTTATTACCCATATTTTTATTTAATTAAAAAAAATAAGAATATAAATTTATTATTTGTTTTTCATTTTTGTTTGATCTTTTTAATTATTTCACTTTATTTAATATTTTTAATAAAATAAATAATATATTTTATTTAAAGTAAGCACAGTATAGAATATGCAAAAAATTTATAAATAAAAAAAAGATCAAACGAAAATGAAAAA